>JARQOC010000003.1:391003879-391637508 GCA_033576535.1 Allobates femoralis
AAGTGCAGTCTGAGAAATGACTACAACATTCAGGTTCACCTCAGGTCATAGCTCATGTTATGACCTGAGGTGAACCCTGCTGTCAAAGCCGAACTCTGCCATCGGCCGCCGGAGTTGCCGACCGCCAGCAGAGCAGAGAATAAACCGAAAGTCATTAACTTTGCTTTGTATTCAGCATTGTATTATCAGCTGGTCCTAAGCCCAAAATTCATGGCGGTCACGCCAATAGTACACATGACCGCCATGAATTTCTAGTGAATTTTTAAAAAAAACACAACACATAGAAAAAATATTTTATTAGAAATAAAACAAAAAAGACACTTAGACTCCATCTTTAATTATTAAAAAAATCCTCTTCCATCCGCCGTAGTCCCAAAACGCAATTTCAGCACTGCTACATCACTCTGCATAGACACACACATCTATGCAGAGTGATTGCAGGCTGACTAGCGACTATGACAGTCAGGGTTCACCTCAGGTCATAGCTCAGGCTATGACCTGAGGTGAACCCTGCTGTCAAAGCCGAACTCTGCCGCCGGCCGCCAGAGATTGCCGAGCGCCGGCAGAGCAGTGAATAAACCGAAAGTTAATGACTTCCGGTTTATTCACTGCTCTGCCGGTGGTCGGCAATCTCCGGTGGCCGGCGTCAGAGTTCGGCTTTGACAGCAGGGTTCACCTCAGGTCATAGCCTGAGCTATGACCTGAGGTGAACCTGACTGTTGTAGTCATTTCTCAGACTGCACTAGCTCTGCATAGACATGTGTGTCTATGCAGAGCGATGTAGCAGTGCTGAGATTGCGTTTATGGACTACGTCGGATGGAAGAGAAATTTTTTAATAAAGTTGGAGTCACTAAATGTCTTTTTTGTTTTATTTCTAATTAAAAATATTTTTTTTCTGTGATGTGTTTTTTTTTACAAAATTTACTAGGGGCAATCTGGGAGAGTCCGGTCTTACTGCAGTTCACGACCGCGGTCAGCTCCCTGCTGGCGCGGTCGGTTCTGCGCTCCCCGGCTGCCTGACAGCAGGATTCTCCGCTCCCCCCACAGCCTCCAGACCCGATCCTAAATTAGGATAGGGTGGGGAGGTGGTGGGGGAGAGGAGGATCCCGCTGTCAGGCGGCAGGGAAGCTGTCAGCGACTGTCAGCATTGTTTAAAAGCCGGCGGCTTTTTACCGCTGGCTTT
The DNA here is from genome assembly GCA_033576535.1 of Allobates femoralis. Lineage (NCBI taxonomy): Eukaryota > Metazoa > Chordata > Amphibia > Anura > Aromobatidae > Allobates > Allobates femoralis. The sequence goes on from JARQOC010000003.1 coordinate 391,005,064, forward strand.
TAAACAATGAAGTGGGGAATTGCATTTCCCATTGATTTGCATTGGACTCGTTACTCTGCGAGTAATTGCAAGGATACTCGCAGAGTAACGAGTAGCCCGAGTACCACTACTATTCGGTGAGTACCGAATAGTAGGGAGTAGACTCGCTCATCCCTAGTTAGGTTGCATCTTCCTTCACAGAGACTAAGGGTTCCAAGCACAACAAGCACCGCATCCTCAGCCACAACTCTGGCTCTGGACAGCAGAGATCGTGGGTCTGCAGTTGTCTGAGGTGGCACGGGTTGCCTGGCCTGGGCCTTTTTTGACACCACAAAAGAGGACCCAACTCATGTTATTTGCAAACTTTGTAATAAAAAATTTAGTAGAGGCAAAAAACACAACAATTTGACTACTACATGCATGAACCTCAACATAGCCCAGCATCATGCATTATCCTAGGAAAATTACTGTACTAAAACTGTGCCTAATGGGCCTCACCAAACACCATCTACTGCATCAACCACGTCTCCTACATCTTCCTCCTCCATCACTATGGCAAGTGTTGCCTGACAGGTAATTGGACGCACTACCTCAAATTGTTAACTCACTACAATCGAGGAGAATAACAGCCCCTCAGCTATTACAGAAGTGGAGACGCCTGCTGGTTTTGATCGATCTCACACACCGAGCACATCACTTCTTTGTTAACCCACCATAACAGCTCCTTCACACTGCAGCAGTTTGTCGGGTACACCCTACTCCACTCGTCTCAACACTGCAGCCAACCCTTAATCCCACAGTTGTGGTCACATAAAAGATTATTTCCTCCTACGCATCCCGAAGCAAAGAGGTTGAACTTCACCATCTCCCATTTGTTGGCCACAGAAATGCTGCTGTTTTGCCTGGTGGATACAAACGGTTTCCAAAAGCTGATGGCCATCGAAGCCCTCAGTATCATTTGCTCAGTCACCATTGCTTCTCGAAGAAAGCTCTGCCTGTGCTACACCAGCACAGACAACATCACCCATTCCTTGAGAAACTCTGTGTGTGACAGGGTGCATATAACCACTAACACCTGGACAAGCAAGCATGGTCAGGGGCATTACATCTCCCTCAATTGCCACTGGGTGATTCTGGTGGATGTGGGGCCAGGCGAGCAAGGGGCTACTCCAAAGTTTTGAAATCTCAAAGACTTTTGGAACAAACGTTCTCCTGTACCTCTTCATCCACTACTTCTGCCTCATCCAATTCCTATAGGGCCTCCAGCACCACCCTCAACCTCTTCCTTAAAGTTGTAACACTTCAGACAGAATCCATCCCACCTCCGTACTACGCTGCCAGGGCTTTCCACCATCAGGCAATATTTTAATTAAAATATTTTGAAGATGTGAGTCACACAGCTGAAGAGTTGTGGACAGATATGCTAGCCAAGTTTGAGCAATGGCTGTCTCCATTAAACCTGGAGCCAAGGAAGTCTCAGTGCGATAATGATGTGAACTTGGTGACGGCTCTATGCTGGGGCAAACTTACACACATGCCTTGCATGGCTCATATTCTCAACCTAGTTGTAAAGCAATTCATGCACACTATCTCAGCCTGGATTAGCTGCTGCAGAAGCTTGCTATGCACTCACTTCCACTGTGTCGCTAGTTTCAAATTTAGGACAATTCCATCAATGCTCCTAACATACTGTGGTGCAGTGAAAGGTGTATGATGGATAGAAGGTATAGTTCTCCCAGCATGGTAAAACATGGCCTAGATTTTTCCTAAATCTCCAGGTTTTCAGGTCAGCACCTGTCATGTTCAGCTGCAGCATAGCCTGCATAAGGCAGTGAGTGAGGGAATCTCAGTCAGAGAGGAGCTAGGCTGGATTAAGCCTGGATGTGCAGCATTATCTGGTTATATAGCTGTAAAGATACCTTCACATGCTGCAATCTCACCTGGCGATATGAGGCGATCTAATGTGCGCATGCACGTTTCTCATGGTCGCATCAGATCGCCGATGGCGGCATTACACGCCGCAATCTCACCCTGAAAGTAAGGCGATGTGTCGCTCTGGAAATCGCCTCACCTACAGCGGAAACAATCTTGCCTCATTCCATCGCCGCTTCACACGCCGCAATTCCAAAGGCAATGTGGCGAGGAGATAGGCGTGCCACAGTGGTCTACACCATGCCCCTTATGTGCTCATTGGACAACGCAACAGCGTTACGATTGGTCAGCCTGCTCTGCACTGAGTTTGCGGACAGTTGTGTAGCTGAAGATGTGTGTGGTGCTTAACGGACAGCTCTTCAAATATGGCACGGTGTCAACTGACAGCCAATGGGAACACACTAGCTAACACCAATCAGTTCAGACTGGGTGCGGACTCCAGCACCCTGAGGCACACCTACGGGAAATCCTAGGCAACACTGCTTCCATCACTATCACCCTATCACATGCCACAACACAGAAATATCACATTCAGGATTGCGGCTGATTTCTGATTCCCCAATCACACGCCGCAACTGTGAGGCAATTTCACGGCGATTGCTCCGGGGCGACATATCGCCTTTAGGATTCCCAGGCGAGATTGTGGCGTGTGAAGGTACCTTTTAAGGTCCATGAAAAGACTAACCACATCGCTAGTGGTGACAAGGTGACCGCTTAAGCGCGTCCCATGCAAGGGTGAGTCTGAGACCTGTGGTTCTCCAAGTCAGAGCACATTGATGTTGTTTTTTTTCTTCTTTCTGCCACTGGCTGTCTTAAAGTGTGAATAAAAAACTCATGTTTGGACTTTAAGCCCGTGTCTTGCCTCATTACTGACGTCCCTGTCGTTGTCTACCAGAGCAAATCCTCACAATTGGTGAAGAATGTGGGCATCACAGTGAGTCTGGTGCTGTTATTGCTTATTTTTGCTCTGGACTCCAGCTCATGTCCTGGGTGAAAGGAGTGGTGCAGACCCAGTCGGGGAACACTGCAGAAATGGAGGGACGTTAAAAGGGCTTATGGAGGCCATGCGGCAGCAGCAGGAGGCTGTGCGACAGCAGCAGAAGCAGCAGCAGGAGGGTACGCAACAGCAGCAGTTATTTAATCAACAGCAGCAGGAAACCAATCGGCTGTTGATACAGCACATCACAACATCGCAGACTACAGGACCTCCATGGAGAATCCATGATATCCAAAAAGCAGTTAGTGCAGCGATCCCCAAAATGGAGAATTCTAACTGTCAAGATGTACCTGGATATGTTCGAAAGAGTGGCTGAGAGGGAGAGAGTACCCCGGGACCAATGGGCAGAAGTCATTGCTCCGTTTATGGCCCCAGGATCTGCGAAAGCCTATCAGGCCCTATCACCTGAGTGGATGGTGGACAACATGATCGTCAAGGGTGAGATATTGGCACGTCTTGGGATAAATGTGTTAGTTCGGGCACAGCAGGTAAGCCAGTGGGTGTTTAACCCCTCCAAGCCGGCTAGGTCCCAGTATTATGACTTGTTGCACTTAGTACAAAAGTGGTTGCAGCCTGAGGTACTGTCTCCCACAGCCATGCTGGACCGCATAGTGACTGATAAGTTTTGGAGGGCTTTGTCCCACTCCCTCCAATCATGAGTTGGTCAGGTGTCCTCTACTAATGCGCTCGAGATTATGGACCTTATAGAACAATATGAGGCTACCAAAAAAGCTCCAGGGAGGGAATCCCCGGAAGGTGACAGGAAAGTCCCCACCCCTAACCCAGCAAGCAGAGCTCAGAAAGGCTGCTCAATATGTTTATGGGGGAGAAAGAGGCCCCATAGTCTGCTGGCAGTGCCAGGAGCCAGGTCATATGAGAGCCAACTTCCCCCACCTGGCTGAGACCATGGACACAAACTTTGGGTACCGCCAATTCCATTATGCCAAACCGATTTGTGCAACTGGCACCCCGGAGGGTCCCAGTAATGGTCATTTATGTAAGGTTGATGTTAAGGGCACCCCGACTGTGGCCCTGCTGGACTCAGGGAGTCTTGTGACTCTGGTATTGAGCCAACCTGGTGCAACCCAGCGAGTACACTAAAACGGAAAATTGGGGTCTTGTGTATACATGGGGGCTCAAAAGACTATCCTACTGCAATAGTGGTAATAAACACACCAGCGGGGAGGCAGTGGCACGAGGTGGGCCTTGTGATTAATTTATATTATGAACTGATACTTGGAAGAGACTTCCCTTTAGTTTCTGTACTATGGCCAACAGTTGTCCCACCCAGTGAATAACCGGTGGCAACCAGGTTACACTCTCCAGAAGTGGTGCATGAACCTGGTGACCCCGAGGAAGAGATGCTGGTAGTAGGGGTAACCTCCCCTGCGGTGGAGGAGGGGGAAAATTCTCCCATAGAAGTGTTGGCCAGACAGGTAGATGACTTGCCGCCGGGAAATTAATTGTCAGACATAAATGTCTCTGGCGACAATTTTGGTATAGCGCAACTCCAAGACCCTATTTTGGCTCAGGCCAGGGAACATGTGCTGTTTATTAATGGGGAACCCCAACAACCTGGTGCAGCCAAAGTGTGGTTACGCTTTGAGGTGCTCCGAGACCTGTTGTATCAAATGAGAAAATACATGGGGAAATGGATGAGCAATTACTGGTGCCACAGGAATATCATAGGCTGGTAATGGACCTAGCACATGTGGATGTACTCGGTGGGCATTTGGGCCAAAAGAAAACCCTAGACCGAATTTTGCAGCAGTTTTACTGGCTAGGTGTCCATGAAGAATTTAAACGGTATTGTAATACCTGTCCAGTGTGCAAAGTAACCATTCCCCAGCCACATTTTCAGAGTTCTTTGGTGCAATTATAGAAGTACCTTTCAAAAGAGTGTCAATGGATCTGGTCAGTCCTGTCAATAAGTTGGCAAGGGGTCATCAACATAACCTGATAGTTCTAGATTATGCCACCCGGTATCCTGAGGTAGTACCGTTGCATCACACGTCAGCTAAACTCATACTGAAAGAACTCATGGATATGTTCTCTCGGGTGGGGATTCCTAAAGAGATTTTAACCGACCGGGAACACCATTTAAGATCTTTGATGACTTATACTCCTGCTATAAGAACAATATTAAATCATGGTGGGAGGTACAATCTCTGACAAGATATATTCAACAGGGGATCATTCCTAAAGGTCTGAGGATTACAATTGTCCCAGGAGAGAGGTCCAAAAGCCCTCATTTGTTGGAACATTGGGAGAAGGAGTCAAGGGAGTCCTCGCTTAAATTTATGCACCTCCTTTTGGAGGAAGAGAAGACCACCCTTGATAACAGCTCTAAGGTACTAAGTGAATATATTAAATACGCTCTTAGTCACAAAAGTGATCCGGATTTCCCTAGACGGGAGGGCATTTTACAAACCTCCATAGAACGCTTCCAAACAACACTAAAAAATAGGAAGCATAACAAATTTATCAAAGATCTAGCTGATTTCAGAGAAAACAAGGCGTATTTATTTTTACAAGGTCCTTCGGGGGGAAAAACCTCCACCGAGGGGGAACCATCAGACCCTGAGGACCCCCGTACCCCTCTTCCCCTTCCCAATAAACCTAACCCGAAAAAAGAAAAGAAGCGTCCTTTTAAAAAATGGGATACACCAAAAGTGCCAGGTCAACCTATTGATCCTCCTGTAGTACCATTACCCCTCATACCTGGACAACCCTCATCTTCCTCCTCTTCTTTTTTAGAACTGAGGGTTCCGTACGATTTGATATCGAAGAATTATCGAAAAATTATTAACCTCTCCCCTTTTGAATTTACTAATGATCAATTGGAGGTTTTGAAGAGGGGTCTAAATTTATATATATATTTATTCATTTATATAGCGCTATTAATTCCATAGCACTTTACATACATGGGTAATGCTGTCTCTCTTGGAGCTCACAATCTAAATATCCTATCAGTATGTCTTTACAATGTGGGAGGAAACCGGAGTGCCCGGAGGAAACCCACGCAAACACGGGGAGAACATACAAACTCCTTGCAGATGTTGTCCTTAGTGTGCCACCGTGCTGCCCATTAAATTTTGTACCTACTGAGAAATATGATATCTTTAGGTGGACGAAAGACTTGGCACTTTTTGGACGTAAATTAAAATGGAGAAAATTCTTTATGACAACAGAAAAAGAAAAATTGGCATCCATGGTATTGATGAGGACGAACAGACTGCTTTAGATGATTTGATGGATCTTGAATTGGTAACCAATAGAACTCCTGGTCAAGGCCCCTTTACCTCATTAAAAAGAACCAGTTAAAAACTTCCCCCAACAGATAAGATTGATGCGGTAGAGGTGGTAAATCAAGAACTCCTGGATTTGGAAAGACAGGGTAGAGGGAATCGTCTAAACCTGAAACGAGATATAAAGCTGAAAACGAAGATATTGTAATAAAAGCTTCGGATAAAGGCGGTAATATCGTGATTTTAAGCCATGACATATATACCACTATGTGCCTGAATATACTAAGAGATAACTCCTTCTACGGAAAATTAAATAAGGATCCTACAGAGAGCTACTCAGATGACCTATACAATAACTTGACCAAGGGACTAGAGGCACGTCTCATAACAAAAAATGAGATGGACTTCATGTTCCCAAAAAAATCCCTCTATTCCAACATTCTACGCTCTTCCCAAAATCCACAAGGGGACCACCCCCTTAAAAGGTAGACCCATTGTGGCGGGAATTAACTCCATCACGCAAAATGTTGGCATATATTTAGATCGCATTATTAGATCTTTTGTAATGTCCCTTCCGTCGTATTTAAGGGACACAAGTGATCTAATTACCAAACAGGATGGGGTGACCATGGATGAAAATACCATTCTGGCATCGATTGATGTCGAATCTTTATATAGCTCAATTCACATCAACTGGGACTAAAAGCAGTGGAATTCTTCCTTAAAGCTAGGGGCATTCATCATGTACCGCATAACCTCTTTGTTTTGGAACTCTTACAATTCCTCTTGACACATAACTACTTCCTTTTCTTAGGGACTTTCTACCACCAGCTCAGGGGTACGGCGATGGGGAGTTCAGCTGCCCCATCATATGCCAATTTACTCCTGGGCTGGTGGGAAGACGTCTGTGTTTTCACGGACCAAATGTTAATCTGGACCCAGAATATCATATTCTGGGGCAGATACGTGGACGATATCCTTGTACTTTGGACAGGATCAAGGGACTCCTTTGCCAATTTCGTAGGTGAATTGAATAATAACAATCTTGGCCTTTATTTCACCTATGAGATTGGCGGCGATAGACTATCTTTCCTTGACGTTTTACTGATCAAGGATGGAAATGGTCAAATACAGACTTCAATTTTTAGGACACCAACGGCGACGAATAATCTCCTTCACTGGGAGAGCCATCATCCCTTTCCTTTGAAACGTGGAATCCCAAAGGGGCAATATCTTTTGTTTACGAAGAAACTGCTCACAGTTTGGTGAATACCAACAACAAGCAGGAATAATGAAAAACAGATTCCTTGATAGGGGTTACCCAAAAACTGTTCTATCTGCAGCATATAAGAATGTCATAACAAGGACAAGGGAATCCCTTTTGACCTCAAAAGAAACATCCGACCGAGAGAAACATAGGGACTTTTGATTCTCGGAATAAAGATGTCACTGCACTCCTTAGAAAGCACTTGGGTATTTTACAGGCAGATCCAGATATAAAAAACCTCATCCTCCTTACCCTTCTATAACATTTAGAAAGGGACGATCAATAAGGGATAGGCTCATATATAGCCATTATCGAGGCTCAAAACAACCAACAACATGGCTAGGAAAACTAAAAACAGTAGGGACTTTCAGATGCGGACATTGTAAAATGTGTCCGTGGGTGCTACCGTCTAAATCGGTGACTAGCTCTGTGACAAGAAAAATGTATGAGTCCCGTAGTTTTGCGAATTGTAGTACACAAGGAGTAGTGTACATTATCACCTGCTCTTGTCCAATGGACTATATTGGTAAAACTAGAAGAGAACTACAGAGACGTATAGGTGAGCACCTTGGTGACATCAGGCACATGAGAGATACTGCTGTTTCTAGGCATGTACACGAGATGCATGGGGATATATCAATTGTTTGAAGGTCCGTGTTCTCGAGGTTCAAAAACCTTCACCTAAGAAAGGTGATCTCGATAATGCTCTATTGAGGAAAGAATCGCGATGGATCTTTACCTTTGAAAGCTCATCCCCAAGAGGGATGAATGAACAACTAAACTTCGGTTGCTTTCTATAAATAAACATGTTACTGGGTAAAGTGTTGTTAAAGGTAAATTTGGGATTTGTTTATACATGCCATTTAGGTGTTATTACCCGTTAAGGGTGCCACCATATCTATGGAAGCGGACTAATACTGATGTCCTCTGAATATACTGATTCCTCAGGTCTTTTTAAGATAAACACTTATAGTCCCCTCTACTATGGCCTTGGAAATTATATTATTGCGATGCATAGACATTCCAAGAACTTCCAAACCCCCCCCCCCCACTCCCCCCCTTCCTTTAAAGACTTTTTCACTTTATCCTTTTCTTCACCCCCTCCCTTTCCCTCCCCCTCCCCCTCCCTTTTTTCCCCTTTCTTCCCTTTTTTTTCTCCTTTTTCTCTTCATCTTTCTTTTCTATTTCTTTTGTTCTTTTTTTTTTTGGTTGGTTTATTTTCTAATTAATTATAGAATTAAATTTGTTGAAAAGAAATCATATATATGGGGGAGGCTCCCTTTGCATCTTTACTAACGCCTGGATATGGTATTGGCTCTGGGAAAAGCGCCCCTTACTCCATTTTCCTTGAGGACGCTTCTTTCAGACTGTTTTTCCGTTACTAAGCCTTTGCGCATGCGCAGGGATCATGCGTTCCACCTCAGTGTTCCAGGTGGAACGCAGACGTCACTTCCGCTTCCATCGCATGCACACTATGTTACCTTTACTGTGGTGGAACGCACAAGTCATTTCCGGGCGACGTCGCATCATGACGTCACCGGAATAGCGCCGATCTGACACGTGTCAGTCGGCACTAGGGGACAGTATAAAACGGACGCTATAGCGAATAGATGAGTGCACCCCTAGGATTTTCTGCTGGAGGTACTGGGTAAGTTTTTGTCCCTTGCTGATATTTCAATCTATATGGCAGGAGTTAGAAGTAGGGGAATGGACTGATGTTTAATCACACTGCCTTATAGGCAATATGGCTGAGAGTGGTTTTTGAATCCCAATTGTGACTACCCTCTATGGATATAGTTATAGGGGTACTTAAACCATGCTACCCCAATGTATATATTTATATTTTTGTTTCTATGAATATTGTATGATTATAAATCTTTAGTATTTTATTTTCACATATATAATAACTCTGCTCATTATTTTTATTTGTTAGTCTATTTACCTTATCTTTGTTTTCTTTCTTTTTTCCTCCTTTTTCTTTTTTCTGTTGTCTGATTGTTGTCTATCTATTCTCTCACCTCTTCTCCCCATCCCTTTTTTATATCATCACTGTCCCTCCTCCACCTTCTTCCCCCCCTTTTTTCCCCCTCCCCCCTCCCCCCTTTTTCTTTCTTTCTTTCTTTTTTTCTTTTTTCTTTTTTCTTTTTTTCTTTTTTCTTTTTTCTTTTTTTTTTTGTCCCTCTTTTTAACCTTTTTTCTGGCTTTCCTTCCCCCCCCCCACCACACCTCCCCCTCCCCTCCTCCCTTCCCCACCCCCCTCTTTTTTCTTCTTCTTTTCTTTTTCTTTTTCTTTCCCTTTTTGATCCACTTTAAACCCCTCTTTTCTTCCTCCCCCCCTCCTCCCTTGTTTTTTTCTTATTACCCCCTTTTTTCCCCCTTTTTCTAATTTCCCCCTTTATGATATGTATCTTAATATAATTAATTGAATTTCCTCCTCCTTCCCCCCCTTCCTCCTTTTTTGATTATAGAAACACCAGAGTCTATCGTCAATGAGGGCGACCCTTGTCTAAACATAGCTGGTGCTGTTGGTCAGTACCTACACCTAAATTGATCGTACTTAACGTGATAGTGTATTCGTAGAAGGGCTATTTTCACCTTCGAAAGACTATGAGGTACAAACATCGTGTCTCTCAGCTAGTTTGTCACCAAGGTGTCATGAGGAAAACAATGACTAAAAGAGAAAATATTCTAATGAAGGAGTCCTTTTAGATATGTCTAAACTGTTCATATTACTTGGATGGTCTTCTATTTTTTCCATGGTCACAGATGGTTTTATTGTTGTATTTCACCTTTTGCTTGTTTTTTCTGATCCTCTTAGGCAAGATACTATCTATTTCTCCATCTTCTGATGAGTCCAACATAATCGGTCTGGATGAAACGCGTAAAGTGCGGAGAACCTTATCTAAAATACTGAGCCACCAACAAAGTGACGTTTGTGACGCATCCTGAGAGACCACAAATGACGATGAAGTTAAGTGGACACCAGGATATCTAATCTCTCCTTTTTCTCCCCCTAATTCCTTGATTGGTAAACAGGGTAAGAGGAGGGTCAGCTGCCGAGGTTTGGGGGCACCGCATAAAATTAGGGTGTCAAATCCTCCCAATGCTAGGTAGGCAAATGAGAGTAAAGGGATATTAAAAGAAACATTCCCCTTTTGCGCTATTCACTTTAAGTGGTTTTTTATGTCAACTTTGGTGTGTTGTTTGGGTCGCTAGACCTTTTTATTAATTTATTTCATGAATTTCATGAAATAATAAAAAAAAAAATGCGTGGGGCTCCGCGCAATTTCTATGTCCAGCCATTTCCAGCTAGGCAGCTGGGGGCTGGAATCCGCAACGCAGGGAGGCCCAAGCCTTCTGGGCACCCCCCGCTGCGAATGGCAGCCCGCAGCCGCCCCAGAAAATGGCGCGTTCATTGAAGCGCCATTTTCTGGCACTGAACCCAACTCTTCCAGGGCCCTGGTGTGGTGGCTCACTGGGTAATAAAGGGGTTAGGGCCAGCTTTGTATTATCAGCTGGCCTCAAGCCCGAAATTCATGGCGGTCACGCCAATAGTAGACATTACCGCCATGAATTTCTAGTGAATTTTAAAAAAAAACATAACACAGAAAAAATATTTTTATTTGAAAAACAAAAAACAAAAAGACACTTAGGAACTCCAACTTTATTTTAAAAAAATCCTCTTCCATCCGCCGTAGTCCAATCCGGGTTCTTCTTTAGCTCTGCTACATCTCTGGTAGAGAACCTCCACCAGAGATGTAGCAGAGCTGTGCACCCTGGGAAAGTTCATGTGAGTTCATGCAGGCAAGCATGAACTCACATGAACCCTGCCAGCACTGGTACTTCCAATTCAGGTTGCAATCAGGGACCATAGAGCCCCATGTTATGGGGCACACGGATTGCACCCTGATCGGTACAATCCGGGAGAATCCTGTTTTCAGTGACATTTCCCTTAATTTACACTGGACTTGTTACTGTGCGAGTAATCTTCTGGAAACTCGCAGAGTACCGAGTCCTGCGAGTCCACTATTACTCGCAGAGTAACGAGTCCTAACGAGTAGATTCGCCCATCCCTAAGCAGTAGTACCCCAACCGCCATATTGGAACACCAACACTATGGGTATTCCTATATGGCGGCTGGGATTCTAATCCCCCGCCAAGCCGCGCTAGCTCTCTGATTGGTTGCCGCGGCCGGCCGGCGGTGACTAATCAGTGAAGCGGCATGGCTTGATGGGAAATATGAATCCCGCGCCACTGATTCGTCATCGCTCTCAGCAGCGACCAATCAGCGGCACAGGATTCAAAACCCCTGCCAAGCTGTGCTGCGCTTCGCTGATAAGCACACTTGGTGGTGTTTTAAAACACACTTCTCTGACTGGTCGTCGTGGCCGGCGGCGACCAATCGGCTAAGTAGCTCGGTTTGGCGGGAAATATGAATCCCGCGCCGCTGATTGGTCACCGCAATCAGTGGTGCAGGATTCAAAACCCCTGCCAAGCCGTGCTCCGCTTCGCTGATTGGTTGCTGCCAGCCGGGGCGACCAATCGGCGCACTTGGCGCGTGTTTTAAAACACGCTTAGCTGATTGGTCGCTGCTGGCCGTGGTGATTAATCAGCAAAGCGGTGGAGCTTGGCGGGAAATATGAATCCCGCGCAGCTAATTGGTCGCCGCAATCAGCAGCGTGGGATTCAAAACCTCTGCCAAGCTGTGCTCCGCTTCGCTGATTGGTCGACGCCGGCTGCCGGCGACCAATCAGTACAGCAGAGCACGGCTTGATATATTGGTACGCAATTTGAACTGCCGCTCATAGTGTGACGCACTTCACTCCTGTTTACAAGGCTGCCGCTCATAGTGTGATGCACTTCATTCCTGTTTACAATGCTGTCACTCATAGTGTAACGCACTTCACTCCTGTTTACAAGGTTGTCAGTCATAGTGTGACGCAGTTCACTCCTGATTACAAGACTGTCAGTCATAGTGTGACCCACTTCACTCCTGTTTACAAGGCTTTCAGTCATAGTGTGACGCACTTCACTCCTGTTTACAAGGCTTTCAGTCATAGTGTGATGCACTTCACTCCTGTTTACAAGGCTGTCAGTTATAGTGTGACGCACTTCACTCCTGTTTACAAGGCTTTCAGTCAGAGTGTGACGCACTTCACTCCTGTCTACAAGGCTGTCAGTCATAGTGTGACGCACTTCACTCCTGTTTACAAGGTCTGCCACTCAGTGTGACGCGCTTCACTCCTGTTTACAAGGCTGTTAGTCATAGTGTGACGCGCTTCACTCCTGTTTACAAGGCTGTCAGTCATAGTGTGACGCACTTTACTCCTGTTTACAAGGCTGTCATTCATAGTGTGACGCACTTCACTGCTGTTTACAAGGCTGTCAGTCATAGTGTCTTATTCAAAAAAGGAGTGTTAAGAGGTTAAAACTTAACATTTAATGATTTATTCTAAAAGACTAGATTGTCTCACAAACTATACACATAAATTATAACAGTGCCCAGGTGTCACACTATTAAAAAAGCTCCGTTATCCTACTGGGAGCTCCCTTTTATTCAAAGGTGTTACACCTTTGAATAAAAGGGAGCTCCCAGTAGGATAACGGAGCTTTTTTAATAGTGTGACACCTGGGCACTGTTATAATTTAGACAATCTAGTCTTTTAGAATAAATCATTAAATGTTAAGTTTTAACCTCTTAACACTCCTTTTTTGAATAAGTCATATGAGAAAACTGTCTCTCTTAGTGAGGTGATAACTATCACTGGGGAGAATCGTTATCCTGCTATATATGTCAGTCATAGTGTGACACACTTCACTCCTGTTTACAAGGCTGTCGGTCATAGTGTGACACACTTCCCTCCTGTTTCAAGGTCTGCCACTCATAATGTGACACACTTCACTCCTGTTTACAAAGTCTGTCAGTCATAGTGTGCTGTTCTTCAGTCACATTTACTTCACACGTTGTGTCAGTGACAGTCTGAACTACTTCAGTCACGTTTATTCAATGGGTTTAATTGGTCGTAAGCGCAAATAGGCCAATGACGATGACAGAAAAGCTGCAGAAGCAGCAAGGCGACCACAACGTCGACACCAAGAGAGAACACAACAAACTGCCGTGAAACAAGCCCAGGATGCGGCATCTCACAGACATCGTCGGTAACAGGAGACACCACAACAAATTGCTGCCAGACAAGCCCAAGATGCCAAATCTCATAGACAGTGTCGGCTGAATGAATCTCCAGAACACCGGGTAAACAGACAACAACACGTTCGCGCCATTCATACAACACGAATGCTCTACCAACTAAGGCAAGCCCAGGAGAATATTCAACAACTTGCATGTTGCGTCACAAATGATGAAACGACAATTATTCAACACTACTGTGGGGATATGAGTGTAGTTTGCTCTACATGCAACTCTCTAAATTTTATTGCTGAAAAACCATCTGACAATAAGTTTACTGAATGCTGCCAAAAAGGGAAAGGTATGCTACCGAGACTTCACTACTCAGATCTGCTTGAGTAATTGATGAAAGGAACGCATCAACACAGTAGAAATTTTATGGACAATATCAGAAGCATCAACAGTTCTCATGTGTTTACTTCATTTGCTGCCAACATTGCACTGTCCCCTGGATTCGGACCGTAGTGTTTTAAAATTCATGGCCAGTTCTACCACCATACCGGAACACTTTACCCAGAAATAGGACAACCACCAAAATGTGCACAATTATACATCCTTGATGCAAATAAGGCTACAGAACAAAGTATGATTCTGAAAGAAAACGAAAAGTGTAATGCTGAAATGATGAATCTCATTGCTGTACATTTCCAACAAATCAGCCCATTTGCTGCCGCATATCGCATGCTAAAAGATGTTGAAGCTGAGAAGCAACAGAGGGCTATACAAAATGGGACTGAAATACCTTCTATTGTCATGGCGATTAAACAAGAACGTACACAAGATCCCCGATGTTATAACAAACCACGTGTAAGGCTGGGGTCACAGTTTTTTTTTGTGCCTTTTAAAAACGCATGCTTTTTTACATGCGTTTTTCATGTCAGCATGAGTTTTTTTAAGGTCTCTGATGGCTCCCTGCGTTTTTGGCTGCGTTTTTGAATCTGCACATAAAAATAGTGCTTATAGTATTTTTTTGAGCGTTTTGAAAAACGCATGCGTTTCCCATAGGAGCCCATGTTAAAAAAACGCATGCGTTTCCGGAAACGCATGCGTTTTTATAACATGGGTTCCTATGGGAAACGCATGCAAAAACGCATGTGCAATTAGTACCTTTTAGTGCCATTCAAAAACGCATGCGTTTCCCATAGGAGCCCATGTTAAAAAAACGCATGCGTTTCCGGAAACGCATGCGTTTTTTTAACATGGGCTCCTATGGGAAACGCATGCGTTTTTGAATGGCACTAATTGTACTTGCGTTTTTGCATGCGTTTTCCATAAGGCCCCTTATTAAAAAACGCATGCGTTTTTGGATATGCTCCAAAAACGCATGGGACAGTCACACATGCTTTTTGGCTATTAGGGCATGCGTTTTTTAACATGGGGGCCTATGGGTGCGTTTTTTACATGCGTTTTTGAAAACGCAGGTCTCCAAAAATGCATGTGAAAAATGGTACTGTGACCACAGCCTTAGTGAGGTTGCAGTTGTTTTTCAAAACAATGATGGAAAGCCTTTTTTTTCAAAGGGTTATATTAGTCCATCTTAAGCCAGACCTGTGCTAAGACACAGCAAATTAGCATTTTGCACAGCAATCTTGATGCCCTTCTGTATACTTTCCAAGAGGTGATCAAGGGTGGCATGAAAACCTACACCAGCAAGGCACGTTAAGACAAATTACACAACTGCAGTACTACAGTTTTCTTTTGTCTGTACGAAATTACTTCAATTCTATTTTAAACGGTGGCAAACTGACACAACAGTACTTAGTCGACGCATACGTTAAAATTGAAGCTAATCGCCTAAATGTTATACAAATGAACCAAAAACAACTTAAAGTTGAAGACTACTGCGTTCTTCAAGAACATTTGCAAAACCAATTAATTCAAAAGAGGAATTCCCATTGGAAAAACAGTAATTCTCCCGTCATCGTTTGAAGGTAGCCTCCGCAACATGCAACAGCGTTATCAAGATGCAATGGCAATAGTCACAAAGTATGGAAGACCTGACATTTTTGTGACAATGACCGGTAATCCTAAATGGCTGGAAATTACTGAAAATCAACAACTCTGGCAACAAGTGGAACACAGGCTGGACTTAGTTGCAGGCGTATTTCGACTCAAACTCACCAACCTTTTGAAAGATATCAAAAATGGCCTTTTTGGAACAGTTGTAGCAATGGAACATGTCATTGAGTTTCAGAAACGAGGTCTCCCACATGCACATATACTTATTATCTTAGATGTGGATTCTAAGTTTCACACATAGGAAGAAATTGACAACATAGTGTGGGCTGAAATTCCTAACCAAGAAAAATATCCTGAACTGTATGATATTGTCATCTCTCATATGGTTCATGGTCCATGCGGTGAAGAAAATCCAAAAAGTCCATGCATGGAAAATGGCAAGTGTACTAAAGGCTTTCCAAAGGAGTTAAAACAGCACACTGTTAAAGACTTGGACGGCTACCCATGCTACCGGCGAGCACACATTGATAACATTGTTAACAAAAAAAAAAATTATAAATAACTCATGGATAGTCCCATACAACCCGTACTTATCAAAACGCTACAACTGTCACATCAACGTAGAAATCTGTGCTTCAATAAAAAGTGTCAAATATCTTTTCAAGGACATCTACAAGGGCCATGACAAGCTATTGTTGAAATACAACAGACAACAGTCAATCACGATGAATCATCAACTTTTCTTGACTCAAGATATGTGAGTGCTCCAGAAGCTGCTTGCATATATTTGCATTTCCAATGCATTCACAGTGCCATGCCATTATACGTTTAGCTATCCATTTACCTAATCAACAACAGCTTTTTTTCTATGAAAATTGTCAAGTCGAAGATGTCTCAAAAACGTTAAGCACGACGTCAACATTAATGGAATGGTTTTTGCTGAACCAACGTGACAACAACGCAAAGCATTATTTGTATTGCGAGATTCCAGGGCATTATATTTGAAATAAAACTTGGAAACCAAGACAACGAGGAGTTGGCAAAATAATTGGACGCATGTATACTGTATGTGTCAAAGATCAAGAAAGATATTGCATTCGGCTGTTACTGCTGCATGTCAAAGGAACTACAAGTTACGATTATTTGAAAACAATTAACGGAGTATTGCACGATACATTTAAAGTTGCAGCATTGGCTTTAGGACTTTTATTGGATGATATTGTTTGGACACTTACTTTAGAAAACGCAGTTACTCTACATATGCCTAAGCAACTTCGCCAAGCTTACGAATTATTGTTAAAAACACAGAAAATAAACTCCTTAAATGAACAACAACGTATTGCATATGATACTATTGTGAGTGCCATAGAAAACCAAGCAGATGCAAGGACAAAATGTTTCTTTATTGACAGTCCAGGAGGGAGCGGTCAAACATAACTATATGAAGTTTTAATGCATCACGTTAGAGGGTTGGGAAAAGTCGTATTGCCGTCGGCTACAACAGGTATTGCAGCAAATCTTTCACAAGGAGGTCGCACTATGCATTCACTCTTTGGGATACCAGTTCCTATCAATGAAATTTCTGTTTCCAGAATAAAACAAGACACATTTGCTGGAAAACAGTTAAACAACGCACATCTTTTGATACTTGATGAGTGCACCATGGCACCCAAATATGCTTTGACCTTAATTGACAGACTTCTTCATGAAGTAATGACTACAAATGTTGCTGAAAAGAATGAAATTCCGTTTGGAGGTAAAGTTTTTGCCATTGGTGGAGATTTTAGGCAATGTCTTCCAGTTATACCAAATGGAACAAGAACAGATGTTATTGAGTCCAGCTTAAAAATGGCTGATCTTTGGAGACAGTTTACTCAACTTCAAGTAATTAACAACATGTGATCTTCAGACCCAGAGTACAGCAATTGGTTTCTTAAACTTGGTAACGGTGAACTTAGGGCCCTTTCACGACAGCGTTTTTTCCAAATTGCGGCAGATGCGGTGAAAAAACCGCATCTGCCGCGATTACTGCATACTGGCTGCACTTGCGGCACGGTTGCGTCACGGTAGCGGTAAACGCCATACAAGGTATAGGCGGACTTGCGGCAGGTGCGGCAAGTGCGGTTTTGGCACTTGTGGCAGGTGCGGCCGCGAAAAAAAATGCTGTCAGCCGCGGTTTTTTTCGCGGCCGCACCTGCCGCAAGTGCCAAAACCGCACTTGCCGCACCTGCCGCAAGTCCGCCTATACCTTGTATGGCGTTTACCGCAACCGTGCCGCAAGTGCAGCCGGTATGCGGTAATTGCGGCAGATGCGTTTTTTTCACCGCATCTGCCGCGATTTGAAAAAAACGCTGATGTGAAAGGGCCCTTAGCAACGAATACAACCTTGGAGAAGATATTACTGCAATACATAAAGACATGTTGTGCCCTGACTGCATTGTAACTGATGTTATTGGATGAGGCATTGAAATTGATGTGAACGACCAAACCAGTGTTGAGAGGGCCCCTTCCCATGCAATTCTCTGTCCCAAGAACGACGTGGCTCTGCTAAATTCCCGTGTGATGGATAGAATGTCTGGAGAGTATAAGCTGTACAACAGTGATGATTCAGTGGATGTAGACAATGAAGATGAATGAGAGCATTATCCAGTTGAATTTTTAAATAATCTTACGCCATCAGGAATGCCATCCCACAGACTACAACTAAAAGTTGGAACAATTGTAATGTTGCTTCGGAATCTAAATACAAAAATGGTCTATGTAATGGAACTCGCCTTATTGTTATTGGACTCCATCCCCACCTAATTCAAGCAAGAGTCATCAGTGGATCAGCAAAAGGAGACGAAGTGTTTATTCCACGCATTGATTTATGTCCTTCAGATACAGGTCTTCCATTTAGGCTTCGGCGTCGACAGTTTCCAGTAAAACCAGCTTTTGCCATGACTATAAACAAGTCACAAGGTCAAACTCTACACCGTGTTGGCATATATCTACCGGAGCCAGTTTTTGGTCGTGGACAACTGTACGTTGCATTTTCTAGAGTTAAAATGAGATCCAACGTCAAGGTGCAAGTTCTTGATACCCCTTTACAAGGACACTTGCTTACAGATAGTTCAAAGGTTTTCACAAGAAATGTGGTGTACAAAAATATTTTAGGTTGATTACATTTAATGACAATGCATATATTGTACCAGGAAAATGTTGTATATTTATTGCATTATTAGTCTGTTACACAGATATTTATTATACACACATAGATAGATAGATAGATAGATAGATAGATAGATAGATAGATAGATAGATAAATACATAGATACAGTGCTTTTTTTGTAAATGAATAATTGCCAGTACTGAGGTGAGGAGCGGGGGGGGTTCTATCAGGCGGTGCTGTCAGGCGTCGGCAACTTGAGGTGCGGGGAGGGGCGGGTGCTGTCAGGCAACTTGAGACTTGAGGACCCCGGGGAAGGGGGGGGGGGTGTGCTGTCAGGCAACTTGAGGACCGGGGGGTACCCCCCTCTGTGTATTTTCCGGTAAGCCGTACCACCACATACCTCCACAAAAAAAGCACTGCATAGATATAAATTAGATGGACAGATGGACAGATGCACAAATAAATGAATCTAAATACATAGATAATACATAGGGCCACGTCACACACACAGATAATTGTGCAGATATTGTTTGCAGATCTCTGGTTGCAGTGAAATCATGGACACATTGTTCCATTTTGTGGCCATATACAAATGAACAATGTGTCCATGATTTCACTGCAACCAGATATCTGCGAACAATATCTGCACAGATATATGTGTGTGTGATGTGGCCCATAGCTAGATAACATAGATAGATAGATAGATAGATAGATAGATAGATAGATAGATAGATAGATAGATAGATAGATAGATATAACATGCCAAAAAAAAAAATAGATGGACAGATGCACAAATAAATAGATTTAAAATACATAGATAATACATAGCTAGATAACAGATAGATAAGACATAGGCGGCCGTCACACACTACGATTTTGTGAGGGAGCTCAATAACGATGTCAGTGGTGTGGCTCGTGGACAACATCATTAGTGAGGTGTCACATGTATAAATAACGTTCAGGACGCAGCAGCGATGTTACATGCAGGTATCGTTCACACAACCAGCGACCGATGATTGTCAATGATGTGAATAGGAGAAATCATAAAGGAGATCGGTTATGGCGGTGTCACACAGAACAATGCAGCAGATTGGATGATCCACATCGTCTGATATGGGGTCAGGTTCCCATATCTGTATATAACGATCTGACCACTTATTGCTAGTCAGATCCACCTGTCAAACGCAACGATGTAGTAGGAGCGATGCAAAATCAGGCACTTTCCAGCGATTTCTTTACCTATATCGTAGCATGTGACGCCCGCCATAGGTACACCTAAATACATAGGTGTGATAACTTTATAGATATTTTATATAGTAAGGTGATCACACGTTAAGTATAAGAGGGAAAATGTGTATCATCCAAATTGTTAAATTTGGTGATATTAACCCAGATGTAATGTTCCAGTATCATAGATGCTGAGAAGCTTAATTTATCTTTAACAGGGCTGGGTTTTTGTGAACAGCTAAAGAGATGGGCGGGACGGTTGTTCACCACATCTCCATCTTAATGTCACGCTGGGAGTGGGGAAGACACCCAGCGTAGGATAACGACGGGGGGGGGGGAATCAGGAGTCCCTAATGCTAAGGGCACAAGAAGGAGACGGTGACCCCTAGACTTCCTAGAGCTGACCCTGTCTGCCCTAACGTCCCTATACAGTCTCCTCAACTGTCGCCGACCACGAACCTCGTCCCTCTCTGATCCTAGATCTATCCTATCTAAGGATCAGATGGAGAGGTTCACTAGACCCCTCCACTATCAACTAAAGACAAACACCAGGGAAGACAGACATTTGGGAAAAGGAAACACTTATCTGACAGCAGAACACAGCAACCTCCACAATCTCAGCTTCTGCTGGAGCAAGGATAAAGTGTGCACAAGGAACTATCACCTGCACCGAGGAAGGGTAATGAACCTCCTTATAAAGGTGGAAGGAGTCTGCTGGGTCCTAGTGACCTACAACATTGGTGGATAAAACCAGACCGAGCGCAAGACCTCCACAGCCGTCTCCCCATAATAGAGAGATCTCATCACACCTTCTCTCCATCAACACAGAAGGTAAATGCCCCTGAAAGAGACGGACCATCCTCCACCATTATGGCTGATGGGCCAAACGCTGGGATCGTCTGCGCGTGGCCTCCACCCTGTCATCCGTGCCACCCGTGACACTTAAGGTGTGGTCTATACACATTGATAGATAGATAGATAGAACATGCCAAAAAAAAAAAAATACATGGACAGATGCACAAATAAATAGATTTAAAATACACAGATAATACATAGCTAGATAACAGATAGATATGACATAGGTATACCTAAATACATAGGTGTGATAAATTTATAGATATTTTATATAGTAAGGTGATCACACGTTAAGTATAAGAGGGAAGATGTGTATCATCCAAATTGTTAAATTTGGTGATATAAACCCAGATGTAATGTTCCAGTATCATAGATGCTGAGAAGCTTACCGTATATACTCGTGTATAAGCCGACCCGTGTATAAGCCGACCCCCCTACTTTTGCCCCCAAAACCTGGGAAAACCTATTGACTCGTGTATAAGCCGAGGGTGGACCCCAGCACAAGTATACAGACCCCAGCAGTGTGGTATACAGCAGCCTCCCCAGTGGTAGTATACAGCAGTAGCCCCAGTGGTATATACAGCAGCAGCCCCAGTGGTAATATACAGCAGCAGCCCCAGTGGTATATACAGGCCTCCCAGTGGTATATACAGAAGCCCCCAGTGGTATATACAGCAGCCTCCCCAGTGGTATATACAGCAGCCTCCCAGTGGTATATACAGCAGCCCCCAGAGGTATATACAGCAGCCCCAATGGTATACAGCAGCCCCAGAGGTATACAGCATCCCAGAGGTGTATACAGCAGCCCCAGAGGTGTATACAGCAGCCCCAGGGTGTATACAGCAGCCCCAGAGGTATACAGCCAGCCCCAGAGGTATACAGCAGCCCCAGAGTGTATACAGCAGCCCCAGAGGTGTATACAGCAGCCCCAGAGGTATATACAGCAGCCCCAGAGGTATAAGCAGCCCCAGAGGTGTATACAGCAGCCCCAGAGGTGTATACAGCAGCCCCAGTAAGCAGTCCAGATATACAGCAGCCCCAGAGGTATACAGCAGCCCAGAGGTATACTAGCAGCCCCAGAGGTGTATACAGCAGCCCCAGAGGTGTATACAGCAGCCCCAGAGGTATATAGCAGCCCCAGAGGTGTATACAGCAGCCCCAGAGTGTATACAGCAGCCCCAGAGGTATATAGCAGCCCAGAGGTATACAGCAGCCCAGAGGTATACAGCAGCCCCAGAGGTGTATACAGCAGCCCAGAGGTATACAGCAGCCACAGAGTGTATATAGCAGCCCCAGAGTGTATACAGCAGCCCCAGAGGTATATAGCAGCCCCAGAGGTATATAGCAGCCCCAGAGGTATACAGCAGCCCCAGAGGTATACAGCAGCCCCAGAGGTGTATACAGCAGCCCCAGAGGTGTATATAGCAGCCCAGAGGTGTATACAGCAGCCCCGGTAACGAGGTATATAGCAGCCCAGAGGTATACAGCAGCCCCAGAGGTATATAAGCAGCCCCAGAGGTGTATACAGCAGCCCCAGAGGTGATACAGCAGCCCAGAGGTATACAGCAGAAGCGCCCAGAGGTATATAGCAGCCCCAGAGGTGTATACAGCAGCCCGACAGAGCCAGGTATATAGCAGCCCAGAGGTATACAGCAGCCCCAGAGGTATACAGCAGCCCCAGAGGTGATACAGCAGCCCCAGAGGTATACAACAGTCAGGCCCCAGAGGTATATACAGCAGCCCCAGAGGTATATAGCAGCCCCAGAGGTATATACAGCATGCCCCAGAGGTATACAGCAGCCCCAGTGGGGTATACAGCAGCCCCAGAGGTATATAGCAGCCCCAGAGGTATATAGCAGCCCCAGAGGTATATAACAGCCCCAGAGGTATAAGCAGCCCCAGAGGTATACAGCAGCCCCAGTGTGTATACAGCAGCCCCAGAGGTATACAGCAGCCCCAGCAGCCCCAGAGGTATACAGCAGCCCCAGAGGTATATACAGCAGCCCCAGAGGTATATAGCAGCCCCAGAGGTATATAGCAGCCCCAGAGGTATACAGCAGCCCCAGAGGTATACAGCAGCCCCAGTGGGGTATAAGCAGCCCCAGAGGTATATAGCAGCCCCAGAGGTATATAGCAGCCCCAGAGGTATACAGCAGCCCCAGTGGGGTATACAGCAGCCCCAGAGGTATATAGCAGCCCCAGAGGTATATAGCAGCCCCAGAGGTATACAGCAGCCCCAGAGGTATATAGCAGCCCCAGAGGTATATAGCAGCCCCAGTGGTATACAGCAGCCCCACAGGTATATACAGGCCCCAGCAGTGAGTTATATATGCCCCCAAATGCTGGCACTCGTCCCCCTCTGTTATAAGCATCCCCCCCCGGCTGCTTAAGTTACCATCCCTGGTCTTCTGATCCGCGCCAGTCCTCCACGCTCCCGTCCTCTGCTGCATCCGGGGTCCCCGGCCAGTAGCGATGACGTCATGCGACCGGCCGGTCACATGACCCCGGATGCGGCCGAGGACGGAGCATACAGGGATGGATTGGTAACTTAAGCAGCCGGGGGGGGGGGGGGGGGGGCCTTATAATGGAGGGGGACGAGTGCCAGCATTTGGGGGCATATATGCACTGCTTCCCCCTGCCACTGATTGACAGGGGGAAGCAGTGCATATATAATGAGCGGCCCCACGTGACGGGGCCGCTCATACAGCAGCCTCCCCCCCCCTCCAGCCTGAGTTACAGTATTGACCCGTGTATAAGCCGAGGGGGGACTTTTCAGCCCAATTTTTGGGCTGAAAAACTCGGCTTATACACGAGTATATACGGTAATTTATCTTTAACAGGGCTGGGTACTTTGTGAACAGCTAAAGAGATGGGCGGGACGGCTGTTCACCACATCTCCATCTCAAGGTGTGGTCTATAACATAGATAGATAGATAGATAGATAGATAGATAGATAGATAGAAGATAGATAGATAGATAGAGATAGACAATTTCACCAAGACTATTTTTAAGGGGGGTCAACACTATCATTGTTTTTTAGTTTCTTACTATTTATGTAGTTAAAGAATATTTGGGGGGGCGTGGCCTAGCACCTCATGAAGATGGTCGCATAATTCAGGAGCTCCCGGACCCCGGGCTCATTAAGCTACTTTCCAGCGCTTCAGTGCTCCCCTGGACCTCCAGAACCTTCTCAGCAGACGTGTGAATAGTGTCTGCACGGATGGGTAAGGTGAAACCACCGCAATCCTCCCTCCCAAAGCGGGTTTCAGATTACTTCCCGCCGGGCCGCCCAGATACAGCGCACATTTCCAACATGGCGCCCCCCTCCCCCAGAGCTATTCGCGCTTCCCGCCGAGAACAACAAACTCTGGGCTCCGGAGCGGCGGGTCTCTCCCCTTACTCCCCGGTCACCTACGAGGTCATGAAAGACCTGATGACTGATCTCCTTTCCGGTCTCAGGACGTCCTTGCAGGACGACATGAAGGAGATGATGGCGGATCTGCGGGGGGAGGTGCATGTGCTGGGCATTAGAACAGACCACCTCGAGACAAAGATGGCTGAACTGGTACAGTCTCAGAATGAGCTGCTGGATGATCATGAGCAGCTCCAAGCCACGATGACTGCGATACAGGTGAAGAATAGCGACATGGAGGACCGCAGTCGTCAGAACAATATACGTCTCCGGGGCGTCGCGGTAACGGTGCTTGATCCGGACCTTAGAGGGCTTCTGAGAGACTATCTACGTGAGGTTCTTCCCGACCTGGATCCCAGAGACCTTAAAATAGACCAGATTCACAGGCTCCCTAAGCCACCGAATGTCCGCCCTGAACTCCCGCGCGACGTTATCGCCAGGATCCATTTCTACAAGACCAAGGAGGACTTCCTCAAGGCCCTGAGAGGTTCGCCGACGCTCTCGGAATAGTTCACCGATCTAGAAGTCTTCCCAGACCTGTCTCTCGGAATTCTAGCATTGCGCCGAGCTTTCAAGCCCTATACGACCATTCTTCGGGAGAGGGAAGTCCCGTATCGCTGGGGCCGGCCCACCCGCCTTATCGTGAGAAGGGATGAAGTCACACGTTTGTTTATCCCCATTGCAGGCGGCATCGCTCCTGAAGGACTGGGACTTCTTACCACCGAACTTCTCTGCGCTGTCCCTGCGAGACACCCGTGATCGCCTGCCTAAACGTCACACCCGACGTCGCAGACTGAACCCGGAGTGGTCCACCGTCTGAAGATCCTCCCCGCTGGATTGATATTTTTTCTCTCATGCCCGGGGTCCGTCATCCTGGTCCCGTACAGGTCCTCCCGGGTCGTTAGCTTCTTCTACTTTTCCGGCTTCTTTCTTCCCCCCTGGTACTATTACTCTCTTTCCCCCACCCGACTGACTCCTTCCCCTCTCCCCCCTTCTTTCCGCCATCCTGCCCCTTGTTTTTTCTCTTCCTTTCCACTGATCATTCTTCTTTCCTTGGCCTGCAGCCTTTTCTCCTCTTTGGCTACATCGACCCCGGGAGTGTGCCCTCCCCCGAGCAAATTTTTACACTCTAGTGTGCCTTTTTTCTTTTTCCCTCTTGTCGCTCTCTGGACTCTTTTTCCTCCCAGGTACGACTCTCTTTCTCTTTATGTTAGACATTGCCGACGGACTTTAGACGGAAGGACTTCGTCCTTGCGTCGTTCTGGGACTTCCGATGGCTAATGCTAATTGTTTTTTCTCTTTGTTGTTATGTTTTCTTTTTTGGCTGTTGCCATAGTCGTTAATGTAACATTTCTCCTCCTAGGTCTGAGCTCACTGGTCTTTTCCGTGATATGCTCTGGCCATACTGAGCACCAGAATGACATTACGGAATATAGGCTGATGGGCTCTGTTTTCCCTTCTGATTCCCTACCCTTTACTCGCTTTCCCCTGATGCAGTTCTTATTACCTCTATATTGTTGCTTACTTTCTGATTTCTACCTAATGCCTGTTTATCACTAGAACTACTGGACTCGTGACACCTACATAGAAATACATAGTGCGAAGTAGTCAAAATGACTGTTTTGGCATTTAATGTTAATGGGTTAAATTCGCCCCAGAAACAGTTGCTCTTGCGTGCTAACCTCAAAAAGTCTCGGGCGGATGTGGTTTTCCTCCAGGAGACGCACCTCTTGGAGGGAGATAACCACCGCTTGGCCTCATCCTTTTATCCCCACCAGTATTTTTCGAACAACACCGAAAAAAGGGCTGGAGTGGCTATTTTGATTGGGTCTTCTATAAGTTTTGAATTGATTAGCACGATGACTGATCCAGAGGGTAGATTTCTACTTGTAGTAGCGAAACTGAACGGAGTCCTATTCTCTCTCCTTGCTGTCTACTCCTCTAATGTGGGTCAAAATAAGTTCCTCTAGTCGCTATTAGACGCCCATATGCCCTCCATGTCGGGCCACAAACTTGTGGCGGGTGACCTCAATGCCCCCCTACATAGACACCTTGACTGCTCCTCCCCAACCTCCTTTCGGACGGACCTCGCCCAGGTGATTGCCTCCCATAGTCTACACGACATCTAGCGTTATCTACATGGCAATGAATGAGACTACTCATTTTTCTCTCCCAGACATAAGTCCTTTAGCCGTATAGATTATCTGCTAGCCAGCGACTTGCTCCTGCCTCTATGCCCGCAGGCTGACATTGGTACCATTACATGGTCGGACCATTCCCCCCTTACTCTTGTTATCATGGACTCTACCCCACGCCTTCCCAGGGACCCCTGGAAGCTAAATGACTACCTACTGACCTCCCAGACGACTCAAGATACTCTATCCACCCACCTAAAGGAATACTTCCACCTGAATGACACACCTGATATAACCCCGGAGGGTCTGTGGTTTGCCCATAAAGCGGTTATCCGTGGCCACTGCTTGAAATTGGCGTCACGTGCTAAGAAGTTGTATAATGAGGACCTGGCCTCTCTTTTAACCGAGGTCGAGTCTCTCGATGCTGCATTTCTTTCGACCTCCGATCCCGCTACTCTGTCAGCCCTTAATTCGGCACGTAACAACCTCCGAGCTCTTCTTCTCTCTAGAGTAGAGCATCAATTGAAGAAGGTCAAGGCGACATATTATGGGATGGGGGACAGGGCCGGTGCGTTTGTGGCGCCCCGCAACGAGTGCGTCACAAGAGGGTATTGCAGCCATAAAAGCAGCCGCAATACTCTCTGACACAGCAGTGATTTAGTTAACTTTGAGATCCAACCCTGCATGCATCACCTAGAACAGAGGACCAATCCAGGGTCCTGGTGGGCAGAGTGCTAGGGAAGTGTGTAGGAGAACAGACACTTAGTCGAGGGAGTCGAAAATAGTCTAGAACACGAGAGAGTCTAGAACTTGAACTTGGAGTAGGAACGGGGGCTCCGCACCCCGTGCAGCCCCCGGGCCGTCACCGGTCGGGTGTCAGCACCTGAGGCCTTACCAACTGGGAATGGGCATCATCACACGGGTTCCTAAAAACTCCCGTGCCCCAAACCACAGCCGGTTCACTGGTACCGAAGCTGGCAGCAGTTCACCTCTGCTACGCGAACCAGAAGCGTGGAGGAGCAGCTTCACAGGAGCACCCCACCACCAGCCAACTTCCAGTCGTCTAACCAGCGGTGTACCCACTGAGGGATCCAAGGCTCCCCAAAACATCCACAACGTACAACTTGGATAGGGCATTGAAGCAGCCTCCCCGTACCCGATCTGGTATTCCTGGGTGACAATGGCAAAGCACTTAGCTAGAATGGAGGAACACTACGGATCTCTGAGGGACACTATCACTGCTGAGTCCACCCGGTCTACTACCCGTAACTGTATACCATGTACTGCCTGCTGGTTACAGTAAAGACCCGTTGCAGAGACTTTCTGTGTCCGTGCTTCCTTATGAACTGTCCGTCCGCACTACAAGGTAACAGCAGCTGCCGCACAACATCTTAAGCAGCTCCAGCCTCCGGGGATCACCGCTCAGCCTGTGGGGAGCGTTCCATCTTGCTGCTGTCCATCCCCCGGAGGTTCCGCAGCGTCGGTAACGATTACAGAAACTACTCATAGGTGGCGTCACGAATAAATTAAACCCCTTTAATCTGTTCCTTACAAGACGTCTTCAACTTTTGATCTGCACTCCACCGGGCCCCACTACCGGCAGGCGCGGCCCACCCGTGACAAGGAGGAAGGAGCTACAGCCTGTCTAAACCGGAGTCCCGGCCACGGTGAGTCAGAAAATGGTGTCACGAACAGGATACGAGCAGGCCCGTTATCTAACGGGTATAATGTGCTTTGCAATGACTTTATTGTCTACAATTTGGACTTTGTTCGTCCTAAAAAGAACTTTCCCGCCTTTTCACCGTGGGCCAAGATGGCGCCCAAGATGGCGTTCCCGCCACAAAAATCCGCCACGTGCAAGCCCAGGAGTGAGTCAAACCCCCCCTCATCGTGGGAGGGCTAAAGACAAAAGGCGCCAAACTCTTTGTCCGCCCTGATTGCTCGAATCAACCATGGGGGCGGACCCCAAAGGCTTTTCCCACCATTGGACTACAAAAGCCCAGAGGAAATGGGAGTGTCACAGACCTTCTTCACCAGCTCTCTACCAGAACGGTTACCGGTTGAACGGGTGTGGTTCCCTCCGAAGAAGAGAATGGCCAGCATGAGACTCCAAGACCTAATGCGGGAGGTCGAGGCGGAGGCCAGAGCAGCCATAGGCCAACCGGGTCCGGGTCCTGCCCTTACCATTGACGGCAGCCCCGACTTCTGGCTAGAGGCTCTGCAAGACCTCCGGGTGCGGTTACTACAGACTGTGGAGTGGACGATTCGCAGCTGGAGTGCGACCCTAGGCAGAAGACTACACCATGCGATGCAGCAGAGCCGACCGGGTACAGCTTCTCCAGGCCAAGACGACATCGCCAGCTTCTCAACCGCCTCACCGTCGCCCACCACCTGTCCTGCTTCGTCACCGAAGCCCATAGAGTGTATCATTCCTGTGGAGGCCACAGCTCGGCCCGTTCCAGCGGTTGAAACCACAGCCGACCCCGTTCCTGAGCCGGAGCTTCCAATACGCTCCACAGAAGAAGCCGACATATACCTGGTTCCACCTGCGGAACCCGCGACTAGTTTCCACACTACTGAGACTGTCGCCTGTTTCTCCCCTGAACCGGAGGCCTCCTCTGCAAATACCGAGGCCTACCTGGTGACCGGGATCGAAACACCACTTCCCGCTGCTACAGAAGAAGAGGCAGGCAGCCTGGAAGTCCTGCACAACGACCCCGAGGAGAACTTTGCAGCACAGCCACCAATCGACCCAGAGGATTCCATTCCATCATCTCCGTCAGCCGAGCAGCCCGACGTAGTCATCGAAGGAGAGATCGAGGAGGATGACGACGAGATCTACAGCCCAGCTGAGGACCTCTACACCGGGTTCACCTGGGGAGACACCAAGAATCCTTCTGCCGGGCGATCTTCTCGGGTACACTGGTCGGGTGCCGCCGCAGCAACATCTTCTCCGGTTCTGTTGAACCAGGCTTTTCTACAGACTGCCCACTAAACTCAAGCTGTTCAACAACCATCACGCCGTAGTGACTTTATCCACACGCCGCACCACTCCGACAAAGAGGTACGTCGTATTCAAAGGGAGGAGTGGCACACTCGGCTGCACGCCAACATGCAGGCCCGCGCTGAAGCCCGCCGCCAATCTCCATTGCCTGAACAATTCCGTAAAACCGGACGGGTGAGCACCTTTAACTTATCCACCGGGTGGGGATTCGTAAGGGAGGAGGGTGTGAGTACTGAAGTGTTCGTGGGGCGCCGTTCACCTCTGCTACGCGAACCAGAAGCGTGGAGGAGCAGCTTCACAGGAGCACCCCACCACCAGCCAACTTCCAGTCGTCTAACCAGCGGTGTACCCACTGAGGGATCCAAGGCTCCCCAAAACATCCACAACGTACAACTTGGATAGGGCATTGAAGCAGCCTCCCCGTACCCGATCTGGTATTCCTTGGCGACAATGGCAAAGCACTTAGCTAGAATGGAGGAACACTACGGATCTCTGAGGGACACTATCACTGCTGAGTCCACCCGGTCTACTACCCGTAACTGTATACCATGTACTGCCTGCTGGTTACAGTAAAGACCCGTTGCAGAGACTTTCTGTGTCCGTGCTTCCTTATGAACTGTCCGTCCGCACTACAAGGTAACAGCAGCTGCCGCACAACATCTTAAGCAGCTCCAGCCTCCGGGGATCACCGCTCAGCCTGTGGGGAGCGTTCCATCTTGCTGCTGTCCATCCCCCGGAGGTTCCGCAGCATCGGTAACGATTACCGAAACTACTCATAGGTGGCGTCACGAATAAATTAAACCCCTTTAATCTGTTCCTTACAAGACGTCTTCAACTTTTGATCTGCACTCCACCGGGCCCCACTACCGGCAGGCGCGGCCCACCCGTGACAAGGAGGAAGGAGCTACAGCCTGTCTAAACCCGAGTCACGGCCACGGTGAGTCACGTTGCTGGCGCGAAGGGTTAGGCGGAGGGAGTTGAGGTCGAGGATCTCTGCTCATCTCGCCTTCGGGGGAGCATGTGCGCAATCCCATTAAGATTGCGGAGCAGTTTAGAGACTTCTATTATGATCTATATAATCTTTGTGACTCGTCCTCCACTCCTCAGCCGACCCTGGATGCCATCGCCTCTATCCTCTCCAAACTTCGGCTTCCTTCCCTCTCAGCGAACCAACTGGGGTATTTGAACAGACCTTTCTCCCTAGAGGAGATTCTTTGTGTTATCCGCTCTTCCAAAAAACGGTTCGGCCCCTGGCACTGACGGTCTCTCTTACTTGTACTATTCTTCCTTTGCTTCCACTCCTGCTCCCCATCTTCTCTCCCTATTTCAGTTCTGGCAGTGTGAGGGTCGCATCAGACCAGAAGGTTTAACGGCGGCTATTTCGACCATTCCTAAACTGGACAAAGCCCCTTCGGCGCCGGGTAACTACCATCCGATTGCACTGATTAATTGTGATGTTAAACTCTACTCAAAGCTGCTGGCGGACCGACTCAGGACCGTCATCCCCTCCCTGATCGCTTTGGACCAAGTGAGTTTTATTCCTGGCCGTCAGGCGAGAGATGCGACTCGGAGGGTGGTGAATCTTTTGGAGGTTCTTGAGCGGAGAGGGACCCCTAGTGCCCTCTTATCTCTTGACGCTGAAAAAGCATTCGATCGAGTGCACTGGGGATACTTGGCAGCCGTCTTGGACAAGTTTGCCTTCCAAGGCAACATTAGGTCGGGGATTCTGGCCCTATACTCTTCCCCTTGTGCATACGTGAAGGCGGGAGGTTTCTCTTCCTCCACGTTTGGGATTTCTAATGGGACAAGGCAGGGCTGCCCCCTCTCTCCTCTTATCTTCGCTCTTGCGATGGAACCGCTAGCAGCTACCATCCGCGCTCATCCAGAGATTTCGGGTCTTGTTATCGGTCAAACCGAACATAAGATTTCTCTATAGGCTGATGACGTTCTCCTCACCTGCACGAACCCCGACGTTTCTATTCCAGCTGTTGTCTCTGTCCTGACGGACTTTTCATAGATTAGTAAAAGTTAAACAAGCGGTTTAAGCAGGCGCCGACACCCTTTCCCCCACTGACCCCTGATACTGCACCAGGGGCGCCCCTCTCTGTTTTTTATCTGACGGACTTCTCGGCAGTTTCCTTCTATAAGCTCAACCTCACTAAATCTTCTCTCTTTCCAGTGAATCTTTCGCCTCTCTCCGAGTCCTCATTGGCATCGCGATTTTCTCTTCTAGTCGCCCCGCAGGGATTCGTGTACCTGGTATCTGGATTGCACCTACCCCCTCCATGAATAGGGTCAATTGTGAGGCTTTGCTCTCTTCCCTGAAATCTCTGTCCTCGGAATATTCGAAGATTCAGCTCTCTTGGGTTGCCAGGATTAATCTTGTAAAGATGATGCTCCTCCCCAAAATTATTTATGTTCTACGGTGCGTTCCTCTTTTGTTCCCCAGACGTTACTTAAATTTGTTTCAATCAATCCTGGGGAGATTCGTATGGAGCGGTAAACCCCATCGAGTGGCTCTCTCGGCCCTGACTCTTCCTTCCCCATTGGGAGGCCTAGGCATGCCGGACATTCTTTGCTACTACTCCGCAATAACTATGGATTTGGCTAAATCACGGTGGACCGCCTCCTCCACCCCGTCCTCGCATTGGCTTCAAATTGAGGCCCACTACTTCCCTCTGGGCTCTGTTAGGATCCTACTGGAGATGTCTTTTCTGCAATCCTCCCGTCCCTCTACGCCGCTGCGTTCCATGCAGGCGATCCTCTCAGTATGGCACAAATTGGCAAGGGTACATTTGCCTTTCCTCACTAGATATCTTTCTCTGCGAGCTTTGGAATCTTGCATGGTAGATATCTCGCTTGCGCGTTGGAGGGAGGCGGGTGTCTTGTTAGTGTGGGATCTTCTGCGTGATGGGCGTCCAGCCCCCTTTCCTACCTTGGTAGCTAAATATTCCCTTCCGACCTCGGCTTTCTTCTCCTATATGCGGGTGCGCCACTTCCTTCTTACTTGCTCTTTTCCGTTGTGGGACCCCTCCTCAATTAACCTCAACCTTCAATCCTTTTTCAAACAAGATGGACATTCCTGATGTGGAGTGTCTATTGTATGTAGAGCCTTGACTGCAGCTCGCCTTTATGACTAAATGGGAGTCCAGATTAGCTTTCTCGGTCCCTCTAGAGAAATGGCACGCCGCCTCGTCTCATGTGTCAAAATATACTCGGTGTGTCAATCACCTAGAACAATCCAAGAAGTTGTTGATGGGTTGGTACCTGGTCCCTGCACGGTTTGCCAGGTTTGGAGGACTTGGTCTTTCTCCTTCTCCTCTCCGCTGGCGGAATTGTGGTCTGGTGGGCTCTGAGGCCCATATCTGGTCGACCTGCCCGAAGGTGATGGCCTTCTGGTCCTCGATAGACTCCCTTCTGACTGAATTAACCGGCCTGACACTCTCTCTATCTGCTCCCATGGCTCTCCTGGGAATTGATTTGGACACCCTACCAGCTCTTCTCAGACCAATAGTGACGAACGTTCTAATCGCTGCCCGCCAATCCATAGCCCCCTTTGGAGATCCCCCTCTTGTCCCACGCTGAAGGATGTGGTTCTTCGACAAAACCGACATCTCACACACGAGCTGGTCCTTTCACACGACCTCCCCCAGAAAACGAGAGTGCTTAACTGGTGTGACCCGTGGATATCCACGCAATATAATAAGGTTATTATTGCTAACTGACCCTTTCTTTAATCCAGGATGTTTGGTGTTACTCGTTAACGTTGTCTTGCAAGCGACGATATGATTGACATTACTTCTAATGATACTGCTTCTCTATAACCCTCCCCCCCCTTTTTCCTAGCCTTCCCCTCTCCACATTTCCTTCCTCACCTGAGGATATTGTTAATATTGTGTTTGATCCCTGTTACTGTTTCTGATGCTGTCTGTGTACTGCTTTTCATACAATCAATAAAAACCATTGGTTTAAAAAAAAAAAAAGAATATTTTTGGATTATTTTTACTTTCTCTGATAATGAGTCTCTCTATAGGCCACTTCACACACACACACAGATATCTGAGTCCAATATCTGAACCAATCTCTGGTTGCAGTGAAATCATGGATACATTGCTCCATGTTGTACACAGCCACAAAATGGAGCAATGTATCCATGATTTCACTGCAACCAGAGATCTGTTCAGATATTGGACTCAGATATCTGTGTGTGTGAAGTGGCCTTATCTCAATCTTTGCTACCTTGATTTTGTTTTTACAGAATTTAATTAATATTCTATAATTATTTAATGCCTCATCACTACCTACTTGCTTTAATTCTTTAAACGTTTTATTTTTGTCACTTATGGCGCCCCTTAAAGCTCTATTTAGCCATAGTGGTTACCGCCTATTTCTAGCATGTTTATTCCCATAGGGTATTATTCACAGGTCCTATTCAGGATGATTATAAACGTCTCCCATTTCCTCTGTGTATTTTTATGTCTCAGAACATCATCCCAGTTTATTGCACTAAGATCATTTTTCAACCATTGAAAATTTGACTTTCTGAAGTCTAGTTGTCCTTGTAACCCAGCCCGGACTGATAGATGGGAGGGACTTTTCCAGATGGGTCGCCCACTGGTGGGCCACAGGCCTGCTACATTAAGTCATCTGCCATCGATCGGCCACTGATTTCAGGGGGCAGGGCCACAGATGTGAAGGGGGCAGGGCAATTTTCCCAAAGCAGGGCCCCACTCAGATTAATCAGGATCGACAAGTCAGTCACATCTTGGGCCCACCCACCATTTTCATCATATCCCTGATCGCTCCCTGAGCTGATCATGTGACCCCTGATGCCTCCTCTCCATGTGACATCATCACAGGTCCTATATGTGAGTATCATGTCTGTGTCTGTCTTTCTGTCTGTGTGTTTGACAGTGTCTGTGTGTCTGTTTGTCTCTATAAAACACTATACTTTATATACAGCCCCACACTACATAGTGACATAGTAACATAGTTTGTAAGGTTAAAGGAAGACTTTAAGTCCATCTAGTTCAACCCATAGCCTAACATGTTCATCCAGAGGAAGGCAAAAAAAAACCACGTGGCAACAATAAGCTCCACATTGGGGAAAAAAATTCCTTCCTGACTCCAGATACGGCAATCAGACTAATTCCCTGGATCAACACCTTATCAAAGAATCTAGTATATATAGCTGGTAATATTATAGTTTTCAAGAAAGGCATCCAGGCCATTCTTAAATGTTAGTTGTGAGTCACTCATTACAACATCATGTGGCAAAGAGTTCCATAGTCTCACTTCTCTTACAGTAAAGAATCCACGTCTGTGATTATGAATAAACCTTCTTTCATCCAGACGTAGAGGATGCCCCCTTCTCCCCGTCTCAGGCCTAATGGTACCTTTACACGCCTAAACAGGATGGTGGCAACAACCGGGTGCTTCACGTGCACGAGCACGCACAAACGGTTGCCAACGGTAAACGTACCACCTTTACACGCCGCAACAAGGTGCGCTACGGTAGGTTACATCTATCTCTGGATACACCGCCGGGTGCCACAAGTTACCTTCTGTAGCTTACCTTCCCACATTTACACACTGCTATAACAAGGTAATATGGGAGGACCTGGTGCAGCAGGGACAACACATAGGCGTGCCACAATTGTGGATTACGAGAATTCCGTACGCTGATAGGACGAAGCAATAACATCATGATTGGCCAGGCAGCGCAGGAGGCTGACTAATACATGATGCTCGAGCAATTGTGTAGTGTGAGTGGTCAGCCCCTTACATATGCCGCCCTATGCAGCGACTACCAATCGTAACGCAGGAGCTTCCTCCAATGAGCGCTGAAGGGGGGTGGTTTCCCGGAGGCTGTGTCACGCCCCGGGGCGTTATCTAGGTGACGTAAACCTTACCCTACCATATTTACACGCCGATACAACCCGCAACCATCACCTTGAAATCCACCTGTTTTAGGGCTCTGCTCTGAAACAGGTGCCTCAAGTGACGGGTGGCAAGAACCGTCTTTACACGCCGAAACAGCGGGTTGATTTGGCGGTGCAAGATTCATTTCTCTCATGTACCCGGTTGTTGCCACCATCCTGTTGCGGCGTGTAAATGTACCATTAAAAAGTTCTCTGTACTGTCCCCTCATATATTTATACATTTACTGGCCTGTAATTCCAAGTTCACTTGTCCCCTTTTTGAATATGGCACCGCATTTGCTATACGCCAGTCTTGTGGTACAAACCCTGTAATTATGGAATATATAAAATTAAATAATAGTCATCTATGACAGTACTAATTCCTAGCACACTCTGGGGTGTATCCCATTTGGGCCGGATTTGTCAATTTATATTTAATGGAAATCTACTGTCAGTCACCTATCTGCAGAAAAATGTTGCTGGGTTGTGTAACATTGTGACCTGAGATAGGGAACATATTCAATCGAGATCTACAGTAGTCACCATATCTGCAGAAGAACATCGAGGGGTTGAGCAACTTTGTGACTGAGATAGGGGATACATATTTAAAATGTACAGTGACTGTTGATGACTGACTGATGGCCCTCTGAAAATTGAATTGAGGACCACAACTATTACTGTAGTCTATCATAGATAATGTTTGTCAAGGGAAGCCCTTGCTATGGTATCTTCCTGCACCTAAGACACTGCACGCAGGGGTCATTTTCGGAAATACTATGCACATTCTGCAGTGAACCAAGTACAACAGTATCAAGAATTCTTCTCTTCCTGTATAAGCTGGGGAATATTGTCAATCACAATCTCTGAGCCATTTGGAGAAGCTTCTCCAACCCATCCTGGAGGGGGGCAACATATATTGTTTGTCTATTGACTTGTACGAGAGATATATTTGAGCTCGTCATCCAGTTGACTATTGCAACTCTATTATTTGGGTTCACAGAGTCCGGTCAAACCTGAGGATCGCAGGCCTTACTCACTGCTACCTTCTATTACTCCATGCCTATTTCCCTTTTTCCAGGTAGTCTCTGCTGTCACGAAGACTTAGTCAGGACCTGCAGCTCTCTGACGCCCCCTTATCCTGCTGGTCACATTCGGTATTGTCAGAGGATAAGAAAGGAGCCCAGCTGCTCTAATTTATGTTGGATACCGTGATATGTGATGTGACGGGATGTATATATACCACCAGTTCCTGCCAGGAACGTATATATACCCCGATCCAGTTACCCTCAGGCTCACAATATTACATAAATACAAAACGTTATGCTGCCACCACTGATCTCTTACAGGTGGATCGGTAACCCGTATGATAGCGTAAAACGAACAGTGAGGGCGTGGTGAGCTCGCTCATAGAACAAGAACAAAACTAGAAATTTATAATATTTTACTCCCAAAGTTGGCAGTGTTTATGAAAGATATACAAGTTATTACAAAAGAGACAATTTACATATATCCATAAAACAGTTATTAAAATAAAAAGAATAAAGTAAGAAATTGCCAGACCTAGCCACGTGGTGACAAACTTAGATGCGTTGGGGGGGCGGCTCCCCAGAAATGTATGATTCCTCCACACAGTGATAGGGTCCTGCTGTGTCTGTGCCCCAGGGTGAAATCAGCCCAAAATGGATGCTTTAGTTTTAATAAAGGCAGTAGAACACCTTTTTGGAGGGACAGATCTGGTTCAGACTTGTTTAGAGTTCTGCTCATCTTAGCTTCAGGAATTTATGGGGGGGATCATAAAGATTCCTACTGGGGGTGGGTGAACACAACGTCTATGCAGGTCCTGTCCAAGCGAACCAGCTTGCTCTGGATGAGTGTTCAGACCTTTTAGAATAACGCAACATATTCATACAGTGCCTACAGTGTATTCAACCCCCTGCAGATTTAGCTGTGACACCATGTGGATTACTTGGCATTGTGACATTTGGACTGTAGATCAGCCTGGGAAGTGGGAATGCACTGCAGCCACAAAATTTGTTTTTTGTTTTTGTTTTTTTTAAAGTGTTAAAGTTAATTCAGGGTCATTTATTATTCAACCCCTCAAACCACCAGAATTATGTTTGGTCCCCCTAAAGTATTAAGAAGTAGTTCAGGCACAAATAACAATGAAGCTTCACATGTGTGGATTAATTATCTCTTTTGCCAGCCTTTTCGACTATTTAAGACCCACCCAAACTGTGACAGCACTCATACATGTCAACATGGGAAAGACAAAGGAGCATTCAAGCCGTCGAGACTAAGATCGTGAGGTCACAAGGCTGGCAAGGGTACAAACCTTTCCAAGGAGTTGGACTTCCTGTCTCCACTGTTGGGAGCATCATCCGGAAGTGGAAGCTTATGGAACTACTGTTAGCCTCCACATCCTGGACAGCCTTTGAAGTTTCCTCCCGTGCCGAGGCCAGCTTGTCCGAAGAGTCAAGGCTAACCCAAGGACAACAAGAAGGAGCTCGTGAAGATCTCATGGCAGGGGGGGACATTAGTTTCAGTCAATACCATAAGTAACTACTCCACGCATGGTCTCCGTTCCAGACGAGCCCGTAAGGTTCCTTTACTTCAAGCGTCATGTCAAGCTCGTCTACAGTTTGCTCATGATCGCTTGGAGGACTCTGAGACAGACTAGTTCAAGGTTCTATGGTCTGATGAGACCAAGATCGAGATCTTTGGTGCCAACCACACACGTGACGTTTGGAGACTGGATGGCACTGCATACGACCCCAAGAATACCATCCCTACAGTCAAGCATGGTGGTGGCAGCATCATGCTGTGGGGCTGTTTCTCAGCCAAGGGGCCTGGCCATCTGGTCCGCATCCATGGGAAGATGGATAGCACGGCCTACCTGGAGATTTTGGCCAAGAACCTCCGCTCCTCCATCAAGGATCTTAAGATGGGTCGTAATTTCATCTTCCAACAAGACAACGACCCAAAGCACACAGCCAAGAAAACCAAGGCCTGGTTCAAGAGGGAAAAAATCAAGGTGTTGGAGTGGCCTAGTCAGTCTCCTGACCTTAACCCAATTGAAAACTTGTGGAAGGAGCTCAAGATTAAAGTCCACATGAGACACCCAAAGAACCTAGATAACTTGGAGAAGATCTGCATGGAGGAGTGGGCCAAGATAACTCCAGAGACATGTGCCGGCCTGATCAGGTCTTATAAAAGACGATTATTAGCTGTAATTGCAAACAAGGGTTATTCCACAAAATATTAAACCTAGGGGTTGAATAATAATTGACCCACACTTTTATGTTTAAAATTTATAAAAATTCAACTGAGCAACATAGCTTTTTGGTTTGT
Organism: Allobates femoralis; assembly: GCA_033576535.1. Lineage (NCBI taxonomy): Eukaryota > Metazoa > Chordata > Amphibia > Anura > Aromobatidae > Allobates > Allobates femoralis. The sequence continues at coordinate 391,043,686 of JARQOC010000003.1, forward strand.
AAGATTTATGCTTCTGTTAATAAATCCTACTCTCGTTTGCAGTTTGAAGGCTCTAACTTATTGGCATGTTATCAAACTAGCTAAATCTGCAGGGGTTGAATAATACTTGTAGGCACTGTATATTCCTGACACCTCCCCCTTTTTGACGGCGCTACAGCCCAAGGACCTCTGAGTTTTCTGACGTGCCGATTGGTGATCTCTCCTTCTACTTGGATCCCATAGGACCATCTTCTATTCAGGCTCAGAGACAGGGGTCTCTGCGGGGCCCTCAAACACCTCATGACTGTCATTGGCTGGGTCAACAGTCTGAAACCCCTGGATAGAGATAACCAGAAGGGCCGCAGAAGCCCCGACCTCACATGGACCATCTTGGACGTGTTCTGGGTCGGCAAGTGGTTTGGTTAATTCTCTACAGGTTAAGGACCCAGTGTGGTCTCTGCATTCCCAGTACTCAGTCTGCGGGCGAGAGCACCTCGGAAGGCCTTCTCCCCGGGGAATAACACCACTCTCTCGTTGGACTGGCTATCCAGCGACCCAGCTTTCCCAACACCCTCACACCCGCCATGTCCCAGTCTGTTGTGACCCTGGCAGGTGGCACGTAACCACCGCTCTTGTGGTTGCCATGCCCGCCTCCGTCTCCCTTAGCAACAAGTTCTATGAACTGGAGGGGACCCTCAGCGATGCCAGCTCGTGACGTGGCATGACTAAAAAATCCTCCACCATGAGGCCCATCATGCAGGACCAGCACTTCCCATGGGACAGCTACGCACATCCGTGTCACAGTCCGTCGTGACACTGGCACGCTGCATGAGGCCATGTTCCATGTCCTGCAGGGACAGCATAACCCGGTAATACACTTGATAAAGCGCCCTTCATAGGCTCTAGCTCATCCGTGCATCGCGTGCTCCGGGGGCTCCGAGCATCCGGTCACGTCACCGCATGTCCTTCAGTTAAAGCTCCTGTTGCCAGGCGGCGCCAGGTCCTCACGTTAAGCTGCACTCTGTGACTAGCTGCTCCCCGCCGCTTTACCCTCAGAGGCCTGCTGCCTTTGTGCCTGAACGCCTCCAATTAGACCGCTTACAGTTTGTTTACCTTCTCGCTCGGATTGGGCTCGCCATTCTGCAGCCTCCTGCGCGGCTTGGGCTTGCTGCTCTGCAGCCTCCTGGTATTGCTGAATGAGCCTCAAGCGTCCTTGATAATCCTCGGTGGGACAGTGCTGTAAGGCCATTTGCAGATAGGGGTCCACACTGCCCTGGCCGCTGACACGGTGTATGTGTACAGGTGGGGCCTCTGCAGGAACACCTTCTAGGACTTGGCTTGCATCCACAGGTGGGGCCTCAGCAGCAGCACCATCCATGCTTTGACTGACATCTGTAGCCGGGAGCTGTGTAGCAGCACTGACAAGGCTTTGGCTGGCCCCTCCATTCTCTGGGCTCTGGTGCTGGGCTTGCTCCGCACCCAATTGTACCAGTGCTTGAATCATCTGCTTTTTAGATTTGCCGGAGGAGTCTATATGTCTGTATCTGCACAGGCAGGCCAGAGCTTACTTGTTATAATCTTTGTACCAGTATTCCCCTATTGCGGCCATGATTTTCAAACAAAAAGAATAAGATAGAAAAACGAAGAGAGGTAGAGGTAACTGCTACACATACAGTATTGTCTCAGATTTAATAAACACTGAGTTCGATCTACAAAACTTTTCTGCAGGGTTCTCGTAAGAACCGTGCACGTTTTTAGTGAGAGGAATGATTGCTCAAACCAGATCACTAATGTTCTCTGATTCTAATTATCACGAAGACTTAGTCAGGACCTGCAGCTCTCTGGCGCCCCCTTATTCTGCTGGTCACATCCGGTATTGCCAGTGGATAAGAAAGGAGCCCAGCTGCTCTAATTTATGTTGGATACCGTGACACGTGATGTGACGAGTTGTATATATACCATCAGTTCCTGCCAGGAACGTATATATATACCCCGATCCAGTCACCCTCAGGCTCACAATATCACATAAATACTAAACGTTATGCTGCCACCACCGATCTCTTACAGGTGGATTGGTAACCCGTATAATAGCGTAAAACGAACAGTGAGGGCGTGGTGAGCTCGCTCATAGAACAAGAATGAAACTAGTAAATTATAATATTTTACTCCCAAAGTTATACAAGTTATTACAAAAGAGACAATTTACATATATGCATAAACAGTTATTAAAATAAAAGGAATAAAGTAAGAAATTGCCAAACCTAGCCACGCAGTGACAAACTTAGATCTGTTGGGGGGGCGGCTCCCCAGACATGTATGATTCCTCCACACAGCGATAGGGTCCTGCTGTGTCTGTGCCCCAGGGTGAAATCAGCCCAAAATGGATGCTTTAGTTTTAATAAAGGCAGTAGAACTGCAGCCCCCCCTCGTAGTTTTTCCCCTCCCTGGTGGGATGCTCCTCTGAAACCCTCCTCCTTCACCATGCTTAATAAACCTTAATTTTTCATATCTGGGTATGGGGTGGGCCTACATCCATTATAAACACCTCATGTTTACTTTCATTTTATTCAGAGAATATTGATACCAAATATGACATATTTATGATGTTCAGAAAGCCAGAACCCGTTTCCCAGATTCCTGAGTGTTACATAGATATACAAGACATATCATTAAATGCGCAAAAATATGAATAATCTAAAAATATGAATTATGTGTTTTGGCATGAACGGGTCTTATGAACATTTGAATTTAGGGCCACAAAATGTCATTGAGTTGCAGGAGCAGGAGGGTTTTGCCCAAAACTAAAATGGGCACATTGTAAACTGCCATGGAATATGTATTCCAGTATCTAAATGTCAATGAGGGAGGCACCGCCAAAATGTCTATGTAACAGTGGTCCCTCTGAAACCACTATCTCTGGGCCCTAAGCAATCTCAGGTTTCCTTCCCACTGCAGGCCCTCTGAACATTTGAATTTAGGGCCACAAGTTTCATGGAGGAGAAGGAGGAGGAGGAGGAGGGTTTTGCCCAATGCTAAAATGGGCACATTGAAAACTGCTATAGAATATGTATTCCAGTATCTTAGTGTCAATGAGGGAGGGACCACTCAAATGTCTAAGTAAGAGCGGTCCCTCCAAAACGTACGTTAGAGGGCCATCTATGGGCCCTCAACAATCTCAGGTTTCCTGCCCACTGCAGGCCCTCTTATCATTTAAATTTAGGGCTGCAAATGTCATGGAGGTGGAGGAGGAGGGTTTTGCCCAATGCTAAAATTGGCACATTGTAAACTGCTATGAAATATGTATTCCACTATCCCAATGTCATTCAGGTAGGGACAACCCAAATGTCTAAGTAAGAATGATCCCTCCAAAATGTACATTAGAGGGCCATCTCTGGGCCCTCAGCAATCTAAGGTTTCCTGCCTACTGCATGGCCGCAAATGTCATGGAGGTGGAAAGAGGAGGAGGTTTGTCGTTAACACTACAATGGGTACATTGTAAAGGGCTATGGAATATATAGTCTGCTATCTGAGTCTTTATGGGGGTGGGACCGCCCAAATGTCGAAGTAAGAGCTGTCCCTCCAACACGTATGTTACAGGACCACCAGAGGCCTCTGAGGTCAAAGATCAACATACCCACTGGTACGTTGTAGCTGGCTTTGTGAAAGTGCTGGGGAATAGCTAAGTAAAAATTATGTATGACAGAGGGACCTACAAAATGTTTGAGTCAGGGCCCTCCCAACTGTAAAAGGCAAAAAAACTACAATAGTACATGTGATGAAAAAAGCAGTTGTTGTTGGTAGTTGTTTTTGTGTATCTGTAACAGTGGCATAATCATGCGACAAAGTTATTTCCACAAACCATATATGAGTCAGAAACGCATGCAGGCGTATTCTCCAGGCTCTTCTCATTCTGTTTCATCACCTTCCCACCCATTTCGGCCTTTTCCTCAAGCCCTAGACCCCTTTTTTAGGGTCCAACAAAAAATTACTTGCATTTCCCATTGACTTACATTGTACTCGCTATTCGGAACGAATACGCAATTATTACAAAGTACTCGTAACGAGTATAGCGATTACCAATATTACGGTACTCGCTCCTCACTCGTCCTACATCATCCACACACTGTCTTCCATTGTACTCCTACGCACATGCACTCCTTTCTGCCCTGCCGGAGCACAGCAAAGTATTTTAGTGCTCATGCAATATATTATAATTATTTTCATCTGCCCCCAGCCCCACCAGTGCATAGAGAAGTGCCCATGCACAGAAACATATTGGTGGACAGTGTGTGGATAGCGTAGGACATTGATCGCAAGAGGAGGAGGCACTAGATCAAGATCAGCAACACCCATCGGACCGGACCGCCACATAAGTGAGTATAGTAAAAGGTCTTCTTTATGTTTTTATGTTATGGAGAGAAAATTGAGAAATTATACACAACATTCTAGAATGCTGGTGACAGATTCCCTTTAACTATTTTTTGAATTGCTGGATTTCTGGAGCAGATTTCTAGGCATTCAGATTTCTGTGAGAAATTTATTTTGGCTATTTGGATGTTCATATCTGAAGTTGGATATTTAGAATAGAAAGACATTTTTTTCTTTACTATGGGACAATTGCTTAGTTTTTTCAACCTTATCTACTATGCAGCTTTAATGTACAATATAAAGTGGCATCACAATCTATGTTGTCATTTGGCAACACCTTTTCTCAAAGTACATACAAACGTGTTTCTGAACACTACATATTCTATAGGTTTCTAAAATATAATGATATTGTAATGAAGTCCCTTTAGCCAGTGTGAGCCAACAAGTAAAGGTCTTAAGCAAAAAAAGGTTTTGCATAACTGCTCTACATAACGATCCTGAAAACTTCACTGGACATTTAATAAATGAAACCTTAATTTGTATTACAAAAGAATAACATACAAGAAAAATGTTTTTATATCCTACTTACACTTTATCTGTTCCGTAACTTTTGTAATCTACAGCTGCAGACACGGACACAATAAGAGCAGGCATCCCATAGCCAACTAGATAAAAATATTTCCTTTTAGAATTTTCACTTTCAAAGACCTCAACCAGCATGATGTATAGTTGAACTCCTTCAAGGAACATCCACGTAAATGCAGCCAAGAAAAAAAAATGGAGAAGTGCAGCAAACACAGCACAGGCAATCTAGAAAAAAAGCATGTAAAGCACAAAATCAATAATCAAACCTTTACACAGTTTGTAATTTAATATCATAAAATGGACATAGAGCCAGATAACTAAGAAGATTTATAAAAGACTAGTCCCAGAATGTTACTTTTCAAAGGGGTTGAGAAAAATGAGAACAGGAATCCAGTTGGCATTTATTAGTGTTTTCCATGCAATTATGTTTTATGAATATTTGGCTGTGTACAATGTTGCAGAACCCCAATGGTTCTGATTGTGATGACCTACTGTATGTGTGTTGATCTGAAAGTAATGCCTCCTGTTTATTTATATGGATACAGAGAGTATGATTACATAGTAGAACAGAGCAAGATTTCAGTGCAGAACATAATTTTTCCATCATAGCCACCACGATTGGTTATGCATTTTTACCAGTGTTGAACAAGAGTATGTATGCTGCACTCATACAAATCTGAGCCAGCAGAGGTGAACCACTCTATGGCTACATTCAAACGGTGCGCTACTGCACCGTTTTTGATGCGTTCCTTATGGATCCGCTATTGCAGTGAAAACGCAGTGAACTGCAGTGGAGTTGGCTGTCCCAGCCAAGTGAATGCATCACACAATTTTGAGTGAGTAGGGGGTAATAAAGAATAAAGATGGAGTCACTAAGTGTCTCTGTGTTTTTTTTTTGAATAAAATAATTTTTCTCTGTGTTGTCTTTTTACTATTTATTTGAGATTCTTAATGGACGGGTCTAACTTGGCCTGACATTAAGAAACTTATGGCTTATTACCAGCTGGCAATACAAAGCTGGTGTTAACCTCTTATCACCCAGCATGCCACCCCCACCAGGACCGCTGGAAGAGCCTGGTAAAGTGCCTGGAAATGACGCTATGATGAATGCGCCATTTTCAGGAGCGGCTGCAGGCTGCTATTCTTTAGCGTGGGGGGCCCTAAAACAATAGGCCCTCAACTCGCTGAGAATACCAGCCCTCAGCTGCCTAGTTTTATTTTGGCTATCAATTAAAAATAGGGCGGAGCACACACATTTTATTTTTGCTAGCCAAGGTAAAATTATGCAGCTGAGAGTGGCAGCTCGCAGCTGTCAGCTTTCACTGGGCTAGACTTAAAAATATTGCAAAGTCCCACGCATTTTTTTAAATCATTTATTTATTTATTTATTTAATTAACACCCTATGATATCAGGCTGGTTGCCATACACGAATGTGTATGGTAACCAAGCACAATCACTGGCCAGATTGTGGAAATCCCCTCTGATTGCAACAGTCAATCACAGATGCTCTCACAGAGTGCGAGCGTCTGTGAAAGGCTGTTTGTCTGACAGTGCAGTGAATATTCAAGTAGCTTTAAAGGCGGTCCTGAAAGTGATTCAGCTGGAGACTGAGCAGCCTGGGAGCAGCAGCAGGAGTCTGGTAAGCTCAATCTACCTGCTCTATCTATCTCCACTAGGTTCTATCACAGCTGTATGGCAAAACAATATACAGACAGTGTACATCATGTCTGTATACTGTTCCCATGCAGTTGTAGCATGTTCTCAGTCATCTCTGCCTTTTAACCGCCCTCCCAGACCTCATTGCTATTCGGTTTGAGCGTCTTTTTTTCTTTGGTTATACTGCACCTGCCAATCACAGTAATGCCATTATCAAAGATGGATATGGCATGACTATGACTGGCAAGCAATCCCAGAATGTTTATTAGCTGAAAATTAGCCAGGAAATATGCTTTTCAGCTCACTCGAATATCACAAGTAAAATTCCAAAAACTCACCGAGTATTCCGAATACCGTACTATCCATGCAAATAGCGAATAGTAACAAGTATACTCTCTCATCACTAGTTATATTCTATTGTGCCTGCAGTCGCTAACATGCATTCCCCAGTTAGGTGCAGGGGCTGTAACAGTCACAGCTCATAATACAGTGAGTGAGCTGTAATCATTCTGCCACATTGATTGACAGCCTGTTCTGCAGTGCTGTGTGTATGTGTAGTGCATTCTAAACAAGTTGCTGCAGGAAGAATATAACTTTCTCTCACTGTAGTTGTTGTTTCATTAAACAACCAAACATGCTAAAATGCTATCCACTTCCAGATTAAAGGATAACCAAATAGTAGTTAAGCTGCGCACACAGCATTATTGATGCATTTTTCTGCAGTGGAATGCAGTGACTCTTGACATCCCAGCAAAGTCAATTAGTTTCAAGATTTGTCATTCAGACAACATGTTTTGTGAGGATCTGTTTTTTGGCTCAAAACCATTCCTCAAAAAAAATGAGCATGTCAATTTGTGTGGCGTTGTCTATGAGCTAAAAATACCCGAAAAACGCAACAGTCCAAAACACAAAAAAAGAACAGATAAAAAACAGATGACCTTTTAGGTGATCCATTTTTTTGAAAAGCTGATCCAGTTTCGCAGCTGAAAAGCAGATCCGCAAAATCACATCAAAAACGATGTGTATGACTGTAGCCTAACCCAGTGGCGGACCTTGACCCCTGAGGGCCCTGGTGCAGCAGCTGCTGGTGAGGAGCGGAGCGAGGGGGGGGGAATGGAGCTAGTGAACGTTGGTGAGGAGCGGGAGGGGGGGTGGGGATGGGGGTGCTAATGAACATTGGTGAGGAGCGGGGGGGGGCATTTGTGCTGTGGGTGATGCGGCTCCTACCTGCTGCGCTGAGCCGTGCTTTGAAGTCCTGGGAGCCGGGGCGGCAGAGGTGTAGAGGGGCGGGATCAGCCAGGGGAATCAGAAGCTTCCCTCAGTTACCCTCCTCTCTCCTCTTAAACAGGTTCATGAGGGTCGGCTGGGGGCCCCCCTGCAGGCTTGAGGGGCCCCCTAGCCAGTCGGGGCCCTGGTGCAGCTGAACCAGCTGCACCACCGTGGGTCCCCCCTGGCCTAACCACGATATTTGCCGGTTAGTAACATTTTCGTTACAGGTTTTATCTGCAACAGAAGTATCATATGCAAAGATTTTGGCCTGTTGTAAACCATGGCTCTTTCTGTTCAATTTCTTTAGTAAAGAATTTTTTTTTTTTTTAAACTTGGACCTCTCCTATTCCTTTGACAATGAAAACCATCAAGGGCTACACCTTACCAAAACAACTGTCCACCAAGGAAGCTGAAATAACATGGTGATGCCCTTATCACACTTATGTTTGTCACTGGTGTATTAGTGTGAAGCAACAACACTTAGTATGCGAACACCTCAAATGTTGGTGTAGTCAGAAGGAAGATAAATTCTGCAAAATGTTAACAGCCCATTGTGAGAAGAGCATATAATGATGCTTAATGTAAAGTTCATCCCACTGTAATGAGGTCTTATGAGAGAAAGAGCAGTGCTAAGGGTGTCTACAGACTTGCATTCGCCTCCGCCGGCCCATCCCTATGTTTATCATGGGGACGCACGGTGATTCGCTCGGCTGCGGATGGGCGTGCGCCCTGATAGACTTCAATGTGTGATTTGTACACATGCGCATGCTTGTGTACAAATCATACATTCTCGTCTGCACCATGAACGCGACATGTCAACTGTGCAGTACCGGAAATCCGTTCGGCGTCATACCCAGAACTCTATAGAGGGCTCCGAGGCAGGCTGGGGGCGCGCATTGTAATTACAATATCATGCCCATCGGGGCGTGATTAAAACTGCTGTAGGCGGCGAAAGTGAGCGAAAGACGACGCCCAGGGGGGCTAATAACAGTAGACCGTGCTTCATTATAATATGAGGCAGTAGGTTATAAAAAGCTTTTATAAAATAGTCACACCACACATTTAGTTAGAATAGTAATAGTAAGGTGCAGGGACAGGTAGTGATAACCTTGGGTCATTTAACAAGGTGACAGGTTCACTTTAAACGGCTTAATTTGCAAACACTCACAACTCAAATGCAAAAGATGTCCTGCGGGTCGCAGATGGGTGAGTCTGTGTAAACCTGTTGCTGTGGGAGATGGCCACGACATCTGCTGCCCGCCTGTTACTTTGTCGTCACAGAACTGTGTTGTGCCTTCACACCACTGACACACCCAAACCGTTTACTGAAGGTTTTTAAAAGGAATCTGTGACCATGAGCCCCATGCAAGATCCGGGCTGGAGAGAGTGGCCCATCCTACTGTCCTGAAATCACAGGTAAGCCTGTTATTGCAATGCCCTCCAGTGGGTTCAATGTGCTTCAGTGCACAATCTGGGGGACACATATCATCCCTTGCATATGATTCCCCTCACTACCTCACATTACACTATGAATTTCAGGCTTAGTGCCAGCAGCCAATACAAAGCTGACATTAACCCTTTTATTACCAAGCGTACCAAGGCCACTAGAAAGGTCAGGGTACAGTGCCAGAAAATGGTGCATCTCTGAATATATCATTTTCTGGGGCAGCTACAGGCTGCAATTCACAGCGGGGAGGCCCCAAAATCCATGGGCAATGCTGTACTGAGGATTCCAGCTGTATTGAAACAAAAAATACGGCAAAGCCCCGTGTCATTTTTTTAAAATTATTTCATGAAATGCATGAAATAATTAAAAAAAGGACTTCCCTATATTTTTTGTTTCCAGGCAGGTAAAATTAGGCAGCTGGGGGTAGAGGGCTGCCTGCTGTACCTGTCTGACACACAAAAATATGGTGAAGCCCCAAGTCATTGTTTTTTTTTAATTATTTCAAGGAATAATTTTATAAAAAGGGATCAACTGTATTGCGGTTTCGGTGCTTTTTTGGCCAGGAGATGCAGATGAACACATTGAACAATGCATGCAATTTTGAGCCAAAATTACACCAAAAGAGCATCAAATCTGCAGCAAAAACTGTGTCGTGGTTTTGGTGTGCCAATACTCTGTGACAGTATCTGTGATTGGCTGTTGGATCCCTCTGCAGTGAATATCCAGGAAGTTAATGAGCGGCCCCAAAAGTACAAGCAGGTGGACACCGATAAGTATAATGCTGTTTAATAACTATCTTCTTTCTTTTACAGCCTCCTTGTCCTCATCCCATAACTTTACAGTCAGAGTTCGGTTTTTGGACTCAAGTTCGAGCCACTTTCGACCCTGTACCGGAACTTTAAAAAGTTTGGGCGAGGACGTTAAACCCGAATATCGGTGGGTTTGCCCATCACTAGTCAAACAGACATTTCTCGAACTTCGTGTAGAGACGATTCTCCCTTAATCTTTGAAGAATGAGACGAACATTCCTCCTGTGAGTTGGTAAGTCGGGAGAAAACACCAAGATGTCATCCAGATACACCACCACACAGACATAGAGCAGGTCACGAAATACATCATTGACAAGCTCCTCAAATACGGTGAGTGCATTGCTTAACCCGAAGGGCGTCACCCAATATTCATAGTGACCATCTCAGGTGTTGAAGGAGGTTTCCCACTCAACCTGAGATCGTATCCTTACGAGGTTGTAAGCCCCACAGAGATCAAACTTGGTGAAAATCCTGGAACCTTGAAGATGATCAAAGAGCTCTAGAATTAAGGGAATTGGGTATTTGTTTTTCACCATTATTTGGTTGAGACCACGGTAGTTGATGCATGGGCGAAGAGACCCATCTTTCTTATTGACGAAGAAGAACCTGGCTCCAGCTGGTGAGGAGGACTTCTGGATAAACCCTCGAACCAAATTCTCCTTGATGTAATTGAACATGGCTTGAATCTCTGTGGGAGAAAGAGTAGATATTACCTCGAGGCGGAGTAGATCCAGGGATCGATGGGACAATTGTAAGGTCTGTGAAGAGAAAGGGTCTCGGCTTCCTTCTTGTCAAATACATCTGCGAAGGACCAGTAGGCAGAAAGTAACCCCAGTAAAGCTGCAGGAGGCCACGGGGTAGAACCAGGCCATACTGGTTCGAGGCAGTGATCGTGACAGGACTGACCCGATTGAAGGACAACTGCAGATATCCAATCCAGGACAGGTTCATAGAGGCGCACACATATTAGACCTAATAGAAATGGTGGAGAAAGATTCGGTAACACATAGAAGGTAATTTTCTCCCTGTGGAGTGCTCCGATTTGAAGCTCCACCTTTCTGGTGATACCAAGAATGGGATTTTTCAGGAGTCTTCGGTCTACAGAGACGATGCGCCGGGACCAGCTCAGGGAATAATTGGGATCCCGAACAGCCTGGCCACAGCTTGCTAGATAAAATTTCCACCAAACCTGGAGTCCAGATAGGCCTTCTCAGAGAACTGCACCTTTCTGAAAATCACCTGTATGGATATAGTTAGGTGGGGAGAGGAATCATTCTCACCTAAGGAGGCCTCTCTTACCTGTCCTAGGTGGAAGAATTTTCCGACCTCTTGGTTCCACTGGAAGCGGAGCATCCACCATAGCGATGCAGATTCCTAGCGTGATTCTCCTCCTGTTGGTTCCTCTTCACCTTTACGTGGTCGAGCTCCATGGGTTCATCCTCAGAGACCGGAGCGGGACAAGGCGGAAATCAAAGTTTCGGTGAAGAAGACGATGGGGAAATCACTTTTCTAGAATCCTCTCTAAAGCTCTCCTGAAGACGCAGGTCAATCTAAATGGTGAGGGATATGAGATCATCCAGGGTCTCGGGTACGTCCCTGACTGCCAATTCATCCTTAATTTCTCTGGATAAACCTCGCCGGAAGGCTCCGACCCTCATTGGGCTCATTGGTCCACTGGAGCTCTGAAGCCAGGGTGTGGAAACGGATTGCATAATGACCGACCGTGAGAGAGCCCTGTAGCAAGGGAAGAAATATGCTATGGCATATGTGGCACGATCAGGCTCATCAAAAATCTTGCGAAATATGTCCATGAATTAATGCAGATCAGACACAATAGGATCATTCTGTTCCATTAGAGGGTTGAACCAGGCTAAAGCCTCTTCTTCCAGGTGAGAGGCAAGGACAGCTACCTTGGCCATGTTCGTCACATAATGCTGAGGCAATAAACAAACAAAAATGCAGCATTGGTTGAGAAATCTAACTTGAGGTCACCATAGTAACGAGGAGGCTTGCAGAGATGAGGATATGCTCCCGTTGTGTGCACAACCATTGGATGCTGTACTGGAGGCTGAAGGATGAAGGAGTGGGGGGGCAGCAAACAGCTGCACCTTGGTTAACCTGTCATCCACGGAGGTCATGTAGTCCAATATGCGGGTCTGCATCTCACGTTGGTGACTAAGGTCCTGATGAAGCTCTGCTAGCTGAGTCACATTGGTGGGCTCGACAGCCTGTAGAGTAGACTGGCGGGTATCCAAGGTTTGCATGAAGGCCACTAGCTGATCCTAACTCTGACGAAGCGCAGCCAGCTCTCTCTGGGCTGAGAATTGGGTATCAGCGGAGTCCATAGCCTGGACAAACTGTTACACCCACAGGCCGTGATGATGTAATGTGGACTAGCTGAATACCTGATACTCAAGAGACAGGAGAGTGAACTTTGTAAAACCAAAGATATTTATTAAGGAAAATTCTACAAATGAGAAAGGTGCTTGCGGGGAGGATTCTCTGGAATACGACACTGTGCTACGTAGTGGAGCACCGGGCAAAGTGGACCCTTGTACAGGGATTCTTCCCATCATAAAACCAAGGTGGCCTGAATGCCACGAATCTCGAACCAGAGGGGCGGCCCGTACAAACTGGACAGTTGAGATGGAGGGACTATATATAGAATACTGGTTCTGTCGGTGGAGAGGATCCTGGTGGCTCTGTGTAATTCTGGGAGGGCTGATCCAGCAGGTAGTCGTATCTGGACGGTCCGGGAGGAGAGACTTAGCAAGCCTGGAGTGGGGTCCAGAATGTCCAGGGAGATCCAGGATAAGGAGCTGCCAGCCGAGGATTCTGTGAATACAGAGATATTAGTATAAGTTAAGGAAACAGTCTTGCAAATACACAACACTACAGGAGTGCGACCTGGACAGAGGCAGCAATCATAGAATGAAGATGTTGCTCAGGCACCTCCCTTAAGGGGAGGGTGCCTTTTATACAAAAGGGTCGCAGCACTGATAGTCCTAATAGAGAACAGGTGCTCTGCAGCTTTAAGTATGTGCAGGAAGTGGGGCGTGCTTCCTAAGAGCACTTCCAGGAGACCTGCCAAGGGAACGCAGGCTCCTAGCAGAGAAAGAAGCCGCTGATCGCCTGGCGCCACCGACAGGGTAAGAAGAACTAGTGGAACCGCAAGATGAGTGCCTGTCTCCCTGTCCTTGGGAGACCGACTCCGCGGTTGAGGGCATGACAGTACGGTGGATACAGGTCATGGATGGCTTTGTATGCCATACTTAGGGTTTTGAACTGGAGCCTCCAGCAGTGGGGAGCCAATGAGAGGCTTGGCAGAGAGGGTAGGCTGGAGAATAGCGGGAAGACGTGGATTAGGCAGACAGCAAAGTTTAGGATAGATTGGAGGGGTGCAAGAATGCTAGAGGGGAGGTTAAAGAGCAGGAGGTTGCAGTAGTTGAGGTGGGAGATTATGAGGAGTGTACAAGTGTTTTTGCAGTTTCTTGGTTAAGGAATTGTAGACACAGGATATATTTTTGAGTTGGAGTCAGCGGGAGGTGGCATGGACTTAGAAATGTGGCTTGAAAGAGAGGTAAGGTTCAAGGATTAAACCAAGGCACTGATCATACGGGGTTCTGGTGAGTGAGCAGCCATTGCCTTTGATGGATAGATGATGAATTATGTTTTGTCCATGTTCTGCTTTAGAAATCAAGCAGAAATTTTGGTTAGTAAGGAGGTGATATCAGGTCCAGAGAGGTAGATCAGCGTAGAGATGATACTAAAAGCCGTAGATCTCTATGAGTTGTCCCAGGCACAACAATCCTCATCCTGCCTCCTCTCTCCACTTGTTTTATTATTTAAAATAAAGACATTTTAACACAACTTGATAACTGCAGCTACTTTTCTCTTTTTTTTTCTTCCTATAACTGGACTATCACATTATTCAGCAGAGCACCGCCTATAGATTTAAGATTTGAACACCTGTCCCTCTTATCCAGGGAACTCCTGGATAATCTAGGTACTGTCAACGAAGACACTCGCCGAGAATCGCAGCGACCACGGAGCAACACGTTTTTGCGCCTCGCCGGCGTTGCCGTCACGTGTTTTACACGCACGATACCTTGGCGACGCATCTGCATTTACGGGGCATCGCCTGAGTGTCTACAAACCAGCTGCGATCCTGTTAACATGGGCCCATTGCTCCAGTTCTTACATCGGCATCGCATGTTTACATGGCGATTGTACAATCGCCAGAGTGCTGCTGGTTCAAAGCTGCGAGAAACCAGCGACCTCTAAGGCATTGTTTGCGTACATCGCTCTTACACTAGCGACGCAGCGGCGCTTCGCACAAAAAGCACGCCCCTGCATCGCTATGTAATGGCGAGTTTGTTCCTCATTGATCGGTACCAATAGTTTAATCCGTTTGATTTTTGGTGTACAGTCATGGCCAAAAGTTTTGAATACACAAAAATTATATTTTCACATGATCTAGCTGCTTCTGTTTTATTTGTGTTGTCTGCTGTTTATCACATACAGAATATAAGCAATAATATGAATATCAAAAGGTATTACGTTAGAAAAAGTAGCAATGAGTTAATGCAGCAAGTCAATATTTGCAGTGTTGACCCTTCTTCTTCAGGACCTCTGCAATTCTCCCTGGCATGCTCTCAATCAACTTCTGGACCAAATCCTGACTGATAGCAGTCCATTCTTGCATAATCAATGCTTGCATTTTGCCAGAATTTGTTGGTTTTTGTTTGTCCACCCGTCTCTTGATGATTGACCACACGTTCTCAATGGGATTAAGATCTGGGGAGTTTCCAGGCCATGGACTCAAAATCTCTATGTTTTGTTCCCTTTAGTTATCACCATTGCTTTATGGCAAGGTGCTCTATCATGCTGAAAAAGGCATTGTTGGGCGCCAAACTGCTCTTGGACGGTTGGGAGAAGTTGCTCTTGGAGGACATTCTGGTACCATTCTTTATTCATGGCTGTGTTTTTAGGCAAGACTGTGAGTGAGCCGATTCCCTTGGCTGAGAAGCAACACCACACATGAATGGTTTCAGGATGCTTTACAGTTGGCATGAGACAGACTGGTGGTAGCGCTCACCTCTTCTTTCTCCGAATAAGCTGTTTTCCAGATGTCCCAAACAATCGAAAAGGGGATTCATCAGAGAAAATGACTTTACCCCAGTCCTCAGCAGTCCACTCCCTGTACCTTTTACATACATGGATGTTGATATTACATCCAAAGGAAAGATTCACCATAACGATTTTTATGATCATAAATCTTTATTATATCCCATAAAATTAACAAAAATTCATAAAAATCACAATACATAATAATAGTTCAGAGCATTCCCTCTGGGGAGACACGAAAATTCCCAACCAAGCTAATCAGATCTTAAAACATAGTATGTCCAACACCATCTATAGAATACAGCAATATTCAAATAGTGGGAATCCACTCATTTCCACATATATAGGACCATAGAAAACTGCCAGAGTTTTTATCAGGGAGATTTATATACACCTATCACCAGATTTAAATGTCTCTCTAGGTTATATCCCACTCAGTTTACACCTTGCAGTTCCTTAATTCACTCACTTCCTATCTCTGAGATTATTCACATTATTGCAGTTAGTTTTCTAGGATGTGTCTCATACCTTATCACTGATTGTCCGCAGATTCGTGCTCCCTCCTCCCTACAGCTGTTTCGCTACCGCTTCTTCCGGGGGGCCTGTACCTTTTGCAGAATATCAGTCGGTCCCTGATGTTTTTTCTGGAGAGAAGTGGCTTCTTTGCTGCCCTCCTTGAAACCAGGCCTTGCTCAAAGAGTCTCCGCCTCACAGTGCGTGCAGAAGCACTCACACCAGCCTGCTGCATTTCCTGAGCAAGCTCGGCACTGCTGGTAGTCCGATCCCGCAGCTGAAACAGTTTTAAGATACGGTCCTGGCGCTTGCTGGTCTTTCTTGGGCGCCCTGGAGCCTTTTTGTCAACAATGGAAGCTCTCTCCTTGAAGTTCTTGATGATGCGATAGATTGTTGACTGAGGTGCAATCTTTCTAGCTGCGATACTCTTCCCTGTTAGGCCATTTTGTTAACCATGGTTAACTGAAGAGAAACAATCATACCAAGCACCAGCCTCCTTTTAAAGTGTCCAGTGGTGTCATTCTTACTTAATCATGACTGATCGCCAGCCCTGTCCTCATCAACACCCACACCTGTGTTAATGGAACAATCACTAAAATGATGTTAGCTGCTCCTTTTAAGGCAGGACTGCAATGATGTTGAAATGTGTTTTGGGGGTTAAAGTTCATTTTCTAGGCCAATATTGACTTTGCAAGTAATTGCTGTTAAGCTGATCACTCTTTATGACATTCTGGAGTATATGCAAATTGCCATTAGAAAAACTGAAGCAGTAGACTTTGTTAAAATTAATATTTGTATCATTCTCAAAACTTTTGGCCATGACTGTACTACCTATTTTCATTTATTGATTACTAGTGATGAGCAAGCAGTAAAATGCTCAGGTGCTTGGTGCTTGGGCCCAATGTTAACCTATGGGAAACCCGAGCATTTTTCCGGCGATAAACCCTAAAAATGTCACAAAAGTATAAGAACAGTGCTCAAATTACATGGGAACAGCATGGGGAAGACCCCTTTAAGCATTTCTGACTCTCAGGTCACTGCGGTGAATAATGTTGTCTGATTATTACTACACTTTTACAGACTCACAATAAAACGTCCAAAAACAAAATGGATTTTCCTGGGAAAATGGTAAGGGTTCAAACTCACTTGTGAAACAGTGTTGGTGTATTTTTTTTATTATTACATTAAAGAGTAAAAAAAAAAAATTGTGAGGCACTCCAATGCCCCATGGACGAGACGTGGAGGTGGGCCTCTTTAAATGCTGTTTGTTCCCATAATTAGGTAGTGGGTCTCCCATAGTGTTGCCTTATGCAGGGCTGCCAAAAATAGAGAGTATCAGGATTGTTGGGTATACACTGGAGCAAACTGTATTAATTGTGGGTATGCTGCTTGAAAGCCTGAGTATCATACTATGAGGAAAGGGACTGTTTAGTCCCAGAAATGCATCAGTAACCTGAGAGCACCAGCCCTGACTTTACACTGTCTGTGACCGATCAGACAGCCTAGCATAGTGGACTCCACCCAGCATTAGCATAGCACTGCCCTACTGACACGTCAGCAAGACACACCAGGAAGCAATAGCTCCATCATGCCAGAGGAGCAATCTGCATAGCAGAGTTAAAGGAGATGCTGACAGCAGAGCAAGGGGAGAATGGAGATGGTGGAGGAAAGGGCTCCAACACATTTACCCCGGAGGAGACCCGCAGAGCCCACAGAGAAGGAGATGCCGAATATAGAACACAGAGCAGGCGGACACACCATATAACAGGTGAGCCAAAACCCACAGTGTTAACAGCAACTGTACCGAGAGGGGCATCAGCACAATGGGGGAGGGGGAACATCATCAATGTAAAGCAGGGGCCGAAGAACATACAGATGGCAAATGCACATTGCATCTGAATAAGCTGAAACTTGGAGGCGCTTTAATTTAAAGTTTCCTAATACTATAGACATAGACTCAAAAGGAATATAGTAAGACTGTATAATAATACTACTACATTACACATATATATTGTAGGTTCAAGGGATGTAATAGAAAAGAAATATAGACACCACAAGTAAAACCAGAATATTTGGACACCACTGCCACCCCAGCAAGAAAAAAAAAAAAAAAGAAAAAGATAGGTGAGCACAAAAACACAGAAATATTTTGATCCCTCATGCAACAACATACTAATACAAACATATTTTAATAAGGAAGCACCGCAAAAAAGGGGGAAATCCACATCAAGCAATACATAGCCCGGCAAGAAGATAACATATAGAGCAATATATAAAAGTAAGAGAAACCACCCAAGCTTAATATACAATAATAGCCAACAGAAAGATATATATGTATACTGATACACTAAATATTTTTTAGGGCACCCCATATGGATTCTGAGAGACATCACCCCCACTAATGGAACAGAACCCTGTCCAGAAGAGTAATGAGAAACTTATTGAAATAACTGTATATATGTATATATACAGTGTTGGCCAAAAGTATTGTCACCCCTACAATTCTGTCAGATAATACTCAGTTTCTTCCTGAAAATGATTGCAATCACAAATTCTTTGGTATTATTATCTTCATTTAATTTGTCTTCAATGAAAAAAACACAAAAAGAATTGTCCTAAAGCCATATTGGATATAATTCCACACCAAACATAAAAAAGGGGGAGGACAAAAGTATTGGCACCGTTAGAAAAATCATGTGATGCTTCTCTAATTTGTGTAATTAACAGCACCTGTAACTTACCTGTGGTACCTAACAGGTGTTGAGCATGCCGACTTTGTCTTCGGGACCCCTAGGGCCCCCCAATACTTTGAGTGCAACATTTTCGTGACCTCACCGAGCCACTGGCAAGATGCTTGGGTCCGTCGTGCGGTCGCCCAAAGCAACCAAGTCCATATAAAGTGCACCAACACATATTCCATAAGAATGTCCATATAAGGTGCCATTGTACCACAGCCCTCGGCTGCTCCACCCCCTTGGGCTTCCAGGCCCTTCACAACGTTCCTCACCGGGTTACCTTGCCCGCATTCTCCACCATATGTGAGATAGTCAATGAATGGACCTGATGAACCAGAATGTATGTAGCCCTTCGGGAGGCAATTTTATGAAGTGTGCCAGACGGGCATAGACCGCCCTTAGGTCCGACTGAGATAGTCAATGGATGGACCTGATGAACCAAAATGTATGTACCAGAGGTCAGATGCAGGGGTTAATAGGGCTCTTATAGTGGGTAACGGATGGTTTTCCCGGGTACTAAGGTTTGCTAATTCCTGTTCTGAACCCAGAGGTGCCACAGTCCATGGATGTCTATATGATGGGTTGTGAGCGTGTGAAAGGATGTGTGTGGTCCATGGTGGCTTATAGGATGGATCACATAGAGTGTGTAAGAACCCGGTCAGGCTGGTGCCTGTACTCTGGGGTAGTATGGAGCTGGGGAAATAAAGCCAGGTGGCTGCCTCCGCCAGTGGGACCCATAGGGCCCGTTGATATATGATAACTTATGTATTGTTAAATGTATGTTGAATGTGTAGATAGGCCGGAGGCCGTAGCCACCATGGGAGCGGTCGTTAGAGCTCCAATGGGGACAGAGAGGTGGTTACAGGTCCCGGGTAACTATAAGATATTATGTGCAATATAGGTGCTATGTAATGTTATATGTAAATGTATGGTGTATTTATGTATGGTGTTTATAATCAATGCGCAATTTGTCAAACATGTTCCTCGGGTTATGTTGTTTATATGTGAAAAATAAACGGGTAGACATTGGTTAAATTATAAACACGTGTTTTGTTGTTATGCAAGCGGGTTCCCCGGGTGCTACCTCACAGGGGACACCGGGAGAAATAGTGGCGGCTAGGGACCGAGCAACGAGGGATGGCCGCCGCCATCAGGTTGTGGAATGCTTTAGTCTTCACTAGCCTAAAAGGCAACATTTCTAGCGCAAGCAGTCGCGAAATGTGCAAATTGAGTAGTGTGGCCTGTGTGTGGTTGGCTGCAAATTTGCGCTTGTGTTCCAAGGACTGAGGTATGGATAACTGAACGCAGTGCTGGGACAAGGATGTTGATGTGTTTCCTGATGGTGATAAGTCTAATTGTGCAACGACAGGTGCAGGACAGGAGGCATCTTAGCATGCACTATGGACAGGGGATTGGTTTGCACGCACAACAATGAAAGAAGCAGTGGTGTCACCTGCAGACACTGTTCCTGGACCCTGGGGTTCAGCACACAAAGTTGGGTGCTTTGCTGATATGTGCCTGATCATGCTGGTGGTGGTTAGGCTGGTAGTTTTGCTACCCCGGCTGATGCCGGCATGGCACGTGGTGCAAATTGCCTTTTTGGAATTATCAGCAGACTCCTTAAAAAATAGCCAGCCTTGGGAAGACCTAAGAGTTTCACTGGCAACTTCCTTCGTGTTAGTGTTACGGGGAATGGTTGCCCGCCTTCTGTCTGCGGTCTCCACATTGCTTCTTCCTGCCTGTTGTCGTGCTACGCCTTTCTCCCCCTGTGTGCAGTTGTCCTCGCTCTGTATGTAGTCTTGCCAGGTTGGACAGTTACTGGATCATCCACCATGTCGTCTTCCACATCCGCACCCTGGTCGTCCTCCTGACTTTCTGGCAATTGTGTCTAATCATCGTTTACCTCTTGTGACACTTTCCCACCATTGCCTTTGTGCGACCGTGGCTGCTCAAATATTTGGGCATCGCTACATCCGATCTCCTCATGCCCCACTTTAACTGGAGCGGGCGAGAGGCCCGAATCTATCAATGGCAAACTGAACAGCTCTTCAGAGTGTCCAAGTGTGGGATCCCACTCGGCATGGTGGGAGGAAGGACGATCAGGGTGAGATATATGTGGTCCAGAATCATGGCTACTGAGACTTGACCTTGTGGAAGACAGGGTGGTTGTGGTGGTGGCAAACTGACTGGAAGCATTCCGACTTCCAGCTAACAACTTTTTGACACTGCTCTGGGTTTAAGAGTGGTGTGCTGCGGTTCCCTAAAAATTGGGACAAGAAGGTCGGGCGAGAAGATGTGGGTGTTTGTTGTGGCACAATTCTAGCTTGCCCACGGCCTCTGCCTCTGTATACACCATCACCATCACGTCCAGTCCCTCTCCTCTTGCCACCAACCTTGCACATTTTAAGCGATGTGATATTTGCTTTTTAAAAGTGTGATATATACCCTGTCTGTATACACCTAAATTAAGCCGTAGAAGAATGGTTTTTAGATGGATACTTTAGCCGAGATGATATTAAAAGCTTGGTCAACCAGCCCCAGATGTGAGTGGTATACAGCTTCTGAAACACCATACTGCACTTTATACCCCTCCTGCCTATAGAGAGCTAAATAAAGCTGTAGAAAGACTGTTTGTGGATTGATACTATAGATGAAATGATATTAAAAGCTTGGACCCCAGCCCCAGATGTGAGTGGTATACAGATTCTGATACACCATACTGCACTATATACCCCTCCTGCCTATAGAGAGCTAAATTAAGCCATAGAAGGAAAGGTTTTGGATGGATACTATAGATGAGATGATATTAAGAGCTTGGACACCAGTCCCAGGAGTGCTGAGTGCATTACTGCTTCTGATACACCATATTGCACTATCTACACCTCCTGCTTATAGAGAGCTAAATTAATCCTTAGAATGACTGTTTTGGATGGATATGTATGTAAATAGAGTTCATGGAGCCTCATTTGGGAGTCTCAAACACAGGACTAGCCAGATATCCCACCAGGGAAGGACCTAGCCATGGCGTGGCTCCTTGAGGAGACCACCATAACCACCATATTAAGTGGCCACTTTCAGTCAATATCCAGCTCTTTATGAGCTTAAAGATATGACAAGGGAATAAAGACCAGGTAGACCAACATCAAGAAGCAATCACTGATCTCAGGGAGACCAGTCCAAAACGGGGTAACACCCCAAAACAGCTGTCTGTGGATGGATGCCTGGCCTTGGTATTCCCTTGTGATATCTTTAAGCTCGTAAAGAGTTGGATATTGACTGAAAGGGCCACTTTATATGGGGGTTATGGTGGTCTCCTCAAGGAGCCACCCCATTGCTAGGTCCTTCCCTGGAGGGATATCTGGGTAGTCCTGTGTTTGAGACTCCTAAACAAGGCTCCACGAACTCTATTTGCATATTTGTAATTCCCAGGGGCAATACACCTAGGTATTCACTGTGTTGAGCACTTAAGCCGGCTGCCCACAGTGTTTTCTTGGACTGGTCTCCCTGAGATCATTGATTGATTTGTGATGTTGGTCTACTAGGCATTGCTCCCACCTAGCCAGAATCATACTCCACACTGATGAGGAGCAACACCTCGAAACAGCTGTCTGTGGATGGATACCTGGCCTTGGTATTTCCTTGTCATATCTTTAAGCTCGTAAAGAGCTGGATATTGACTGAAAGGGCCACTTAATATGATGGATATGTTGGTCTCCTAAAGGAAGCCACCCCATGGTTAGGTCCTTCCCTGGAGGGATATCTGGCTAGTCCTGTGTTTGAGACTCCTAAACGAAGCTCCACGGACTCTATTTGCATATTTGTAATTCCCAGGGGGCAATACGCCTAGGAATTCACTGTGTTGAGCGCTTTAGCAGGCTGCCTGTAGTGTTTTCTTGGACAGGTCTGCCGAGATCAGTGATTGCTTAGTGAGTTTGGATGGATATGTGGCACCCTACTCCACGGTTCGGTTGCCACAGGAACACCTGGAGCAGGAAAGGATTTCCACATCAGGTAAACTTACACACAACACCTTCCATCCCAGATCTGAAGGGGGAGCTTTACCTGCCGACTTCAGGCAAGGTCCCCTATAAATTCAGGCCCGGGGGCAGAGTTAGGGAGTACAGTGCGTAGTAGTACTGACGATGACACCTGGTGAACGGTGCCACGCTAGGCCCTTGCCAGAGGGAAGCCTAGCCAGTGTGAGGCATCCAAGAGTTGGGGTCGGAGGCAAGGTGAGTTAGCAATGGGGAGTGTCGCCGTGCCTGCTCGCCCCAGAAGAGCTATGTCGACAGCTGGACACTGGAGTCCGAGACTGCATGGGTCCAGTCAGCCCAGCAGTAAAGACTGGAGACCAGGCAGGCTTAAAGTCTCCTGGTCCAGCACTTGGGGCACAGTCACTTAGCAGAGCCCGGGACCGCAGTGGATACAGCTGTGCATGCAGCAGAGCTCTCTCAGCCTGCCATACAAGTGAGAACTACAGTAGAGGGGCAGGGCCTAGCTTCAGACAGCCCAGGACCAAAGAACACACACATCGGAAAAGGGAGGCCTCATAACTCATTGGATGTGGAGATCCCGAACTGCTCCTAGCCTACCAGGACTGTACCCTGGACTTCACCTTGCTCATATCATCAGTAAAGATATGAAAACAACAGCCATGTGTGTGAGTGACTGTTATTGCAGCCCCTGATCCTGCTCCCTGCATAGCCTGTTTGCAATCATTAACTCCCACAACTGCCCCGGGATCCCGCTCCACCTACGGGGAGCATAACCACCCTGCTGTTCCACCATCACCCCGGAGGTCTGTCCCACAGCACCGGTAGCATTACTGGAACCGTAGGTGGCATCACAAAACACTATTTTATTTACTGTCGCCCTTTTCCCCTTTTCAGGGACTGGGCAACAGGCCCCGTGATACCCCTGTGAACTGCAATGGCCGTGACTGGGTACCCCACGGCCCTGGAGTGGGTCAGATACTATAGATGAGATGATATTAAAAGCTTGGACACCAGCCCCAGATGTGCTGAGTGGTATAAAGCTTCTGATACACAGTACTGCGCTATATACCCCTCCTGCCTTTTGAGAGCTAAATTAATCCTTAGTAGAGATGAGCCACCACCCTAGTGTTCGAATTTGATTCAATTTGTCGAATTGGGGGTGTGTTCGTCGAATGCTCGTCTAACACCGTCGACCACCATTGAAAACAATGGCAGGCAAACACAAACATATACAAACACATAGAAAACACCTTCTAAGGTATCCAAAAGGTGACAAACTACTCAGAAGACCAACAAACACATGGGAAAAGTGACAAGTACATGTAAAAATGCGAAAAGAAAAGAGCTGGATGAGTAAAAGGAGGAGGAGACACAGATATAGGCATGTCATGCCCTTCTAAAATCATGTACAGTGTTGGCCAAAAGTATTGACACCCCTGCAATTCTGTCAGATAATACTCAGTTTCTTCCTGAAAATGATTGCAATCACAAATTCTTTGGTATTATTATCTTCATTTAATTTGTCTTCAATGAAAAAAACACAAAAAGAATTGTCCTAAAGCCAAATTGGATATAGTTCCACACCAAACATAAAAAAGGGGGTGGACAAAAGTATTGGCATTGTTAGAAAAATCATGTGATGCTTCTCTAATTTGTGTAATTACCAGCACCTGTAACTTACCTGTGGCACCTAACAGGTGTTGGCAATAGCTAAATCACACTTGCAGCCAGTTGACATGGATTAAAGTTGACTCAACCTCTGTCCTGTGTACTTGTGTGTACCACATTGAGCATGGAGAAGAGAAAGAAGACCAAAGAACTGTCTGAGGACTTAAGAAACCAAATTGTGAGGAAGCATGAGCAATCTCAAGGCTACAAGTCCATCTCCAAAGACCTGAATGTTCCTGTGTCTACCGTGCGCAGTGTCATCAAGCAGTTTAAAGCCCATGGCACTGTGGCTAATCTCCCTAGATGTGGACGGAAAAGAAAAATTGATAAGAGATTTCAACGCAAGATTGTGCGGATGGTGGATAAAGAACCTTGAATAACATCCAAACAAGTTCAAGCTGCCCTGCAGTCCAAGGGTACAACAGTGTCAACCCGTACTATCCGTCGGCGTCTGAATGAAAAGGGACTGTATGGTAGGAGACCCAGGAAGACCCCACTTCTTACCCCGAGACATAAAAAAGCCAGGCTGGAGTTTGCCAAAACTCACCTGAGAAAGCCTAAAACGTTTTGGAAGAATGTTCTCTCTTTTTGGGCAAAGGTATCAACATAGAGTTTACAGGAGTAAAAAAGAGGCAATCAAAGAAAAGAACATGGTCCCTACAGTCAAACATGGCGGAGGTTCCTGATGTTTTGGGGTTGCTTTGCTGCCTCTGGCACTGGACTGCTTGACCGTGTGCATGGCATTATGAAGTTTGAAGACTACCAACAAATTTTGCAGCATAATGTAGGGCCCAGTGTGAGAAATTGGCTCTCCCTCAGAGGTCATGGGTCTTCCAGCAGGACAATGACCCAAAACACACTTCAAAAAGCACTAGAAAATGGTTTGCGAGAAAGCACTGGAGACTTCTAAGGTGGCCAGCAATGAGTCCAGACCTGAATCCCATAGAACACCTGTGGATAGATCTAAAAATGGCAGTTTGGAGAAGGCACCCTTCAAATATCAGGGACCTGGAGCTGTTTGCCAAAGAAGAATGGTCTAAAATTCCAGCAGAGCATTGTAAGAAACTCATTGACTGTTTCCGGAAGCGGTTGATCGCAGTTATTTTGGCAAAAGGATGTGCAACCAAGTATTAGGCTGAGGGTGCCAATACTTTTGTCTGGCCCATTTTTGGAGTTTTGTGTGAAATGATCAATGTTTTGCTTTTTGCTTCATTCTCTTTTGTGTTTTTTCATTGAAGACAAATTAAATGAAGATAATAATTCCAAAGAATTTGTGATTGCAATCATTTTCAGGAAGAAACTGAGTATTATCTGACAGAATTGCAGGGGTGCCAATACTTTTGGCCAACACTGTAAAACACAGCAAGGGGACTCCAACAAGAGTCTCCATTTTTCAAAAAATTTGGGCACAGGCACCACTTAAGTGGCATCAATTGCCCCAGAGCTGCAAGCTTAAAATGGTTGGTGAGGTGACTTTCATGCAGCACATTCAAAAATCTACAAGCCTTTAGTCCCCATGTGATCTGTAAGATTTGTCACCAAAATCTAAGTAGAAGCCAATAAATCAATAGTTTGAGTACTTCATGCATGAACCGTCACATGGATATGAAGCATAAATCACAATGGGAACCTCACTGTGCTACAATGCGGACTAGCATGCCGAGCCAACCACCGTCTGCCCCATCAAGTGCATCCGTGGCCTCTTCATCCTCTGTGACTGTAGGGACAGCAGTCACACATGCTTTTGGACGCAGACCTTCCACCTATTTACCCGCAACAGCCTGTGTGATTGGCAGGTCGTCAGTTCTTGTGGAAGTGGAAACACCTGCTGGTGTTGAGCGCTCTCCAACATCGAGAGCACCACCTTTGGATGAAGGCAACATAATAGCTCCACCTGCACCTTCCTCACAGATCAGCAGTTTGCTGGGGACACACTACTCAACCCCGTCTCAGCACATCAGCCAGCCCTCGATCCCTCAGATGTGGACAAGTAAAAGACGATTTCCTCCTAGCCATGACAAAGCTAAGAGGTTGAATTTCACCATCTGCAAGCTGTTGGCTACAGAAATGCTGCCTTTCCATCTCGTGGACACAGAGAATTTTCAAGACCTTATGTGCGTTGCAGTACCCAAGTACCAGATGCCCAGTCGCCACTACTTCTCAAAGAAAGCTGTGCCTGCACTACACCAGCATGTCGCACACAACATCACCGCTTCCTTGAGAAACTCTGTGTGTGATAGGGTGCATTTCACTACACACACTTGGACGAGTAAGGATGGACAGGGGCGTTACATGTCGGTGACTGGGCACTGGTTAATTATGGTGACAGCAGGAGATGGGGTTGCTGTCCAAGTCTTGCCGTCCCCACGAGTTGTGCGTCAATCCTCTGTATGTAGAAGTTCCTACACTGCTTCTGCCTCCTCAACCTCATCTCGGTCCTCCATCTGCACCCAAAGCCTGACTGGTAATGCCACCCGCATACTAACTGCACAGAAGGAATCCTGCACACCTCCTTACTATGCTGGCAGCAGGGCTCAACGGCATCAGGCGGTGTTTATGTTGAAATGTCTGGGAAATGTGAGTCACACAGCTGAGGAGTTGTGGTCAGCTCTGAAGCCCGAGTTTCATCAATGGTTGTCAACACTGAACCTGCAGCCAGGGAAGGCCATGTGCGACAATGCTGCAAACCTGGGTGCGGCCCTTCACTGAGGCAATGTCACACACGTGCCTTGTATGGCTCACGTCTTGAACCTGGTTGTTCTGCAATTTTTAGCCCACTATCCGGGCCTAGATGGGCTTCTGCAGAGGGCACAGTCGCTGTGTGCTCACTTCCGCCGTTCGCAAACCGCAGCTCAACAACTTGCATCTCTACAGAAGTCGTTCGGTCTGCCAGTTCACCGGCTGAAATGCGATGCACCGACACTATGGAATTCAACTCTGCACATGTTGCAGCGACTGTGGCAGCACCGACAAGCCTGGTGAAATACGTTATGATGTATAGCCTGGGCCAACGAGGTCCAGAGGTGGGGAAAATCACACTGCTGGATGGTTTCATATCAAGTACCTAAGCACCCTTCTGTACAGTTTTGAAATGAAGTATAGAAGGAGTCGTATGCAGAAGGGATAACAAGATCTCCAAGGTCCAGACGGTCGGCAGCACCAAGGCGGCAGGCATGGGAGGGTGGGGGAGAGGGATTAACGAGGGCGCATGGTAGCAGCCAAACTGTTGAGGTAGGTGCAGGAGCCGAGAAACAAATGGAGGATGAACTGGCGATGGGCATGGAAGACTCATCAGTTGAGGGAGACCTTGATTATTTCTGTTGTGCGAAGCTGGGGGGAGAGGGCAGAGGAAGGAAGCATGATTCTTACCTCGCCGACACCAACACAACAAGGACTTGGGCCTCCTGGATGCGCAAGACACATGAGTGCCTTCTTCCTGCAATACCTGCACTACCTGTAATTCAAAGTAATGCCAGCTACTGGGTTGTCACACTCTTAAATCCCCGGTACAAGAGTAAATTTGGCAAAATAATTCTTGCCATAGAAAGGGATTCACGCATGCAGGAGTATCAGCAGAAGCTGTTACAGAATCTTAGATCTGCTTTTCCACAAAACACCAGTGGTGCACATAGTGAATCTCACAGTTCTAACTTGCCAACCATGGGACTGTCGAGTCATCACTCAAACCGGAACAGCAACACCGTATCTGGTGATAACAGCAATTTTGTGGAATTGTTTCACCAATTTTTTAGACCATCCTTTGAAAGGCCAGAGGAGACAAGAAGTCTGACAATAGTCAACGCCTAGAGAGGATGCTACAGGAGTATCTCCAAGTGAACATCGATGCCATGACTGTGAAACTGGACCCTTGCTCATTTTAGGCTTCCAATCTGGGAAAAATGGCCTGAGCTCGCCACTCACGCCTTGGAGATCTTGTCGTGCCCTGCAGCCAGCATTCTCTCTGAATGTGTCTTCAGCGCTGCACGTGGTGGGCTGACAGATAAACGCATGTGGCTGTGTCCAGTGACAAAGTAAGCAAATACAGGACGAAGTGTCGTTTGCTGCTGCCAAGGAAGACCAGAAGACTGGAGTGTCTGGTTGAAGTTATCTGTAAATGTCTGCCACTGAACGGCTACACGGTTATTCAGTGACAATATAGACAGACTAACGTTCATCAAGATGAACAAGTCATGGATTCACAAGGACTTTTCTACCCCTGTGTCATCCTGACTTGGGTCATCTTTTGCGATCTTTTACGATGTGACCTGAAGAAGAGCCACCATGACTTCTGCTCAGAGGCAGAGCTGTGGTTGAGGATGCAGTTGTTGACGTGCTTCCAGTACTCCATCTCTGTCCAGGAAGGCGCAACCTAACCTCGTCATCACTAGCATCCTCCTCCACATCCTCTGCTGACTCTCATCGACTGGCTGACTGTGGTTTGATAGTAAGTGGAATCTCCAACCTCATCATCATTCTGTGTGCTCTCACACCTGTCGTCCTCAGAGCCAACCTCTTCCTGACCGAAAAGTCAAGTTGTCGTTCCAATCAGGTATCTCAGTCTCATCAGCATCTTCCTCATTGTCTCCACCAACAAGACTTAGTTTGGGAATGAGAGTCTACATTATGCATGCTCAGAACCTTCTTCATCTAGGCCTGTATCCAACTCACAAAGCTTCTGGGCATCAGTGCAAATCATTTCCTCGTCTAGACTCACAGAAGCTTTGGAGCAGACCTCTGATTCCCAGACTATAGTATGAGTGAGTAGCTCTGCATACTCCACCATCAGTCTTACCCCATACTCAAGACGGGCGACTGGAGACTTGGGAGCTGTGAGGAAGCAAGTGTGATTGGGGTGATACCTCTGAGGATTTGCTTATTTGTGATGTTGAAGTTGAGGTGGAGGAGAGCCCACTTGATTAAGCGCTTGCTATCCATTCAAGCAACCTGCTCTTTTTGTGCCTCATCTACAATTGGTAGCGATCGTCATGTGACTCATGTCCGTAATAAAGGGATCATATCAGATTGTTCACGAAAAGAAGTAGACATCTTAGTTTGGCTGGAAGATAGTCTTTCTCCTGCAGATGTTACTGTTGCTTTACCACCTACCCCACGGACACAAACTTTTTTTCCCTTTCCAACACGCCTATTCCCCTTTCCACCAGCAGCAGGCCTTTTTGCCACTCATTTCCTATGTGAACAAATTGGCAACTCTGCAGTTGTTGGCAAAAAAAATTTGGATTAAAATCGAGCAGAGCTGAGTGGCCAAACAGTGCTACTAGGCCCAAACTATTACCTGGGCTAGATGCAGTTAAAAATTAGTATGAAATAGACAGGCGGTGTAGCTTGGTTCACAACTGGGCTACATTGCTGACTACCAGACACTGGTACTAGCCCAAAAGTGTTGCCTGGGCTAGCTGCAGTAAAAAAATTGGCTACTGGATAGACAGGCGGTGTAGCTTACTTTAAAGCTCGGCTACACCGCTGACTATTAGACACTGCTACTAGCCCAAAAGGATTGCCTGGGCTAGCTGCAGTAAAAAATTGGCTACTGAAGACAGGTGATGTAGCTTTCTTCACAGCAGTGCTACACTACCTGCCCAACAGGATTGACTGAGCTAGATTTGGCCAGATGCTGTGAAAAACACTTGCACAGCACTGGCACACACCTGCCTGACTAAAACTGCTAGGAACTGCTCTAACCTAGCCCTAAAAAGGGCTGAAATTACAACTAGTCCCTACTCCCCCACTTGTCTGAAGTAGCCCTCAAAAGGGCTGATATTCCAACTAGTCCCTACTCCCTAAATCTATCTCTCTATCTAACTTGATATTCGCTCACTATCTGTCTAAGGTTAGGGTCACACTTGCAGATTTTCCATGCAGTTTTCAGACTTGACATGGAAAAAAAACCCAAAAAACGCATGCCCCAATAGCAAAAACGCATGCCTAAAGTGCCATGCGTTTTTGGGATGCGTTTTTGTGCTTAAGTGACGAGCTGCCTTAAAAAACACATGCAAAAACGCATGGTACCATTTAGTAGCATGCAAAAATGCATGCGTTTCCCATAGGGCCCCATGTTAAAAAAACCACCAAAAAACGCAACTTGCAGTATTTTTTGGTGCTAAGTCAAAAATGCATGCAAAAACGCAGGGTGTCAAAAAACACCTTAAAAAACGCATGCAGAAATGTAAAAACGCATGCAAAAATGCATGGTGCAAAAAAACCTTAAAAAACGCATGGCAAGTGTGACCCTAGCCTAAGGCTTAGTTAGTTTTTGGGGGCTTTTGCTTTCATTTTATTCACTATGGGCTAAAATTACCTGGTAATGTCATTCTCCAGGTCAGTATGATTTCAGCAACACAAAACTTGTAAGTTTTTTTTATATTTTAGCGGATGAAAAAAATGTAGAACCTTGTAAAAAAATTATATGTCATCAGTTTCTTTTTTTTTCTGTTCATAGAGCTGCATTCATTGAAACTATTTTGGAGTACATGCAATATTTTAATCACTTTTTATTGTATTTTAATGTTTTTTGGGGGGGCATTTAATGTATGATTCATATAATTATATGCATTGATAGATTAGAATTTTACAGACACAATAATACTAAATACAGTTTTTATTTTTTTGTTTGACATTTCTTTCTTTTTGAGTGGGGAAAAGTGGTGTGATCTAAACTTTTATATATTTTTCCTTATTTCTTTAAACTTTTTTCTATTTTACCTTATTTTTTAATCCACTTTAAGAGTTTTAACATGCGATCATTTCATTGCCTATTATACAGTATTTCAGATTTCCTTCTTGTGTAGATTGTTTGTTTACAATGGAAATTAATTAAATCCATAGATAGAACATGTATGGGAAAAACAGATATTTGAATGAGACCATACTGTCATACAATTTTCAGGTGGAGAGCAGGACCGTGTGCACTGCAGATGTAGTCTCACAGTATTATTATAACATGAAAAATGACCACTAATCAGCTAACTAAAAATCAGTAGCAGGGGCATAACTACAATAGGTGAAGGGGTTGCGAT
This sequence comes from Allobates femoralis, assembly GCA_033576535.1. Taxonomy (NCBI): domain Eukaryota; kingdom Metazoa; phylum Chordata; class Amphibia; order Anura; family Aromobatidae; genus Allobates; species Allobates femoralis. The sequence goes on from JARQOC010000003.1 coordinate 391,074,872, forward strand.
CGCACCCGGGCCCTGCAGCCTAGGGGGGCCCCAAAAGTCCTTTTGGCCCATAGAAAAAGACTAATATTATTAAAGATTTGCAATAATTGGGGGCCCCGTTGGAGCTTTCGCATCGGGGCCCTGGGCCTGAAGTTACGCCACTGATCAGTAGGAAATCCTTTACTGGCCTATTTACACAGGAAGACAACACTTCTGCAGTTGTGCTCAAAAGTTTACACATACCGGCAAATTTTTTGCTTTATTGACCTTTTTTCAGAGAATATGAATGATAACACAAAAACTTCTTTTCCACTAATGCTTAGAGGTTAGGTGAAGGCATTTATGTCAAACTACTCTCTTTTCTTTTTTTAAATCATAATGACAACAAAAAGATCCAAATGACTCTTATCAAAAGTTCACATACCACAGTTCTTATTACCGTATATTCCCCCTCTAACATCAATGACAGCTGTCATTCCCTAGTCCGTGGGTCCGGTCTCTGCTAAGCAGGGAGATTGGCGCAAACCAATGCAGCTCCACTAATTCTGCTTACCATGTCCATGGTTTCATGTAGCCATCTGCTTCCTTCTCTGCTGGGAACCTACGTCCTCTTGGCAGGTCTCCTGGGAATGCTCTTAGGATATGCGCCCTGCTTTCTGCACACACTTAAAGGAGCAGTTAACCTGTTCCCTATTAGGACTCAGACTGAGTGCTGAACTGCTCTATGCATAAAAGGCATTCTCCCCCTAAGGGAGGTGCCTGGGCAATGTGTTCTCTCATTTAGATTGTTAGATTCAAAAGGGACAGTGTGTAGTTAGTCCGTGCTGCTACAAAAGACAGGAAGCCCAAATCTTCAGTTACTTGGGGAGTATTGGATCCATCCAACGCGTTTCAGAGTCTGCTATGCTCCTTCATCAGGGAATACATGGAGTTCACTCCATCATTCCCTGATGAAGAAGCATAGTAGGCTCTGAAACGCGTTGGTGGATCCACTAAACCCCAAGTAACTGAAGATTTAGGCTTCGTGTCTTTTGTAGCAGCGCGGACTAACTACACACCATCCCTTTTAAATCTAAGGATTGCCTACCACGCTGCACATGGAAGTGTATGTCTCTCAGCAGCTACCTTATGTTGTTTATACTGGTTGTGAGTTACATAACCTAAAAAGGTGAGCAGTTACATTTAGCGGCTTCAGAGCCCCCCTCACATATAACGATAAGACCCTATTTGCGTTTGCTTCCTTTGCAGATATAACTCATTTAGATTGTAGCCTCTTCCCAAGTCATGTTCCTGCAGTGTTTTGTGATAGGAAGACTGTTGCCTTGCATTATGCTAATACCTCTGTCAACACAGAATCCACTCCTGGCAGTTTCTTATCCTGAATCCCTCTGGACACTCCAGATACCTCTGCCAGCTGGATCAGCCTTTCCAGGATTACATGGAGCCCCCAGGATCCTTTCCACTGACAAAGTCAGTTTCCACAGTCTCTTCATATCTACATGTAGTAATGGATCCGGCACCGGACACTTCTCCAATATTCAAAATTTATTCAGTAATATTCATAAGATCATAAAATCAGCGACCTAGGGAGCGCAGTCCCGCTGGACGCGTTTCGTACACAGTACTTCATCAGCAGCTTAAAACCAAATGAACAACAATTCACATATATACCATGTGAAGCCCCCCCCCCATTACTGATTGATAATTAGTATTCAGCTGGTAGGCTGGAGAAGCCTATATCAACTACTTACAGGAAAAGCCAGACCAGATCTATGACTTCTAACATCATGCAAATACATGAATCGTGACAAAAACACTGTGTGCCAACATACCTACAATAAAATTACATGTTTTTATATATACTCAACGAGAAACTGGGTTCAATGAAAATAAGAGCAATCCGTACGGTAGTTTAGTCCCATAGGGACCCTTATTTCTAGGTTCACAATCCAAAAAAATATATATGTTTTTATATGTACATGGTTCACATGTCACACTCAACGAGAAACTGAGTTCAATAGAAATAAGAGCAGTCCGTACGGTAGTTTAGTCCCATAGGGACCCTTGTCTCTAGGTTCACAATCCAAAAAAATTCTCTGTTTAATACCGCACGACCCCAATCTCCGCCTCTTTTATTGCGGTTAACTCTTTCTATTCCTTGCACCCTGAGGGTAGAAAGGTCACCATTGTGGACATCTCTAAAATGTTTAGAGAGACCTGATAAATTTCTACCCACGGATCTGGGGTTAGGAATAGAACCTGTCATATGTTCCCCCAACCTTTTCTTTAGGGGCCTTGTAGTACACCCCACATAGTTCTTTCTACATGACTCACATGATGCCATGTAGACCACATGGGTTGTGTTGCAATTGATGTACCCGTTGATTCTATGATCCCTGGTACTAGTGTACCCTTGAATCAATTTGGTTTTCACCATGTACTTACACAGGCCACATCTTATTCCCCCACAAGGATAATTTCCTTTAGTATTTAGCCAAGTCGAATGGGCGGTGTTCAAGGAAAATAGTGATGGAGACAAAATGTTACCAATGGTCTTAGATTTTTTAGGGACACATCTGTATCCATTTTGCAAAATTTTGTGCAGTACAGGATCCTCATGTAATATGGGGATATATTTGTGAATAATCCCCACAATAGCATTGAAGTCCTGACTGTACGGTGTGGAGAATGTGTGTATATACATGTTGGAATGTCTTGCCATGACCCTCTGGTGTTGTGATCCACCGGGATGTGAAGGGTTAACTTGCATCTGCATCATCACTGGTTCCAAAAGGGACTCTCTTGATCTCATCTCTACCTTCCGTAGGGCGTCATTCACATGGTGTAGTGAATAACCGCGCCTGCGGAGGCGTTTACTGATGTTAACAACCTCGTCCTGGAAAGTATGATTATTTGTGCAGGCCCTTTTTGCCCTTATCAGTTCCCCTGTTGGCAGATTTCTCACTACATGACGTGGGTGACTGCTCGTTGCATGGAGCAAAGTGTTACCCGCAATCGGCTTGCAGTACAGAGACGTAATGATGTCTCCTGTTACGCTATTACCCAGGAGCGTGATGTCTAAATAATGTGCATGAGTCCCTTGTACCTCATAAGTAAATCGCACGTTGAAATCATTGTTGTTAATAAAAGCGATAAACCCTCCGAGGTCAGACTCTGGTGGGGGAGGCATCCCGACGCTCCCCTTCCAATTCAGTATAACGTCGTCGATGTACCTCCCCCACCAGAGCACATGATCAAGATAGGGGTTGGTCAAAACATGAATGTATCGTCTTTCCCAGGCAATCATATAAAGATTTGCCAAGGAAGGTGAAAAATTGGACCCCATGGGGCAGCCACACATCTGAACATAGTAGTTAGTATCAAAAAGAAAATAGTTGTTCTTTAGTAAGTGTGCGAGACACATAACAATGAACTCACTTTCCACGGCTGAATAAAAGCTGCTGTTTAGCAGGATGTCAGTTAGTACTTGTATAGCCCTGTCATGTGGAATACATGAATATAAGGATATTACATCACATGTAATCCATTGGTAGTCTGTTTGCCATTTCATGTGTCTCACCTCACTCAGTAATTGTTTAGAATCCTGAATGAAACCTAGTGAGCCCTCTAGCAAAGGCTGCAGTTTATGATCTAGCCAGCTGGCTACTACATATAATCTTCTTGGACGTACGGGACGTCTCCTTCTGGCACCATCCGGTCCGTTGGAATTTGGTGAGCACGAACAAACCCCCTACCCTTTCCTCCCTCTTCATATCTACAGTCCAGTCTGTACGGGTCGCCCCTCTGGTCTGGGATTCGCTGCATTTAGGCCTCCTGTTGTTGTAATAGGTGAATCCCTGTACAGGGGTTACCTCTGATGGTGTTCCACTCCAAGTGTACAGTGTCGTGATCCAGAGGGTCCTCCCTATGGCAACTTTCCTCAATAAATATCCTTGGTTTTACTAAAGTCACTCTCCAGTCTCTTAAGTATTGGGTATACAGCTGCTATCTGCCCCATCAGTGATCTAGTGAGTCCACTCTACATCATCACACCCTGTGGGTGTAACAGCAGCTTGAACTATTTTGTGGTAGTTTTGGATGAGGCTCATTTCTTTTCTCAGATGGAAAAGCTGCCCATTCTTCTTGACAAAAAGCCTCCAATTCTTGTAAATTCCTGGGCTTTCTTGAATGAAATGTGCGCTTGAGTTCTGCAAAGAGTGATTCAATGATATTGAGGTCAGGAGACTTAGATGGCAACTCCAGAACCTTCACTTTACTCTGCTGTAGCCAATGATAGGTCGACTTGGCCATGTGTTTTGGATCGTTGTCATGTTGGAATGTTCAAGTATGTGCCATGCGCAGCTTCTGTGCTAATAAGTACAAATTTGCCTCCAGTTTTTGCTGATAACGTGCAGCATGCAACTTTGACCAAGTTTCCTGTGCCTTTGTAGCTCCCACATCATCAGCGATCCATCTCCATGCTTTACAGTAGGAATGGTGTTTCTTTCATCATAGGCCTTGTTGACACCTCTCCAAATTTAACATTTATGGTTGTGGCCAAAAATTTTGATTTTGGTCTCATCACTCCAAATTACCTTGTTCCAGTAGTTTGGAGGCTTGTCTCTGTGCTGTTTGGCGAATTGTAGGCGAGATACTTTGTAGCATTTGTGCAGTAATGGCTTTCTTCTAGCAACTCAACCATGCAGCCCATTTTTCTTCAAGAGTCTCCTTATTCTGCATCTTGAAACAGCCACACTGCTAGTTTTCAGTAAGCCCTGTATTTCAGCTCATGTTATTTGTGGGTTTTCTTTGCATCCCGAACAATTTTCCTGGTAATTGTGGCCAAAATGATTTTTGATCTACCTGATTGTGGTTTGGTTTTTACAGAGACTCTAAATCTCCATTTGTTCATCACAGTTTGAATACTGCTGACTGGCATTATCAATTCCTTAGATATCTTTTTTATCCCTTTCCTGTTGTATACAGTTCAACTATCTTTTCCCATAGATCCGTTGACAATTCTTTTGCTTTCCCCATGACTCACAATCCAGAAACGTCAGTAGCTGGATGAAAGATGCAAGAGTCTGTCTGGATCCTAGAAACTCACTCAGCTTTTATGCACACACTGATTACAAACAAACAGGTCACAGGTGAGGATGTTACCTGTATTAGCCATTCAAACTCATTTGTGTCAACTTCTGTGCATGTTATCAGGCCAAAATCACCAGGGTATGTGAACGTTTTATCAGGGTCATTTGGATCTTTTTCAAAGTAAAAAAATAGGGGGGGGAACAAGAGGCGCAATAGTGCCCTATCACTAGTGACACTAATGTATGCGGTGGGTATGAATTCACTCACCTAGCACAGTTGTGAGACCCACAACTGGTGTAAAAGCATTTGGCATTAAATGCAGCTGCTGCAGGACTTCCACCTTCCACATGCACGTGGGAATCATCCAGAAGTTACCTCAGGGGAAATGGTGTATCAGTGTCCGCGCTGCTGAAATCCCAAAAAACGATCCGGAAACCATATGTAGGTTGCATCAATCATCCATTTATTCCTTTCCTACGCGTTTCAACACTGTCCTAGTGTCTTCCTCAGGGATCCCTGAGGAAGACACTAGGACAGTGTTGAAACGCGTAGGAAAGGAATAAATGGATGATTGATGCAACCTACATATGGTTTCCGGATCGTTTTCTTGGGATTTCAGCAGCGCGGACACTGATACACCATTTTCCCTGAGGTAACATTTGGATCTTTTTGGTTGTTATTATCATTTAAAAAGAGAAAACACAGTAGTTTAATGATAAATGGGTTCACCCAACCACTAACCATGAGTGGAAAAAAAAAATTTGTGTTATCATTTATAATCTCTGAAAGAAGGCCAAGAACAATCTGCCGCGGTATGTAAACTTTTGAGCACAGCTGGATGTGCACAGAATGATTGTTAATACAATTGTTCTGTGAACACAGAATGGTTTAGATCAAAGCATGTTAATGTATATGTATCCAATCTCACTGAGCTAGAGCATTTCTACAAAGACAAATGGGTGACAATGTCAGCCTCTACATGTGCAAAGCTGGTAGAGACATATCCCAAGAATTTGCAGTCCAAAATCATGTTTGTTTTAACACAGACAGAAGAGGCAAGAACAATATATAGGCCCTTTGACAGTTCAAAATGTCATCATAATGTACAATTCCTCCTGCTTTGGAGGTGGTAGTGGCTCCTTTACATATTGCACTCCTAGTATATTTGACCCTGACACATATAATGTCATAATTCTTAACTGTAATTTTTAGCACTAGGGTCATTCCATGTCAAGTGAAACAAAAATGAATATTTTTTTTACCTGATGTCTTCAGATTTTTTTTTTTTTCTATATGAAGTACAACTTTAGTTAATTACAAAAAAAAAAGTTTAAAGAAATGATGGGAGTGCTGGTGTCTCACGGTCCGCGCTGCTTCAGGGTTAAATAAACTCACCAAAGAGCCAAATAGATTTCCATCCTTTTATTCCTCCTCTCTCCTACGCGTTTCAGCGCCACACTTCCTCAGGGAAGGCGCCGGGTGTGGCGCTGAAATGCGTAGGAGAGAGGAGGAATAAAAGGATGGAAATCTATTTGGCTCTTTGGTGAGTTTATTTAACCCTGAAGCAGCGCGGACCGTGAGACACCAGCACTCCCATCATTTCTTTGATTTATACCACTATCCAGTGGTTGGTGGAGGTCCTGCAGCAGCTGGAACATCGTTTCCAAAAACGCCTTCAAACCAGTTGTGGGGATCACAACTGGATCAGGTGAGCAGCTTCACAGCACCACCATTGCATATAAGTGTCACTAGTGATAGGGCACTATTGCGCCTCTTGTCCCCCTCCCTATTTTATCTTTACAAAAAAAAAGTTTAGAATTTTTTCTTTATCAGTTAATTTTTTACAGATTTTTAAAGTTTTAAAAAAGTGCGAATTTTAGCTTGGTATGACTTTACATTTTCTATCATATCTCGGGCTAGAAAGAAGATAGAGAAACAAAATAAACACTGTTCTACTCAGAACTGTCCAGGCTTTCACCAGATATGTCACAAGAGTATCTTTGTTAATATTTTACCCATGCGATCGCAAACGCACAATTTTAAAACGTATTTCCGAAAGATCGGCATCATTTAAATATTTAAAAAACTGTACATATGTCTGCTGTGCTCTTAGCTACATCTGTACCAAATTTCAAGTAGGGATCACGATGGGATCATATTTTAAAATATTTTATTATTAATAGCGTCAAAGGGTCATTCCATATCAAGTGATCTAAATATGAATATTTTTTTTTTACCTGACGTCTTTAGATTTTTTTTATTTTTTCTTTCTATATGAAGTACTACTTTAGTTAATTACAAATTAAACGTTTTGAATTTTTTTCTTAATCAGTTAATTTTTTACAGATATTTAAAGTTTTAAAAAAGTGCGAATTTTGGCCTGGTATGGCTTTACATCTTTTATTTCGGGCTAGAAATAAGATAATGAAGTGAGAGAGGCATCATTTTACTCAGAACGGTAACAGCTTTCATTTGATATGTCACAAGACCACGGTTTTTTATATTTTGTTTGGGAAAAATCAAATTCTAAATTTTGATGCACAATTGTGAAACAAATGTTAGTTTGAAAATTGAGAAAAAATGCCTGTGTGTTACTCGTGTTCTTGGTTATATTTGTGCAGAGATTCAACTTGGGACCTCTCAAATGTATATATTTTTTATTTTATGGCTGTATGAGTTATTACAACTTATTGAATAAAACATTTATATGCAACAAAAAAGAAACACAAAACACAAATCCTGTAAGTGCCAGGATAAATATATCTTAATCATCAGAACACAACGCTCAGCATTTTCAACCTGAATGCATTGAACAAACCAAAAGAAAAAAGGTGATCATATCCTCAAGTTTGATTAAACAAGATTAAAAGAACCAAAAATGTTAACCCCTATTTATACATGTAAACTTGTTTTCTATTATATCACTAAACATGTCATTTATGAAGTGTTTAATAAGAATAGTACAGTAGTTAAATCATCGTTCTATAATATATGAACTTAACAAACAATTAATAGTACGTTTTTAAAGTGGCTTTTTATCATCAATTTGTCCCTTTTAAGTGGGTGAAATGTAATCTTGTCCATAAGCGCTTACTAGCAATGGCCATTTCCTTTTGTGTCAGAGTATGTACGGCCTGTCACTGAGTTATTATCTGACTTTTTCACAATCTTTGGAGAGTACAGTAGCCAGCCACCAGCGCCAATCATATTCACAGGTCTCATAGCCAGTTATGTCATCCATTGCCAATCTTGTGCCGCCTTCTACCACTTCATGGACTTCACTGTCTTTGCTAAATGAAAAAATCCTTGTTTTTATTTCTGTTTCACTACATGGAATGAAAGTGTGGGATTGCTGAGTCCCTTTGATGGATTCTGCTTCCTTTAACTGATGTTTTAACAAACTCTCCTCCTCTTCGTAGTCCTGGTTTGTACAATATTCAATACAATATTGTTCATTCTCAGGTTGAGCCCTAACAAAGCTTTCTTCTATATGTTCTCTCCTGTTTCTAAGCTGTAACATATCAAAATAATACAGTAATGTCTAAAAATCATGGATTATTATTTAATAGTTAAATATTTTAAAATATGATCCCATCGCGATCCCAACTTGAAATTTGGTACAGATGTGGATAAGAGCACAGCAGACACCTGTGCAGTTTTTGAAATATTTAAATTATGCAGATTTTTCGGAAATGCGTTTTAAAATTTTGCTTTTGCGTTTGCATGGGTAAAAAATTAACAAAGATACTCTTGTGACATATCTGGTGAAAGCCTGGACAGTTCTGAGTAGAAAAGTGTTTATTTTGTTTCTCTATCTTATTTCTAGCCTGAGATATGATAGAAAATGTAAAGTCATACCAGGCCAAAATTCGCGCTTTTTTAAAACTTTAAAAATCTGTAAAAAATTAACTGATAAAGAAAAAAATTCAAAACTTTTTATTTGTAATTAACTAAAGTAGTACTTAATATAGAAAAAAAATTACAAAAATCTAAAGACATCAGGTAAAAAAAATATTCATATTTAGATCACTTGATATGGAATGACCCTTTGACGCTATTAATAGTAAAATATTTTAAAATATGATCCCATCGCGATCCCAACTTGAAATTTGGAAATGTGGCTAAGAGCACAGCAGACACATGTGCAGTTTTTGAAATATTTAATTATGCCGATTTTTCAGAAATTCGTTTTAAAATTTTGTGTTTGCGTTTGCATGGGTAAAATATTAACAAAGATCCTCTTGTGCTCTTGTGACATATCTAGTGAAAGCCTGTACAGTTCTGAGTAGAATGGTGTTTATTTTGTCTCTCTATCTTATTTCTAGCCTGAGTTATGAGGAGAAATGTAAAGGCAGGCAACACCGGAATTCACACTTTTTTCGAACTTTAAAAATCATTTTAAAAAAATAAATTTTTTAAAAAAAATTTCTCTTCACATTTTGCATTGTCTGACATGGTATTATCAAATAACAAAATCTCAAAAGAATTAAAAATAAAGGAGTAATATTCATTGGTTCACTTGACATGGAAAGGCCCACTAATGTAATAAATAACAAATTAATTATAATATAGTTAAAAATAAACTTACTGGTTGATCAGTGCGATTGATTCCAATTAAAAACAGCAGTTCTGCCACAAAAAGGCTAATACAAAGATTTTTATGGATTGTGTTACGGTCACTTTGGAGGCCACGAAAAAAGCAGAATGTAAAAATACATATCAGAAGACAAACAAGACTGAGCAGGATTCCAACCCAGGTGATCACATTTAAAAGGAGGTCATGGTCCATATCGGTGTGCTGAAAAATAAAAAAAAAACAAAAATATGTAGTTTATTGAGTATTGAATTACACAGTTTACTAAGCATTTTCTTCTTAGCTATCACTTCATTTCTACTTACATTATCCCATCAATGTACCCCATCAATGTAATTACTTGTAGTAGACTAAGGGTAAGTGCACACTGGCCGGGTTTTCGGCGGTTTACCTGTGTAAACCGCCGTTTTGTTTACATTAGTTTTATGTTAATTTATGTTAATCCAAACCAGCGTTTGGATTAACATTAAAACTAATGTAAACAGCCCAAGGCTGTGCACACACCGGCGGTTACCCAGCGTCATCCGTTGCTAACCCGCAGGTTTCCCAGCGGGTTAGCAAAGAATGACCATGTTCTAAAAACCGGCGGTTCTGCAGCGGCTGCAAGCAGAATCATGTGCTGCTTCCAGCCGCTGCTGAATCGCCGCCGAGAACCCGCTGGGCAGCCGCCGGATACCGCCCGCACATACCCGCCAGGAAGCCGGTGGACGGCGCCGGAGCTTCCTGGCGGGTCCCGCCCAGCCGCCGCCTACCAACCCGCCGGGTAATGTGAACTTACCCTTAGGCTGGTTTCACACTACGATTTTATCAGTTCCGATGCTGTCCGATAAAAATCGGACAGCATCGGAACGATTTTTGCCTCCATGCAGCCCTATGGGCATCGGACCGAATCGGATGTGCACTAAATGCCATCCGATTTGGTCCGATCCGATTCTGTCCGATTTTTTTATCGGTGCAAAAATCGGAGCATGCTCCGATTTTTGCACCGAAAATAAAATCAGACAAACTCGGATTGGACCAAATCGGATGGCATTTAGTGCACATCCGATCCGACCCGATCAATTTGACATGGGGCCCTATGGAGCAGGGTCCGAGGAAACATCTGATGTGTCCTCGGACCCGATTTTAGTGTACTGAGCATGCTCAGTACACTACAATAGCTCCTAAAAGTAAACTAAGGGATTAATAAAAAAAAAAAATCTATGCTCACCTGTCCACGAGGCCCCCAGCGTCTCCTGCGTCTCCGGTGTCTTGCTGTCTGTGCTGACAGGACCTGCTGTGATGTCACAATCACATTACTGCCAGTAACCAATAACCGGCAGTCATGTGACAAATACAAAAGGGGAGGGGGAACAAGAGGCGCAATAGTGCCCTTATCACTAGACACTAGTTCTGACAACCCGGTGAGTAAAACAATCCACTCACCTGATCCAGTTGTGTCACCCACAACTGGTTTGAAGGCTTGTTAGGAATAATATCCTGATGAAGGATATTGTTAGGAATATTGTTAGGAATAATATCCTGATGAAGGTGCCAAGTGGGCACCGAAACGCGTCGGAGAATAAAGAAGGATCTGATTAACTCTTCATCTGGCAGTGTCTTCTTTGATGCGAGTCATTCTGGTAGCGCGGACCGCTATACATCTTTTCCCAAGTACCTTGATGTGATTGTGACGTCACACGAGGTCCTGTCAGCACAGAACAGCAAGACATCGGGAGACACAGGAGACGCGCGGGACCGTGCAGGAGTCGTGGACAGGTGAGAAAAGATTGGAGGAGAGGAGGACAAGAGGAGAGGAGGACAAGAGGGGAGGAGGGGGAGCGCAATGGAGGATGGGGGAAGCGCAATGGAGGACCACGGGATAAGGGGGTAGCGCAATGGAGGACCGGGGGGGCGCAATGGAGGACCGGGGGAGAAGGGAGTAGCGCAATGGAGGACCGGGGGAGCGCAATGGAGGACCGGGGGAGAAGGGGGGAGCGCTATGGAGGACCGGGGGAGAAGAGGGGAGGACGAGGGACCACATTGGAGGACCGGGGGAGAGACAGCTGATGACAGCTCACAGGGAGCGAGGTGAGGGCGGGCATCAGATAAAATGTTGGAATTGGATGCCTATTTGTCATTCGATTCCAGGCATCAGAAGAATCCGATGCTGTCTGATTTATATCGGACAGCATCGGATTTAAAAAAATCGTTATGTGAAAGTAGCCTTAGATTTATTTTATACTAGGCAAAAAAAAAATTAATAGCTGCACACTGAGGTGATAAGATGGTCTTAAGAATTTCTATAAATTTTCTAAGCGTGCCTTTAAAAAAACTTTGTTAAATACATTTTGAAAAATCACAACAAATCAACATTAATACAAATTAGTATCGAGTTTTGTGGGTAGCAGATTAGCTATTCTCACCTAACTGGAAAGAAGAAAAGAGTATGGCCACATCACGTCACTAAGGGCCACATCACACGCTTCAATTTTCAGAATGATACCGCTTGAGCGATCTCCTTTCTTGATCGTTCAAGCGATATTGTCTGCGTGTAATAAAGCGATTTTACAATGTAAAATCGCTTGATTGTTTGATCGCAGATTTGTGAACATGTTCACAAATCTGTCGTTGGTCGGCCGGTGTACACCAGCATCGCTGCTTGTGACACCGGCAGATGACTGATAAGCCAGCTCCCAGCTCCTCTCACAAGCGCTGGGAGCTAGTATCCAAGGTACACAGCGGGTAACTAGGGACCCTAGTTACCCGCTGTGCACTTTAGATACCAGCCGGTGAGCGGAGGAGGCTGGTAACTAAGGTACACATTGGGTATCTAGGCAGCGCGCGCTGCCTAGATACCCGCAGTTTACCTTGGAGACCAACCTGCTCCCTCTTACCGCAGGCTGGCAGCGGAGCAAGACGTAGTGGAAACGATATTTAAATCGTTTACAACGATGTTTCTGATCAATTGATCGCTGGTGAGTCTGTCTGTGTGACAGCTCACCAGCGGTCTGAACGATATTGTTAGCGATCGCGCGTGCATAATAATATTGTTCACTAAATTGAAGCGTGTGACGGCACCCACAGAGCAGAGGTCTCAAACACGCGGCACGCGGGCCGCATTTAGCCCCTGGGGCTTCGCTGTGCGGCCAGTGTAACTGTGGACAAACATGTTGGCAGTACATTGAGTGTAGGAGGGAGCCGCGCTCCCCGCTGTTTAATATCTTCCAGGCACGGGACTGGCAGCGCTACCGCTCAGTAACATCAATGCAATCCACCGGCCAATGAGAGGCCCACAGCTGCTGTCGGCATATGATATCACCTGTGGGCCTCTCATTGGCCAGTGGATTGCATTGATTTTACTGAGTGGCAACACTGTCAGTCCCACGGCCGGAAGATATTAAACAGCGTGGAGTGCAGCTCCCTCCTGAACTCACTGTACCGCCGGCATGTCAAAGGTAGAAAATTGTGTGAGAGTGTGTGAGTGTGAGAGTGTTTGTGAGTGAGTGTGTATGTGAGAATGTGAGTGTGTGTGAGAGTGAGTGTGTAAATGTGAGAGTGAGTGTGTGAATGTGAGAGTGTGTGTGTGTGAGAATGTGAATAAGTGTGAGTGTGTGTGATAGAATGTGTGAGTGTGTATGTGAGAAGTAAGTGTAAGTGTGAGAGAATGTGTGTGTGTGTCAGAGAATGTGTGTAAGCGAGTGTGAGAGAATGTGTGTGAGTGTGTCAGAGAATGTGTGTATGCGAGTGTGAGAGATTGTGTGAGGGAGTGAGTGTGTTAATGTGAGAATGAGTGTGTGAATGTGTGTGAGTGTGTTTGTGTGTGTGAGAGTGAGTGTGTGAGAATGTGAGTGTGTGTGAGAGAATGTGTGTGAGAGTGTGTGAATGTAAGTATATGAGATGAGAGTGTGTGAGAGAATGTGAGTGTGTATGTGAGAATGTAAGTGTGTGAGAGAATGTGTGTATGTGAGTGTGAGAGACAATGTGTGTGAAAGGGAGTGTGTTAATGAGAGAGTGAGTGTGTATGTGTGTGAGTATGTGTGTGTGAGAGTGAGTGTGTGTGAGTGCGTATGTGTGTGAGAGTGAATGTGTGAGTGAGTGTGTATATGAGATTGTGAGTGTGTGTGAGAGAATGTGTGTGTGATAGTGTGTGTGAGTGTGTGTGTATGTGAGAATGTGAGTGTGTGTGAGGGAGAGAATGTGTGTGAGTGTGTTAATGTGAGTGTGTGATGTAGTGTGAATGTATGTGAGAGAATGTGTGAGTGTTAGGGATGAGTGAGTACTGCAATAATTGGACTCACTATACTCGCAACAAGTAGGTCCCGGTACTCGGTACTCGTTGCGAGTATAGCGAGTCTAAGGGCAGTGAATGGGCGGACGAGTACTTTCGCAGTGTATCTATATATCACTGCTAAAGTGCACTAAAAGTGAATAAAAGTTGTTAAAAATAAAAAAATATCATACTCACCTATCCGACGCCTGCACCGGGACCGGCAAAGAAGACATCCAATCAACGACAAGGACCTGTGAGTCTGACAGCCAATCAGATGGCTGGTAGCAATCTGGCCAATCTGATAGCCAGACGTCACAAACGACCTGATGGCTACCAGCCACCTGATTGGCCAGATTGCCAGGTCTTGAACGTGCATCAATGACCTGGCAATCTGGCCAATCAGGTGGCTGGTAGCGATCACATGGTTGGTGATGTCTTGCCATCTGATTGGCCAGATCGCTACCAGCCATCTGATTGGCTGTCAGACTCACAGGTCCTTGTCGTTGATTGGATGTCTTCTTTGCCGCTCCTGGTGCAGGTGTCGGATAGGTGAGTATGATATTTTTTTTATTTTTTTAACAACTTTTATTCACTTTTAGTGCACTTTTGCAGTGTATATATAGATACACTGCGAAAGTTAAGGGACTACTCGCTACTCCCGAGTAATCACAAGAAACTTGGGGAGTAGTGAGTAGTCCGAATATCGTTACTATTCGGCGAGTACCGGATAGTAACGATTATACTCGCTCATCCCTAGTGAGTGTGTATTTGAGTGTGTTTGTGTGTGTGAGAGTGAGTGAATGTGTATGTGTGTTTGTGAGTGTGTGACTGAGTGTGTATCTGAGATTGTGAGTGTGTGTTGGAGAATGTGTATGTCAGCGTATGTTTGTGTGTGTGTGTATGTGAGAATGAGAGTGTGTGTGTGAGAGAGAATATGTGAATATGTCAGTGTGTGAGAGTGTGTTTTTGTATGTGAAAGTGTGTTTGTGTGTGTGAGATTGTGAGTGTGTGTGAGAGAATGTGTGTGTGAGAGAATGTGTGTGTGTGAGAGAATGTGTGTGTGAGAGAATGTGTGTGAGAGAGAATGTTTGTGAGAATGTGTGTGAGAGAGAATGTGTGTGAGAGAGATGTGTGTGAGTGTGTGTGTGTGTGAGAATGTAAGTGTGAGTGAGAGAATGTCTGTGTGAGTGTTTGTGTGTGTGAGTGAGTCTGCGAGTGTGTATGTGAGAATGTAAGTGTGTGTGTGTGAGAGAATGTGTGTATATGAGAGTGTGTTTGTGTGTGTGAGACTATATGCGAGAATGTGAGTGTATGTGTGACAGAATGTGTGTAAGTGAGAGTGTGAGAGAATGTGTGTGTGATTGTGAGACTGTAAGAGTGAGGGTACCTTTACACGCCGCTACTGGATGATGGCTACAACCGGATACTTCACGTGCACGAGCACGCACAAACGGTTGCAAACGGTAATCGCACCACCTTTACACGCCGCAACAAGGTGCGCTACAGTAGGTTACATCTATCTCTAGATACACCGCCGGGTGTCTCAAGTTACCTTCTGCCGAGCACCTTACTTCATTTACACACCCCTACAACAAGCTAATATGGGCGGACCTGGTGCAGCAGGGACAACACATAGGCGTGCCACAATTGTGGATTACGAGACGTCCGTATGCTGATAGGACAAAGCAAGAACATCATGATTGGCCAGGCATCGCAGGAGGCTGATTAATACATGACGCTCGAGCAATTGTGTAGTGTGACTGGTCAGCTCCTTAAATATGCCTCCCTATGCAGTGACTACCAATCGTAATGCAGGAGCTTCCTCCAATGATCGCTGATGGGGCTCGGTAACCCGAAGCCTGTGTCACGCCCCAGCTACATACCAGGTACATAGCCTGGTGTCCAGACATTCCTTCTGTTGCTTCTTTACACGCCGATACAGGTCGCTACAATCGCCTGGGTAGCCACCTGTTTCAGGGCAGTGCTCGGAAACAGGTGCCGCTACTGGCGGGTGGCTACAACCGTCTTCACACGCCGCTACCACGGGTTGAATTGGCGGTGCAAGATACATTTCTCGCATGTACCCGGTTGTAGCCACCATCCAGTAGCGGCGTGTAAAGGTACCCTGAGTGTGTGAGAGAATGTGTTTGAGTGAGTGTGTGAGAGAGAATGTGTGTGTGTAAAAAGGTAGTAGACCAGGTTGGGGACATCAGTGCGTACAAAAGGGGAGAAGGATGGGGGACATTACAACACTATGGGAGCCAGGATGAGAACATATCTATAAAAGGGGTCCAGGATGGGGACATTACTACAAAAGGAGATCAAGATTGGGACTATACTACAAAGAAGGACCAGGATGGGGCATTGCTACTAGATGGGGATCAGGATGGGGACATTACTACAAGAAGAAGACCAGGATGATGAGCATTAATACAAGAAGAGGGCCAGGAAAGGGGACATTTCTACAAAAGGGGATCAGGAAGGGGCATTACTACAATATGAGGACCAGGATGAGGGCATTACTACAAGAAGGGTATCAGGATGGGGACATTACTATAATATGAGGACCAGGATGAGAAACATTACTACAAGAAGGGGACCAGGATGAGGAACATTACAACATGATGAGGACCAGGATGGGGACATTACTACAAGATGGAGATCAGGATGGGGACATTACTACAATATTGGGACCAGGATGGGGACATTACTACAAGAAGGGAACCACGGTGGTGACATTACTAAAAGAAGAATATCAGGATTTGGACATTACTACATTGAGCAAAAAATGCTGGTATTACTAAAAATGTCACCAAAGGTACCATCACACATCGCCGGCAATATCGCCGTGAAATCGCGTTTTCGGCGATGTGGAAGCCACATCGCCAGTGCGTCGTGGTGTGAGACAGGGCAATTTTACGTCGAGAAATCGTGGTGACGCGTCGCTGATCGCCTGCTCTGCTGTAAAATCAGGCGATTTCCGCCAGGCGATTTCTGTGCATCATGGCGTGTGACAGGGTGATGGCGATGTAGAAATCGAGCTCAGACCATCTGGAAGCAATTCCAGAGGCGTGCCTGAGCGTTCTGCTTGGCGCGCCCCATCTTCCGCGATTGGTGGCAGCTCCTGTGTTCCCATTGGCTGGCCATGGCTAAGGCAACCATATTTGATGATCTTTGCGTTCTTCACCAGACTCATCTTCTTCTTCTTCACAAGTGTCTTGAAAGGCAAAGTACGAGCGTCATGGAGTTCCGTATCATAGTGATACTGCTTGTATGATGTTTGGACGTCCTGAATAAATGTTAAAAGGCCGAAAATGTACATTGGTGTATGCAACATACCCTGAAATATATGTGTACTAAGCCAAGTCCTATTGCTGTTGGCTGAAATGTGAAAAGCAACATGTTCACCATGCACAAATCACAAAGCATATGTTACCAGAAAGGAAATAGTAATGCATGTGTGTCCTCCATTTGCCACGCATGTCCATCACCCTACGATTCCTCCTTCATGTATTGAGGTGACATTAAGGCGTTCCAGAAAGGCACACCACTCTGTTGCGCCTTAAGTTGTGCAGTTCCTCAAGTCTCCTCGGCGTAACCAAAGAGTTTGCAATAACATCATGTTGTTGTATCATGTTGGACCCTGCCTTCCAGGTGCTTTCCCTTCCCCTGCAGAGGTAGCGATGGCGTCAGGACAGAGAGATGCAGCATGGGGTGAGCCAGAGCTGCTAATTCTGTTCAGCATCTTGGACAGCTGGGATTATTGGTGCCAGCAGCGCCAACAGCACCCACGTTTCCACAAGCAGGCCATCCTGCGTAAAGTGAAAAGGACCCTGCTGACGAGACTGGGTGTGGACCGCACCACCCGGCAGATACAGAAGAAGGTGGCGGACCTTAAATACAAGTGTCCAGGGTGCATTGACACCATCCAGGCACGGATTAGGAGGCTGCGTGGTGAGCACTTGTGATACACACATACGTCATCCCAACAACAGTCAAGGCTTTAGCAACACATAGAAGTGTAGCGTGTCAGATAGGTACCCTGATCACCTGATGTTGAGGCTTCATCCCTCTGCATCTGCAGGGTCTGCAATATGAAATATGAAAGTTCAGACTACACTACTACGGTATGTATTGCCATTGTTGATTTGAACATTGCCATCATATCAGTATATCAACACACATAGCTGGATAATAAGGCTGAAGTTAACATGTACATCATATCTTGCCCACCATGACACATACAGTAAGTATCAGCATGCTGTGTGACATATAGGTTGTCACACAATGTTGTTGGGAATTCCAATATATACATTACCCTGATCCTAAATGTATATTGACACATGCCCACTACACCACCTTAGGCCTGTGAGGTCATGTGGATCTGTACATTACTCTGTATGGATATGGATGTGTCAGTATAGTTGGTAACATGTGTCACACTGTGTTGTAATGGGCAATATTCCATCATGTAGCCCCATTTCATTTCTAGCCATCCCTTTTGCAGAAAAAAGCGATTTTGTAAAGTAGAGAAAAGTTTATATTCACCTCGTCCTGTGTGAGTTCTCCGTTTGTGAAGAAGCCGCAATAGGCGTGCCTGTCTGCTGGTCCCTTATAATTATGCACGCCCCTCTCTGCTTGATGCCTTGGTAAGAGCCTGGCCGCGTCATGAAAGGGGAGGGGCTAAATCGCGTCATACTGGAGCCCCGCCCCCTTTCATGACGTGGCCAGGCTCTTTGCAAGCAGAGAGGGGCGTGCATAATTACAAGGGAGCAGCAGACAGGCACGCCTATTGCGGCTTCCTCAGAAACAGAGAACTCACACAGGACGAGGTAAATATAAACTTTTCTCTACTTTACAAAATCGATTTTTTTCTGCAAAAGGGATGGCTGGAAATGATAAGAGGGGGTGCAGGGAAAGGTCTAAAGTTTGTGGGTTCAGGATCACTTTAATGGCCTAATTGTGTGTGTCAAAGTCTCTGTCATGGGCAACACTATATTGGTGTGTGTACTGCATGCCCACAAAACTGTGTTTGGCCATGCCCATGTAGAGATGTGCACGGTCAGCTCACATCACATCACTATCGGCCAAGTAACAAGCATTTACATGTTGACTGCAGTCATTACTGACACCCATACAAATGACATGTCTGTTGTCATAGGTGTTGGGGACGGTGTACATGTGTTCATAATTGCAATGTTCAATCTTACAGAGGATGCTGACAGCTCTGAAGGGCAGCCATCACCGCCGGCAAGGCCAGCACCCACCAGTCGTCCTTCCCCGCCAGCAACACCATCTGGCAGCCCGCCACCACCTTCTCCTGTAAGGGCTGCATCCACACCTGCAGGCAGCTCTGCCTCTGGGACACCTCAAAGCCCCGACTTTGCACCTGGCAGGCCAGCCTTCGGGTCGCACAGGCCACCCGCCATCCCACCTGGAAGGGCAACAAGAGTAACAGCGCATGACCCAGGATCCACACACAGCCGGCTGCAGACACCATCACCTCCTGCCACCCCTCCACCCGACATAGGCAGCCAAGTTGGCAGCCCTGTTGGGGAATGGTCCCCACAGGGTGAATGTGAGCCTGGTGGAGGTGGCCCTGATGGTACGTGTTGACCATATTAAACAAGCTTGTTGTTCCAAATTTGGACAACATGGTAAGTGATGTGTGTCGACAACCAACAAGAAATATACAGAGGAGCCAAGTCTGTGACCCATCACCAAAACACACAGAGTATTTGAAAAACACCCACAGGATTGTGCCTGAAGGGACTTTGCAAAAAAAAAAACACGTGACTAGTACCATCCAAGGGATTACCATACACAAGAAGCTTAATTAAATGTACCTCCTGTGATGGAGCGGTGGCTTCGGATGTGGCCGAGGTGTTGTCGCAAACTCCCTGGCGCACCGTAATCTCCGAGGAGCCTCCTGATCCAGAGTGAAAGTGAGGAGGTCATAGTACCACAGTTGTGGCACATGTACCTCCTCAATTCCCATCCCAGAATGCTGGGACCTCTGGACCAGGTTGTACTCCTTTTTGAACAAGGTGCGCAGGTGCTTAATCTTGGCCTTTCCCTTGGCCTTATCCCACCTCACACCAGAGTGGTGCTCTTGTGCGAGGGGAACAAGGCGGAGAGGCCACATCCTTCAACTGATTATTTTTAGAATCCGGTGAACGCAGCCACCACAGGCATTTGTGGTCCTGGTACATTACAAACAAGGCCCGAACAAAATCCTGATTGTCCCCCATCTGCAACATAAGCAGAAAGCACATCAAAACCACACATACATGTATGTATATTCACATAATGTCCCATGAATAATGGGCACATAATCACAACAGGTAATCATTGTGGCATAATTAGGGAAGATTATTGCAATGATGCCTGACATTGTTTAATGTGAAGACATATGGTAACCCAGCAGTAAACTCCATCCACATGTAGTTTGTTGAAAGGCTTGAAGATTCTACATACAGTTGTGTAGATATACATGTATTAGCAAAGCCACTATGTAGCAACAGCAATACAGTTGTATGGCAGTCTTGTTTGGTGTATGTCTACATTACAGGTTTGGGAGGTGTTTGGCGCATTATGTAGACAATGCAGACCACAGTACATTAGGCAGATGTACTGTGTAGCCCCACATTATGTGTGACACATTACATTCACGTTCGGAACATGGCTACATAAACCTCACAAACACCATCCATGTAAGGCTACATAGACAACATGAGTCTATACAACATTACAGATGGGGCAGTAGGTAGGGGTGGGAGCCAAAAACACAGTCATGTACAGATGATCAAGGCATGCACATCGCTATACCTACCATTTGACCAGCAGAGTGTGCTTGAAGAGACGTCACCACGATGTTGCATATAATTTTGCAACATACAAGTGCTTTCAACAGCGCCATTTTTAAAGGTCCGCCAACCAATCATAACGCACCTGAGTCAGCAAATCACAGGATTCGGGCGTGTCAAGCCAAGGCGGGTGCGTGTCTTGGTGACGCCAAGCGCACTGTGATTGGCTGCATAGCATATAAAAAGCAGCTATGCCAGTGCGTGCTCAAGCTAGCTGCCCAGAGTCATTGGGTAAGTAGCACGCTTCTGATGTCCCTTCTACGATGGTTGAGTGGTTTTTGTTGTGAGGCTTTTTAGGTAACATACATGTCTAGTGTGTTGGTCAGCACAAATACACCTCCAGGTGTGTGCAGGCCAGACTCCGGATGTGTGACCTTGTTGTGATTTCTTTCACAAAGTGTACCCATGGTTATACAATGGGGGATGTCCCCTACTCATTGTGCTTATATGTTGTGATTTAAATTGTGTAATGTGTACACAGGTTGACTCACTGATGGTATGTGCCCAACATATACAGTGATGAGGAATGTATCCTGCGTTGCACACACAAAAGGGATGTGTTGTGGTGATGCGGACACCTTGAGTGTGTGTGCAATATTGTGAATGTGGGAGGGCCAATATCTGGTTTTGGACACTCAACAGGGATGTAGTTTGGTAATGTTGATTCCTGCAGTGTGTGATGTTGCCTAGACATAGCTATGTTCATACCCCATGCATCTTGTACGTGGTGCCAATATGGTTTTTCGTGGTGTGTCCTACAAATTTAAATGTACGGGCCATATTATTTGGTTTGATGAATTTTGTAATGTTATTTCTACACATGATGGTCTACAGTATGTTCTTGTTATTAGTGACAATGTATATTTGAGATGGTCATGTAGTTAATGGGGAATGTGTTGGTTGTGCACATATTCTTTGTGTGTGTATGTTGGGATAAAGATAATATTAAATGTTGTGTGAATGGTGGATATTTCAGAGGGGGATGGCGACTGCATCAGAACCTTCTTTTTGGTACTTGTATGTGTAGCATGTCTGTAGGCTTCGACTGAGTTGTGACATGTAATTTACAATTGTTTTTTTTCCTGTTCTCCAGGGGTTGGTTCATCTGCTCATCATGGATACTGAACAGAGGATTCTCGTGGCTCTTGCCTTGGTGGATGAGGACTTGTGGCTGGAGGAGAGAGCTGAGAGATTGCAGGCTCGCAGACCATGCTGTGTGTGTGGTCTCAGGAGTTTGCAAAGAGACAACCTGAGCCACATGCACCTGGTCCATCAACTGGAGGACAGGAGTCCGCACGACTTCAGCTACTATCTCCGTATGTGTTCAGAAAACTCCCTTGTAAAAATAAAAGGCCCTCCAATCACATATACTTCCTATAAAAACAACCCTGGAGTCAGACCAAAATCATAATCAAAGTGCTCTTTATTAAAAATCACTACATAAATGCTGCATTAAAAGTAATGCCTGGCGGCACACGAGACAGATGACCACATGAATAAATACATACAAGTACGATAGTAAATAACAGTATTTCATGCACCAGACAACAGCCAATGTAATGCCCAAGTCCTGAGTACAAACCATACAAGTACGCAAAAAATCACCGATAGTCAAATCATGGGTCAAAGGAGTATTACCTGTCCGTGGCCACCGCCCCCTTACGCGTTTCGCTAAGGCTTCTTCCGAGGGGGGACGTATGTGCGTAAGTATATCTCCGTATGTGCGAGGACTCATTCAAGTTCCTATTGGACCGCATTCGGCCATAGATAGCTCGTGAGGATACTGAGATGTGTAGAGCTGTGCCACCTGAGGAGTGGTTGGCTGTAACTTTGAGTTTCCAGGCAACAGGTCAATCGATGATGGATCTGCAATACTCTGCAGCTGTGTCGCGGCCACTGCTGAGCCGCATCATACCCAAGACGTGTGAGGCCATCCTGAGGTGCCTGGTGCCATCCTTTTTGCGGTTCCCAACCACCTCAGAATGGATGCACGTTGCCAGTGGTTTTGCTGATCGCTGGTAATTTCCAAACTACGGTGGGGCATTAGATGGTAAGCACTAGAGATGAGTGAGTACTAAAATGCTCGGGTGCTCGAAGCTCACCGAGCATCCCAAGATACTCGTGTACTCGGCCCGAGCACCGAACCCAATGTTATCCTATGAGAGACCCAAGTATTTTTCTGGCATGACTCCCGGCAGCATGGAAAAACCCTAAAAATGTCACAAAAGTATCAGAACAGTGCTGAAATGACACGGGAATAGCATGGGGAAGACCCCTGTAAGCATTTCAGACCCCATGGTCACTGCTGTGAACAATGTTGTCAGACTATTACGCCACTTTCACGGACTGTCAAGAAAACATTACAAAATTAAATCAAAATGGATTTTCATGGAGAAAATATTAAGGGCTCATATCCACTTGTGAGACAGAGCTGGTGTATGTTAGTTTTTTGGATTATATGAAAGATTTTTTTTTTAAAAATTGCGTGGCACTCCCATGCCCCTGGGAAGAGACGTAAATTAAGGACTCTTAAAATAATGTGGCCATTATAAGGAAGTTTGTCTTTTGTAGTATTGCCCTAGGCTGGGCTGCCAAAAATAGTGTGGCACCCCAATGCCCATGGATAGAGGCGTGCATGAGGAGCTCTTTTAATATTGTGCCCATTATAAGGAAGTGGGTCTTTTGTAGGATTGCCCTAGGCAGGGCAGCCAAAAATTGTGTGGCACTCTGATCCCCCTGGATAGAGGCGTGCATAGGGGCCTCTTTTAATATTGTGCCCATTATAAGGAAGTGGGTCAGAAGGACATGTTCCGTCCCAAGCTCAGACTGGGCCCCGGCTTCCAGAATATTAACCCAGTGTGCTGTCAGCGAGATGTACTGGCCCTGCCCATAAGCACTTGTCCACGTGTCCGTGGTTACGTGGACTTTGCCTGAAACTGCGTTGTTAAGGGCACGTATAATGTTTTGTTACACGTGCTTATGTAATGCGGGGACAGCACATCGGGAAAAATAGTGGCGGCCGGGGACCAAGTAACGTGGAAAAGCCACCGCCATCAGGTTGCGGAATGCTTCCGTCTCTACTAGCCTAAAAGGCAACATTTCCAGCGCAAGCAGTCGCAAAATGTGTGCGTTTAGAACTGTGGTATGTGGGGCGTTGGCAGCGTGTTTGCGCCTACATTCCAAAGATTGGTGTATGAATAACTGAACGCTGCGCTGGGACAAGGACATAGTTGATGATGGTGCTATTTCTGCTTGTGCAACTACAGGTGAAGGACAGGAGGCATCTTCGCATGCAGTATGGACAGGGGATTGTCTTGCACGCACAACAGTGGAAGACGCAGCGGTGTCACCCGCAGACACTGCTCCTGGACTCTGGTGTACATCCCACAAAGTCGGGTGCTTTGCTGACATGTGCCTGATCATGCTGGTGGTGGTCAGGCTGCTAATTTTGCTACCCTGCTGATGCTGGCATGGCAGGTGTTGCAAATGGCCTTTTTTGAATTATCTGCAGACACCTTAAAAAACAGCCAGACTCAGGAAGACCTAACAGTTGTACTGGCAACTTCTGTCGTGTTCTTCTTCCGGGGAACGGTTGCCTGCCTTCTGCCTGCGGCCTCCACCCTGCTTCTTCTGGTCTGTTGTGGTGCTACGCCTAACTCCCCCTGTGCACTGCTGTCCTCACTCTGCATGTCCTCCTGCCAGGTTGGGTCAGTTACTGGATCATCCACCACGTCGTCTTCCACTTCCGCACCCTGGTCCTCCTCCTGACTTTCTGGCAATTGTGTCTCATCATCGTCCACCTCTGGTTGAGACACGTTCCCACCGTTGCCTTCATGAGACAGTGGCTGCTCAAATATTTGTGCATCGGTACATACGATCTCCTCATGACCCACTTCAAGTGGAGATGACGAGAGTCCAGAACCTAAAAATGGAAAAGTGAACAGCTCTTCAGAGTGTCCAAATGTGGGATTGGTTATGTCCGGGGCCGGGCATGGTGGGAGGAAGGAGGATCAGGGTGTGAAATGTGCGGTCCAGTCTCACGGCTACTGACACTTGACCATGTGGAAGACAGGGTATTTGTGGTGGTGCCAAACTGACTGGAAGCATTATCAGCTATCCAACTAACAACTTGTTTACACTGGTCTTGGTTTTATAGTGGTGTACTGCTGCGGTCCCCTATAAGTTGGGACAGGAAAGTCGAGCGAGATGATGTGGGTGTTTGTCGTTGAACAATTCGAGCTTGCACACGGCCTTGGCCTCTGCCTGCACCACCATCACATCCACTTCCTTGTCCCTTGCCACCGGCCTTACGCATTTTCAATGTTGTGCTGCCTGTATACAGCTAAATGAAGACGTCCAAAAGATGGTTTTTAGCTGCACACTGAGATTACAGATTACAGTGGTTTAATCCCGGCAGGTGGACTGGTCAGACACAAACGCTGACGAGAATACCGAGTCTTCTGGCATAACCTAATTTACGCTACAACCTACTCCAGCTGCACTAAGATGCTAAATGAATGCGGACAAAGTTGGTTTTTAGCTGGACACTGAGATTAGAGATTAAGGCCTGCAGGTTGACTGGTCAGATCAAACGCTGACGAGAATACCGAGTCTTTTGGCATATCCTAATTACGCTAAAACCACTCCTGGCGCACACAAATGTTAAATGAATGTAGACAAGAGTGGTTTTAGCTGGACACTGAGATTAGAGATTAAGGCCTTGCAGGTGGAGTGGTCAGACACAAACGCTGACGAGAATACGGAGTCTTTTTGCCTATCCTAATTTACGCTACAACCCACTCCTGCTGCACTAAGATGCTAAATGAATGCAGACAAGATTTGGATTTTAGCTGGACACTGAGATTAGAGGTTAAGGCCCTGCAGGTGGACTGGTCAGACACAAACACTGACGAGAATACCGAGTCTTTTGGCGTATCCTATTTTACGCTACAACCTACTCCTGCCTATAAAGAGCTAAATTAGTCCCTAAAAGCACTGTTTTGGGATGGATGAGCCTGTACATCAGCCCCAGATGTGATACAGGCTGGTATACTGGCACAACAAAGTTTGCAATATACCCTGCCTCTCTGCCTGCATGTATACAGCTCTATTAGTCCTCAGAAGGACTGTTGTGGAAATTATATTGTCAGCCCTGCGGCTACACTAGCTGAAAGGCCACAAATCTGTCCCTCAATCAGCAGCACCTCTCCCTACACTGATTGTCTGTGGAGCAGAGTGACCAGCACAGCGCGGTCAGGTCTTATAAAGACCTGATGACGTTGTGCGGCCAGCCAATCACTGTAATGCCACAACCAACATGGCTGTGGCATTACAGTGTCTATCAGCCAATCCCTGCATGTGAGCTGGCTCTGTAAAGAACGCCTACATGCAGGGAGGTGGACCCCGAGCATAGCAAGAGTATTGCGAGATTACTCGGTACTCGTCGAGTACCCCGAGTACCGAGATATTCGTGCAAGTACCGAGTAGTGACAAGCATACTCGCTCATCCCTAGTAAGCACGTGACGATCACTGAAGCCCCCAACAGCGGGTCCTTTTTTTACGACTATAAAGGTTATTTTAGGGTGATCCCCATGGTTGTTGGCATGAACGGCCGTGTCTCAGATGGGGGTGTGTTTGGACACAGCTCCTTTGAGCAACAGCTGAGAGGTGGTGCTCTTAACTTGCCCTCAAATGATGACACAACCAGTCATCTAAATATTGCATTTGTGGGGGACGAAGCCATTCCACTTCATGCTCACCTACTTTGGCCATATCCCCAGAGGAATGTTACTTCTGAGCAGCGCATTTTCTATTACCGGCTATCCCGGGCTCGCTGTGTGGTTGAAAATGCGTTTGGGATCACGGCCAATAGATTCCGTGTGTTTCATATGCCTTTGAATATGAAACTGGAATCTATAGATATAATAGTGGTGGCATGCTATGCGCTGCATAACTTCCTGCGTCGTAGGTATACTGCATCATACACGCCGGCAAGTTATGTGAATTCAGTGGTCTCCACAACAGGGGAAGTCAGTCCCGGAGCGTGACATGCAACTGACCCAGGTCTGGCGCCACTCCAGCTGCTGAGCCAGGGTCGGAGTCCGCTGGATGCCGGGAGCAGCAGGGTTAGCTGCTGCTCCTACTTCAATGGCCCTGAGGCAGTGGCCTGGCAGCAACAACAGGTGTAGGGTGGCTGGGGTTGTCAGGCACCACCACCAGGAGGAGGGTGTAGTCACAATAGTGGCTGCCCACGGAGGAGGGTTTTTTTCTTTTTAGGTGGCCTTTAAATGTAATTTATTTGTTTAATTTACCTTTATTATTTTTCTTATGGCCATTGTTTGAGCTCACATTTGTATTATGTGTGTGATGTTAACACTTGTGTTTTTGCTCTGTATGCTTTTGTATTTTTTTTTGTGTGCACAAATCAATAAAACAAAATCTGATCAGAACTAACGGTGTCTGTCTTTACTTTTAACTACAGGGCAGTTGCACATAGCATTAAGCTGTGCACAGAGGTATGTGAGACCACAATGGTCGTTATGGGTCCCTGCAGCATTGTCTGCTAATGTCCAGTACAGAGGTCCAGGCCTTTGGCCCACACTGTATGCTCAGACTGGGTCTCCATGACCATTTTATATGGATTTACACATGGGTATGTGTCCACACACATGAACATTTGTATTGTGTTTGTTGAGGATGGAGGTAGTCATCAGTATCCGCACACACACACGTCTGCACACACATAGTTCAGCCAGGGCCACACACAATCCAGCCACATATGTCCAGAGTGCTGTTTTCATCTTACCTACGTAACAGACGCACACATAGCTATTCATAGTGTAATCCACAGAGCAACACACGAGCCGTCCTGTGTGGCACTTTGGCGACGCCAAAGTGCCTTTTGGAAGGCACAACACATGACACGAGCGTGCAGTAGCGATATAGTAGAAAGGGCAAATGTGTCAAAAGTGGGCAGACGCCCAGACAAGGCTGACCAATGGTAATGCATTTGTGTTAGCCAATCGGAGTGGTAGGGGCGCGGTGAGAAACACTCTGGCATGCCTGTCTCCTCACCATACTCACACTCTACGCCAACTTCGCTGATGAGGTGGTGGTGATGTGGGAAAGGGAAATTGCTTCCGGTCTGCGCCAGGTGATTTCCAGAACGCAAGATCGCCGGACATCGCCCGCAAAGTCGCTACATGTGACAGCTCCACGGCGATGTGAAAAAAAGTGGATGCAACTTGTGTTCTCACGTCAAATTGCCAGCGATATGGAAGCCATATCACTACGTGTAATGGTACCTTTAGTCCTACAAGCAATGCGACCCCCCCCCCCATATCAATTTTTTTCAATGTGCGGCCCACCAACCCAGCCGAGTTTGAGTCCCCTGCCTTAGAGTGAGCTGTATCTCCCAGCACTGAACAATGGGACTAGGCCAGAAAGCAATTTTATCAATTACCAGTCACTCTCACCTACTGTACCTTTGGTGACCTCAGATGGGAACTGGTAAATGAGATGTGGCACAGGTACTAAAAATTATGAGATCCCATATTATTATTATTATTATTATTTATTATTATAGCGCAATTTATTCAATGAGCCTTTACATGTGTAAAGGGGCAGACATAGACAAGTACAATAAATATGAGCAATACAAGGCACATACAGGTACAGGCAGAGAGAGGACCCTGCCTGCAAGGGCTGAAATATCTTAAGGATATCTGTTCCCCTGGAGGCACCACGTGCGTGATATTAATGACATATAGCTTTTCATGATTAAGCTTTCTATATAACCCACACATGGATATGGTTTATCCATAATTCAAAGAAATATTGTGTTCCTGTGGTTTGCCAACTACCAAAACTTTCAATGAATTTATCCATGAATTATGTCATACTCTGATTATATATATATGGCATGGAAAATATTGTTCTAACATCATGTAAGATCTTATTACTAGATGTAAGCAACCTTTCCCCAAACATGTTTGCTAATTTTAAATTTTAAAGGCATGAACATTGTGGATTTAGTTTGGGATCGGAAATGAACAATTTAGAAAAAAAGGGCGACCGTGGCTCTGTTCGTTAAAGTGAACCTGTCACCTCCATGAAGCCCCCCAGGATATCACTACCTATCCCTGCACCTTCCTATTACTACTGTAAATATCCCTTTCTGTGCTAAATGTGCCCTGTGACTGTGTAATATAACGTTGTTATCACTCACTCATTAGTATGTTAATGATCCGGGGCGCTACCATTGCATGCCCCCCTGGACGTCCTCTCTGTGTCCTGTGGCCACCTCCTTCACTGTTTATCACACCCCAATGGGCGTGATATTGACATCCAAATGCGCGCCCCCCAAGCCTGGCTCGCTCCGCTCTGCAGAATGCCGGGTATGATGCCGAATGTGTGATTTCCAGTACTCCGCAGCTCATCCACAGAGCTGTGCATTGTGTATGCTCTGTGGAACATTAATGTGCTCCATAGAGCATGCGTACTGCGCAGCCTGAAGTCCGGTGTCATACCTGGCATTCTGCAGACTGGAACAAGCCAAGCTGGGGGGGTGTGCATTTGGATGTCAATAGCAACGGTAGCAACGGTAGCCCCCAGGATCATTAACATACTAATGAGTGAGTGATAACAATGTTTTATTACACAGTCACAGGGCACATTTAGCACAGAAAGGAATAGTTAGAATAGTAATAGAAAGTGCAGGGACAGGTAGTGATAGTCTGGGGGGTTTTATGGAGGTGACAGGTTCACTTTAAGTGATCGGATAAAAAAAAGCATTACTGAGTTTGTGTTACACTTCTTCCATCTTATGACTATGTAGGATAGCCGGCAGAACATGTTTGATGAGGGAGGGGGTGGGAAGAGATCAGAGTAGCGTTGGACTCCATTGTTTTTACCCGGTACTTCAGTGCTTGTGTTCAAGTGAGCAGCTAATCAGGGCACATAAAACATCCACAACTTGAAGTCACAAGGCTTGTGTCCCTGACTGGCTTCTTTCATTGGCTGCCTAAGTCACATGTTAGATATTAGAAAGGGCCATTTGCTGTAGTCACCATTTTCAGAGTGTTACTGCTTAGGGATAATGCTTCTGCCACTCCATGTTGCTCCATCCGTACTACACAAAAAAAAATAACTAGTTATTTGATCAATTTTTAGATAGAATAGGTGGGTGAGAGGGTCCATCTGAACATAGTAATTTTTTGCTGAGAAAAGTGTGATTACCAAATATGAATGCTTGCCAAAGCTGCGTTTTTTGTATACAATAACTGATTGTAAACATTTTTTGTTTCCCCTAAAAAGGTTGTGTTTGGTCTCTAACCAGTGTTTGCTAAATCCTTCAGTTTGTACTAAAAAGGCATTTTTTGCCTCAAAGCAGTGATTGCAAAATCATTCAGTTCCCTTAAAAAAGGCTGTGTTTGACCTCTAACCAGTGATTGCCAAATCCTTCAGTTTCTAATAAAAGGCATTTTTTTGACTGAAAGCAGTGATTGCAAAATTCTTCACTTTCCCCTGAAAAGGCTGTGTTTGGGCTGAAACCAGTGATTGCCAAATCCTTCAGTTTCCCCTACAGAGGCTGTGTTTGGCCTCTAACTAGTGATTGCCAAATCCATCGGTTTCCAATAAAAAGGATGTGTTTGGTCTCTAACCAGTGATTGCCAAATTCTTCAGTTTGTACTAAAATTGCATTTTTTGCCTCAAAGCAGTAATTGCAAAATCCTTCACTTTCCCCTAAAATTCTGTTTAGCTCAAATCTTTTAGTTTCCCCGAAAAAAGCTGTTTGACCTCTAACCACTGATTTTCAAATCCTTCAGTTCATACTAAAAGGGCATTTTTTTGCCTCAATGGAGTGATTGCCAAATCTTTCATCTTGTACTAAAAAGACTGTGCTTGGCCTCAAATAAGTGCTTTCCAAATCTGTGTGTATAAAACATGAGTGGGAAATCCTGAGCTTGTGGTGGAAAGGGGAAAAGGGTTGTTGGAAAGGGGAGTAGGCATGGCGTTCGAGGTATACATGAGGTAGGCACTACTGTTAATGTTACTGAAAGCTGCACTGACCAAACACCGGCTAGTCGTATCCCCAACCAAGTAGTAAATCCTTTAGTTTCGCCTAAAAAGTCTGTGCTTGGTCTCTAATCAGTGATTGTCATTTCCTTTAGTTTGTACTAAAAATGCATTTTTTTTGCCTAAAAGCATTGATTTTAAAATTTTTCAATTTCCCCTAAAAAGGCTGTGTATGGCCTCTAACCAGTGATTATCAAATCCTTCAGTTTGTACTAAAAAGTTATATTTTTTTGCCTCAAAGCAGCGATTGCCAACTCCTTCATTTTGTACTAAAAAGGCTGTTTTTGGCCTCAAACAAGTGCTTTCCAAATCTGTGTGTATAAAACAAGAGTGGGAAATCCCAATGTCTTGGTGAAAAGGTGAAGGGGAAAACATTTGTTAGAAAGGTAAGTAGGTCTTATGTTTGAGGTGTACGTGGAGTAGGTGCTACTTCTAATATTACTGAAAACTGTACTGACCAAACATTGGTTCGTCGTATCCCAAAGGAAGTGACAACTTCTCTTATTAGACAGCCTACTCCTGTATTTTTGTTTGCAAGCAGCAGAGCGATACGAGTTGTGGATGAGTCCCAGAAAGAGATTTTGCTACAGTTCATGGCAAGCACTGCATCAAGTGGCCTGTCCTCCTGTTCCCCCACCTCAACATCACAAACAGTACAGTCCTCAGAGGTCGTGCATCAATTATCCATGTTTCACCCTGCATAACTGATTGTGGGGAATCAGAGATGGGCAATTCTGCAGAGATGTTCACACATCCAGGAATGGACAATGTAGGGTTTCATCGGAATCAAGAGCCTCGTCATCCTACTGTCACGCAGGACTAAGGGGTGTCTGGCTATCGTGCTTGACAGTTGCCCAAGGAACAACGATGTCAGGTGCCCTACACAAAACTACAGATGGAGAAACACCAGGTAGGGGAAATACAGCAGAGAGCCCTGTTCATAGAGAATGGAGGAGAGGTGACCTCCTGCACTCACTTTTGGCTGTACCCTGATATTCCTACTGTCCCTATATGGGTTCTTTCAACCTGTCACCAAACAGGATACCCAGTCCTTTGCTGGCCCTGATGTTAGCCCTCAATAGGGAAATGGCTGACTGGAGCACTAGTCTCAACCACTGCAATAAACAAGACAAAAGGGAAGAGGAGACAGACAGAGAAACAACCAGGCAACTTCACACCTGCTGCCACGCTCCTTGGAAGCAGACAGCTTAGCAGTAGTCAGCTCTCCAGAGAACCTCCACTCCTCAGGAAGTTTGGCTAGAAATTAGTCCAATCATCAGCAAAGGATGCTGGAACCATGTGATTATATAAAGTGGATGGGAGTGAACACAGAGCTACACCTGGTCAAAGAATTAGCTAGAAACAGAAACGAACATTAACTCCTGAACTACCAAAGGAAAGAAACTCATTTAATATGAAGTCTCAATATAGGAATGAAACAAAAGACCCAAACTAGTCACAAGTTTCCAAAGTAAACTTTATGACACATACATTAAATTCCTCGGGGTGGAGGTGATGATGATGATGAGACTCGGATACCTGAGGAGCACCCACACTGTACTGTGTGTTCAGGGCAGGAAGAGGAGGAGGGTGACTTTCAGGATGAAGAGTGGGACAACAGAGAGGATGATGATGAGGGAGAAGATCTCACTTCGAATTAACCCAGAGTCATGCTGCTGAGTAGCTCAGCAGAGGCGGAAGAGGAAGTTGAGGAGGTTAAGTTGCATCTTTCTGCACAGAGACTGAGGGCTACAAGCATGACAAGCACTGCATCCTCAGCCACAACTCTGGCTCTGAACAGCAGTGGTCACGGGTCTGCAGTTGTCAGGGGCGGCACGGATTGCCTAGCCTGGGCCTTTTTTGACACCACAAAGCATGACCCAACTCACATTATTTATTATTTGCAAAGTATGTAAAAAAAATTTCAGTAGAGACAAAAAAAAACAACAATTTGCCTACTGCATGCATGAACCACCACATGGCCCAGCACCATGCCTTACTCTGGCAAAATTACTGCACTAAAACTGTGCCTAGTGGGTCTCACCAAACATTGTCCACCACATCACCACATTTGCTTCTTCTTCCTCGTTGTCCAACAGGTGTACGGCTGCAGAACCTGCATTAGTTTACCCACTACAGTTGGGGTGAATGGGAGCTCATCAGCTTCAGACCGATTCCCCCCCACCTCAGTACTGCACTGCAGGAGGTTAGAGATCTTGTGCTATTCCATTTGAGGATGTCCTACAGATGTATAGGGTTTAGGTCTGAAGACATGCTTGTCCATTCCAGCACCCTTACCCCTCAGTTTCTTTAGCAAGGCAGTGGTCGTCTTGGAGGTGTATTTGGGGATGTTACCATGTTACAATAGTACCCTGATTTATTTCACATAAAGGATTTTTCTCAATGATTTATTTCAAATAAAGGATTGTTCTTTGTCTGTGATTCTTAACTATTTCCACACAGGATTGATAATAGGTGAATGTCATAGACGCCTGACATTATCAATCTGTGCTTAATGATAAGTTGTCAATCATCAGGTGTCATTTAACCATTCTATCACTCCAATGCCATCAACCAGGGCATTGGGAAGAGACGGATAAAACGCCAAGAATCTGTGTTACTAATGAATGCACCAATTCCTGGCATGGCCGCAAGCTGCTATTCTTCAGCCTGGGGGACCGAATAACTACGGTCCTCACCACACTGAGAATACCAGCCTCCAGCTGCCTCGGCTTTACCTTACCTGGCAATCAAAAAAAGATTTTTTTTTTAATTATTATTTAAAAAATAATAAAAAAAAGTAATGGGCTCCCTTTTAAATTGATTGCCAGCCAAGGTAAAGCCAGGCAGCTTGGGGTGGCAACCCGTAGCTGTCTGCTTTATTAGCACTGAGAATGAAAAATATAGCGAATCTCCACGTCATTTTATTTTAATTATTTATTTATTTTACACTACTATGATGTCAGTCAATGGGTGAGGTGCGCAACAACCAATGACAGACACTTCATCAAGGAAGTCTGCATCCGAGGTCTGTGACTGAACACTAGGTGTTCAGTATGGACTACGAACTTTACAGTTGAGGTTCGCCAATCCCTATTAGCTAAGACTTCTTCTCTGCCAAAAAAAAGCTGTGGATCTGGATACAGCAGATTTGGCAAACACTGATTCTATGCCCAAAAAGAGTTTTTGGTAATATTTAGCTTTGGTCCACAATGGGAGCCCTTATCCACAAATGTTAAAACAAGGAACAGTGGTGATCTTTCCCAGGAGTGGCCAGCTGACCAAAATTAGCCCAAGAACATAGCATCAACACTTCCAAGAGGTCACAAAAGACCCCACAAAAACATCCAAAGATCTGCAGGTCTTACTTGCTTCAGTTAAAGTCAGTGTTCGTGACTCCACTTTAGGAAAGACTGGCCTGTGTAACAGAGTTCCAAGACAAATACCACTCCTGAGCATAAAGAACATAAAGGTACCTCTCAGTTTTATCAGAAAACATCTTGATGATCACCAACACTTTTGGGAGAATATGCTATAGACTGACGAGACAAAAGTTGTACTTTTCGTAAGGTGTATGTCCCATTACACCTGGTGTAGAAGTAACACAGCATTTAAAAAGAGGAACATCATACCATTAGTAAAATGTGGTGTTAGGGTATGTGCACATCTGACGTTTCTGCATCTTTGCAGACCGTCCTAAAACCGGTGGAGAATGGCAGAAACGGAGTTTTCTGACCTCAGCAGTGTCCATCGTTTTTTGAGCGTTTTTTGAGTTTTTTCCGACCGGTTTTATAGCGTTTATACAGCGTTTTGTCGGCGGTTTTCTGGCGGTTTTTCTTAGCGTTTTTAGGTCGTTTTTTTGGGCACTTGTAAGCTAGAACCACTGGAAAAACGCTCAAAAGAAGTCACTTGCTCTATCTTTGAAAACCGGTGGAAAACCGGTGAATAAACTGAAAACAACCAGAAAAAAAAACGTTCTAATGTAAACAGCGTTTTCTAAACTCCATTGAGTAGCATGTTAATCCAACCGGTGGCTAGGATTAACATAAATTAACATAAAACTCAGCGGAAACCGCCGACGGAAAACATTCAAAAACAGCCCACAAAACTACTGATGTGCACATACCCTTAGTGTGATGGTCTGAGGCTGTATGCTGCTTCAGGACATCGAAGACTTGTTGTGGTAAATGGAACCATGAATTCTGCTGTCTACCAAAAAATTCTGAAGGAGAATGTCCGCCCATCTGTTCTTTACCTCAAGCTGATGCGTACTTGGGTTTTGCAGCAGGACAATGATCCAATTTACAGCAAGTCTACCTCTGAATGGCTTAAGAAAAACAAAATTAAGGCTATGTTCACACATAGCGCTTTATTTGCATTTTTTTGCGCGGGCGCTTTTACCAGCGTTTTGCACCCGCGAAAAAAGAAACAATGCTGTTCACACAGCACGCTTTTTTACGGCCCGGGGAGAAGTGATGTCACAGAGGGGGAGGACGAATCCTGGTTCCATAAGCAGCCAATCAGCGCCCAAGATGTCATCAATGACGTCATGCAAGGTCCTGTCGATCGGTGCCTGGCCTGGGCTCTGCACCGCATAGCGCAAATAGTCGTCGGAAAGGGTAAGTATTCATTCTTTATTATTTTTAAGATGAAAATTGAACAATTGCCACACTCTTATGAATCGTTTTGCAAAAAAATGATTTCTTTATTTGTGTAGCAACAGGAAACCAACGTTTCAGTCCAACCTGGACCTTGATCATGGTTATTGCTGTAAATTATAGAAATACAAGAATCAATATATATACACAGTGAAAGAGAAAAAACATCAAAAATAAAATTATTTACATATATCACAGTTCACACAGACACTGTTCCGACAGGTATCAATAAATACCTGTTACTATGTTTCATATGGGAGTATAGGTTATTTTCATATGAAAGTGAATGGCATAAGGGTAGATAATCAAGAAGGAGACAGGTTATGCTTCTGTTTTTCTTATTAGAAACTAAAACAATGCTCATATAGGTAAAGTTATATATTCATTATTATCTACTTTTGTAGAGATGTGACTATTCCCTTAATTAGCAGTGAAACCCTTAGTAAGATATTTATGCAGACGTGGTATTTGAAGAATGCTCCCATATAGGTGGTGTTGTTAACTATTACATTACCCTCTGCTTTCTTTCTGTATAAGGGCATCAGTACCCCTTTTGATATTTCAATCCTCCTTGTAGTATATATGTAGTAAATCACTAGTAAGATAATGGCATTGTATATACTATCTAGTTAATAAACTCTTATTCATACCTGTATGCTATACATAGGATACTTGGATCCTGCGTTAGGGATATCTGTAAGGCGGCCGTCACACGGTGAGATATCTTTAGCGATATTGTAAGCGATCACGTGCACGCGCAATCACTTACAATATCGCTCACATCGCTGGTGAGATGTCACACAGACAGACTCACCAGCGATGTGGAGCAGCGATCTCGCTCGTTACTATGGTACACATCGGGTAACTAGGCGCCGCGCGTCGCTTAGTTACCCGACGTGTACCATAGTTACCATCTCCCAGCATAGGCGCGGTCGCTGGGAGATGGATCATCGTGGTGTTATACACCACGATGATGCAGATCGTTGCATCGTTCATCGCTAGATCTGAGAACCGAACCTCAGATCAGCGATGTCACGATCAAGCGATTTACCATCGTAAATCGCTTGATTACATGCAACGATATCTTGCCCGATATCGCTTAAGCGATCAAAAAGGAGATCGCTTAAACGATATCGGGCAAGATATCGTTCCGTGTGACGGCCGCCTAATATGGATGTGCAGATTAGAGGGCAATTAACCACAGAAACATGACAATACCAGCTTAGATACGAAATAATCGAGCAGGTGATGAGACCTCGTAGGGGTGGCAATCATACTCAACTACTTAAAACCAGGGAAAGCTATTGGATATATACATTGCAGACGCTACATCCAAATTGATTAAATAGGGAAATCGACTGCCCATCTTAACCTGAAACTAATGTTTTCTTTGTAACTCCACCTTCCAGATATACTAAGGAGACATGAATTCTACATCACCATTGTTATCTATAGTTGTGCACCTTGGAGAGTAAGAGACCATAGCATTTGTTAGTGCATAATTAACATATATGTTTAGAATATATAACTTGGGGATATACTGTATAGTCTATGTATAGAACTATAGAATTCGGGTTGGGACCCCATGTGGATATAACCATTTTTTCAACAGCTTATATACAATCAACGGGTCCTTGGTGGAGCTGGTATCCTCCTAGGACATAATGAACACGATCACACAAGGTCAACGATTCCCATTGTTGTACATGAGTGACCTTATTTGTGTCACCCATGATGAAGATTGGAATATGTAAACAATATATAAGAATATGACTTTATTATTGTGAAAACATAATCATGGTACCATGTTATCCACAAGAAGATTGTTCACTTGTACTTATATGTAATACCATCCTATGTACATATTATGTTTCTCCAACCTGCAAAAGAAACCTTCAATTTTCTTTTCCTTACATCAAATCTAACAAATATATTCCCTAGATATAAGCAAATGTGATAATTAGTGCCATAATATATCCCTATCACTGTTATAATACATATAGAAGCAGCGCAATATTCAGAGATCACATGATGATCTCCCTAGCAACGCGCTGTTAAACAAGTGCGGTCACTTCCGGTGACGCACGTCCGGCCTTACGGCGCATGCGCCGGCATCCCCCAGCATTTCCGGCCGCAAAGAGCGGCCGCAAGGCACAGAGCTTACACAAGCGCACACACCCGGACCAGGGATCAGCAAGTAATGAAATAAGGTAACCACTATAGGTATAACACAGCGGATATACTGGCCATAAGTTGTGATGGGCGAATCCTAAATTATTCAGAATCGCTTGACTCTAGCGAGTCCGAGCCCGGGACTCGCTACTCGTTGCGAGTCTAGCGAGTCCAATGTTAATGAATGGGGAAGCGAGTAATAGCGAGTAGTGTGCGATTTACAAATCACAGATGTGTCTCGGAAGCTTCAGCCTGAAGCAATCTTAGTTTTGCCATTGATTTGCATTGGACTCGTTTACTGTGCAAGTAATCGCTGGGAAACTCGCACAGATAAGAGTCCGGCTGTCTGCTCTGTGTGCAGGCTGCCACAGCTCCAGGGTCCTAGAGCCCGCCTGCTGCCTGATGTAGCAGAGCTGAGATTGTTCTCAGTCTGCTCATTCCCTGTGCATAGACATCTATATCTATGCACAGGGATGTAGCAGAGAGGACATCGCGTTTTGGACTGCGTCGGACGGAAGAGGATTTTTTTAATTAAAGATGGAGTCCCTAATGGCTTTTTTTTAAATTTCTAATAAAATTTTTTCTCTGTGTTGTGTTTTTTTTAAAACAATTTAATAGAAATTCATGGCGGTCATGTCTAATATTGGCGTGACCGCCATAAATTTCGGGCTTAGGGCCAGCTGATAATACAAAGCTGGCCCTAACCTCTTTATTACCCAGCGTGCCACTGCCACCAGGGCCACTGGAACAGCGGGGTTCAGCGCCAGAGGATGGCGCTTCAATGAACGCGCCATCTTCTGGGGCGGCTGCGGGCTGCAATTTGCAGTGGGGTGTGCCCAGAAAACTTGGGCATCCCTGCGCTGCGGATTCCAGCCCCCAGCTGCTTAGCTGTACCTGGCTAGACATAGAAATTGCGCGGAGCCCCACGCATTTTTTTTTAATTACCGTATATACTCGTGTATAAGCCGAGTTTTTCAGCCCAAAATTTGGGCTGAAAAGTCCCCCCCTCGGCTTATACACGAGTCATATACGGGGGGGCTGTGTCCCGGGGGCTGTGGAGGCTGGAGGAGGCGGGGGGGGGCTGCTGTATGAGCGGCCCCGTCACGTGGGGCCGCTCATTATATATGCACTGCTTCCCCCTGTCAATCAGCGCAGGGGGAAGCAGTGCATATGGCCCCCCCAAAAGCTGGCACTGTCCCCCCTTGTAAGGCCTCCCCCCCGCTGCTTATACATTACCATCCCGGTGTTCTGATCGGCGCCGCTCCTCGGTGCTGCGTCGCCGTCTTCATCCTCCCGTCCGCGCTCGCTGCATCCATCCGGGTTCTCCGGCGGTCGCAGCGATATGACGTCATCGCGCGACCGCCGGAGATCCTGGATGCAGCGAGCGCGGACGGGAGGATGAAGACGGCGACGCAGCACAGAGGAGCGGCGCCGATCAGAACACCGGGATGGTAATGTATAAGCAGCGGGGGGGGAGGCCTTACAAGGGGGGACAGTGCCAGCTTTTGGGGGCTCTTGGTACCCCCAGGGGGCTGCTGGGTACCCCCTGGGGGCTGTTGGTCCCCCCTGGGGGCTGTTGGTACCCCCTGGGGGCTGTTGGTACCCCCTGGGGGCTGTTGGTACCCCCTGGGGGCTGTTGGTACCCCCAGGGGGCTGCTGGGTACCCCCTGGGGGCTGTTGGTACCCCCTGGGGGCTGTTGGTACCCCCAGGGGGCTGTTGGTACCCCCAGGGGGCTGCTGGTACCCCCAGGGGGCTGCTGGGTACCCCCTGGGGGCTGTTGGTCCCCCCTGGGGGCTGTTGGTACCCCCTGGAGGCTGTTGGTACCCCCAGGGGGCTGTTGGTACCCCCAGGGGGCTGCTGGGTACCCCCTGGGGGCTGTTGGTACCCCCTGGGGGCTGTTGGTACCCCCTGGGGGCTGTTGGTACCCCCAGGGGGCTGTTGGTACCCCCAGGGGGCTGCTGGGTACCCCCTGGGGCTGTTGGTCCCCCCTGGGGGCTGTTGGTACCCCCAGGGGGCTGTTGGTACCCCCAGGGGGCTGCTGGTACCCCCAGGGGGCTGCTGGGTACCCCCTGGGGGCTGTTGGTCCCCCCTGGGGGCTGTTGGTACCCCCAGGGGGCTGCTGGGTACCCCCTGGGGGCTGCTATACGTACCCCTGGGGGCCTGCTGTATACCACTGGGGCTGCTGTATACTACCACTGGGGCTGCTGGGGCTCCTGTATACTACCACTGGGGCTGCTGGGGCTCCTGTATACTACCACTGGGGCTGCTGGGCTCCTGTATACTACCACTGGGGCTGCTGGGGCTCCTGTATACTACCACTGGGGCTGCTGTATACTACCACTGGGGCTGCTGGGGCTCCTGTATACTACCACTGGGGCTGCTGTATACTACCACTGGGGCTGCTGGGGCTCCTGTATACTACCACTGGGGCTGCTGGGGAATCTGTATACTACCACTGGGGCTGCTGGGGCTCCTGTATACTACCACTGGGGCTGCTGGGGAATCTGTATACTACCACTGGGGCTGCTGGGGAATCTGTATACTACCACTGGGGCTGCTGTATACTACCACTGGGGGGCCTGTATACCACACTGCTGGGGCTGTATAACTGTGCTGGGGTCCACCCTCGGCTTATACACGAGTCAATAGGTTTTTCCAGATTTTTGGGGCAAAAGTAGGGGGGTCGGCTTATACACGGGTCGGCTTATACACGAGTATATACGGTATTTCATGAAATTCATGAAATAATAAAAAAAAAGAGCTCCCCTATATTTTTGTGTCTGGCCAGGTACAAATAGGCACCTGTGGGTTGGGGGCAGCCCGTCGCTGCCTGCTGGATCCGGCTGGTTCCAGAAAGACCATGTAAGTTTTTTTATGAAAAATCAATAAAACAATCCTAAAAAAGGGACTGCATCTTTATTAACCCCTCGCCCATGGTCCAGGGGTTAATAAAGATGCAGTCCCTTCTATTTACATTGTTTTATGGATTTGTCAGAAAAAAATTTCACGTGGGCTTCGCCGTAATTCTGGAACCAGCCGGATCCAGCAGGCAGCGACGGGCTGCCCCCAACCCCCAGGTGCCTATTTGTACCTGACCGGACACAAGAATATAGGGGAGCCCTGAATTTCATGAAATAATTTAAAAAAAATGCGTGGGGCTCCGCGCAATTTCTATGTCTAGCCAGGTACAGCTAAGCAGCTGGGGGCTGAAATCCGCAGCGAAGGGATGCCCAAGCTTTCTGGGCACCCCCCGCTGCAAATTGCAGCCCGCAGCCGCCCCAGAAGATGGCGCGTTCATTGAAGCGCCATCCTCTGGCGCTGAACCCCGCTCTTCCAGCGGCCCTGGTGGCGGTGGCACGCTGGGTAATAAAGGAGTTAATACCAGCTTTGTTATACAAGCTGGTATTAAGCCCGATGATTCTTAATGTCAGGCCACGTTTGACCCAGCCATTAAGAATCTCCAATAAAGGGTTAAAAAAACACAACACAGAGAAAATTTTTTATTAGAAATAAAAAAAAAAAGCCATTAGGGACTCCATCTTTAATTAAAAAAATCCTCTTCCGTCCGACGTAGTCCAAAACGCGATGTCCTCTCTGCTACATCCCCTGTGCATAGATATAGATGTCTATGCACAGGGAATGAGCAGACTGAGAACAATCGCAGCTCTGCTACATCATCTCTGTGAGCAGGCGGGCTCTAGGACCCTGGAGCTGCGGCAGCCTGCACAGAGAAGACAGCTGGACTCGGCTCGCAAAGTAACAGCAGTTACTTTGCGAGTTTCCCTGGGATCACTTGCACAGTAATCAGACCAATGCAAGTCAAAGGCAATCCTAGTTTTGTCAGCGTCTCTGACAAAACTAGGATTGGTATTGATTTGCATTGGACTCGTTTACTGTGCGAGTAATCACTGGGAACCTCGCAGAGTACCGAGTCCTGCGAGTCCCTTACTACTCGCTGAGTAACGAGTCCTAGCGAGTAGATTCGCCCATCCCTAGCCATAAGCACTGATTATTATAGTATGATTCACCAACTCAGGGAACTATTTTGATCACCTAGTTTATTCACAATAAGTATTGTCATGTTTCTGTGGTTAATTGCCCTCTAATCTGCACATCCATATTACAGATATCCCTAACGCAGGATCCAAGTATCCTATGTATAGCATACAGGCAGGGCCGGACCGTCACCCCCGGGGGCCCTGGTGCAGGAGATTACCGGGGGGGGGGGGGGCGGGGCTACTGGCCGTCGGCGCGGCCCGGGGGGAGGGGTGCCGCTGGCCGTCGGCGCGGCCCGGAAAGGGGGGGTGCCGCTGGGAGCCACTGGGAGCCGCAGGCGCGATGCTCTCCTACCTGGGAGCCGCGCTGGATGTCTGCTAGGGGCCGGAGGAGCAGAGGAGAGGAGGGGCGGGATCAGGCAAGGGAAGCAGGAAGCTCTCTGCTTCCTTTGCCTGACCCTCCTCTCCTCTGGCGGCGGCTTGCGGGGGTTGGCTGGGGGCCCCCCTCCAGGCTTGAAGGGGCCCCCAACCGGTCGGGGCCCTGGTGCAGCTGCACAGGCTGCACCAGTGTAGTTCCGCCCCTGCATACAGGTATGAATAAGAGTTTATTAACTAGATAGTATATACAATGCCATTATCTTACTAATGATTTACTACATATATACTACAGGAGGATTGAAATATCAAAAGGGGTACTGATGCACTTATACAGAAAGAAAGCAACAAGTAGAGGGTAATGCAATAGTTAACAACACCACCTATATGGGAGCATTCTACAAATACCATGTCTGCAGAAATATCTTACTCATAGTGGGTTTACACGTTTCAATATCGTTGCGATATCGCAACTCAATGGCGTGGGAGCGCGCAATTAGTGCACGTTTCTCCCGCATCGCATTGGATGTTTACACGCTGCGATATCGGAATACAACGTCCGTGCGATGTCTACGCCCCCCAACCCAGGAACGATCCTTTAACATGGGAGTGAATGGGTGACGTTTCAAATCGCATCGTAGTTGGGCGTTTACACAGCATGATCCGACTCCAATCTCCCTTCAATATCGGGGCATTGAATAGCACGCTCATTCAATCCCCGATATCGCATTGACATCGTTCCTGCATCGTATTGGACGTTCACACCATACAACGCAGGAACGATATCGGCACCAACGATCGAACCACGTGACCTTTCATTGAAATTGGACTACGATATCGCAACGTGTAAACCCGCCATAAGGGTTTCACTGCTAATTAAGGGAAGAGTCACATCTGTACAAAAGTAGATATTAATGAATATATAACTTTACCTATATGAGCATTGTTTTAGTTTCTAATAAGAAAAACAGAAGCATAACCTGTCTCCTTCTTGATTATCTACCCTTATGCCATTCACTTTCATATGAAAATAACCTATACTCCCATATGAAACATAGTAACAGGTATTTATTGATACCTGTCGGAACAGTGTCTGTGTGAACTGTGGTATATGTAAATATTTTTTTTTTCTCTTTCACTGTGTATATATATTGATTCTTGTATTTCTATAACTTACAGCAACTACCATGATCAAGGTTGGACCGAAACGTTGGTTCCCTGTTGCTACACAAATAAAAAAATCATTTTTTTGCAAAACGATTCATAAGAGTATGGCAATTGTTCAATTTTTGTCTTTACATTGTGGGTTAACCAGACCTCTCAATTGGCACCTCTACCTATGAAATAACGCTCAGAGTGCATGCCTTCTACTATACTACTTTATTATTTTTAATACCGTATATACTCGTGTATAAGCCGAGTTTTTCAACCCAAAAATTGGGCTGAAAAGTCTCCCCCTTGGCTTATACATGGGTCAATACGGTACATGGTGTGGTGGGGGCTGTGTCCGGGGCTGGGGAGGCTGGAGGAGGCGGGGGAGGCTGCTGTATGAGCGGCCCCGTCATGTGGGGCCGCTCATTATATATGCACTGCTTCCTCCTGTCAATCAGCGGCAGGGGGAAGCAGTGCATATCTGCCCCCCAAATGCTGGCACTCGCCCCCCCCTCTGTGTAAGGGCTCCCCTCCCCCTTGCTGCTTATCTTACCATTCCCGGTCTTCTGCACAGCGCCGCTCCTCGGTGCTCCGTCCGGCTACA
Source organism: Allobates femoralis (assembly GCA_033576535.1). Taxonomy (NCBI): domain Eukaryota; kingdom Metazoa; phylum Chordata; class Amphibia; order Anura; family Aromobatidae; genus Allobates; species Allobates femoralis. The sequence continues at coordinate 391,118,689 of JARQOC010000003.1, forward strand.
TCCGGGATCCTCGGCCGTCGCAGGCATATGACGTCATCGTGCGACGGCCGGGAATCCCGGATGCAGCAAGGACGGAGCATGGAGAACGGAGCACCGAGGAGCGGCGCTGAGCAGAAGACCGGGATGGTAAGATAAGCAGCAGGGGGGGCGAGTGCCAGCATTTGGGGGCTTCTGTGCACCCCTGGGGGCTTCTGTGCACCCCTGGGGGCTTCAGTGTACCCCTGGGGGCTTTTGTGTACCCCTGGGGGCTTCTGTTACCCCTGGGGGCTTCAGTGTACCCCTGGGGGCTTCTGTGCACATCTGGGGGCTTCAGTGTACCCCTGGGGGCTTTGGTGTACCCCTGGGGGCTTCTGTGCACCCCTGGGGGCTTTAGTGTACCCCTGGGGGCTTTTGTGTACCCCTGGGGGCTTCTGTGCACCTCTGGGGGCTTTTGTGTACCCCTGGGGGCTTCTGTGCACCCCTGGGGGCTTCAGTGTACCCCTGATGGCTTTTGTGTACCCCTGGGGGCTTCTGTGTACCCCTGGGGGCTGCTGTGTACCCCTGGGGGCTTCTGTGTACCCCCGGAGGCTGCTGTATACCCCTGGAGGCTGCTGTATACCCCCGGGGCTGCTGTATATACTGCTGGGGCCTGTATACCACTGGGGCTGCTGTATAGACTGGTGGGGTCTGTATATACCACTGGGGCTGCTGTATATACTGCTGGGGCCTGTATATGCCACTGGGGAGGCTGCTGTAATACTGCTGGGGCCTGTATATACCACTGGGGAGGCTGCTGTATACTACCACTGGGGAGGCTGCTGTATACTACCACTGGGGGGGCTGTATACCACACTGCGGGGGGCTGTATACCTGTGCTGGGGTCCACCCTCGGCTTATACACGAGTCAATAGGTTTTCCCAGGTTTTGGGGGCAAAAGTAGGGGGTCGGCTTATACACGGGTCGGCTTATACACGAGTATATACGGTACATTTGGCTTTATTTAATTTTGATTTCGCAGTATATATTAATACACTGCCAAATCAAATGGGGCGGTCACACATGGCACAGAGGGGAGGAGGAAAGAGCATTCTTCCTCCCCCTCTGTGACATTAGATGCAGCAGCGCCGGCCTCTATGGATACATTTTTTCCTTTTGAAGCGCTGCGTAAAAATACGTAGTGTCTGTCCGGCAAAGTGAATTTCCCATTCCCTTTACCGGCAGACAAAAGGCACATTGCGCATTTTTGAAAAGTGCTTGTAAAAAAGCATAACCTAACACTTTGGAGTGGCCTTGTCAAAGTTGTGGCTTTAATCTGATTGAGATGCTGTTGCATGAACTTAAAAATCCTCATTCATCCTCAGAAACCCTCCACTGTGGCTGAATTATAACAATTCTGCAAAGACAAGTGGATCAAAATTTCCTCCAGAGCGTGGTAAAAGTCTCATTGTCAGTTATCGCAAACACTTGATTGCAGTTGTTGCTAAAGGTGGCCTAACCAGTTATTAGGCTTAGAGGACAATCACTTTTTCACACAGAGCTCTATGAGTTTGGATTTCTTTTTACTTTAATAATAAAGATTTTCATTTATAAATTGCACTTTGTGTTTATTTTTTATCTTTGTCTAATATTTAAATTTGTTGTGTTTTCTTAAACATTTAAGTGTAACAAACATGCAAAAGAGTAAGCAATCAGGAAGGGGGAAAACACTTTTTCACAACACTAGTTCTGCAAATATAGTTTCAGAAGAAACACTGGCACTAATATTTATTAAAACTGCTTCTTAAACTAAATTTCAAACCAGCTATGCTGATAAGACAGGAACTAGCACATACCTTAATTGTAACATGAGCCATGAGCACGGCAAAGTTAGTTAAATGATTACAAGAACACCTTGTATGTGTTTTGTTCGTTGTTATTAGTCTGCAACCTTGTGTTGACCAATGACCGGACAAGTTGGCTTTTGAATAGCTCCAAAAGGAACAGTTAGGGTTAAAAAAGTCTTCAGAGTCCTGTAAAAAAAAAAAATTATTTTGAATAATTTTTGGAAATCTTTCTGGAAATTAGTTGCTTATATAATGCTATATTCCACAGTCCTTTACAGATGTTTTTATCCCTGTCCCCACAGGGGATTACAATCAAAATTTCTTACTGGCATGTATTTGAAGTAAGGGAGGAAAGTATAGAAGACAGAGAAAACCCATGCAAATACAGTGGAAACCGTACACATTACAAATATTTTTATACATATAATCCTTGGTGGGATTTGAAATCAGGACCTCAGTGGTGCAATGCAACAGTGCTAATCGCTGAGCCACCATGTTGCCCATAATTTTTTAGCCAATTCATCTTTTAAGTGGCTTTGATGGGTCTACTTATTGGACTACCCCAATATATAACGTAACTTAAAAAAACAGCCCCTAGAAAGTATTCGAAACATTATTCGAAAATTTGACATACTATACAATAGGGTCAAGAAGGGAACAAGCATTTAGGCAAGACTAATTTGATGATTATTCCTTCACTGTTTGACAATCAGAGGTATTGTAAATACTAAATTTATCAATTATTGACCTGATATTATATAGGCAATTATATATTAGGTTATCTTGGGAAATAAATGAGCAATGCCAATATAGACAAGATGGCCATATTTGTGGTGACTGTAGGTAAAATGAGTTGTTGTACAAAAGGGTGACCAGAGAAATGCCCAAAGGAAAAATGCCCACAGGAAAAATATCCTCAGAAAATTGCAAACAGACATGAATGCCCACAGGAACATTACCAGTGGTGTAACTTGGAGCTCATGTGCCCCAATGCGAAAGTGTGGCACCCCAGAAGTTCGGTTGCCACAATGGCACTGCCTCCCTCACAGGAGTGATGTCATGCCTTGAAGAAAGAAAGGGTCCCCTTGTCAGGTAACACCAGCATCCAACACTTGTCCTGACTCCAGACCAGAAGGGGGAGCTTTGAACACGGTTTTAAGGGAAAGAAGATGGACAGCAGCGAGGCGGGTGCGAGCGCGGCGAGGAGACCCTGCCTATCCATCAAAGACCCTGGAGGAACGCCCATCAGACAAGGATTTGGTAAGTATAAAAAGTGATTTATTGTGCATCTAGTTAGGTAGATTTAGTCAGTCAGGGATGTTTAGAATAGTAATTTAGGCTCCAAGGACAGATATTTATAGGTTCGATAGGTATTTTTAGGTGGTTGGTTCCCTTTAACTACACCTTGTCCACATCTGACTTCTGCTCAAGTCGCAGCGTGACAAAACCTATTACTGTACGCCACTTGTAATACAATCTACTACACCGCCAGTGTACTTCCTACTAATTTTTAACAGCACCTTGGCCAAATCTGACTTCTGGCCAAGTCGCATCGTGCCAAAAACTATTAGGGTACCTTTACACGCCGCTACAACAGGATGGATACAACCCGCTACAGGCTACGATTGTAGCTTGCGTCGTCAATATAGCCCGTAGTAGAGGCGTGTGAAGACGGTAGGAGGCAGCCGGCAACAGATACATCTGTTTCCGAGCACTGCTCTGAAACAGGTGGCTACAAAGCCGATTGCAGCGAGCTGTATCGGCGTGTAAAGAAGCTACAGAAGGGATGTCTGGACACCAGGCCATGTAGCTGGAATGTAGCTAGGGCGTGACACAGGCTCCGTGTTACCGCACCCCATCTGCGATCATTGGTGGAAGATGCTGCGTTCCGATTGGCCCTTGCTTCACAGCCCTCCATCTTGGTTGAGCTGTCACTTCAGCACTATAGATACGCGCCGTATGCACGATCATACATTAGTACAATTACACGGACACACACTTGCGGAAAGGAAATGTACAAATGCGCCATGATCCTTATACAGTGTGCACATTCTCTGAACACATAATAAGGAATAATGCTGTACACAGCGCACAAGTTTGGTTTACGCACCGCCCTGGCTTATTGTACTGCAGATGCCGTAGAAGTGTTCCTTGGGTGTCACTGCGCGCAACGTGCACACAGATGCACGCTTACCCATACCACATGGAAATTAGTCAGCACACAGCTCACAGCCTTGGTTTACGCACCGCTCTGTGGGTCTTGTGTAGTAGGTGCCGCATAAGTGTTTCGCCGTGTCACTGCGCGTTGGGCTACTTTAAAGGGTGCGTGACCCCGACCGCGGCCGTAATGACGTCATGACGTTAGTTTCATTTTCACTCTGCCTGCAAGGTGCCAGCCCCTCCTCTGCACACACATTTCAGTCATGGCGGCCGTTCACCGCGCTGCAACGTGGGGGATGGCCGAACTAATGGTCCTCATAGAGCACTGTGACCGGTATGATTACTGGGGTAATCGGCACCACCATCATCCTAGGCTGCGCAATCGCGCCACTATTCGGCGGATTCAGCGGGCTCTGCTCAACCAACTGGGAGTGCAGAGGACCGCTAAAGCCGTCCAGAAGAAAATCGCGGACCTGAAGCACAAATGCCCAGGCCGCATACTCGACATCCGTGGCAGGATTGCCAGGCTGCGCGGTAAGTACTTCTGAGGGGCAAACATACATTTGACCATATCTAACCACACCAAAAACACAACTATATGTTAATAAACATCATACGGAGAGTGAGAGCTACGCCGGCACACATGCTATGGGGTACAATATAGGCAGCAGAATATTGATTGACTGGCTACACATCTGCCTTAAACTAATGTTCATGTTGCTCACAACATGAGTCCACAGTGTTAGATGCTCTACACACAATAACCACACTACTGGCTCATACACACGCCATGCATAATACCTGAGCTCATCCCATATGTGGACTACTGCAAACACATAGGCCAAATATTGAACTGTCCATACATCTCAGAGCTTAAACATTCTGCTGACAGATGAATTATTGTGTGATCCTCTACAGATGTTGATGTCTCATTGGATGAGGCTCTCCCCGCACCACCTGAAGGTGCTCCCCCGGCACCACCTGCAGGTGGGTCACCAACCCCACCGCCTGAAGAGGCAGCTGCCACACCATCCCCACAAGGGAATAGGACCATCACCAGGGCATGAGGAGGAGGAGCATGAAGACCCACAGGGCTTCAGTCCGAGGAGCTGGCGTCACCATCAGCTGAGGCCGTGGCAGATCATGATGACCCAGCGGTGCTGGACCCAGAGGTGGCATCGGCTGCTGGACAACCTGAGGCTATGCCTCAACCACAAAATGAGGCCGCCATTGAGGAATATGGTGGTAAGTGTATTTTGTGGGATGCTATGGGCTGCACACTCTAAGCAGTGTGGTGTTGTTTGTTTAATCGGATTGGCACTCATTTATTCAATAATGTCCTTCACCCATTGTTGCAGATGGAGAACGTGCTGGAGCTGCGGGCTGGAGTGTCAGTGCCTCCCCATCACCCCATGATAGTGAGGATGATGTTGAGGCCGAGGGTAAGGACCATATTTGTTGTGTGAACTGAAAAAATAACCAGAGGGACTATTTGAATCTGATGATTTTGTTTTTTATCACACAATACAGGTGTACCCACCATGGAGGACGTGGTGAGGGCCCACCACCAGTTTGCCCAACGCCTACAACGGGCCCTACGACGTGGCATCCAGGATCTTGGCCGCTTGGCTGACATGCTGGCTGCCGTCCAGCAACATCAGGATGGCCTACAATGAGGTGTACCAACACCCCAAACAAAATGGGCTCCCCTGCCCCCAAAATATGTTGTCCTTGTTGGACCACTAAATTACACAGTTGCCTGTTTGGCTTTTTATTGTTTTTATTTTTGTTGCCCCGTTGGGCTCTTTTCTTATAGTGTCCCAGTTTCAGAACAGGTGGATTGTGGGATGCCTAGCCCTTTGCCCATTTTACCTAAACTGTCCCACATTGGGACCATGAGGAGTGTGGGATGCTAGCCCTTTGCCTTCATTACCTATACTGTCCCACATTGGGACCATGAGGAGTGTGGGATGCCTAGCCCTTTGCCTTCTTTACCTAAACTGTCCCACATTGGGACCATGAGGAGTGTGAGATGCCTAGCCCTTTGCTTCTTTACCTAAACTGTCCCACATTGGGACCATGAGGAGTGTGGGATGCCTAGCCCTTTGCCTTCTTTACCTAAACTGTCCCACATTGGGACCATGAGGAAGTGTGAACTGGCTAGCCCTATCTGGAAACAGCATTCTGTGTATTGTGGCAAATGTCTGTCACACATGTATGTTGTAAATAAAATGTCTGCTTAACTTTTTTGTATGCTCCTTCATGTCACAACAATAATATTTGGTGCAGAAACATGACCATCAGGTAACTATGTCACCCACATGACCACACCTCTTTGTCAAAGTGCAACCACATTACAAAGGAACCTATGGTGGTCCTGCTCTGAGGGCATTGGGCCATATTGTGTGGCTTTGCCAAACCTATATTGTGACCACTACCATTCACCCACGCTGACCCCCAAAAACCCTAACCCAAAATAAATACACAATTGTGTCAGACAAAAAAGTTTAATAGTGTCTGAAATTTAAATAAACATAAACCAATAATATGCTGCAATTCAGCCAACACGTTTCAAAAAAGAAAACAAAAAAAACAGGAAAAATAACCAGGGAGTTTCCTCCAGAACGCAAAGTCCAGACTGCTAATTATGTGCATTGGCTACTAGTGTCCTACTTCCTCATCCTCTGTCGGCTCTGACAATGCGGCTCCCCCCCCCTCTCATGGCAGCCCCAACCTGCCCAAGAGCGTCTGGATCGAAGACGACGTGTTGGGGGGGGATTGGGTGTGCGTGGCGGGGCCAGTCTTCTCACTTGCCGTGATGGGGGCGATGGTGAAAGGGGCCACAATTGTTGTTGGACGGGGGAGGGGATGTGGCATCCCCATTGAAGTGCCCCATCATCGGCAGCATCAGCGACAACTTCGAAGACCCGCTGAGCTATTTGTCGTTGGAGCGGCTCCATCCTTTCCAACCTGTGCTCATGTAGAGGGCGTAGCTTGAGATGTGGGTCCGTTGTTCATCTACCAGTACCCGTCGGGCCCAGGTGCCCAGCTCGGTCTCAGGTGGGGCAGGACGTCTTCGGCGACGGGTCACCGAGCTGGGACCTGGGTCTGGACCCACATCACTTGCTCCACCCTCCTGCTCAGCCCCAGATGTCATCGGCTGAGCATCATCAGCGACAGATTGGTCTGCAATGGAGCCGTCCTGCTCAGGGGCCTGTGGGGGGAAAACAAAAAAAAAAAAAAAAATTAGTTTACACAATATCTCATCTCTACATTGGCCAGAGGCCTCCAAACACCACAACCACACACAAAACACCACCAAACCAACATCAAAACCACATAAGCACCGAAGGTTAATTACCACAAGACCGGTACATCTCCTGTACACTCACCTCTACCATTCCACGTCGTCGCCTCAATACAGAATTATGTGTTATTCACAAAGCCATACCCAAAAATTACATCTGACCACACCACCTTGATACTGGCGCCTTTTCTGCCCACAGACATGTGGCCCAGCTTGACGTTTTGAGTCACACTATTATGAAATACCACCCCACTTACACCAAACTATACCCCACATGCACCACAGCCAACACACATGTGTGGCTGCACCATGTATTAAATGCTACCATGTCCCTCATTGAATACCAAACCTATAAATTTAACGACATTAACTAAGTAACCCAAACATAAACATAGGTTGGTGTGTTTTGCAAATTGGACTAGGGCTCTGTGGATAGAATTGAGATAAAATTAGCTAATTCAAGGAGGTCATTATTTTGCACACAAAGGTTTACCAGGGCCACCACCTAAATAGGACAATGTGGTTGGTGTGAAGGAGTCAGACAAGCACACATGTAAAGAAAACATTGTGGGGCTCCACCGTAACACAATTACCCACCTCCTGTGGCGAAGATGGTGATTGCCCCGGGCCTACATGGGACGCAGCAATGGGGCAGCTGGTCCTCGTTACATGCAAGCTCCCGTGGCCATGGACGAAGGTGAGGAGCGGATAGAACCATAGGGTAGGCAATGGTACCTCCTCAGCTCCAGCCCCTGACCGACGGCGCTGGTATTCTATGTGAGCCCGCATGAACGAGGCCCGCATATTTTTAATCTTCAGTGCCACCATATTCTGGTCCCACCTCTTGCCTACCCTTGGCTCCATCCTATTGGCCAGAGCCACAAGAGGCCTGTAGGCCTCGGCCCTCGCTGCCTGATTTTTATATTCAGGCAGCGAGGAGCGCCACAGGCACTCGTGCCGCTGATACTCCGTGAGAAGCTGGGTCTCAAAATCCACACTACACCTCGGCATCTGTGTATACAAACACACCAAAAAAATCCTGTCAGTACACGAGGCATACCGAACTTACACCATTCTTTTGTAATTATGAACAAACATGCCTGCTAAGTTAGTGCTTGAGTCAATATTCTGTTATTTTGAAACATGTTACTTTGCATGTGTGGAACAGTTTCTCCATGTGCCACCGCTCAGAAGTCCCACACATGTGTTCAGACATTATTAAACACATGACATCTGTGCCCACCTACACATGGTAGTTACAAGGTTTACTACCCCCGATTTACATATTTCAACATACCTCGACACAGTGTGTGTGCACATACCTCAAGGGCCACACGTGCACCAGCACATTGTGTGATAGATATTAGCTTTGCACTGCCCACAATCTTCAAAGTTAAACATATGTGAAAGGAGGGCTGACTGTGTGACACCACTGCACATACTACATGTCATGGGCAAACACATGATCATCTTGGTGGTCCAACAGCCATGGAAAATAAACTTTAGGCCATGTACCAACCATCCCTGGAAACAATGTGGCCACATTGCAGGCATCAATGGTGATGGCAAGTACCGGGCCCAAACACACCTTGATATGTTGGCATGCTAATTAACGTCAACGTAAGATCTATTGTCAGAGAATGCAACAAGAGGCACTACATGCCCATTGGCCTACGGAGAATAACCTATGCATATATATTACTACACCAAAAATACTACATGCAGTAAAGTACATGGGCATACACACATTGCCTAAGCGCCCTGTGACAGACGCATCTGCGTTAAGTGCAACGCATGTCAACGAACAAGCACGAGGGAAGCCTTACCGTCAGAGCAACAGAAGAAGGAGCACAGGACACCAGTAGCTCAATGCACATGGACGTCTAGACAAGGTGTGGTGGCCATTGGCATGGCTTTATAGTCCGCTAAACCAATCACAGAAGAAACAATTACACACATCCTGATCGTACACCTGCGAGCAGGTTTAGCGGCAGCTAATTGGTGAAGATCGCTGAGTCGTGATTGGTTGGCGGTCCTTGAAAAGCTGCGCATCCCGGCAGACGTTATGCTTGCTGGTCAGACCCATTAAGTAGGTATTCGTGGCCAGATATGGAATTAGCGGCGGGTGTGATGGATCTGGCATGTTGTTTTTTGACTAGCGCCAAAGAGTGCTTTAGCGGACTATATGTGGGTTTCTATTGTTGGGGTGGATACATTAGTGAAGTGTGGTGAATTGGACTAGGCATTTTGTATGGGGCTTGCCATTTTGTCAGAGATACATTGGTGTTTTTGTTTCCAGTCACCATACAGGAGAATGGCTGCTGGACTGTAGACAGAACTGTGTCACTGTCACGCTGGGGGCGGGAGAGGCACTCAGCGTAGGACCACGACGGGGGGGAATAAGGAGTCCCTAAAACTATGGGCACAAGAAGGAGAGGGTGACCCCTAGTCTTACTGGGGCTGACCCTGTCTGCCCTGACGTCCCTATACAGTTTCCTCAACTGTCGCCGACCACGAACCTCGTCCCTCTCTGGTCCTAACACTACCTTAGCTAAGGATCAGATGGAGAGGTTCACTAGACCCCTCCACTAACAACTAAAGACAACACAAGGAAATAACAGACAATGGGGAAAGAAAACACTTATCTTGCAGCAGATCACAGCAAACTCCACAACCTCTGCTTCTGCTGGAGCAAGTATAATGAGAGCACAAGGAACTATCACCTGCACTGAGAGAGGGTAATGAAACTCCTTATAAAAGGTGGAAAGAACCTGCTGGGTCCTAGAGACCCAGGATACTGGTGTAGAAACCAGACCGAGCACAAGACCTTCCCAGCCGTCTCCCATGATAGGGAGATCTTATCATACCTTCTCTTTATCTACACAGAAGGTAAATGCCCCTGAAAGACGGACCGTCCTCAACTCTTATGGCTGATTGGCCAACCGCTGGGACCGTCTGCGCGTGGCCTCTACCCTGTCATCCGTGCCACCCGTGACAGTCACTCATGTGGACTGCATCGATGACATCATACTGGTTGTGGCCAATGGACACTGGGAACAACGGGGCTAGGATCACACATGGCTTTGAGGTGTAGCACTCCAGACATAGAACAGATGTGGAGAAAACCTAACCCCAGCAAACACATGTATAACCAAGTTTCACCATCCTCACTCATGTTGAATGTTGTTTGTGCCATGTATGCTTACTCAACCTGGCATATCCTGGTACGTAGTGGATTTCTGTATGTTATTTGCAAACTACATATGGTGTTTTGTATGGATTATGGGACATGTTTGAGCAACATTATTGGTGACACATGTCCCTTTGTAACTCACATAGGTCCAGATGTGTGACTTTCATGCCCTCCAAACAATGAAGATGGATAGGAGGCCAGTATCATTGCGCATGTTCCATTTTGTTTTGGGCGACTAGTGGGTGTTCTAAAGGCATGCCTTCCAGGATGTGTTTTGTGGGCAGAAGAGAGATCCCATCAGCTTGCCTATAGTGTGTCATTAAAAAGAGGTGTGGCTTGCTTAACATGCTGACATGTCCCCATATTGTTGTATGTACTGATGTTGGATTTTGTCATCTACAGGTGCTGATATTGAGGATGCAGAATATCCATGACCGAAATGTTATCGTGGCTCTTGCGGTGGTGGAAGAGCAAATGTGGCTTCAGGATCGGTATGACCGGTTGATGAGTCGCAGACAGCGGCGGTTGTGGACCCGGGATTGGCTGGGCAGGCGGGAAATCCGGGGCCACATGCAGCTGTTGCGGGAGCTGGAGCTTAATAATCCGGAAGATTACCGAAACTATCTCCGTATGTCCGAAGACACTTTCACCTTCCTTTTGGAGCGTGTTGGGCCACTGATAGCGCGTCAGGACACTCTAATGCGACCATCGGTATCTGCTGCAGAGCGGTTGGCTATCACTTTGCGGTTCCTGGCTACAGGGCAGTCAATGACATCCCTCACATACTTGTCATGTGTCTCCCTGCCCCTGCTGAGCCGCCTGATCCCTGAGACATGTGAGGCCATCTGGAGTGTTCTGCAGCCATCCTACATAAAGATGCGGCGGCGGGCATTGGATGGAAAGCACGTGAGGATTACCAAACCCGCCAACTCCGGCTCTTTGTTTTACAATTACAAAGTGTATTGTAGTATAATCCTTATGGCTCTAGTGGATGCCAACTATGAGTTCCTCTACGTCGATGTTGGAATGAACGGTCGCAACTCAGATGGGGGGGTGTTTGCACGAAGCTCCTTGGCAACACTACTAGGGAGTGGTGGGCTAAACTTACCCTCAAATGACGAGACGACCCAACATCTCAATTTGCGTTTGTGGCGGATGAAGCATTCCCACTTCAGGAACACCTACTGCGGCCTTATCCCCAGAGGGCCCTTACTTCTGAAAGACGCATTTTCAATTACCGGCTATCCCGGGCCCGCCGTGTGGTTGAAAATGCGTTTGGGATAATGGCGAATAGATTCCGGGTTTTTCATACGCCTATGCATATGAAACTGGAGTCTATTGACGCAGTAGTGCTGGCCTGCTGTGTGCTGCATAACTTCCTGCGTCGTAGGGATAGAATATCATACACGCCAGGAGGTTATGTAGATAATGCAGACGCCACAACAGGGGAGGTCCGTCCAGGGTCTTGGCGTGATGAGGGCCATGTTGTTGCGCCACTCCAGCCGCAGAGCCATAGTCGCACTCAGCAGGAGGCCAGGGACAGTAGAGATGCTTACTGCTCCTACTTCAATGGGTCTGGTGCAGTGAGCTGGCAGGACCAGGCCATGTAGTGTGGCTGGTTCTGGGTGATGGGTTGAAGCTTGCAATGTTGATGACAGCAGGTTGGCTGTGCCATGTTTTTTTTTATTTTTTTGTATTGTTTGGTTTCATTATGTGCATAACTTTTAGTTAGTTAGTTAGATTAGGTATGCTTATTTTTTTCTGGTTGCTGCACAGGTTTTCATGTGTGCTAATTTTGGGATCCCTAATATATGTTTAAACAATGTCACATGCAGTTTTAATGTCCATTGTGTTTCCTTTCTGTATATTTTTTTTTTCACTCCAAGGTCAGGATTGATGCATTGTAATAAATATTTTGTCCTTGGATCAAAACTAATCTGTGTGAGCCTGATTACTTGGGAATGGAGGGCAGTGTGATGAAGGTTTTAGGGGGGGCCAGGGATGTCATAGACACCTATTGGCTGGAATTGTGCAGACAATCTGTGTGGGTAGCCATGCTGTTTGTGAAGGATTTTGTCCAACAGTGTATGTGGGAAATGTGTGTACCTAACCCTTTTATTTTGGTGTAGGCAGAGGGTCACCTGTACACAGCACATTGATGCAGGACATATTCTTGTCAGGTGGTTTGAAGGACACTGTCACACACATCTTGGACATGTGGGCTTGGGAGCTCCTCCACTACATTCACATCTGATAACACATATATGAACACCATTGAGCCTGTATTCACACATACTGTGTGTTGTAAGCCGCTACTGTGTGTCGCACAAACGCAACTTAGCGCAATCGCCACACGCCGCTGTCACAAGCGCTTATCGTGCGTGACAAGCCAAACACTTCTAATACGCACACATAGCCCGGAACTGCTACTTTAATACACACGGGGGTATGTGACTGACCACCGCTCCAGCGTGACGCTTTACCATCGATTTAGATGCATACGCCACGCTCCGCCATGTCACAAGCGCTTATTCCGTGCCACAGTCCGATCACTAGTACGTCACGTCTCAGCCATCCGCCCTTTCCGTCGTGCCCAATCACAACTCTCTAGTGTTGGCCAATGGTTGTGGTTTGGGCGCGTCGTACAGGACTGTGGCACGCCTATATGTTTTACCTGCTGCCTTTGTTACGCCCAGATTACTATGTGGTGGCGGCGTGTGAAGATGGTAGGCTAAGCTACAGATGGCTACTTGAGACACCCGGCGATGTATCTAGCTGTAGATGTAACGTAGCGTAGCGCACCTTGTGGCGGCGTGTACAGGTGGTGCGTTTCCCGTTTGTAACAGTTTGGGCGTGCTCGTGCACGTGAAGTAGCGGGTTGTATCCATCCTGTTGTAGCGGCGTGTAAAGGTACCCTTAGTGTAGGCCACTTGTAATACAATCTACTACACCACCAGTGTACTTCCTACTAATTTTCAACTGCACCTTGGCCACATCTGACTTCTGCTCAAGTCGCAGAGTGCCAAAAACTATTATGGTACCTTTACACGCCGCCACAACAGGATGGATACAACCCGCTACAGGCTACAAATGTAGCTTGTCGCGCCAATATCGCCCGTAGTAGCGGCGTGTGAAGACGGGACGACACAGCCGGCTACAGATACCTCTGTATCCGTGCACTGCCCATAAACATATGGCTACATCGCCGAGTGCAGCGAGCTGTATCGGCGTGTAAAGAAGCTACAGAAGGGAACTCTGGACACCCGGCGATGTAGCTGCAATGTAGCTAAGGCGTCACCCAGGCTCCGTGATACCGCGCCCCATCTGCGATCATTGGTGGAAGATGGTGCGGTCCGATTGGTAGTCGCTGCATAGGGAGGCATATTTAAGGAGCTGACGAGTCACACTACACAATTGCTCGAGCGTCAAACATTAATCAGCCTCCTGCGATGCCTGGCCAATCATGGTATTATTGCTTTGTCCTATCAGCGTACGGACGTCTCGTAATCCACAATTGTAGCACGCCTATGTGCTGTCCCTGCTGCACCAGGTCCGCCCATAGTAGCTGGTTATAGCGGTGTGTAAATGAGCTACAGACGGCTACTTGCGACACCCGGCGATGTAGCTAGCTATAGATGTAGCGTAGCGTAGCGCACCTTGTGGCGGCGTGTAAAGAGGGTGCGGTTCCCGTTGGTAACCGTTCGGCCGTGCTCGTGCACGTGAAGTTGCCGTTGGTATCCATCCTGTTGTGGCGGCGTGTAAAGGTACCATTAGTGTAGGCCACTTGTAATACAATATACTACACCGCCAGTGTACTTCCTAATAATTTTTAACTGCACCTTGGCTAAATCTGACTTTTGGTCAAGTCGCAGCGAGACAAAAACTATTAGTGTAGACCACTTGTAATACAATCTACTACACCGCCAGTGTACTTCCTACTAATTTTTAACTGTACCTTGGCCACATCTGACTTCTGGTCAAGTCGCAGCGTGACAAAAGCTATTAGTATAGGCCACTTGTAATACAATCTACTACACCGCCAGTGTACTTCCTACTAATTTTTAACTGCACCTTGGCCAAATCTGACTTCTGGTCAAGTCGCAGCGTGACAAAAACTATTAGTGTAGGCCACTTGAAATACAATATACTACACCGCCAGTGTACTTCCTACTAATTTTTCACTGCACCTTGGCCGCATCTGACTTCTGGTCAAGTCGCAGTGTGACAAAAACTATTAGTGTAGAACACTTGTAATATAATCTACTACACCACCAGTGTACTTCCTACTAATTTTTCACTGCACCTTGGCCACATCTGACTTCTGGTCAAGTCGCAGCGTGACAAAAACTATTAGTGTAGGCCACTTCTATAATATAAAAACCGAAGGCCACTTCCAGAAAACCCGAAGGGTACTTCCGTGATGGCCTCCGGACCCATGCTAGTGACGTCACCAGTCCACTGTAGCCGGGCGGTGCCCGGTTACAGGGACGGAAGGACGCGGAGCGTTCTTCGGTTCGGCCATGGAACGTTCCGCATTCGCGAAGCGTCTCCGGCCGCAACGCCTTCCCTTGCTCCCCCACCGCTCTCCCTGGCCTGCCGCTCAGCGCTCTCCCCTGTGCCTCGCTCACGTCCAGCCGCCTCTCTCCCTGTGCCCTGCCCGCTCAGCCGCCTCTCCCCTGTGCCCTGCCCGCTCAGCCTTCCCCTGTGCCCTGCCCGCTCAGCCCCTGCCTCCCTGTGCCCTGCCCCTCCAGCCTCTCCCTGTGCCCTGCCCCTCCAGCCTCCCCTGTGCCCTGACCCCTCCAGCCCGCCTCCCTGTGCCCTACCCTCCGCCTCCCTGGCCCTAACCCCTCCAGCCTCCCCTGTGCCCTAACCCCTCCAGCCTCCACCTCCCTGTGCCCTAACCCTCCAGCCCTCCCCTGTGCCCTACCCCTCCAGTCCTCCCTGTGCCCTAACCCCTCCAGCCTCCCTGTGCCCTAACCCCTCCAGCCTCCCCTAACCCTCCAGCTCCCTGTGCCCTAACCCCTCCAGCCTCCCCTGTGCCCTAACCCCTCCAGCTCCCTGTGCCCTAACCCCTCCAGCCTCCCCTGTGCCCTAACCCTCCAGCCTCCCTGTGCCCTAACCCCTCCAGCCTCCCCTGTGCCTTAACCCCTCCAGCCTCCGCTCTCCTCTCCCTGTCCTCTGCCCTCCAGCCTCCGCTCTCCTCTCCCTGTCCTCTGCCCTCCAGCCTCCGCTCTCCTCTCCCTGTCCTCTGCCTCCAGCCTCCGCTTCCTCTCCCTGTCCTCTGCCCTCCAGCCTCCGTCTCTCCTTCCCTGTCCTCTGCCCTCCAGCCTCCGCTCTCCTCTCCCTGTCCTCTGCCCTCCAGCCTCTGCCCCAGCCTCCGCTCTCCTCTCCCTCTGCCTCCAGCCTCCAGCCTCGCTCTCCCGTCCTCCCTCCTGCCTCTGCCCTCCAGCCTCGCTCTCCTCTCCCTCTCCTCTGCCTCCAGCCTCCGCTCTCCTCCCTGTCCTCTGCCCTCCAGCCTCCGCTCTCCTCTCCCTGTCCTCTGCCTCCAGCCTCCGCTCTCCTCTCCCTGTCCTCTGCCCTCCAGCCTCCGCTCTCCTCTCCCTGTCCTCTGCCCTCCAGCCTCCGCTCTCCTCTCCCTGTCCTCTGCCCTCCAGCCTCCGCTCTCTCTCCCTGTCTCTGCCCTCCAGCCTCCGCTCTCCTCTCCTGTCCTCTGCCCTCCAGCCTCCGCTCTCCTCTCCCTGTCCTCTGCCCTCCAGCCTCCGCTCTCCTCTCCCTGTCCTCTGCCCTCCAGCCTCCGCTCTCCTCTCCCTGTCCTCTGCCCTCCAGCCTCCACTCTCCTCTCCCTGTCCTCTGCCCTCCAGCCTCCGCTCTCCTCTCCCTGTCCTCTGCCCTCCAGCCTCCGCTCTCCTCTCCATGTCCTCTGCCCTCCAGCCTCCGCTCTCCTCTCCCTGTCCTCTGCCCTCCAGCCTCCACTCTCCTCTCCCTGTCCTCTGCCCTCCAGCCTCTGCTCTCCTCTCCCTGTCCTCTGCCCTCCAGCCTCCGCTCTCCTCACCCCTCCATATGTAATGTACAGTATGTGTATATATGTGTGTATGTAGGCACTTCCATCACTTTGTCCGCACTTCCCTCAACTTTGTACACACACACACTCCGCTATACTTACCACCGGCCCTGCGTCCGCTGCCTGGATCCTCAGTCGACATGTCGCCACCCCGAACTACTAGATCCAATATAGCATCCAATATGTCTCGCCAAACTACCCAGATGACATATTGGATCCAGTCGTCCGGGGGCGGCAACATGTCGACTCAGGATCCAGGCGGCGGGGAAGACGCAGGGTCGGTGGTAAGTATAGCGGAGTGTGTGTATGTGTGTGTGTGTATGTTTGTGCTGACCACTCTGCCCACGGCGCTGTGCTGACCACTCTGCCACGGCGCTGCGCTGACCACTCTGCCCACGGCGCTGCGCTGACCACTGCCACGGCGCTGCGCTGACCACTCTGCCCACAGCGCTGTGCTGACCATTCTGCCCATGGCGCTGCGCTGACCACTCTGCCCACGGCGCTGCGCTGACCACTTGCCACGGCGCTGTGCTGACACCTTGCCACGGCACTGCGCTGACCAATCTCACCGCACTCACTGCTAACCACTGAGGCACCGCACTCACTGCTAACCACTGAGCCACCGCACGCAGTGCTTACCACTGAGCCACCGCACGCAGTGCTAACCACTGAGCCACCGCACGCAGTGCTAACCACTGAGCCACCGCACTCACTGCTAACCACTGAGCCACCGCACTCACTGCTAACCATGAGACACCGCACTCACTGCTAACCACTGAGCCACCGCACTCACTGCTAACCACTGAGCCACCGCACTCACTGCTAACCACTGAGCCACCGCACTAACTGCTAACCACTGAGCCACCGCACTCACTGCTAACCACTGAGCCACCACATCATGCTAACCACTGAGCACCGCACTCACTGCTAACACTGAGCCACCGCGCGCAGTGCCAACACTGAGCCACCGCGCAGTGCCAACCACTGAGCCACCGCGCAGTGCCAACCACTGAGCCACCGCGCAGTGCCAACCACTGAGCCACCGTATACTGTGCTACCCACAGAGCCGCCTGTATACATACAATTAATTTCACCGCACTCCCGTATCTATTAGTAAATAAACTATATATGGATTCTAGACTACTCGATTCTTTAGAATCGGCCCGCCATCTAGTGTAATATAAACCGATGTTAATGCTATGCATTGTGTTCATGCCTGACTCCAGTTTACATTTCCGAATATGTGCAATACTATTATGTGCCTATTGTGATCTTCTGCTGTGCTATCTGTATCCACTGCATTTATTTTATATTTTGCACCATTTTTCACCGTTTTTAATGGGTTGCACTTTGTAACAAATACTTTCACTTTGTAAGCATAAAAAATCTCCTTCTGTCTCTTTTTTGATAATTTTACTAATATGGAGTTTGCTATGAGCTATACCTGGTAGGGAAACTCTCATTCTGGCTCTATATTTGGTTAAGTAAACCACATGGAACTGATTTATCTAATGGATGAGGCTCTGTTATGTTCTGGGGCTGCTTTGCTGCATCTGGCACAGGGTGTCTTAATCTGTGCAGGGTACAATGAAATTTCAAGACTGTCAAGGGATTCTAGAGGAAAATGTGCTGCCCAGTATCAGAAAGCTTGGTCACAGGTCATGGGTCTTGCAACAGGACAATGAGCCAAAACACACAGCTAAAAACATGCAAGAATGGCTAATAGGAAAACATTAGACTATTTTGAAGTAGCCTTCTATCAGCACTGACCTAAATCCTATTGAGCATCTTTGAAACATGCCGTTCCAACCTTCAAACATGAGACAACTGGAGCAGTTTGCTCTTGAGGAGTGGGCCAAAATACCTGTCGAGAGGTGCAGAAGTCTCATTGACAGTAACAGGAATCATTTGATTGCAGTGATTGCCTCAAAAGGTTGTGCAACAAAATATTAAGTTACAAGACCATCATTTCTGTCCAGGCCTATTTCATGAGGTCACTTTTTTTTTAAATTCTGTGGACGCAGGGTTGAAAAGCAATGTCTGACTTTCATTTGTTCATTTTCAAAGATGTTTTTTAATTTATTTAGCAGATTCAAGTTATTTTTGTGACCATTGTGGGTTTTTTCTTCATTAAGCAAGGGGTACTAACAATTTTGACCACGTGTATGTCATAGGAATCTGAATAACATGATACCTTGATATTTGTGATCTAATTTCTTACTCCAGAGAAATCCACATTTTTTTTTACATGTATATGAGCTGTTCCAGGCTATGAGCCAGACAATGATCTTCATGAGAATCTCCCTCCAATGCTTATTTTTAATAAAAGGATAATATGTGTCTGAGGTAATATCTGATATTCTGAACTAATACTATAATATATACTATCACAAACTAACCTGAATTTTATCTAAAATCTGTATATCATTATAAAAATACACCATCATATTGTATTTAATGTACACTGTACAGTATGTGGTATATTGTGCACACACACATTCATTATTATACATATACTAGAAGTTAAGCGCAAACGACTATAAAAATATAAAATATATATATGTATTGAGGAAATAATAAAAACACAATAAAAATACATAGAAAATACATACAGATGTGAAATATGAGCAATGCAAGATAATTCCAACTAAATAGCAGTTAAAAGTTAATTTATTTCAGTAATTCAATACAAAAAGTGAAACACATATATTATATAGAGTCATTACAAACAGAGTGATCTATTTCAACTGTTTATTTCTGTTAATATTGATGATTATGCCTTGCAACCAATAAAAACCCAAAAGTCATTATCTCAGAAAATTAAAGTAGCGAGGATGAAGGGTTAAAAGCTGCACTGTCATATTCCATAAGACATCAAAGGGTGAATATAATATTGATTTATTAGTCAAATCATTTCAGGGCACCCTGGCCCCTTCCCCAGGGCCAATCAACATTATATTGATTTGTCCTGAGGAAGGGGCCAGGGAGCCCTGAAACCTCTTAAGGTGAAGAAACCACCAACAGAAACACAATCACAGATATCCAAAAGAGAAGAGATGATCACTGGAGGAAGGTGTGGCCTAACCTGTTCAGCAGAACAGACCTGTCACGCTGGGAGCGGGAGAGACACTCAGCGTAGGACAACGACGGGGGGGGGGGAATAAGGAGTCCCTAAAGCTATGGGCACAAGAGGGAGAGGGTGACCCCTAGTCTTACTGGGGCTGACCCTGTCTGCCCTGACGTCCCTATACAGTTTCCTCAACTGTCGCCGACCACGAACCTCGTCCCTCTCTGATCCTAGCACTACCTTATCTAAGGATCAGATGGAGAGGTTCACTAGACCCCTCCACTAACAACTAAAGACAAACACAAGGAAAAACAGACAATGGGGAAAGAAAACACTTATCTTGCAGCAGAGCACAGCAACCTCCACAACCTCAGCTTCTGCTGGAGCAAGGATAATGAGTGCACAAGGAAATATCACCTGCACCGAGGGAGGGCAATGAAACTCCTTATAAAGGTGGGAAGAACCTGCTGGGTCCTAGTGACCCAGAGTACTGGTGTAGAAACCAGACCGAGCACAAGACCTTCCCAGCCGTCTCCCTATGATAGGGAGATCTTATCATACCTTCTCTCTATCTACACAGAAGGTAAAAGCCCCTGAAAGACGGACCGTCCTCAAACATTATGGCTGATTGGCCAAACGCTGGGACCGTCTGCGCGTGGCCTCTACCCTGTCATCCGTGCCACCCGTGACAAGACCCTACTGTAGAAGGGGTTAAGGTCAAAGAGGACCCAATTATATGTAGGGCTATGGAACAGAGCCTTAATCATCCAGGTTCTTTTAAATCAAACCTGGAAGCAATGGTGAGTTGATGGGCAGGTCTTTAAATACTGACAGTTATAGAGAGGTTCGCCAGCAGAGAAACAGCCCAATATACACTGCAAGAAGATGCCGTGATAGATCTAGAGATGATAGGTCTTCTGGTAGCTCGACGCTGAGAGACCCAGACAGTAGCCCCTGTAGTGTACGAGATACCTCAGAATGAGACCAGACAGGAGATTCAACTGTAAATGAGTCTCACTACAACTTTAACTATTGGAGGCGGCCATGGTGAGAGAGATCTGACAAAGAGACATACGCAAGAGATGTGGTAACTGAAAAGGGTCTGGTGACAGTGACAGACCATCTCTCAAGGACTGAAGCCCAAGACCAGACAGTAGATACAGGTGCAAAGGAAGCACAATATTGTACTGACTGCTGAGGGTGGAGAAGGTCTCACAGAGATAGGACTCGTACAAATGTGGTGGCAGAGTCTGAAAGTGTGACCTTTGGTGGTGACAAACATGATATCCTGGTATTGGAAAATATGGTGCCAAGCCTGCTTTAGGCAGAGAGGAGAATATGTGGTATGGCATCATTTGAATTTTTAATGGACGCTATTTATTGCAGAGGTGGTTATGCTCTGCAATGTAAATAATGTAGATTCAGGTTTGTGTATGCTGAGAAAACCTGGAGATGTTTGACTAGATACAACTCTCCACTTATGGGTGTGTATCAGGTGGTATGTCATGTGACTGGTTGTACTACTATTGTATAGGGTTTGAGGAGTCTGATCGCTTAAGGGCAATGAAGAGCAGAGACGGGTTCTTAGGTGCAAGGTATTTATATATACACAGCAAAACAATGTGAATGCAGTACACAGCCAAAGCACACAACATAACACGACCCCAATATATATATATGTATCGTAGTGCACAGTCCTTTAAGGAAACAGTCCGAAAAACCAATAGTCCGAAGCAAGCAAATCCGGATGCCTGCAGTCCGTAGCACGGGTCCTGGTACTGGAACAACCGGAAGAGATAGTCCGTGGTAAAAGGTCCCCACACACCGGATGACCGGGTAACAAGTTCAAACAAAGTTCCAAAGAGATAAAGAAAACACAAGTTCCAAAAGCACACAGTACATAGGGTAATGACCGGGTAGTTGCTTACACACTTGAACGTCTGAGCCCGAAGGTAGAAGCAGCGGCACCAGAAGCACGATGCAGGAAGCTGTAAGGTGAACCGAGATCACACAGAGCTCCAGGGAAGTGAGTGAATCCAGGAGAACAGCTGAGCAAGAGCAAACCAGGAACCAGTATACTCAAGCAATGAATGCTCACCTGAGCCAGGTCTTTATGTAAACTAGACAGGAAGAAGGGCAAAACAAAACAATGATCTCCATGCTGACTGAGGGCAAAATGGTCACACGGCAAGCCGGAAAACCTGGAATACTGACACTGGTTCTAGGTCAAATGTCTCTGATGTCAGCAAGCTGTGTGTGTTTGGAAGTGGCTGTAGTGGCCATTTTCATGGCAGCACACGGTAGAGACCATATGTGTGTGGAGCATGCAAAAAATCCTGAGAGAGTAACAAACCTAAAATTCATATCTGCAAACCCCCAGTCAGTGGAACTGTTATGGACCTTTGTTATGTTGCCTGTACAGCCAGAGGAAGGCTCCTGTTTGTGTAAAAGTTTATGGTTTATGACGATCTGAATAAACCTTATGGACGTTTAAATGAAGTATGCTGTCCTACTATCTCGTTGAGCGTCAAAGCGGGGGTGTAACCCCTATTACAGTGACTGATATATAAAGTGTTTACTACAATGTGCAGAGTGGAATACCATCATGTCAGCACATTGCATATCAGGCGGTTAACCAGCAGGCCAAAAGACTTCTGTAGTGATGCAAGCCATCGAGCCGTGGGGTGCTAACAGTATAAGTGAGCACACAGTGACCATGCCCTCTGCAGTAGCGCATCTATGCCAGGAAAGTGGGCTACAAATTGCTGGACAACCATGTTCAGGGCATGAGCCAAGTTCGCAATGTTGTTGCACACCTCCTTCCTAGGCTGCAGGTTCGGTGGAAATAGCAGTTGATGGAACTCAGTTTCCAAAGCTAACTACAACTTCTCAACTGTTTAACTCACATTTCCCAGGCATTTCAATGCTAAAACAGCCTGATGGCATTAAGCCCTGTTTGCTGCATAGCAAGGAGGTGTGCTGGATTCCTTTTGCACATCACCAGAGAGGTTTTGGGGGCAGGTGGCAATTTTGAAGTCGTCCATTTTGGATCCAACTTTATTTTTTTCAATGGGAAGAGGATCATGTGACACATCAAACTTATTGAGAGTTTCCTAAGAAAAACAATGGTATGCTTGGTTTTAACATGACTTTATTCTTTCATGAGTTATTTACAAGTTTATGACCACTTATAAAATGTGTTCAAAGTGCTGCCCATTGTGTTGGAATGTCAATTCAACCCTCTTCTCCTACTCTTGACACACTGACAGCAACACCGCAGAAGCAATGCTAGCACAGGCTTCTAGTATCCGTTGTTTCAGATGCTGCACACCTTGTATCTTCACAGCATAGACAATTGTCTTCAGATGACCCCAAAGATAGAAATCTAAAGGGGTCAGATCGGAAGACCTTGGTGGTCATTCAACTGGCCCACAACGACCAATCCACTTTCCAGGAAACTGTTCATGTAGAAATGCTCGGCGCTGTATGGTCTGATGTTTGGATTTATGTAAGAGTTTGCACCCTGAATTAATTTAGGGGTCTGGATTCATTTAACTAATTTGGGGGGGGGGGTTGATTTGGAGTCTGAATAATTGTAATGTTTGTAGTTTAAGAGTATGAACTTATTTATCTCCCCATCTATCTTACCTCCCCACCTGAGCTCCTCAATCTCACACATCTCCTGCAGAAACACAAAACAAGCCGACCACCTTCATTCTCCTATCTGCTTACTCTCTCTTTGCTTCTCCTGTCAGCCGGCGACATATCTCCCAACCCAGAACCTCCCAGCTAACATTTTCCACTATTCTTCCCTCTTATCACCCCACACCTACAAGAAACAGCCTCAATCTTTTAAACATAAAACCCATTCCCCTGAACATCTCTCCACGCCCACTCTCTCTGGAACTCTCTGGAATGCCTGTTCGATCTGTAATAGACTCCACTTCATTCACAACCTTTTTACCTCTCGCAGACTCTCCTTCTAAGGCCTCACAGAAACATGGCTGACACCCTCCGACACGACCTCCCCTGCTGCTCTGTGCTATGGTGGACTTCATTTCTCCCACACACCTCGTGCTGGCAACAAACATGGTGGAGGAGTGGGTCTTCACCTTTCTAGCAACTGCACCTTCAACCCAATTCCTCCTCTTCCCTCCTTTCTTCTCTCATCCTTTGAAGTGCACTCTGCCTTATCTACTCTCCATCAAACTTCCAAGTGGCCGTCATACATCGACCACCAGGCTCAACCACTGCGTTCTTTGACCAATTCTCCATCTGGCTTCTTCATTTTCTCTCTGTTGACATTCCCACCATCATCATGGGTGACTTCAACATCCCCATTGATACCAACCAGTCAACAGCCTACAAACTCCAGTTACTTGCTTCATCCTTTGGCCTCTCTCAATGGTCCCCCACAGCCACACACACAGACAGATATACACTAGACCTCATCTTTACCCGCCTCTGCCCCCTAACTTAATCTACAACCTCCCCTCTCCTCCTATCTGATCACCATCTACTTACCTTCTCATCCTTGTCCTCCTCACCTGCCACCCATGTTTACAACTCGCACACCCTCGCAGAAACCTCACACAAATTGACACTAACATATTCCCTGCAACTATTCTACCACTATCCTCCATGTCCTCATTCCATGACACAGATATAGCCACAGCTTTCTACAACTCTACACTCACAGTAGCGGTTGATTCAGTTGCCTCTCTCGTTCACGGCAGAACATGACGAATCAACAGACAACCCTGGCACACAGACACCACTAAAAAGCTGTGGCGAGAGTCTAGGCTTGCTGAGCGCCGCTGGAAGAAAACACATTTGCAAGAAGACTACACAGCATTCAAACAAGCACTTCTTAAATTCAAGTCAGAACTCACTACCACTAAACACAATTACTTCACTACCCTCATATCCTCTTTATCCCACAACCCCAGGCAGTTATTCAACACATTTAACTTTCTCCTTCGCCCCCCACTGCCCCCCCCCACTTCTCGTATCTCTGTAGAAGACTTCACAACACTCTTCACCAACAAGATTGATCAGATCAGACAAGTTTTTGGTTCCCAACCATCACAACCCCTATGTATATCAGACCACTCCTCACCCCCAATAACCCTCCACCCTCCATCACTGAAAAAGAACTTGCACACCTCCTCTCCAAATCGCATCTCACCACTTGTGCATCGGACCCCATCATACTTCCTCCCCAACCTCACCACCACGCTTATCCCAGCCCTAACCCACCTCTTCAATCTATTACTAATCTCTGGTACCTTTCCTTCCGCTTTAAAACATGCTATAATCACACCTGTCTTGAAGAAGCCATCTCTCGACCATGACCTCCACATCCAGCTACCGCCCCATATCGCTGCTCCCGTTTGTCTCCAAACTTCTTGAAAAGCATGTCCACATTGTACTCTCATCCCACCTCTCATCCAACTCTCTCTTTGACAACCTTCAATCCAGCTTCCACCCCCACTACTCCACCGAAAACGCCTTAACCAAAATTACTAATGACCAACTTACTGCACTTGGTCCCGGATAGAGTGCCAAAGATAGCTGACGCTTCTCCATCCTCCTCCTTCTTAACCTGTCCTCTGCATTCGACACAGTCGACTACTGCCTGTTATTACAGATCCTCTATTCCGTTGGCATCACTGACCTTGCCCTCTTCTGGATCTCCTCCTACCTTTCTAACCGCACATTTAGTGTCTCCCACTTCAACACTACCTCCTCACCCCATCCCCTCTCTGTTGAGGTCCCTCAAGGCTCTAGCCTGGGACCCTTCTTTTTTTCCATCTATACCCTTGGTGTAGGACAACATCATAAAGTCCCATGGATTCGAGTAATACCTGTATGCTGATGACACTCAGATCTACTTCTCTGGCCCAGACGTCACCTCTCTGCAGTCCAGAATCCCAGAGTGTATCAGCCATATCCTCCTTCTTCTCCTCTTGCTTCCTTAAGCTAAATGTAGACAAAACTGAACTCATCATCTTTCACTCATCCCGCGCACCTCCCTTACCTGATCTATCTATCAGAATAAATGATATCACACTTTGCCCTGTGCCTGAAGTCCGCTGCCTCGGAGTGATCCTTGACTCTGCCTTATCCTTCAGACCAAACATTCAAGCTCTCGCCATCTCCTGCTGCCTCCAAATCAAAAATATTTCCAGAATCCGTCCCTTCCTCAACCCTCAATCTACTAAACTACGAGTGCATGCCCTCATCAACTCCTGTCTCGACTACTGCAACCTCATCCTCTGTGGCCACTCTGCTAACACTCTTGCACCTCTCCAATCTGTCCTTAACTCTGCTGCCCAACTAATCCACCTCTCTCCTCACTGCTCCTCTACTGGCTCTCAATTTCCCAGCGTATCCAATTCAAACTAGTAACATTGACTTACAAAGCTGTCCACAATATGTCCCCCTCATATATCTCTGAACTAATCACCCGATATCATCCAACTCATAATCTTCGATCATCCCAAGACCTCCTTCTTTCCTCTACACTTGTATGTTCCTCATCTAACCGCCTGCAAGACTTTGCCCGAGCATCCCCTATCCTCTGGAATTCTGCACCTCAAAACATCCAACTGTACCCTACACTCGGAACCTTCAAGCAGAACCTGAAAATCCATTCCTTCAGAACAGCCTAAAGCTTGCAATGACCACGGTCCCACCTCACCACCACTGGACCCGATGCTCCACCAACACTGGACCCGGCGCTCCACCACCATTGCACCCAGCGCTCCACCACCCGATCAGACCCAACCTACTGTTTCCTTCCCCATTACCCTGTAGAATGTAAGCCTGTAAGGGCAGGGTCCTCTCTTCCCTCTGTACCAGTCTGACACTGTTAGTTTGTTCATTGTATTTTTAACTTGTTTATACTGTATGTAACCCTTTATTTTGTACAGCACCATGGAATCAATGGTGCTCTATAAATAAATAATAATAATAAATAATTTAGGGGGTTTACAGTATGTGGTCTCTTATGTCCCAAATGGCATTTCTACCAAAGCTTAGTCCTCATAACCATAATTAAAATTGTGCTGGTCATGTTTAGAGACGAGCAATTTTTTCCGAACAAAGTTCGCCAAGTTTGAATTTGGCACGACCATTGACGATTCAGTTAGTGATCGGAAAACTCAAGCAATTTACTAAAAAA
This sequence comes from Allobates femoralis, assembly GCA_033576535.1. Lineage (NCBI taxonomy): Eukaryota > Metazoa > Chordata > Amphibia > Anura > Aromobatidae > Allobates > Allobates femoralis. The sequence goes on from JARQOC010000003.1 coordinate 391,145,465, forward strand.
ATCAGTGAACATGGCTTTGTTTGGGAAAAAGTTAAACATTTTTAAATGGCCCTAAAACTTTCCTTAAAGGATTAAGGCCAAAACATTCACCAGAAGACTCGGTGGCTGGGAATTTTGCTAACCTAAGTTAGCTGAGCTTACAGCCATTGGGGTCTAACATTTTCTTTCAACATGGTGAATTTAAGAGAGCTTTAAAAGAAGCCTTTTAAGCTTCCTTCCTTGAGTTTGCAGGTGTTGGCACATCTGCAGGCTGTGAACCTTTGAAAGAGTGCCAGATGTGTCAGCAGCTGTGTAATCAAAGGACCTTAAAATCTCCTTTAAACATCCATCTAAGGGTACCGTCACACCTGGCCATATCACCGCCAATTACATAGGCGATTCAGAGGCGTGGCCTATCGCCGGCAACAGTAAAGAGGCGCTAAAAATTGCCTCTGAGTGGTCGCTGGTTTCTCAGCAGTGCTCTGAAACCAGGCGAGCACTCATGCCGATCAGCGATGTTACAGACGATGGGAGCCATAGGCTCCTATGTTACAGCATCGCTGCTGGGGTTTGTAGACACCCCAGCGACGATGCCGCCTGTAACATCGCCGGTGCATCGCCGGAGGTATCACCGCATGTAAACATGTGACGGCAACGCTGGTGGGGCGCCAAAAACGTGCGCGCCCCTGAGCGTCAGCGGTGATATCTCTGGCGATGTCACCAGGTGTGACGGTACCCTAAGAGAGTTTTTCATTTTTTTAGAAAGAAAACCTTTATTATTGCAAAGGGTCAGCAGCATGTGAAGCCACCTCTTCTACACTTATCTGCTAGAAATTCAGATAAAAATAGCATGTCCATTACATGTTTAACAAGCATGGTCTTATAGGTTTGTTCATATTCATAAAAAACTATAATATGGATATTGCTTCTTGAAAATGTGCAATCTCTTTATTTACTTTCCTTCCATATGTTTAGAATAAAGATTTTTGGCATGCGCACACGTGTGTTATATCATAAATATTGTTATAGTATATAGGGAAAAAACCAGACAGCATGTAAGACTGGGATCGGAGAAATGATCAAAAACACTCAGTAAGAGTAATCCAAATTTTATTATCAAAAGCCATACAGGATCAGGCAACACATTTAAAAACAATTAAAGGTGGAAATCACCACCACAACTGAGCTGTAGCCCTACAATAATTCTTTTGGTGTAAGAGTGGTTAGCATATGCCAATTCCAGTTAATATAATAAACAAGGAAAATGAGTGACCAGGTTTGAGGGTTATGAAAAAATTCATCAAAAAACACAGCAAATTCCTCTCAAAGGGTAAGGACATATAGTCCGATTTTTAACATTATTAATAAAAGTTATATTTTAGGTAATACCTTTGTTAGATGATACTAGACTGGATAGGTATACAATTATCATTTCTTCGGTGAGCATTATTACTATTATTTTATGGCGGGTTTCCTGTCAGGACCTGTAGACAGGGAAAGATGGGCCCTGGAAGCTAGGGACGTCTTCTCTGAAACAGAGGACAACGGCTGGGGCAGTGGTGCCTTGAGTGATCTTAAAGGGAACCAACCACCCCCAATGACCCCCCGGACTCTTAATATCAGTCCCTACACACAGCACATAGATGTGCTGCAATGATTTTTGCTAAAAAAAACTGTTTTTTCAAACTAAAGATAATGATTTAGAAAGTTTAAACTGAATGGACGGCTGGGCGGTACTTATCTCTGGCAAAAGCCGATATCTGATGTCAATCATCCTCCCGTCTCCCCTTGTAGCAGTAACGTCCAGCCCTTTATTCAGCGTCACAGCCCTGTGCACGGGCTCGCATGCCCGTGCACACGTCATCATCTGCAGCCGGGAAGCGAGCGCGCGCTCTGTCTTCCATAGCCGAGCGCAGGAAGTCAGAGCGCGCGCTCGCTTCCCGGCTGCAGATGATGACGTGTGCACGGGCATGCGAGCCCGTGCACAGGGCTGTGACGCTGAATAAAGGGCTGGACGTTACTGCTACAAGGGGAGACGGGAGGATGATTGACATCAGATATCGGCTTTTGCCAGAGATAAGTACCGCCCAGCCGTCCATTCAGTTTAAACTTTCTAAATCATTATCTTTAGTTTGAAAAAAACAGTTTTTTTAGCAAAAATCATTGCAGCACATCTATGTGCTGTGTGTAGGGACTGATATTAAGAGTCCGGGGGGGTCATTGGGGGTGGTTGGTTCCCTTTAAGAAACTCTTCCATGAAATAACTGTCACCTATAAGGAAAACGTAAAATCCTGGTGGGAGATTGAGAGCCTAGGAAAATACATAGGAGAGAAAATAGTCCCCAAAGGCCTAAGATTAAATATCATCCCTGCGAATAGATCTAGGTCCGAAACAATCGTAGCAAAGTGGGAAGAAGAATCTATAAACAGTTCTATAAGGTTTAGGAATATCCTTCTGGAGGAGGAGAAAAGCTCTTTTGAGGGTACAACTAAAAAACTTACAGAGTTGACAGAGGAGGCTAAGTAACATAAAGAGGATCCAGATTTTGGTAGAAGGGAGGCCACCCTCGAACATACGATAAGTAGATTACAAACATTCATAAAGGAACGGAAACACAAACAATAAATTCGTGATTCCTTAGAATTTAAAGAGAATAGAGCATATCTATTCCTTCAGAGGGGAGATAAAGATATTGGAAACACCGACATATCAGCATCGGACACTGACCACTCGGAAAGGGAGGGCGGACAACAGGGAGGACAGGGAGCTATACCACAGCCAGGAAAACGCCCTAAGAGCAGGAGATGGAGAAAGAAGGGAGGCAAAGGCAGGAGGGGACAGGGAAGAGAAGAACCAGACGAACTGATGCTTGGGGGTCACAATTACAGCCCGAGGAGACCAGATCAGAGCAGTGGAAATTTTATACGCTCTGGCTCTTGCTCATCGAGTCATACTACTTTGGGTACTTACGTGACGGGTCCTATTTTAGGAAGGGACCCTTACCCTTTGAGAGGAAGGGCTTTGGATCCGGGAGCATGACCAAAACAGTAGATAATAAGATCATTAACCTTTCAAACCATCAACTCTCTAGAGTGGAGGAAGGTATTTTGTTGAAAGGGCTATCATTTGTCCCAGCCAACCGTTACAATGATTTTGAGTGGGTGAAGGATTTGAATTTGTTTTCCAGAAAATTGAGATGGAAGAGGTTCTTTAAGATTAACAACGAGGAGAAATGCCGACAATTGGGTATTGAGGAGGATGACAGGATGACCTTCTCGGACCTTAATGATCTGGCAAGGAATCAGTCTAAAGATATCGGAAAGGGACAATTCACGGACTGTAGACTCCCAAGTAGGAGGATGCCGCCAAATAGTGACTTAACTAGTATCGACATCTTCACTAGTTTGGTAACAAATGATTTAAAAACGTTGAATAGAATGAGAGGGTTATACTATTCAAACCTCACGAAGGAAGAACGGCAGACACTGAATAACCTTACTAAGAATGACCAGATCCTTGTTAAACCAGCTGATAAAGGTGGGAATTTGGTCATAATGAGTCATGAAGTGTATAAAAAGATGTGCCGGGATATTCTAGATGATAATTCAACGTATACCAAGTTGGCGGCAGGCCCTACAGAGGAGTTCGGACTTGAATTAGGTTCCCTTTTATAGGGAGCACTTGTAAGAAGAGTGATATCAGCAAGTGAGAGAGACTTTATGTCAATTAAACATCCTGTGATAGCAGTGTTTTACTCCCTTCCCAAGGTACACAAGGGTCTTGTACCTCTGCGAGGGCGACCCGTAGTGTCGGGGATTGGATCCATGAGTCAGAACTGTGGATCTATTTGGACAAAGTGCTAAGAGATTTTGTCATTGGCCTACCCTCGCATGTTTGGGACACCCTGGATCTGATAGGCAAGCTTGAGAGCATCTCGGTGGGGAGCGATGTGCAGTTGGCCTCGATTGATGTCGAGGCCCTGTACAGTAGTATCCCACACAAGATGGGCCTCAAAGTGGTACAATATTACTTAAAGACCAGAGGGGTACAGTAGACTGAACACAATAGTTTTGTTATCTCGCTTTTGAAATACGTTTTGACCCTGAATTATTTTCTCTTCGATGGGAGGTTCTACCACCAGCTCAGGGGTACAGCGATGGGGAGCTCCTGTGCCCACAGTTATGCCAACTTGCTCCTGGGCTTGTGGGAGGACATGGTCGTCTTCTCTGAGGACAAGAGAACTTGGTGGAGTCCCCAGATATTATTCTGGGGACGATACATTGATGACATCATGATCCTCTGGAAGGGCGACACACAGTCCTTTAAGAACTTTATTGAGAGATTAAATGTAAACGATGTGTGATTATTCCACTTTACCGAGTCTCTAAAGGGAAAGAGAGGGATAGCTTGAAACCTTATAGGAAGGTGCAGGGACAGGTTTTTAGAGGCTGGGGACCGATTTGGAGGAGTCAGGTTCCCTTTAATAAATTGGTAAAAGTGGGTTGTCTGTGTTTTTTATTTCTTATAAAGGATTTTTCTCAGCCTGTGTTTTTTTTTAACTATTTACATACCAGATTGGTAATGAGGGGGTATCATTACCAATTCAGGGGTTGATGACAGCTGTCAATACTCATCTGTCATTAACCCTTTCTAGTACCCAATTTGCCACAGCACCAGGGCAGTGGGAAGAGTGAGGACAAAGTGCCAGGATATGGTGCTTCTAATGAATGTGCCATATTCTGGAGTTGATGCTGGCTGCTATTCTTACCCTGTACGGGGGCCAATAACTATGTAAGAGTAAGAGTAAAAATACCAACTCCCATACATGCACATTATCTTGGCTGGTATCAAAATTAGGGGGATCACACGCCAATTTTTCAATTATTTACTTATGTTTACCGTAATCTGACGTCAGTTTGGTTGCCATACTGGCAACCAATTAAAGATGCCAGCAGGGAGGGTGGGCGGGACTAAGTCTGCCTTTAACCAATCCCTGGGGGAAGCAGTCTGTGGTTAATGAGCAGGCCTGGAAGCAGGGTGATAGCAGCGCTGAAGCATGGTAATAGTCTACGAAAATAATGGCTATGCAAAAACAGCGGGCCTCCACTGTAAAATGGTTTGAGCTGTGTTTGGCAGCTTTCAGGCCCTTTTGAATGTGTTTTCTGGGCCTTTGGTTATGTCTCCCAATGATTTGAATGCGAACTGAACTTCAAAATGAACTTCACTCACCTCATCATCTAGTCATGTTATTGTGTCGTTAAGATATTATTTTACACTAATTACTTGGATATAGGTAGTTCTTTTCAGTTTACATGCACATTATATTTGAAAACAAAACCACTCACCCTGATGTGTTTAACAGTAAACATTACTGGTTCAGTTAAATATAACCTGCTAGATGATTCTTTATATACTGCAGCAGTAATGATAGGAGAATTGACGACAACTGTATGATTTGTGGCCAAAGCTTCAACTCCCAATTTTATACTGGCATTCTCTGTGGATAGGTAGCATCCAAGGTTATTGTACAAGACAAATGCAACTCTTATTTCACCTATAAATGAAAGAATAAAAAGACAATAGTTAAAATTCAGACATTACATTGGTACTTAATATTTCAGATGCTTTTCCTAATCTGCTTAGTCAAATTAAGGGAACGTCATATCTTTAAAATTTTGATTGAATGCAGTAAATGTAAGTTTGGAAAAGAGAATTAATGATTTCTTTTTTAATGTAGTGGATACTTTTTTAATACTTTCTTATTAACAGCTATATTTCTTACACATCGTTGTTTGTTTTCAAATGATAATAGTAACAGTATCAGATGATAGGGAAGAAAATGGTGTGTCACAGTCCGCGCTGCTACGATCATCCACTCCAAAGAAAACACGTGAAGATGGAACTTCCACGAACTATTTTATTTCCTCCTGCCTCCTACGTGTTTCGGTGCCCTCCTGGCACCTTCCTCAGGGATCCCTGAGGAAGGTGCCAGGTGGGCACCGAAACGCGTAGGAGGCAGGAGGAAATAAAATAGTTCGTGGAAGTTCCATCTTCACGTGTTTTCTTTGGAGTGGATGATCGTAGCAGCGCGGACTGTGACACACCATTTTCTTCCCTATCATCTGATGTATCTCCACACCTGTGTGGATGGTGGAAGTCCTGCAGCGGCTATCTGGTAACAATCATCAAAAACGCCTTCAAGCCAGTTGTGGGTTACACAACTGCCCCAGGTGAGTGAATCCCTGTTTTCACCACTTATACACTCAGTGCCACATTGATAGGGCACTATTGCGCCTCTTGTTCCCCCCTTTTTTATCTCAATAGTAACAGTATAACGTTGAAATGCAATTTGAATAAAAAAAACATAATTATTGCTTTAGAATTGGTTAACACCTAACATGTTGTTATCCAACTAGATTCATTATTTCTCTCTCTCTCTTTCTTTGAGTCGAAGTCTACAGTCACATAGAATGACTGCAGACTTGCACATAAAGCCTTGACAACCATTTCAGCTCTCTCATAGGAGCCTTTCTCAAGCAGTGGTGATAAAAGCTCCAAGGGGACAGCTGAACCATAGCTGGTGTGGGTAAATAAAGGATCCTTACACTTTCTTTTACTTGTTTGAAAGTGCTGTTTCATATATATATATATATATATATATATATATATATATATATAATTTAGAAAAGCTGCACAGCACTCAGCAGACCAGTGTGAACTGGTGCAAGCATAGGACGCAGAGATTAAAGGGAACCTGTCACCTGGATCTAAGCCCCTACACTATCACTACCTGTCCCTGCACCTTCCTAGCTGCTCCCTATCTATCCCTCTCTGAGCTAAATCCGCCCTATAAAACTGCAGAAAAATAACTTATAACTTACAGCAGTCCCTGAGGCTGGGGACTGAGAAGGCGGCGCCAGGCTCCATTCAGCCCCTCCTCCATGCAGCAGCACACGCCCCGCTGGGCGGCGTTATTCTTTCTTCATCGCAGCCTCCTCCATTTGGAATCTGTGATTTACACCTATCATGTTGTGGTGATGCGACCTCGATGTGTCCCCTGACTGAGACACAGCATATGGGAGATTGTATCTTATGCTCGGTAGCAGCACACACAGGGTGAGCTGCTACTGGAGCTAAGTGCTGATTGAAAGCACTGACCCCCAGGTGTGCGGGTGAATAGGAGATGATATGTGCTGCCCTGGGCTGTGGGGAGGGGGTGGAGTGTCTCAGGACAGCAGCAGGAGCTGCTGGGATTGTATGAGGTTCTACTCGGCTGTGCCCCGGTGTAACAGGCCAGACTAACCCCCCGACCAGAATATACTCGGGGTTAAAGTGGCCTAGGCCAGATTATACCCCTCCGTATACCACAGCAGCTGTAGATCAGGGCTCCAAGCAACACATGGGGGCTCGAGGCAGCACAAAGTGGCCCCAGGCAGCAGAAAGTGGCCCTACGCAACATACAGGGGCCCCAGGCAGTGCTAGGGCCCCAGGCAGTGCTACAGTTTTATAGGGCGGATTTAGCTCAGAGAGGGATAGATAGGGAGCAGCTAGGAAGGTGCAGGGACAGGTAGTGATAGTGTAGGGGCTTAGATCCAGGTGACAGGTTCCCTTTAAACAAACTGAGTAAAGTTGTTTGATGAGTTGATGAGCAAGCAGACATTGGCCAATGTATGTACTAAGAACTCCAGATTAAAAGAAAGATTATTGAGTTTTTTGAAAAAACGTAAGTTTTTGAATTTTTTCCTCAAACACATATGGCTTGTTAGCACTGTGCATCATTGGTGGTAGCTGTGTGCTGCATGGACTTTTACTCAGTTTTTATATATATATATATATATATATATATATATATATATATATATATATATATATGTTAAATAACAATAGAAAAACAAATAAAGAAAACTTGAAGATTTATGGAAATCACTGGATTAATAGACATGTTAATAATATGCTTACCGTATATACTCGTGTATAAGCCGACTTTTTCAGCCCAAAAATTGGGCTGAAAAGTCCCCCTTCGGCTTATACACGAGTCATATACTGTGTGGTGTGGTGGGGGCAGTGTCCGGGCACAGGAGGAGGTGGGGGGAGGCTGCAGAATGAGCGGCACGTCACGTGGTGCCGCTCATTAATTATGCATGGGGAGCAGCGCATAGTACATTGCTGCTCCCCTGCACAATATAGCCTCCCCCGCTGCCTCCCCGCCCCATGTATACAGAGGCCCCCCCAGCAGGGGTAATCTCACCCCCTCGGTCTGCAGGCACCCGGGTCCCTCCAGCTGCTCCGTCTGCGTGCGCGGCTTCTAATACCGGCGTCTTTCCCGCACTTCCTGTTTAATGCGATCATGTGACCGCAGTCACATGATCGCATTAAACAGGAAGAGCGGGGAGGACGCCGGTATTAGAAGCCGCGCACGCAGACTAAGCAGCTGGAGGGACCCGGGTGCCTGCAGACCGAGGGGGTGAGATTACCCCTGCTGGGGCTGTATTAACCCTGTGGGGGGCCTGAATTACCCCTGCTGGGGCTGTATTACCCCTGTGGGGGGCCTGAATTACCCCTGCTGGGGCTGTATTAACCCTGTGGGGGGGCCTGAATTACCCCTGCTGGGGCTGTATTAACCCTGTGGGGGAGCCTGAATTACCCCTGCTGGGGCTGTATTAACCCTGTGGGGGGGCCTGAATTACCCCTGCTGGGGCTGTATTAACCCTGTGGGGGGCCTGAATTACCCCTGCTGGGGCTGTATTAACCCTGTGGGGGGCCTGAATTACCCCTGTGGGGGGCCTGAATTACCCCTGCTGGGGCTGTATTACCCCTGTGGGGGGCCTGAATTACCCCTGCTGGGGCTGTATTAACCCTGTGGGGGGCCTGAATTACCCCTGTGGGGGGGCCTGAATTACCCCTGCTGGGGCTGTATTAACCCTGTGGGGGAGCCTGAATTACCCCTGCTGGGGCTGTATTAACCCTGTGGGGGGGCCTGAATTACCCCTGCTGGGGCTGTATTAACCCTGTGGGGGGCCTGAATTACCCCTGCTGGGGCTGTATTAACCCTGTGGGGGGCCTGAATTACCCCTGTGGGGGGCCTGAATTACCCCTGCTGGGGCTGTATTACCCCTGTGGGGGGCCTGAATTACCCCTGCTGGGGCTGTATTAACCCTGTGGGGGGGCCTGAATTACCCCTGCTGGAGCTGTATTAACCCTGTGGGGGGCCTGAATTACCCCTGCTGGGGCTGTATTAACCCTGTGGGGGGCCTGAATTACCCCTGTGGGGGGCCTGAATTACCCCTGCTGGGGCTGTATTAACCCTGTGGGGGGGCCTGAATTACCCCTGCTGGGGCTGTATTAACCCTGTGGGGGAGCCTGAATTACCCCTGCTGGGGCTGTATTAACCCTGTGGGGGGCCTGAATTACCCCTGCTGGGGCTGTATTAACCCTGTGGGGGGGCCTGTATTACCCCTGCTTGGGGGCCTGTATTACCCCTGCTGGGGCTGTATTAACCCTGTGGGGGGGCCTGCATTACCCCTGCGGGGGGGCCTGCATTACCCCTGCGGGGGGGCCTGCATTACCCCTACGGGTGGGCCTGTATTACCCCTGCGGGTGGGCCTGTATTACCCCTGCGGGTGGGCCTGTATTACCCCTGCGGGGGGGCCTGTATTACCCCTGCTTGGGGGCCTGTATTACCCCTGCTTGGGGGCCTGTATTACCCCTGCTTGGGGGCCTGTATTACCCCTGCTGGCGGCAACTGTATACTAGTTATGGCTGCTATATACAGGGATGGTGGGCTACATACCAGTGATAGGGGGCTTTATAACAGGACGGTGGTCTGCTGCATTGGTAGTTTACTGTTTCTATTTAAAATAAAAGTTCAACATTTTATTCGTATCTATTTTCATTTTTAAAATTTTTCAGTACCGGTAGCTGCTGCATTGTCCACCCTAGGCTTATACGCGAGTCAATAGGTTTTCCCTGTTTTTGGGGGCAAAAGTAGGGGGGTCGGCTTATACACGGGTCGGCTTATACACGAGTATATACGGTACATAGAAATGGAAATAACATTTTAACATTTTAATAACTTAATCATAATCTAGGGTGAACACATTTACCAAATGATTTTACAGCTATAACTGCATTTAAGACAAAAGTGTGACTCATAACTAAAGAGTTATACCTCTGTTCTAGAGGTCATAAAGAGACCTTTTTGAGGGAACGTCACCCGGGTCTACTACCGTGGTTATGGTGTGAGGTGGCAAAATTTACAGTAGCCTGACTCTCTAGTCTTCATTCCAGGTACACCAACAGTTTGGGATTATAATGTTTTAGTCTTGGAAGCAGGGGTGTCACAATCTCCACACTGCCTCTTCCTTTACTAGGTTGTGGAGATTGTTAGTCTGGGCTGGCTCTTTGCTGCAAATCAGCTGCATTCAGCTCACATTGAGTGTCTCAGTGTCAATTGTACATTTGCCTTTGGATTGATCTCTCTGTGCTCTGAGCCAGACCCTGACTGATTTGTTACCTTACCTGGACTTGATTCTCTGCTTGTGACCTGATTCCTCTTTCTGCCTGCTCCTCTTTATTTTGTTTTGTCCCTCTGGTTTCCTTACTTGACTTGAATTGGATTTTGCTTCTGACTACCCCTAGCTGTTACTGTGCCATTTCCTGGACCTGACCTCAGATTGTTTTGACCTCTCTTTACTATCAGTAAGTAGTAATATTATTATATTTATTTTCTGTTTTTACAGTCTGTTTTCTGCACCTCAGAGATTAGTTGACTGTAGTGACTCACGTCACAAGGAGTACAGCCATTTTAATGGTTCACTAGCCACTTTTAAACACAACAAAGCCAGTTCGAATGTTACTCATGCCTACTGTGAGCCAATTTTGTGGTCTAAACAATCTAGCATGGCCTGCAGCATCTCCATATTTATCTTCCATTGAGCACATCTGGGACATTAATAGACAGGTTAATGATTTGTAAATGATAAAAAAAATGGAAAGACATTTTTCAAAATATCTTGACATTCAAAATGAAGTAAGAGCGCCACACGCAGCTACACACTTTGGCTGCTATCAGTGAGGTTATTAATTGTTTGAGGAACGTTTTGCCATGCTTAATGCATTGTATATGAAAATCATCACGATTCTCTGCCGTCAGCTCACTTTGTGTAGTGCCCCACTAGTCAGTGCGCTACAGAGGGGTGCTGCACCCAAGACAAAGAGTGCAGTATTCCTGTTATGGGGGGAGGTAATGTTACTGATGATTAAGGAGGCTAGTTCCTCTGAAACGCGTCCAGCAGCACCCTCTGTGCGCTGTGATGATTTTATGATTTCACAATAACAGGAATATGAAGCATGCCACTGGATCGTCTCTACAATTTCTTATGACTATTGAGATGGACACCAACCACTAGATCCTTGTGAGTATATTGGCTGCAGGTCTCCCCTCCCCCTTCCTGCAATTAGTAATAGGAGGTAATGTAGGTCTGAGGCTCTGCATTCACACACTTAGAGCAGGGGACTATAGGGTTAAATCCTTTTCTGAGAGACCCAGTCCCAGTGGGAGGAGTTTCAGGCTAGAGCAGTGTGAGTGCGGGAAGCAGAGAGGCAGAACGAGAGAGGAAAGAGAAGGAGCAGGAGCTAAGAAGGAGGGTGCCTGTGAAGGAACGTAGCCCAGACAGAGACAGACAGAGGGTGACTGAAGATCCCTGGCCCAGTCCAAAGCGGTGTACCGGCTACAAAGCAGTGCAGAGGTCCATTCCCCTGGAGGCCTCCAGCAGCGCTCGTGCCATCACTGGATCTACAGGTGGCGTCACGACATACTTCTATAAACTCTTATCCCTGTAAATATTACCCCTTTTGTTGTCACCCAAGGGCACAGACTCGGGCACCGACCACCTGTGCCATCCCTGCACCCGAACGCCCGAGATCTGAGTACCCCGACCCTTGTGGGCCAGACACTTTGCACGTGCCAACCAAAGATGTCCCAGAGGTATTTCATAGAAGATTAGTCCAGAGATACTGTAGGACATGGTAGAATGTTTAGGTCACACTTGACTTCCCACATTAGTACAAGCAACATTGCTTGTTGTATTTATAAAACCTGTAATTTTCATAACTCTATGAATTTTCTTTTTTTATGTATTTCTAATGTTGAGAAGTGTTTATACAGAATAATAGATAAACCTTAGATTTATAGCCAGCAGACAAGGACAGGAGAAATAATACAGGCACACATAAATCTTGACTAGTCCACTAAAAAGTCTTTGTCACGAGTACAGTAGTCCAAATATGTAAGTCTGCTGGCAGAGCACTAGCAGAATGCATGTACAGTAGACAATCTGACAGTTATGATAGATGGACTGTATCTGTCGCTACATGTTCCAGAGATCTATTATGACTGTGAGACTCAGGGAAGACAAAGTGAGTGACTAACACAGTAACCTCCCAGCCAGCACTCATATTTCTTTTTAGTGTCTTAAATAAGACCTGTCACCCCACTGGTGCTTTCCAAAGTGAAACCACCACTGAATGCAGTGTGTCTGCTGCATTTAGGAAAGGGGTCCCCCATGTCTCTACCCCCTGTAACCTTTAAAAAACACTTTTGAAAGTTTTAAGATAAGAAGTCCAGAGGGACTTACTAAGTTCTCACACCTCACTGTTAACAAGGTCCTCCTGCCCCCTGCCTCTCTGTGCCGCCTCCTGCCTGTGTGGGAGAGACAGGGGGCAGGGAGGACCCCGTGAACAGCGAGGAGTGAGAAATTAGTAAGTCCCTCCGGAATTTCTATCTTAAAACTTTCAAAAGTGCTTTTTAAAGGTTATGGGGGGAAAAGGGTTGAGACATGTGAGAACCCTTCCCTGAATGCAGCAGACACACTGCATTAAGTGGTGCTTTCATTTTGGAAAGCCCCAGGAGGGTAACAGGTCCTCTTTAACTTGGAGAGGTCAGAAAATGGTAGGCGTCCAGGCATGCAGCAAAGGAATTTGCCAAAGCTGGAGTTCCTGCTAGGTCTGCCTCATCCAGTCATAGTGGCACCTTGTGACAATACTGCAGTGATGAGCTTCAAGCACATGCACAGAGCAAAGTTAGGAAAAATATTTTATAAATCATAGATAGTTATTGTTTTTTTTGGTCACAACTGCCAATGGCAAAAAAAAAAATTAAATAAAAGCTTTTTGCGAACTGTCTATGAATTTAAGTAAGTCTTTAAGCAGGTTTTTTTTTTAATTTTTGCAGTAATTATAATAATGGATTTTAATTATATTATTTCTACTTCTAGGTAAGCAAGAATTAGGAAATAAAAGAAAGGAAGTGGGCCTATCGGATCAATTTGCATAGAGTTTTATCTGTAGTCTGTTATCTTGGAGATGTATAGATCTGCTGAAGAGCTGTAGAAACAAATACAATTGAAATTTATGTAAAGTTTGTTGAATAACTTTGTGTTTTACTTACAACGTAACCATTGTTTAAATTTGTATTAAATAATAATCTAGAGCAAGTGATTTTAATAAACGTTCTAATATACTTTATAAGAAAATTATGATTGAAAACTATTCATAAACCTTTCACAAGGTGTCCCCACTAGACAGTATGTAGTATTATCCCTTTTGTTTTCAAATGATTTTTATTGAATTTGTACAAACAATAACAAGTATAATATCGTATTAATCGCATAAAACAATTGTATAGACATATTGTTTAAAGTATTAAGCAGAAGTAATGTAAGCATTATTTCAATTTCTTAATTTACTTTAAAGTAATATCATTCTTACAACTATACACATATGTGTAGTTATTTTTTATTTAACAGGTTGTATATATACATTACACATTATACTGTATATATATATATATATATATATATATATATATATATATATATGTAAGTTTCTGTATATATGTAAACTATCGTTTAATTTGACAGGTTAACTACCTACGTACAGCTGTAAAATATGTCGGTTGTAGCTGTAGTGGTGGTATTTAATTAATTTAATCTGCTAATTAATAAGTTTCTGTACAGGAACTTAACAGGTGGTAACTATATACAGTTTATGGAGTACACAAAGATATGCATTTGAAGAAGTTGAGGAAAGAGGTAGACAGTAACCTATTATTGAGCTCTATGTGTCTGTTTTCTTGAAGTTCTGATTAGATCTCTAGTGAATTTAACTCCGTTTTATACTAGTGTCGTGCATTAGAAGTAATTAATGAGTTAGTTTATTTGTAAATTGTTCAGGTCTCTTGAAGAATGAGGAGAGGGCATAAAGAGATTCCAATCTCTCCATTTTTTAAGATATTTCTTTAGAAGGTTATTTCTAATTGAGTAAGTATATTCATATGAGTTATGACTTGCAATTTTATTGATGGTGTCTTCAAATTTTGGGGAGAACATTCTTTCCAACATGCAGCTATGTTGTTTTTAGCTGTTAAGATTATATGGATTATAATTGGTCTATGCCGTTTAGGTGTCGAGTCAATCCCAATAAGTAATAATAGTACAAGTTCAGCTGAAAGAGTAATATTTAAACCTGTAATATCATTTATGAGCTAATTAATTTTAGACCAATAGGAGTCGAGTACTTTACATCCCCAGAAGACGTGTGATAAAGTGCCTACTTCTGTGCAATTTCTCCAACATAGTGGAGAGTTTTGTTCTTGTATTTGATGTAGTTTGTATGGTGTTAGGTACCACCAAGTATGAATTTTGTAATGTGTTTCTACTAGAGATAAACATGGGATGTTTGAGTATATACTGTCTTATATTAGTTGTATTTGGTCAGTTTTGATTTCTAGAGATAATTCTTCCTCCCAGGCATCCATGTTGGATGATCTTAAAGGAGTTATGTCCTGGTTGAGATACTGATAAATGGCTCCCTTTTTCCAAAATGGGGAGCTTTGAGGGTATTTAAGCATCTAGGTTAGGCCTTGCGGTAAGGAGAAGTTCATGTTGTGTGTTTCAATAAGAGTTTGGAGTTTTAGCTAAGTCTTTTCTGCCAAGTGTTCGAGTTTGTATTTATTCCTAATTGTATGAAAAGAGAAAAGTTGATTCTTATCATCGATAATGTCTTAGGTGAGTCTTATTCCTGCTGCTTTCCATGTTCCTAATTTAATTCTGGGAGCAATTATCTCAAAGATGTCAATGGTTATCCAATTTGGTGGGATTTTGTCATGTATTTTTATTAAGTTGTTGAATTGTAGTCTCCAAGATTGAATAGTGTTTTTGATCAATAGGTTTTTGGGTAATGGTTTATTTTCGTCACAAAGGTGAGATATAACAATTCATCCCATTTTGCCTCTCATATTCTTAGGTTCCTCCAACTCCAGCCAGGCTGGTCTGTCAATTTCTCTCCACCAGTTTTGGCTCAGTTTGATAAGTGTGGATTGGTAGTAGGCGCTAATATTAGGGAGAGCTAAACCACCTCTTTTTTTGTTTTTTATAAGGACTGTCTTTGCTACTCTTGGTTTACTTTTGTTCCATACGAATTTTGTAAGTTGCGTGTAATTTCTGTAACCATTTCTTCGGAACACTGAGAGGTATTAATCAACCTGAGAACAGAGTTCCATAGCTACAAATCCCAGTATAAAAAGTCAAAAGGGATCCACCAAATTGCAAGTGCACACATTTATTGTAGTATCAGTGAATCAATAAAAATACTAGGAACATATAAAAAACCAAGGGAGGTTACAGAGAGGGTAAACCGGTCACAGACCCCCACAGCAGGATACAATTATAGGCAATTACAATATCAATAAGGCATACAACATGGTACAATATAAATATAGATAAATACCATAAAAAAACAAATTGCTAGCCTAGTACTGAGCCCATAACTCACCCATGCTATGGGGTTATGACACATGTTCAGGGGATACCCCAACACGTGTTTCAAGCAAGTCTTCTTGCTTGAAGAAGTCCTGAAGAAGACTTGCTTGAAACACGTGTTGGGGTAGCCCTGAACACGTGTCATAACCCTATAGCATGGGTGAGTTATGGGCTCAGTACTAGGCTAGCAATTTGGTTTTTTATGGTATTTATCTATATTTATATTGTACCATGTTGTATGCCTTATTGATATTGTAATTGCCTATAATTGTATCCTGCTGTGGGGGTCTGTGACCGATTTACCCTCTCTGTAACCTCCCTTGGTTTTTTGTATGTTGCTAGTATTTTTATTGATTCACTGATACTACAATAAATGTGTGCACTTGCAATTTGGTGGATCCCTTTTGACTTTTTATACTATAAAAAGGAGGAACTTTGCTCCTGAGGAAGTGTACAGCGTGTACACGAAACACGTAGAGTGTTATAGAATAAAGAAAGTTATGATTACTGCTTGGTCCTTGGATTAACTCCTTGTGAACTGGAACAGCGCGATCCTGAAAGCCGGACTTCTCTCCTTTCCATATATGACTTTTTATACTGGGATTTGTAGCTATGGAACTCTGTTCTCAGGTTGATTATGCATTTCTGAGTTTCTAACTATGTGAGTCCAAGATGTTTCCCTATATTGTTGTCTTAAACTGAGAGATATTGACCTAAAGAGATAAAGGAGGTTTGGTAAGAGGCACATTTTATAGGCGTTAATTTTTCCGAGCCAGGAAATTTCTATTTTTGTCATATGTAATATGTCAGATTGGATGCAGGGGTGCACCGAGCCCCACTGCCGCCTGAGCCGCACTGACTACGGGGGGGGGGGGGATTGGGGGTGCTGTTGGAGCCTGGGGCTGCTGCCCCTTCTACAATGCACGGCTCGCCACCGCCGCCTGACCCGCGGCAGTGATTGCCGGCCGCGGCCGTGAGTCCCCCGGCGGTCGCCGCTTACCTCCGGTGCGCGGGGTGAGCGGCCGGCACCATGACAGGGGGAGGCTGCTTGCATTGAGGCGCCGCCCCCTTCTGCACTGCCGCTCCCCCTGCCGGCTGCCGCCTGAATGACAGGGCTCACCTTGTCCAATGGACGGTGCGGCCCTGATTGGATGGTCTTGTATATTTCTATGAAATTCGTATCTATGATGTTGGATAGCGGCTTGGTGAGTTTTATTCCCAGATAACCCAAAGTGTCATTTTCCCATGATAAGGCCATCTCCGATTTGAGATTTTCCAATATTTGTGGTTCGAGGTTGAAATTTAGAGCTTGGGTTTTTGCTAGATTGACTCTATAATGTGATATAGTTGAAAATTGTTGTATAGTAACAAGAAGACTTCTCATGGAGTTTAATGGATTAGTGAGGGTGATGAGGATGTCGTCCGCGAACAATGACATTTTAAACTGTGTTTGTTGGAGTGCAATGCCTTTTATAGAGGGGTTCATGTGAATTTTTTCAGCTAGGGGTTCTATAAACAGGTCAAAGAGAGTGGGGCAGAGAGGGCATCCCTGTCTAGTACCGTTAGTGAGGGAGAATTTGTCCGATAAGGTGTTATTGGTCAGTATTTTAGCTGAGGGATCAGAATATAATGATTTAATTGCATTTAGAATTCCTCCTTTAAAGCCAAATTTGTGTAAGGTCTGGAAGAGGAAGCCCCAATGGACTCTGTCAATTCCTCTACACACGATATCAGACAGGGCGCGTCTGGTTGCATCAGCAGTGCCTCTACCTGTCACAAACCCTATCTGGTCTTTTTTGTAAAAGTTTGGGAGAGATTTATTGGAGTCTAGAGGTTATAGTTTTAGTAATTATTTTTAGATCTGAGTTCAGAAGAAAGATGGGTCTATAGTTACTGACATTTTCTTTATCACCTTTTCCTTTTGAGATGACTGAAATTACAGCTTCCTGCATCTCTGCTGGGAGAGCATTTTGATCGGTAAATTTAGTGAGATAAGGGGTAAGGGAGGTGTTAAATTTTCGATAATACTCATTTTGGAGATCGTCAGGACCTGGAGCTTTACATTTTTTTAGTGAGTTAATTGTCTCCAGAATTTCATCATCTGTGAAAGGAGAATTATGGAATTTTAGTTCTTCTTCAGAAAGAATGGAGTCTAGAAATCTGTCAATATCCTAGTGGAGGGGGAGGGTTTCTTTTGGGTAATTTTTAAGGTTATAGAGTTTTTTATATTATTTGGCAAATATGTCTGATACAGTTTTAGGATTTTTGTGGGTTATATTATGTTCGTCTTTGATTTGAAGAATTCTCGTTTTAAGTCTATGAATTTTGATTCTTTTCACAAAAAGTTTAGATTGTTTATTCATGCAATTATAGAAATTAGCCCTAGAGAGTCGTACTATTTTATCATACTCTGAGGTAAGTAATGTTTTTAATTAAATTCTCAGTCGAAGGATTTCTTTATGGGTATCTTCTTTAGTTAATTTGATTTGATCCATTTCTAAGTCTCTAATTTTTTTGATGACATTTTCTGTATCTTTATTCTTTTCACGATTTAGTCTGGAATTAAGTTGGATAAATTGTCCTCTGATTACAGCTTTGTGAGCTGTCCAGAGTGTTGAATTCAATATTTCTTGCGAGTCATTTTCTTTGACATATGAGTTAATGGAATTTTGTATCTGTTCTTTGTATTGAGGATGGTGGAATAAGTAGGAGTTAGCTCTCCCGACTTTTTGTCCTGAGTGGCTGGGATAGGGGGCTAGTTCAAATATTATTGGTGAGTGGTCTGATCACCATCTGGGAAGGATAATTATGTTTTTAAATTTTTGCAAGGTGTGAATGTCAGTCAATACTAGGGTAATGCGGGCAAAAGATTTGTGGGTGTCTGAGTAGTGTGTGTACTCTATTGAGGAGGCATTCAGACAATGAAAAGAGTCATATAGTTCCTGACTATTCATCCAAGGGTTGAGGGAAGTGTTAGAGTTTCTAGATTTGTTAGAAGAGTCTATTTCCGGGTTTGGTACTGCATTAAAGTCTCCGAATATAAGTAGGTGACCTTTTTATACTGGTTGGATAATTTTAATAAGTTTATTTAAGAAGGTGATTTGTCCCTTATTGGGTGTGTAAACGTTAAATAAAGTATGATATGTGTCAACAATTTTACAGATTAAGATTATAAATCGGCCATCGCCATCTCTGATTACTTCAATTTCTTCGAATTTTAAACTTTCTTTGATAATGGCAACTCCTGATTTTTTCTTTTTGTTGGAAGATAAGTAGATATGGGGGTAATTTTTGTTATTACATTTTGGTGGGTTACCTATTGAAAATTTGGTTTCTTGGAAACCGCGACATCTATATTAAGTTTTGAGAGTTCTTTCCAAATTAGATGTCTTTTCTGGGGTGAATTAAGACCATGAACGTTAAAAGTTAGGAATTTATTAGCCATGGTCTATTTGAGATGATTGGGATTTGAGATCTGTTTTAGAGAGTGGTAGGTTAGTTAAGGGCTTGTGGATAGGTGTTTGATTTAGAATCTTTGTGTCTTCCATATTATAGATAAACAGGGAAAAATTTAACAACTGAAGGGGAATATTTAAAAGTTGAACTACAACTATTTCTAGTAGTTATGCAGATATTTAAGTGGAAGGGTTAGCAATTGAAACAGTGTTGACCTTCCTGTGCGACTTAGACCAGTTTAAAAGAGTAGGTTAGAGTAAGGACCTACAGTGTTGGCCAAAAGTTTTGACACCCCTGCAATTCTGTCAGATAATACTCAGTTTCTTCCTGAAAATTATTGCAATCACAAATTGTTTGGTATTATTATCTTCATTTAATTTGTCTTCAATGAAAAAACACAAAAGAGAATGAAGCAAAAAGCAAAACATTGATCATTTCACACAAAACTCCAAAATGGGCCAGACAAAAGCATTGGCACCCTCAACCTAATACTTTAGCCAAAATAACTGCGATCAACCACTTCCGGTAACCATCAATGAGTTTCTTACAATGCTCTGCTGGAATTTTAGACCATTCTTCTTTGGCAACTGCTCCAGGTCCATGATATTTGAAGGATGCCTTCTCCAAACTGCCATTTTTAGATCTCTCCACAGTGTTCTTTGGGATTCAGGTCTGGACTCATTGCTGGCCACCTTAGAAGTCTCCAGTGCTTTCTCTCAAACCATTTTCTAGTGCTTTTTGAAGTGTGTTTTGGGTCATTGTCATGCTGGAAGACCCATGACCTCTGAGGGAGACCCAGCTTTCTCACACTAGGCCCTACATTATGCTGCAAAAGATGTTGGTAGTCTTGAGACTTCATAATGCCATGCACACGGTCAAGCAGTCCAGTGCCAGAGGCAGCAAAGTAAAACCAAAACATCAGGGAACCTCCGCCATGTTTGACTGTAGGGACCGTGTTCTTTTCTTTGAATGCCTCTTTTTTTCTCCTGTAAAATCTTTGTTGATGCCTTTGCCCAAAAAGCTCTACTTTTGTCTCATCTGACCAGAGAACATTTTTCCAAAACGTTTTAGGCTTTCTCAGGTAAGTTTTGGCAAACTCCAGCCTGGCTTATTTATGTCTCGGGGTAAGAAGTGGGGTCTTCCTGGGTATCCTACCATACAGTCCCTTTTCATTCAGATGCCGAGGGATAGTATGGGTTGACACTGTTGTACCCTCGGACTGCAGGGCAGCTTGAACTTGTTTGGATGTTAGTCGAGGTTCTTTATCCACCATCCACACAATCTTGTGTTTAAATCTCTCATCAATTTTTCTTTTCCATCCACATCTAGGGAGGTTAGCCACAGTGCCATGGGCTTTAAACTTCGTGATGACACTGCGCACGGTAGACAGAGGAACATTCAGGTCTTTGGAGATGGACTTGTAGCCTTGAGGATGCTCGTGCTTCCTCACAATTTGGTTTCTCAAGTCCTCAGACAGTTCTTTGGTCTTCTTTCTTTTCTCCATGCTCAATGTGGTACACACAAGTACACAGGACAGAGGTTGAGTCAACTTTAATCCATGTCAACTGGCTGCAAGTGTGATTTAGTTATTGCCAACACCTGTTAGGTGCCACAGTAAGTTACAGGTGCTGTTAACTACACAAATTAGAGAAGCATCACATGATTTTTCTAACAGTGCCAATACTTTTGTCCACCCCCTTTTTTATGTTTGGTGTGGAATTATATCCAATTTGGCTTTAGGACAATTATTTTTGTGTTTTTTTCATTGAAGACAAATTAAATGAAGATAATAATACCAAAGAATTTGTGATTGCAATCGTTTTCAGGAAGAAACTGAGTATTATCTGACAGAATTGCAGGGGTGTCAATACTTTTGGCCACAACTGTATGGGGTAAATATGGAGGCTGCTCAATGCCTTCTGAGGGTTTATTAGTACATAATTCTTTAAATAATGCTGGTGCAAGGTGATGACCACCCCTTCTAAACCCTATACTAGACACTAGACTAGATACTAGACACTAGACTAATACTAAATTACATGATGACTTTGTATGTTACATGCTACAATATCGTTAACGATATCGTTGGTACGTCCCGGCTTTTGGGGCGGTGCTGCAATGTCATAACGATGTCGTTGCGTGTGACACGTAGATACGCCAACAATAAGTCGTTATATCGTTGATCGTAGGTTTATGAACATGTCCATAAATCTGTCATTCGTCGTTCGTTCAACTGCAACATCGTTGTGTGACACCTTTTCATCTTTTTTATGACTTTGCCTATTCAGAACTGAAGCACGTAGGCGACTAGCAACCGCAAGTATCGTTCGGTTTTTGGGAACCATTGCTGCGTCGTTCAATATATCTGTACGCGTGACACCTTAGCAGCGATCACTAAATGATGTCCAGCGATCTCAGACAGGTCGGACCGTTGGTGGGATCGCTGGGACATTGAAGCGTGCAACAGGCTCTTTAGACAGTGACTTGTTACAGCTTACTAGTCCATTAAGCCAGAACGTTAGGAGTGATATTTTAGATGACGAAACCGCTTGATGGAGAATTCTTCCTCAATCTCTTTAGGGGTTTCAAAGAATCTCTAAAAAAGGATCTTCACAAACAGTTTGATGAGATCAGAATATTGATGGCCTCGATAGTGTCCACAACAGACCTGTCTGAAAAAGCAATAGTCGAACTCACAGAAGATACCAAAGAGATGAGAGTAGAACAAAAATAAATGAGAGGTGACATAAGAAACTTGCAGAATAAATTAAATGAAAATGAGGTCAATGGGAGATGCAATAATCTATAGTTCAGGGTAATGCCAAAGAGATGGCCTCCACACAAATCATTCCATACTTAGGTTCTCTCTTAAATAAAACAATTCCATCCATACCTGAGATTGAATTGTACATAGAGAGAGTATACAGAATTCCCAAACCCTCATATCTCTCGAAAGATATCCTAGGACACATCATTGTTAGGTTCTTGCTTAGCCGTACGAGAGAAGGGATACCTAAAGGTCAGTGATAACGACCTGCCGGCATCGCTGGAGCGTCGTTACCTGGTCGCTGGGGAGCTGTCAAACCGGCATCTCCCAAAGGGGAAAATATATAATCTATCTGATCCAGAATGTCAGGCCATGAAAGATTACATAGCAGTCTGCAAAAAGGGTTTATTAGACCATCCACCTCACCAATTGGGGCCAGGTTCTTTTTTGTGGAGAAGAACTATGGTGGTTTTAGACCTTGCATTGATTACCTTGAGTTAAACGCGATCACTGTGAAAAACCAGTATCGGCTTCCACTCATCCCTGATCTTTATAATCAGCTGTTGGGAGCCAGTTGGTTTACTAAACTTGACCTCCGAGAGCGTTAACCTTGTCTGTATAAGAAAAGGAGATGAGTGGAAACCGCGTTTAACACACCCCTGGGCCATTTTGAGTATTTAGTAATGCCGTTCAGGCTCAGTAACGCACCTGCAGTTTTTCAGAATTTTGTCAATGATATTTTAAGAGATATCAGTGGTGTATATATGGTCGTTTATTTGGACGACATACTGATTTTTTCTTCTGACCTTATGTCACACATCCAACATGTCCGTTCTGTACTCCACAGACTCAGAGAGCATTCTTTATTCGTCAAACTAGAGAAACGTGTCTTTGTTACTGAGGAGATACATTTTCTGGGGTATATTTTGTCGGCTATAGGTTTTCGTATCGATCCTTCTAAAATTCAACCCATTAGGGAATGGGTACAACCCAAGTCTCTAAAGGCATTGCAGCGATATCTTGGTTTTGCTAACTATTACCGTAAATTAATTAACGTTTTTTCCGAGATAGCCAAACCACTCATTGATTTGATTCGGAAAGGGAGGATGTGGTCAATTGGAAGCCTGAAGCAATTCATGCGTTTTCTACATTAAAAGAATGTTAAATTCTAAGGAGAACAATAAGTCTGTACACTACAGATTATTCGTTATAAAATTGAAACAATTTTATTTTTTACAATAGAGCATAAAGTGAAAAGTGCACGAACGGCATTTTTTCAGCGGGTAATTACATGGATCCTGGAATAGTTGTTGGACTACTATCTGAAGCTATTGGCCGAAGGATTGCCATCCTACATACGGGATAACACGAAGGTCCTTAAACGGATCGAGGGCATCAATATGGAGGATGACATGCTTCTGGCCACATATACAACTGTAGTGCCGCTACATTGACGACATGCTCATTATTTGCAGGGGAATGAGGGTGGATTCTTGGACTTAATGGATCAGCTCAATCATAATGACAGAAATATCCGGCTGACATATGCATACAGTGGGGAAAGAGTTGAGTCCCTGGATATCAGTATTGAGAGGGATTCCCCTAATTACTTACAAACAGATATCTACAGGAAACCAACTGCAATGAATTCCTTACTGCACGCATCGTCAAGCGATTATCCACCTACTATAAAAGCCATCCCAGTGGGGCAATTTCTGAGGGCCAGGCTAATCTGCTCAATGGACCAGAAGTTCGAGACACATGCTAAAGACCTAGAGGAAAGATTCCAGTCCAGAGGCTATAGTCGTCGCATTATTAAGAAGGGTTACAGGAGGGCAAAGTACTCCAAAAGGAGAGATTTATTAACGACCACCGTTATTGATGAGGGGAAGAAGGATATTATCGGCTTCATCTCGACCTATAATGGAGAATGGAACTTAATACGGGAGATATTTTGCAAATATTGACCTATACTGAAATCGGAATCGGTATTGGCCAAATACCTACCTGACTTTACATCCCTGACCCCGAAATTAACTAAAAATCTGAAAGACCTATTGGTGGATAGCCATTATAAAGGTCGAACCCCTTCCGGGCTAGTCAGATCCTGGGGGCTGTTACCCCTGTGGGGACTGTGTGGCATGTGTAAAATATGTAGGGCAACCACTTTTCAATCAGCAGACGGTACAAAACAATTTGGCATTCGCGATCATATCACGTGTAATTCTAGTAATGTAATTTACTACGCAACATGTAGTTGCCCAAAAAAATACATTGGTCTTATATCTAGACCTTTGAAATTGCTTACTAGAGAATACGTGAGAGATATCATAGCAGCCAAAGAAAGTACTAATGATAAAGAACTAAAAACTATACCTCACCACAACTCTAACCCAAAATCCTCTAAAGTAAAAGGGATTGAAGTGATACAATGGGAGTCTGGGGTGAAAACTATAACAAGCGATTGGCACAACAGGAACGCAGGAAGTTACTGGATCAGTACCTTGGGTACTCTAGCGCCATTGGGGTTTAATGAAGCCTTCAGCTTTGCACCTTATCTTTAAAAAACTCCTTAAGAGAAATATATAAATTTGGTTAGAATAAATATTAATTCTAGATTAGCAATATCCACCATGCTATAGTAACCATTTGGTAACTAATTGTACAAACTAACATTTTGTGATGATTCCTTGTTCTCTATACACCATTGTTGTAATATAAGTATATATACAAGTGTTGTTGAACATTTTTATGTTTCACTTTTATTGTCATAGTACAGGTGATCATGACGTGGCGGCACATTATTTGAGGAAAACACACGTGTGACAGGGCAAATCTGGATATAGACCAGAGATTCTGATACGGAGTCACGTTCCCTGAGGAAGCGAGACCCGCAAAACGGTCGTAGGGGCTGGCGTCCACTGGCTCAGCAACTCCCCAAATGGGTAACTATTGGGGACCTTACTTACAAAGGCTAACACTAGGATGATGTTTATTGACCCGGGTTTTGGTGCAGGTTACCTCTAACGGTAATGCTAATAGACTAATACTGTAATAGACTATCTGAAAGGGGGTGTATATGACCTATGCATTATATATATTTGACAGTGTATTCTCTGATGAACACTAAACTTAGTACTTAGAGGTGAAATATACCCTGTTCATGTAATGCTGTTTAGTCAGTTGGTCTTTTACTTGCATGAAACCCGGACAGTATAATCCATATACTTTATGTGATTGCCCTTGTAATTGTACTATGCTGAGCTTTGTAAACACCTGATCCTATTTCGCATGTGAGTTACCTGCTGAAAAAATGTCGTTAGTGCACTTTTCACTTTATGCTCTATTGTAAAAAATAAAATTGTTTCAATTTTATAACAAATGATCTGTAGTGTACAAACTTATTGTTCTCCTTAGAATTGATCTTTTTTTCGAAAATCATTTTTATTGGGTTATTAACAGTATACAAAGTATATTCATACAAGGTAGAAAATCATGTGAATCAAGGTTCAATAATAATTCAAGGTTCAATATCATTACAACCCCGATCGTGACAGCGAAACCCAGCCACTCCAGCAGTGGCCAAGTCCACCATTGCTCTGTGCCTAATTCCAGACATAGTAACTCCCAACACAATAACTCTCCCCCCCTCCTCCTCCTCCCCTACCACACCCCCCCACGGCTTAGTTAACGCATGATCGTCTATTCGCAATCATATGGGCTGTGTGGTCAAGACCCGTTATCATTGACTAGGTGTTATTCAGTGTACCCCTAAGCTCTTAGTCGACGTTGTCACTCAATGAATCTAACAGGTATCTTCAAGTCCCCTAAAGTGTTTTGTAGATCTTCCAAGCAATACCAGGGAGTGTTGCGGAAAGGCAATACTAATCTATGTATTTCATCCTTAGCTAGTTGTCGTGTTATGAAATTTCTCCACTTCATGAAGAATTTCGGTCGTTTTATTATCCTTGTCGCCCTCAGCTTTCGTTTTCTCAAGCGACATCACTCTCTTTAATTCCAATAGTAGTTGTCGGAAGTTGATATAATCCCCTTTCCACGGGTCATTCAATTGTGATCAAATATCAGCAAATCAAATAGCCCAGAAAAGGGTCTTTTGTTGGGAGCACAACTAAACGTTATTTATTTTTTCTGTAATTCACCTTTATTTGAGGACCTCAGCATGTTTTCATCATTGATTTCACATGGAATAATGTTTTGTAATTGCCTAATGGTGCAATTTTTTACTTTGGCCTAGGGTCACACTTGCGGCAGATTTTTGAAATCTTGATCCAGTTTTGAGCTGTCAAAAAGCTCAAAACCGGATTAGGAAACTGCTGCCCATAGGAGCCCATTATGTTAACCGATGGCACTACATGCAATCCGGTTAACGGCTCTGGATTTGCAGCCTGCGTGAAAAATCATGCAGGCTGCAGTTTTCGCAGCGTTACTCTGCCGCAGTCTTTGTGTTAAATAATATGAATCTGTCGGGCCCACTGGGACGGGGGGTACTCGGTACAGGACCGGTCTGCTACTGGGGAAGTTACGGATGGTCCTGGTCGGACCGGGTCCGGGCTCGACAATGAATTAGGGGAATATTTACAGGGGATTGTCAGTCGTAACGCCACCACTATATGTGGCCAGTAAGGGAGCCGCCACTGCTGCAGAACCTCCGGGGATGATGTAATGGCAGCGTAGATGGTATAGTTCCAGTGTATTTCCCGGGGCAGTGATGGTTATAGTCTATGGTGTAGGGTGCAGGCTTGGTGCTGAGTGCAATTTACTTACTAGCAGATGCTGCAGGAATCCTCCCTCGTGCTGGAGCTGACAGGCTGTGGCTCTGCAGGTTGCGGCCGTTATAATCCTGTATGGAGGGAATGGTACGCAATAGAGACAGACGAGTGAGGCAGATTCAGGGTTCTCCGTGTTTACTTTCAAAGCTCTTCAGTACAGTTTACAACGCAGTTACAGTTCAGTACAGTTCTTACAAGTCTCAGTACATGGGCTCACTCTCCCCTCCGGGGTTCCCTTTACTCTCTGCAGCCAGGTCTCTCTCTGTGACCCCTCACTCTGTCTCTGTGTCCTTTCCGGGCTGTTAACGTTCTCTGAGTTCACTTGGTGTGCGTCTCCGGACAGTATGGCGGTACTCGGGTCCTGTGGGTCCTCCTGTTTGTCACTGAGCAGCCTGTCCTTTGGGGTAGGGACCATAAGTGTAGCTGTGGTCCCCCGTCGGTTGTCTGGGGATGCCGGGTAAACTACGGTCCCCTTTAGAGCTGACACTCTACTCAGCCCAGCCTCCAGCAGTCCACCTGTGTGAGGCTCTACCAGGCTTTCTCTCCTGTGTCTTCCAGTGTCATAGGTGGGCTACTCCGCCTGCAGTCGGTCGTCTCGGCTGTAATTCTAGGGCCCGGGTATCACCGTCCCTCTCTGTCCTCTCACACTCCTGGGGATCTGGTTTCGGACGGGCTTTCTCTCTCCTCCGGCTCGCACGGGCTCGGTACACATTCTTCGCTCCTACACCGCACTCTTCCAGGACGTGTGAACCCTTCTTCCTGCTCAGCTGGATTCGACCTTCTGCTGTCTCTCGGCCTGTGCTGTGCTCCTCAGCCTGCTGCTGGTCTGTGTCTTTGCTGCACGGCACCCTGGGCCTACTCTTGGTCTTGTCTGGTCGGCTCACTCTGGCCTACTGACTCCTTCCTCCTCTCCCTTCACTATTTCTACTGTCAGTCACCTGACTACGTGTGTGCCCAACCCACTTCTCTAAATCCACCACCCCTCGCCTGCCTAGAGTCTCCAAGCTCGGGCTGGATGCTGCCCTCTACTGTACGTGGGTTGTGTGGGCAGTGAGGGTATTGTTGTGCAACTATTGTCCTACCTGCCTGGCTGCAGTTCCCTTTGTGGCCTCCTGGATGCAGGGGCGCCACAAATCCACGTGGGCAACATGTCTCTAGGCGGTGTCCACCCCACCTAGAGACATGCTGTAAACACAGGACAGCATGTCAGGGGTTAACTTAACTGTTAACCCCATCACCGCTATTGTCGTCTTTCTTCTATTCATTCTATATATATATATTCATATATACAAAAAAGCCGTCATTAGCTGCGATGGGTTTAACAGTTAAGTTAACCCCTGACATGCCGTCCTGTGTGGACAGCATGTCTCTAGGGGGAGTGGACACCCCTAGAGACATGTTACCCACATGGATTCATATTATTTAATCCTTTGTTCAACCCTGCAGCAGCAGGGATGAACAAAGCAGGCGGTAACCGGATTGCTCTGGATTACACATCCAGAGCAATCCGGTTACCGCATTGCGGTTTAAAGAAAAGTTTTGGACACAAAAATGTGTCTGAAGGTAATTGTGGTTCCCGCATCCAAATCCGGATGCGGGAACTGCAATTACCTTTTCAAGTGTGACCCTAGCCTTTGTCTCTCAGGGAATTTCCTGCTGCCTGTACACCATTGTGTCATCCATTGTCCCTATACATATTGTGTATAATTGCAGGGTATTAGTTTAACACCAACCCATTCTAACTAAGAGGTTTATTATGGGGCCTCTGCTTCTTTTTGTCATGGTGGTGTTAATCCACATTTTTAAATGTTTTTAATTGCCTTGTCTGTTTTCTGCTTGTTTTTGATAATAAAGATTTGGATAGCTCATACAGAGTTTTTTTATTTCCCTGATCCCGGTCCTTTATACATGCTTTCTGGATTCTTTTCTTTTTTACACGGTTCCTCCAGGCCCCTCTAGTGTCACTGAAGACTATCAACTCCCTCACCCTTTGGTCAAGCGCAACGCTCGACGAGTGCAGGATCGCCACCAAATCCCAGGGCCTGCACCATCCTGACTCCAAAGCGTAGTCTGAGTGTTTACTCGCTCGCCTCAGCTAGTCAACAATGTGCCGATTGATATAAGCTAGGTTGTAGCCTCTGATGTTTGGCAGCGCTAGTCCCCCCTCCCTCCGTGGAAACATTAGTTTCCATTTTGTTGATCTTGCATCTCCTTCTCCTCCATAGGAAATCAGAAAAGGCCTTGCTGAGTTTGCTGACATCTACCTGGCGTAAAAGAAGGGAAGAGTTTGAAGGGGGTATAGCAGCCTTGGGAAGCTTATCATTTTTATTAGGTGGTTTCTCCCCAAGAGTGACAAAGGCAGGTCTTTTCATCTATTTAGTTCTTGTAATATCTTTTGGATAATGGGTGCATAATTAAGCCGATATATTAGAATTGATCTTATTGTGGAGTCCTGGGTACACAGCTAGTATGAACAGTTAGAAAACTCTTTTACTAATTCAAAGAATGTTTTTCCTCTGACCCAATATTGGTTCAGCCTGATCTGGACTGCTCCTTTATTGTAGAGGAAGTTGGTGTGGGAGCAGTGCTATCACAAGGCACTGCATCAGTGTGCCTTCTTTTCCCGAAAGTTCTCATCTACCGAGAGAAATTATGATATTGGTAATCGGGAATTGTTGGCAATCAAATGGGCCTTCGAAGAATGGCACCACTTCCTCGAAGGTGCCAAACATAAATTCACGGTAGTTACTGACCACAAGAACCTGTCCTCCTTGGAGTCAGCAAAAAGACTGAATCCTAGACAGGCTAGGTGGGCTTTGTTCTTTTACAGGTTTGATTTTGTTATCACTTTCTGACCAGGTACTAAAAATGTAAGGGCTGATGCCCTTTCTCGAAATTTTTGCCCCTCACAGGTCGAGAACTCAGAACCAACTCCAATTTTAGCCAAGGGGATAGTTATTTTGGCTGTTTCTTTGGACCTTCTGGAAGATATCCGTAGAGCCCCAGAACAGGCCCCTGATATTACTCCTTTCCAAAAACTATTTGGCCCTGCCAACTTCCGCCTGCAAGTTCTTAATCACATGATTCCGTCCTTGCAGGGCATCCAGGTATCAAATAACACCATCAGACTTGTAACCAGCAATTTTTGGTGGCCAACTATAGTAAAAGACTGTAAGGAGTATGTACAGGCTTTTGAAACCTGTGCTCACGCTAAGTCTCCCCATAACCGTCCTGCCGGGTTGCTCCAGTCCTTGCCTACCCCTCGTATCTCGAAGGACCTCATTACTGACCTACCACCCTCAGAAGGGAAGACTTGTATCTTGGTAGTGGTAGATAGATTCAGTAAGCAGTGTATCTATTAAAAGATTACCTAATTCTGAGACCCTTAGCAAACTATTCATTAGTCATGTTGTACGATTGCATGTTGTTCCTGTGAATATTGTTTCTGACAGGGGCAAACAGTTTGTTTCAAAATGTTGGAGGGCATTCTGTAAACGGATTGGAATTGCATTATCCTTTTCCTCTGCCTATCACCCTGAAACCAATGGTCAAACCAAGCACACTAATGAAGCCCTCGAGCAATACCTTCTTTGTTTTGTCTCTGAGCATCAATCCGATTGGGTGGAACACGTGCCGCTAGCAGAGTTTGCCATGAATAATCAGTACAAGAGAGAAAAAAAGATCCGCACCAACTAGAATCTTGATTAAAATATCTCCGGTTCTTTATTCAGCATTCAAACGTAAAATAGCAATTCTGGGGTACACAGCCCCCCTCTACACCTGACACGTTTCAGAAAAAACAATCCTAATCATAGGCATTAGTGATGAGCGAGTACTAAAATGCTCAGGTGCTCGAAGCTCGGGCCGAGCATCCCGAGATACTCGTGTACTCGGCCCGAGTAACGAGCCCAATGTTATCCTATGGGAGACACGAGTATTTTTATGAAATGACTGCCGGCTGCCTGGAAAAACCCTAAAAATGTCACAAAAGTCTCAGAAGAGTGCTGAAATGACATGGCAACACCATGGGGAAGACCCCTGGAAGCATTTCTCACTCAAAAGTCACAGCTCAGAACAATGTTGTCCGAGTTTCACGCCAATTTTACGGAGTCTCCAGAAAACCTTCCAAAATGACACCAAATGAATATTTAGGTTGGAAATGTTAAGGGCACATACCCAATAGTGAGATACAGCTGTTGTATGTCACTTTTTGTGATTACATAAAAGATTTTACGTGAAAACATTGTGCGACACTCCGATGACCCTGACAAGAGACGTACATGAAGCCCTGTCTAGAAATAAAGTGCCCATTTTGAGGAACTGGGTCTATTGTAGTATCTTCCTTTGCAAGGGCAGTCAAAAATTGGGAGGTTCACCAATGCCCCTGGATACAGACATGCAGGATGGCCTGTAAACAAGAACTGGGTGTATTTTAGTATAGCCCTTTGGTCAGGGCAGCCAAAAATTGGGAGGCTCCTCTTTGTCCCTGGATAGAGATGTGCAGGAGGGCCTGTAACCCTCAAGTGGGTGTATTTTAGTATAGCCCTTTGGTCAGGGCAGCCAAAAATTGGGAGGTTCAACAATGACCCATGCTTACAGACATGTAGTAGGGCCTGTAACCCTCAAGTGGGTGTATTATAGTATAGCCCTTTGGTCAGGGCAGGCAAAAATTGGGAGTTTCAACAATGACCCATGCTTACAGATATGTAGTAGGGCCTGTAACCCTCAAGTGGGTGTATTTTAGCCTAGGCCTTTGGCCAGGGCAGCCAAAAATTGGGAGGTTCAACAATGACCCATGCATACAGACATGTAGTAGGGCCTGTAACCCTCAAGTGGGTGTATTGTAGTATAGCCCTTTGGTCAGGGCAGCCAAAAATTGGGAGGCTCCTCTTTGTCCCTGGATAGAGATGTGCAGGAGGGCCTGTAACCCTCAAGTGGGTGTATTTTAGTATAGCCCTTTGGTCAGGGCAGCCAAAAATTGGGAGTTTCAACAATGACCCATGCTTACAGACATGTAGTAGGGCCTGTAACCCTCAAGTGGGTGTATTTTAGTATAGCCCTTTGGTCAGGGCAGCCAAAAATTGGGAGGCTCCTCTTTGTCCCTGGATAGAGACGTGCAGGAGGGCCTGTTAACAAGAACTGGGTGTATTGTAGTATAGCCCTTTGGTCAGGGCAGCCAAAAATTGGGAGGCTCCTCTTTGTCCCTGGATAGAGACGTGCAGGAGGGCCTGTTAACAAGAACTGGGTGTATTGTAGTATAGCCCTTTGGTCAGGGCAGCCAAAAATTGGGAGGCTCCTCTTTGTCCCTGGATAGAGACATCCAGGAGGGCCTGTTAACAAGAACTGGGTGTATTGTAGTATAGCCCTTTGGTCTGGGCAGCCAAAAATTGGGAGGTTCAACAATGACCCATGCATACAGACATGTAGTAGGGCCTGTAACCCTCAAGTGGGTGTATTTTACTATAGCCCTTTGGTCAGGGCAGCCAAAAATTGGGAGGTTCAACAATGACCCATGCATACAGACATGTAGTAGGGCCTGTAACCCTCAAGTGGGTGTATTGAGGTATAGCCCTTTGGTCAGGGCAGCCAAAAATTGGGAGGTTCAACAATGACCCATGCATACAGACATGTAGTAGGGCCTGTAACCCTCAAGTGGGTGTATTTTAGCCTAGGCCTTTGGCCAGGGCAGCCAAAAATTGGGAGGTTCAACAATGACCCATGCATACAGACATGTAGTAGGGCCTGTAACCCTCAAGTGGGTGTATTGTAGTATAGCCCTTTGGTCAGGGCAGCCAAAAATTGGGAGGCTCCTCTTTGTCCCTGGATAGAGACGTGCAGGAGGGCCTCAAAACATTTTTCACATTGAAAAGATGCGGGTATCCTGTCTTTGTAATGCCCATTCAAAAAGAATGGGCGTAAACATTTACCACTGGGGGAATACCTGAAACAACAGCCAAACTATTGTAACGGTCATCATGGTGGCACATGAGGAGAAGGAGGAGCAGTCCAGCGATTAGCTAAGGAATAGGAAGACGACGTGGTGGATGATCTAGTAGCTGACCCAACCTGGCAGGAGTATATGCAGAGCGAGGACAGCAGTGCACAGGGTGAGGGAGGCGTAGCATCCCAACAGGCGGTACGAAGCAGGGTCGGGTACGCAGGCAGAAGGCAGGCAACCGGTCCCCGGAACAACAACACGACACAAGGTGCCTGTGCAAATGTTATGTCTTCCCGAGTCTTGCAGCATTTTAAGTTGGCTCCAGATGACTGTAAAAAGGCCATTTGCAACACCTGCCATGCCAGCATCAGCAGGGGTACAAAAAGTAGCAGCCTGATCACCACCAGCATGATCAGGCACATGTCAGCCAAGCACCCGACTTTGTGGGAAGTACAACAAAGTCCAGGAGCGGTGCTTGCTGATGTCACTGCTACGTCTTCGCCTGTTGTGCGTGCGAGCCAATCCCCTGTCCATGCTGGCCGCGAACAAGCCTCCGGCCCTGCACCTGAAGGTGCCCACGCACAAATTACACCACCATCAAGCACGTCCTTGTCCCAGCGCAGCGTTCAATTATCCATTCAGCAAACATTTGAACGCAGGCGCAAATACGCTGCCAACGCCCCACATGCCACAGTCCTGAATGATCACATTTCGCGACTCATAGCGCTACAAATGTTGCCTTTCCGGCTGGTGGAGACGGAAGCATTCCGTGACCTGATGGCGGATGCTGTCCCACGTTACTCGGTCCCCAGCCGCCACTATTTCTCAAGATGTGCCGTCCCCGCTTGGCATAACCACGTGTCCAACAGCATCACACGTGCCCTCAACAACGCTGTTTCAGCCAAAGTCCACCTAATAATAATAATAATAATAATAATACAGCTTTATTTATATAGCGACAACATATTACGCAGCGCTTTACAATGTAGGGTTAGAGTACAGAAAATATAATACAGTAAGTAATTACAGTAGAGAACAAATAAAGTACAATAATTGGATACAAAACAATAGGCATTGAATCAATGTAAAAAAAAAAAAAAAAAAAAATAAAGCAAGAAATGAAGGTCACCCTGCTCAAAAGAGCTTACAATCTACTACAAGATAGGGGTTGCACAAGGTACAGGGGCTTATTGCACTGATGGTCCAGGCATCTTGAGGAAATGGGGCATAGAACTAAGCTTACATGGATGGTCATTATACAGTCTGTGTCGACCTTTTTGGTTTGGTGGAGTTTGTAGAAGAGTAATGTCCAGAGGGA
This sequence comes from Allobates femoralis, assembly GCA_033576535.1. Classification (NCBI taxonomy): domain Eukaryota; kingdom Metazoa; phylum Chordata; class Amphibia; order Anura; family Aromobatidae; genus Allobates; species Allobates femoralis. The sequence continues at coordinate 391,179,532 of JARQOC010000003.1, forward strand.
TAGGCCATTCACTATCTACAGTACAAAGGAATTCTATTAGGGAGTATGATAGGCCGCCTTAAAAAGATGCGTTTTTAGGGATCGTCTGAAGCCATGCAAGTTGTGGATAGTCATGATTTCTTGGGGTAAAGCATTCCAGAGGTTTGGTGCAGCTCTGGAGAAGTCTTGGAGCCGGGAGTGGGAGGATCGGATTATTACAGATGTCAGTCGAAGGTCATTTGAGGAACGTAGAGCGCGAGTGGGGTGATAGACAGAGATGAGGGAGGAGAGGTAGGGGGGTGCTGCACTGTGAAGAGCTTTGTGGGTGAGAAGAAGCAATTTGATTTTGATCCTGTAGTATACGGGCAGCCAGTGCAATGACTGGCACAGAGCAGAGGCATCTGAGTAACGATTGGCCAGATGGGTGATCCTGGCTGCTGCATTAAGGATGGAGTGGAGAGGAGAAACTCTGGTGAGGGGGAGGCCGCTTAATAGAGAATTGCAATAGTCAAGGCGGGAATGGATTAGGGCCACGGTCAGGGTTTTTGTTGTTTACAGGGTGAGAAAGGGACGGACTCTGGAGATATTCTTCAGGTGTAAGCGACATGAGCGGACGAGACATTGTGTGTGGGAGGAGAAGGAGAGATCAGTGTCAAACATAACACCCAGACAACGAGCCTGCTGCCTAGGCGTTATCGTGGTGCCACAAACTGAGAGAGAGATGTCCGATTTAGGAAGGTTAGTGGATGGGGGAAGCAGAAGAAGTTCAGTTTTGGAAAGGTTTAGTTTCAAATAGAGAGTGGACATGATATTGGAAACTGCATCTAGCCAGTCATTGCTGTTCTTTAATACCGCAGGGGTAAGGTCAGGGACTGAAGTGTATAACCACAGACACGTGGACAAGTGCTTGTGGGCAAGTCCGCTACATCTCCTTGACAAAACACTGGGTTAATATTGTGGAGGCTGTGACACAGTCTGAGCGAGGGATGGAACATGTCCTTCCCAAAGCAAGGATAGCAGGCCCAACCTCTGTCAGGGTTTCACCGACACTCTACAGCTCCGGAATGTCATGCTCTTCAGCCTCCTCCTACTCCTCCAGGTCATCCTCATCCACTGTACCCTCCACACCAGTCCCAAGCTGGAAGCACTGCAGCACTGCCTCTGCGAAGCGGCAACAGGCTGTGCTGAAGTTAGTCTGCATAGGTGACAAACCCCACAATGCAGAAGAGGTGTCGACAGCTCTGAAACAGCAGGCAGATCACTGTCTCACACCTGTGAACCTAAAGCCAGGAAAGGTCGTGTGTGACAATGGCCGGAACCTGGTGGCAGCTTTGAGGCGAGGCCAGCTGACGCATGTTCCATGCGTGGCCCACGCGCTCAACCTGGTGGTTCAGAGCTTTGTAAAGTGATACCCATAGCTGTCTGAACTGCTGGTAAAAGTTCGCCGTCTGTCTGCACATTTTCACAAGTCACCTGCTGCTTCAGCCGGCCTTGGCAGATTTCAGCGCCGTTAGCGTCTTACGGCACACAGACTGGTGTGTGATGTCCCCACGCGTTGGAATTCAACTCTGCACATGTTGGTCAGGATATGTGAGCAGAAGAGGGCAGTTGTGGACTACCTGCATCACCTAAGCCGTCGGGAAATGTTTCAAACTCCACACATAACACCTGAAGAGTGGAGATGGATGTCCGACCTATGTACCATACTCCAAAACTTTGAGGACTCCACCAACATGGTGAGCGGCGAGGACTCCATTATTAGCGTCACCATACCACTACTCTGCCTTCTAAAACGGTCTCTGCTGAAAAACAAAGATGATGCATTGCAGGCCGAGCGCAATGACTTGGAGCAAGAAACAGTAGTGGATGTGGGTGAAAACACACAGTCCAGCCTCATCTCATCACAACGTGCAGTGGAGGACTATGACGAGGAGGAGGAGGATGAAGACATGGAGCAACTCTCTGGCCAAATTGAGGATATGACATGCACACCAGTCATACCCTCGATTCAGCGTGGCTGGCCAGAGGACAGGGGAGATGAGGAGGAGGAGGAGGAGGACAGCATGTTCAGTCATCGTGTTGGTCTGGATACTGAAGTGATGGCTGTTAAGAGTCTGGCGCACATGGCTGACTTTATGGTAAGCTGCCTGGCTCGTGACCCTCACGTTCAGAACATCTTGGCCGACAATCTGTACTGGTTGGCAACACTGTTAGACCCACGCTACAAGGAGAACTTTATGTCTGTCATTCATGAGGCGGAGAGGTCAGCCAAAATGCAGCAGTTCCAGAAGGCCATAGTCACGGAAGTAGGCAAATCATTCCCCTCACAAAACGCGAGCGGCATAGGTCAGGAATCGGTGGATAACCAAGGCGTACGGCCGAGAGGGGCACAAGTCCAATCCGCCACAGGTAGGGGTACAGTCTTTACGAGGTGGGACAGTTTTCTCAGCCCCTCATGTGCCACAGCCCCTGAGGTGCGGGGTAGTGCCACAAGAAATGCTAAGTTTGGCCAGATGCTGAAGGAGTACCTTGCCGATCGAACAACTGTACTGCGAGATTCCTCTGTGCCTTACAATTATTGGGTCTCCAAGCTGGACACGTGGCATGAATTGGCTCTCTACGCCTTGGAAGTCCTGGCCTGCACTGCCGCTAGCGTTTTGTCAGAGCGTGTTTTCAGTGCCGCAGGTGGAATCATTACTGATAAACGCACTCGCCTCTCAACTGAAAATGCTGACAGGCTGACTCAGATCAAGATGAACAAGGGTTGGATTGGGCCAGACTTCACCACACCACCAACAAATGACAACTGAATTTAAATTTTGTAATGGGAATTTGCCATGTACCTCCACTGACCCATGGGTACACACTTCTGGACTTCCGAGTGTCCAAGTGTGGGATCAGTAATGTGCGTGGACGTGTACTCGGCCTGTTGGTAGGAAGGAGGATCAGGTTGGGAAATGTGCGGTGCAGTATCACAGTTACTGACACTTGACCGTGTGGAAGACAGGGTGTTTGTGGAGGTGCCAATCAGACTTGAAGCATTAGCCGCTATCCAAGTAACAAGCTGTTGACACTGGTATTGGTTCAAGAGCGGTGTACTGCAGCGGGCCCCAACAATTTGGGACAGGACGTGTGAGCGAGTAGATGTGCCACTTTCTTGTTGCGAAATTAGTGCTTGCACACGACCTTGCCTCTGCCTTCACCACAATCACGTTCACCTCCTTGTTCCTTGCCAACGCCCTTGCGCATTTCGCTTGTATACAGCGACAACAGTCACAGGAGAGGATTTTAGTCCCTAACCTGTATTAAGGTAGTACGTACACCTGTCTGGTGACTGTTGAGATGACAAGAGTTAGGATTTTAGTTCCCTAACCTGTATAAAGGTATGACGTACAACAGTGTGGTGACTGTTGAGATGACAAGAGTTAGGATTTTAGTTCCCTAACCTCTTTAAAGGTATGACGTACAACAGTGTGGTGACTGTTGAGATGACAAGAGTTAGGATTTTAGTTCCCTAACCTCTTTAAAGGTATGACGTACACCTGTCTGGTGTCTGTTGAGATGACAAGAGTTAGGATTTTAGTTCCCTAACCTGTATAAAGGGTATGACGTACAACAGTGTGGTGACTGTTGAGATGACAAGAGTTAGGATTTTAGTTCCCTAACCTGTATAAACGTATGACATACAACAGTGTGGTGACTGTTGAGATGACAAGAGTTAGGATTTTAGTTCCCTAACCTGTATAAACGTATGACGTACAACAGTGTGGTGACTGTTGAGATGACAAGAGTTAGGATTTTAGTTCCCTAACCTGTATAAAGGGTATGACGTACAACAGTGTGGTGACTGTTGAGATGACAAGAGTTAGGATTTTAGTTCCCTAACCTGTATGAACGTATGACGTACAACAGTGTGGTGACTGTTGAGATGACAAGAGTTAGGATTTTAGTTCCCTAACCTGTATAAAGGGTATGACGTTCAACAGTGTGGTGACTGTTGAGATGACAAGAGTTAGGATTTTAGTTCCCTAACCTCTTTAAAGGTATGACGTACAACAGTGTGGTGACTGTTGAGATGACAAGAGTTAGGATTTTAGTTCCCTAACCTCTTTAAAGGTATGACGTACACCTGTCTGGTGTCTGTTGAGATGACAAGAGTTAGGATTTTAGTTCCCTAACCTGTATAAAGGGTATGACGTACAACAGTGTGGTGACTGTTGAGATGACAAGAGTTAGGATTTTAGTTCCCTAACCTCTTTAAAGGTATGACGTACAACAGTGTGGTGACTGTTGAGATGACAAGAGTTAGGATTTTAGTTCCCTAACCTCTTTAAAGGTATGACGTACACCTGTCTGGTGTCTGTTGAGATGACAAGAGTTAGGATTTTAGTTCCCTAACCTGTATAAAGGGTATGACGTACAACAGTGTGGTGACTGTTGAGATGACAAGAGTTAGGATTTTAGTTCCCTAACCTGTATAAACGTATGACGTACTACAGTGTGGTGACTGTTGAGATGACAAGAGTTAGGATTTTAGTTCCCAAACCTGTATAAACGTATGACGTACACCTGTCTGGTGTCTGTTGAGATGACAAGAGTTAGGATTTTAGTTCCCTAACCTGTATAAAGGGTATGACGTACAACAGTGTGGTGACTGTTGAGATGACAAGAGTTAGGATTTTAGTTCTCTAACCTGTATAAACGTATGACGTACAACAGTGTGGTGACTGTTTGAGATGACAAGAGTTAGGATTTTAGTTCCCTAACCTGTATAAACGTATGACGTACTACAGTGTGGTGACTGTTGAGATGACAAGAGTTAGGATTTTAGTTCCCAAACCTGTATAAAGGGTATGACGTACAACAGTGTGGTGACTGTTGAGATGACAAGAGTTAGGATTTTAGTTCCCTAACCTCTTTAAAGGTATGACGTACAACAGTGTGGTGACTGTTGAGATGACAAGAGTTAGGATTTTAGTTCCCTAACCTCTTTAAAGGTATGACGTACACCTGTCTGGTGTCTGTTGAGATGACAAGAGTTAGGATTTTAGTTCCCTAACCTGTATAAAGGGTATGACGTACAACAGTGTGGTGACTGTTGAGATGACAAGAGTTAGGATTTTAGTTCCCTAACCTGTATAAACGTATGACGTACTACAGTGTGGTGACTGTTGAGATGACAAGAGTTAGGATTTTAGTTCCCAAACCTGTATAAAGGGTATGACGTACAACAGTGTGGTGACTGTTGAGATGACAAGAGTTAGGATTTTAGTTCCCTAACCTGTATGAACGTATGACGTACAACAGTGTGGTGACTGTTGAGATGACAAGAGTTAGGATTTTAGTTCCCTAACCTGTATAAACGTATGACGTACAACAGTGTGGTGACTGTTGAGATGACAAGAGTTAGGATTTTAGTTCCCTAACCTGTATAAACGTATGACGTACAACAGTGTGGTGACTGTTAAGATGACAAGAGTTAGGATTTTAGTTCCCTAACCTGTATAAACGTATGACGTACAACAGTGTGGTGACTGTTGAGATGACAAGAGTTAGGATTTTAGTTCCCTAACCTGTATAAACGTATGACGTACAACAGTGTGGTGACTGTAATGGTTTGAAGAGAGGATTTTAGTCCCTATCCTGTATTAAGGTAGTACGTACACCTGTCTGGTGACTGTTTTGATGACAAGAGTTAGGATTTTAGTTCCCTAACCTGTATTAAGGTAGTACGTACACCTGTCTGGTGACTGTAATGGTTTGAAGAGAAGATTTTAGTCCCTAACCTGTATTAAGGTAGTACGTACACCTGTCTGGTGACTGTAATGGTTTGAAGAGAGGATTTTAGTCCCTAACCTGTATTAAGGTAGTACGTACACCTGTCTGGTGACTGTAATGGTTTGAAGAGAGGATTTTAGTCCCTAACCTGTATTAAGGTAGTACGTACACCTGTCTGGTGACTGTTTTGATGACAAGAGTTAGGATTTTAGTTCCCTAACCTGTATTAAGGTAGTACGTACACCTGTCTGGTGACTGTAATGGTTTGAAGAGAGGATTTTAGTCCCTAACCTGTATTAAGGTACTAAGTACAAGAGTGTGGTGACTCTAATGGTCACTGAAAAGCTTGGATTCCAATCTGTATCACCCTGCCTGTATCCTCCTACATTAGTCCTGAGAAGGACTGTTCTGGTCACTGGAAATCTTGGACTCCGATCTGGATCACCCTGCCTATGTCCTCCTACATTAGTCCTGAGAAGGACTGTTGTGGTCAGCAGCAGTTTGCAGCCCTGATCCGGATCTACCTATGAGGGCCACAAATCTGTCCCTAATCAGCAGCAGACACTCTCCCTACACTCACTGTCTGGATGGCTGTGTGCCGAGCACAGCGTGCCGGGAGTTATAAAGGCTCGGTGACGCTGTGCAGGGCGGCCAATCACTGCTATGTCACAACTAACAGGGCTGTGGCATTGCAGTGGTCTGTCAGCCAATCCCTGCACGTGGGCTGGCTCTCAAAAGAGCGCCAACATGGAGAGATGACGACCACGAGCACAGCACGAGTATCGCGAGATTACTCGGTGCTCGGCGAGTCGCCCGAGTACAGTGATACTCGTGCGAGTACCGAGTAGTGGCGAGCATGCTCGCTCATCACTAATAGGCATACAACATAGTGTCCACATAACCCACATAAATAGAGAAAGCTCCTATAAACATACTCCCCATTCCCCCATGTGCAATTAAAGATAATTGAAGTTCATGAGACCTACACAAAGAGACTAAAGAGTGGCAGTCTAGAACTTCAAACATAGTTTGCAAGATGTTTAAATTATGTGACATAATGCTTGTTTTTACAAAGCACACAAATGTCACAATAATTCTCCACATGAATAGGGTAATTACACAAACTTTTATTTCCTCCACATTACATTTACAAATTCTAGTGTTGGAGATATATATAAAGAGAACACAAATCCACATATATTGGGTACCCACAGGCAGCAAATCGTTCCAATTTTTCCGCATGATGTGAACATGTGCAAACGTTACACCCTTGTGGGCTTCTGACTGTATGTGACTTTTTAGAATCCGTGATGTGAATGCAGGTGTAAAGGTACCATTACACGGTACGATATCGTGAACGATATTGCTCAAACGTCAAGGTTTTGGAGTCGTTCAAACGAGATCGTTAGTACATCGTTGCGTGTGACACAGAGATACGGCTACGATAAATCGTTGGATAGCTGATCGCAGATTTGTGAACATGTTCATAAATCAGACAATCGTTGTTCAGCCAACCTGCTGCATCGTTGTGTGTGACACCGCGATAACGATGTCGTTAATGACTTCGCCTATTCACAACAGTGACCAAGTATCATTCGCTGGGTTGTGCAAATGATACACATTGTTGGTGCGTTGTTAACGATATCCAGAAGTGTGACATCTCACCAACGATCTCAAAAAGATATCCTAACGACCGCACTCCCGTGAGATTGTTGGTGAGATCTTAACGACATTGATGCGTGTAATGGTACCTTAACGTTTGCACATCAATCAAGATTCTAGTTGGTGTGGACCTTTTTTTCTCTTTTGTGCAAATATATGGAGGCCAGCCATTGATCCAAGAACTGGCAGTCTCAGGAGGTCATGGTTAGCCACAATTCCAATCCCCGTTCCCTGCTAATTACTGTGAATAATCAGTACCAGGAGTCCATCAAGACTACCCCTTTCTACTGTAATCATGGGCTACACCCACGCTTTGGTTCATTTTCTTCTAGGATTTCAGATATCCCTGGGGTACAAAGGTCCGTAGATCGGTTAAAGACTATTTGGTTTGAAGTGAAAGAAAACTTGAAAGAGGCTCAGACTAGGCAGGTTTCCTCTGCTAACAAAAGGTGCTCCAAGGGCCCGGACCTGGGAGTTGGGGACAAAATTTGGCTTTCTACAAAGGATATTAAGTTCAAAGTGCCATCTGCCAAACTAGGTCCCAGGTTTATTGGTTCGTATGAAATCATTGAGGTGATTAACCCTGTAGCCTTTCGTCTGAAGCTCCCTCAATCATTCAAACTGCCCAATGTATTCCATATGTCCCTTCTCAAAGTATACCGATTTCCAGTTTGTCCTGTCCAGTCCCCGTCTCCTCCAGTTTTGATCGGGGGTGCTTTGGAATATAAAGTCCAAAGGATCCTTGATTCCCATTTTGTAAGACATTCCATATAGTATCTGGTGCATTGGAAGGGCTACGGTCCGGAGGAAAGGTCCTGGGTGCCTGCAAGCAACATTCATGCCAAGGGTTTGATTAGGAAGTTTCATCTTCTTCATCCCAATAAACCAGGTTTTGAGGGTCCGGAGGCCCCTCTTGGAGGGGAAGTTCTGTCACATCGCTGTTGGACTCGATGGCTGGTGTTTTTGCCCCGGCCGCTGGGAGGAACCAGGTTCCTTCGGCTGGTGGTGCAAGTGAAAGGAGGGCCATGTTCTCATATGGACTTGCTCCTTTGACACCTGCCTCTGTCGCTGGGCATCGCCGTGTTGCTCCTGTGGGTAATGTTAATTACAGAAGAGAGGTTCCTGCAGAGACATCTTGTAGGCGCAGGCTTCGTTCTTCTATCAGAAGTGGGGTGGTTGTTACCAGGCGTGCATCAACATCTGGCCTGGTTCTAGGAGCGGTCCGGATGAAGTCATCAGGCTGTGAGTTCCAGCCTATGAGAGGGAACCACGCCCTTCAAATATCTTGGAGCCTGTCCTACAGGCCGCAAGATAAAGTCTTGGTTTCCCCAGTGATCTAGTGTGGACTCTGACCTTTGCCTGGATTTTTGACTCTTCTACAGCCTGCCAATTTTGTACCTTGCTGCCCTCCCGGTTTTGACTCTGACTGCTGCCTATGCTTTTGGGTCCTGATTTAATACTCCCTTCCTGGCGACCTTCCTGCTCTGATCCGCTGCTCATCATAGGCAGTTACCTCCTGGCTCTACTGTAATTCCAGATCCTTGTATAGGAGTAAAGGGTCTCAGGGTTTCTCAGGGTGCTGCCTTACCAGCAGCTCAGCCTTGCAGCGGATGGTCGTCACAGCACTGGTGTAGCACTGTTGTGAAGAAAGCTACACCTCCTGTCTTTACTAGAAATTTTTTACTGCATCTAGCCAAGCAAATCCTTTTTGGCTAGTAGCAGTGTGTGCCAAGCACTGGTGTAGCACTGTTGTAAAGAAAACTACACCTCCTGTCTTTAATAGCCATTTTTTACTGCATCTAGCCAAGCAAATTCTTTTTGGCTAGTTCCACTGTTTTACTAGGTAGCTGTGGTCCAGTGTTCTGTTGAAATCTACTGCCACACAGCACTGAAAACACTTTTGTATTGCATCTGCCCAAACCTACTTACCAAAACCTATTTAGGGTACTACCACTGTTTGACTAGGTGGCTGTGGTCCAGTGCAGTGTTCTGTTGAAATCTACTGCCACACAGCACTGAAAACACTTTTGTATTGCATCTGCCCAAACCTACTTACCAAAACCTATTTAGGGTACTACCACTGTTTACTAGCCAAGCAAATCCTTTTTGGCTGGCAGCAAAGTTTGCCAGGCACTTGTGTAGAACTGTTGTGAAGAAAACTACACCTCCTGTCTTTCGTAGCCATTTTTTACTGCATCTAGCCAAGCAAATCCTTTTTGGCTAGTAGCAATGTGTGTAAGGCACTGGTGTAGCACTGTTGTGAAGAAAGCTACACTCCTGTCTTTTGTAGCCTTTTTTACTGCATCTAGCCAAGCAAATCATTTTTGGCTAGTAGCAGTGTGTGCCAGGCACTGATGTAGCACTGTTGTGAAGAAAGCTTTACTTCCTGTCTTTATCAGCCATTTTTTACTGCATCTAGCCAAGCAAATTCTTTTTGGCTAGCATCACTATTTCACTAGGTAGCTGTGGTCCAGTGTTCTGTTGAAATCTACTGCCACACAGCACTGAAAACACTTTTGTATTGCATCTGCCCAAACCTACTTATCAAAACCTATTTAGGGTACTACCACTGTTTGACTAGGTGTCTGTGGTCCAGTGTTCTGTTGAAATCTACTGCCACACAGCGCAGAAATCACTTTTGTATTGCATCTGCCCAAACCTACTTACCAAAACCTATTTAGGGTACTACCACTGTTTGACTAGGTGGCTGTGGTCCAGTGTTCTGTTGAAATCTACCACCACACAGTGCAGAAAAACACTTTGTATTGCATCTGCCCAAACCTACTTACCACTGTTTGGCCACTCAGCTCTGCTAGTTTTACATACATAGTTTTTTGTGCCAACAACTACAGAGTTGCATATTAGTTACCCTCAAATATGAGTGGCAAAAGTCCTGCTGATGGTGGAAAGGGGAATAGGCGTGTTTCTCTTGTCCGTGGAGTAGGTGCTAAAGTAACAGAAACACCTGCTGAACAAATACCGTCTTCAAGGCAAACTAAAATGTCTACTTTTTTTCGTGGACGATCTGCTATTATCCCTTTCTTATGCAGCAGAGCATCGCTATAACTTATAGATGAGGCCCAAAAAGAGCAGGTGCATCAATGGATATCAAGCGCTCCATCAAGTGGGCTCTCCTCCACCTCAACTTCAACATCAAAAACACTCCAGTCCTCAGAGGTGTCACCCCAATCGCTCTTGCTTCCTCACAGCTCACAAGTCTCCAGCCGCCCTACTGACTATGAGTTAACACAGATGGGTGAGTCTGCAGAGCTGTTCACTCATACTATAGCCTGGGAATCAGAGGTCTGCTCTAAAGCTTCATTGAGTCAAGACAAGGAAATGATCTGCACCGATGCCCAAAATCTGTATGAGTCGGATCCAGATGAAGAAAGGTCTGAGCATAAAGTAGACTCTCATTCCCAAACTGTAACCACTGTTGGTGGAGACAATGAGGCAGATGATGATGAGACTCAGATACCTGATTTGAACGACAACTTGACTTTGTGCTCAGGGCAGGAAGAGTTTGGCTCTGAGGACGAAGAGTGTGAGAACACACAGGGTGATGATGAGGTTGGAGATCCCACTTACTGTCAACCCACAGGCAGGCAGTTGATGAGCTCAGCAGAGAAGGTGCAGGAGGATGCTAGTGACGAGGTTAGGTTGCGGCTTCCTGAACAGAGATGGAGTCCTGGAAGCACGTCAAAAACTGTGTCCTCAGCCACAACTCTGCCTCTGTACAGAAGTCGTGGTGGCTCTTCAGCTCACATGAACGCTAAGCCTTCCCTAGCCTGGACCTTTTTTGAGATCGCAAAGCATGACCCAACTCATGTTATCTGCAAAATTGTAAACAAAATCTGAGTAGAGGCTAAAAAATCAATAGTTTCATGCATGAACTGTCACATGGACATGAAGCATAAGTCACAGTGGGAAGCTACAATGCAGCCTTGCGGGCCTGGCCAACCACCGTCTAGTCCATCAAGTGCATCTGCGGCTTCTTCATCCTCTGTGACTGTAGGAACAGCTGTCACACAGGTTTTCGGCCGCAAAACTTCCACCTCTTTACCCGCAAGAGCCAGTGTGATTGACAGGTCATCAGCTGTTTTGGAAGTGGAAACACCTGCTCGTGTTGAGCGCTGTCAGACATCGAGAGCACCACCTTTTTATGAATGCAACATAATAAGTCCACCTGCACCTCCCTCACAGTCCAGCAGTTTGTCTGGGATTCCCTACTCAACCCTGCCTCAGCACAGCAGCCAGCCCTCAGTCCCTCAGATGTGGACAAGTAAAAGACCATTTCCTCCTACCCATGCCAAAGCTAAGAGGTTGAATTTCACCATCTGCAAGCTGTTGGCTATGGAAATGGTGCCTTTCCTGCTGGTGGATACAGAGGATGTTCGAGACCTTATTCCCGTCGCAGTGCCCCAGTACCAGAAGCCCAGTCGCCACTACTTCTCGAAGAAAGCTGTGCCTGCGCTACACCAGCATGTTGCACACAACATCACCACTTCCTTGAGAAACTCTATGTGATGACAGGGTGCATTTCACCCCTGTTAGTAAGAATGGACAGGGGCATTACATGTCGCTGACTGGGCACTGGGTGACTATGGTGACAGCCGGAGAAGGGTCTGCTGTACAAATCTTGCCATCCCACGAGTTGTGCATCAAACCTCTGTATCTAGAAGTTCCTCCACTGCTGCCTCCTCCACCTCTTCTAAGTCCTCCACCTGCACCCAAATCCTGTCTGGTAATGTGACCCGTTCAAACTGCGCCGAAAGAATCCAGCACACCTCCTTACCATGCTGGCAACAGGGCTCAATGCCATCAGGTGGTGTTTATGTTAAAATGTCTGGGAAATGTGAGTCACACAGCTGAGGAGTTGTGGTCAGCTCTGGAGACCAAGTTTAATCAATGGTGTCTCCACTGAACCTGCAGCCAAGGAATGCCGTTGCGACAATGCTGCAAACCTGGGCGTGGCCCTTCACTGGGGCAAAGGTGACACACTTGCTTGGCTCACATCTTGAACCTGGTTGTCCAGCAATTTCTAGCCCACTATCCCAGCCTAGATGGGCTTCTGACAGAGGGACAGTCGCTGTGTGCTCACTTCTGCCGTTTGCATCCCGCAGCTCAATGACTTGCATTGCTACAGAAGTTGTTCAGGCCTGCCGCTTTATCGCCTGAAATGCAATGTGCTGACACGATGGAATTCACTCTGCACATGTTGCAGCGAATGTGGCAGCAGCGACGAGTCCTGGTGCAATAAGTTATGACGTACAGCCTGGGCCAAAGCAATCCAGAGGTGGGGCAAATCACGCTGCTAGAGTGGTCTCAGATCAAGGACCTCTGCACCCTTCTGCAGACTTTTGCAATGGCTACTAAGATGTTTAGCTTGACGATGCCATTATCACCATGACAATTCCGGTCCGCTACATGCTGGAGCACACTTTAACCGGTATTTGGAGTCAGGTAATGCGTATGCGTAAGGGATAACATGATCTCAAAGGTCCAGGACGGTTGGCACCACCAAGGCGGCTGGCAAGGGAGGGTGGGTGATAGGGAACAACGAGGGTGCATGGTAGCGCCAACCAGTTGATGAAGGTGCAGGAGATGAGGAAGAAATGGAGGACGAAGAGGCGATGGGCATGGAAGACTCAGCAGATGAGGGAGACCTTGACATTTCTGTTGTGCTAGGTTGGGGGAGAGGGCAGAGGAAGGAAGCGTGAATGTTACCTACCAATATAACAAGGACTTGGGCCTCCTGGATGCGCAAGACACATGAGTGCCTTTTTGCTGTACTACCTGCAACATGATCCTCAGATTGTTAGAATTCGAAGTAGTGCCGACTATTGGGTTGCCACACTGTTAGAACCCTTCTACAAGAGTAAATTCGGCCAAATACTTCCTGCCCTGGAAAGGGACACAGGCATGCAGAAGTATCAACAGAAGCTTTTAGACAATCTTAGCACTGCTTTTCCCCAAAACACTAGTGGTGCACATAGTGAATATTGCAGTTCTAACTTTTCAACCCGGGGAACGTCGAGTAGTCATCACTCAAAGTTAACAGTAAAGGTACGGTCACACGCGGCAATATTGCTAGCAATTTCACGGGCAATTTGCTGTTGCTGTGAAATCATGAACACATTGTTCTATTTGTACACGGCAACAAATAGAACAATGTGTCCATGATTTCACTGCAACCAGCAAACTGCCAGTGAAATTAAAAGCAATATTGCCGCGAGTGAAGATACCTTAACAGTCTTTCTGGTAACAGCAAATTTTGTAGAATCTTTTCACCATTTTTTTAGACCATCTTTGCAATGCCAGAAGAGAGAACAAGTCTGACACATAGTAAACGCCTAGACAGGATGGCACAGGAGTATCTACAGCTCAATATCGATGCCATTACTGTGGAAATGGACCCTTTTGCATTTTGGGCTTCAAAACTAGGAAAAATGGCCTGAGCTCGCCACTCATGCCTTGGAGATTTTGTCATGCTCCGCAGCCAGCATTCTCTCTGAAAGTGTCTTCAGAGCTGCTGTAGTGTGCTAAGGATAACGCACGCGGCTGTCCAGTGACAGTGTAGACAGACTAGCATTTATCAAGATGAACAAGTCATGGTTCCACAAGGACTTTGCCACCCCTGTGTCAGCTTGGGGAGAGTAAACTGCTTGTGTACTTTTCAATGTGCTGCGTTAAACTCCCCATTTCAATATTTCAACTGTTGTTGGAGTCTCCTTGATGGTTGTTGCTAGACTTGAGTAGGGCTCTCTGAGCTCCATACCTATCCATGACACTCCTGCCCCTGTTTCTGAATAGTCAACCTTTTTGTCCATCAAACCAGTGATTAACAAATTTGCTGCATTCACATCCACCATTTTTGTGTGCTTAACCCCTTCACCACCCAGCCTATTCTGGCCTTACTGACCTTGCCATTTTTTTCAATTCTGACCAGTGTTCCTTCATGAGGTAAAAACTCTAGAATGCTTAAACGGATCCTAGGAATTCCGAGATTGTTTTTTCGTGACATATTGGGCTTCATGTTAGTGGTAAATGTAGGTCGATAATTTTAATTTTTATTTATGAAAAAATTGAAAATTTGGGGACATTTTTGATAATGTTGCAATTTTAAAATTTTGAATTGTTATTCTGTTAAAGCAGAAAGTTATGTGACACAAAGTAGTTAAAAAAAACATTTCCCACATGTCTACTTTACATCAGCACCATTTTGGAGAATTTTTTTTTTGTTAGGAAGTTATAAGGGTTCAAAGTTCATCAGCAATTTCTCATTTTTCCAGCAAAATTTACAAAACCATTTTTTTTGTGACCACATCATATTTGAAGTCCCTTTGAGGGGCGCACAAGACAGAAAACACTCAAAAGTGACACCATTCCAGAAACTGCACCCTTCAAGCTACTCAAAACTACATTCAAAAAGATTATTAACTCTTCAGGTGCTTCACGGGAACTAAAGCAGCGTGGAAGGAAAAAATGGACATTTTAGTTTTTCCAACAAATATTTAGCCTGAATTTTTTCATTTTCACATATGCAACAGGATAAAATGGATCCTAAAATTTGTTGGGCAATTTCTCCTGAGTACACTGATACCTCATATGTGGTCATAAACCAGGGCTCAGATGGGAAGGAGCGCCATTTGACTTTTGGAGCTAATTTTCCGTTCAAATTGTTAGCGAACACCATGCCGCGTATGGGGAGCCCCTGTGTACCTAAACATTGGAGTTCCCCCACAAGTGACCCCAATTTGGAAACTAGACCAACCAAGGAACGTATCTAGATGCATAGTGAGCACTTTGAACCCCCAGTTACTTCACAAATTGATCTGTAAAAATGAAAAAGTACTTTTTTTCCACAAAAACCTTCTTTTTTCATTTTTACGGATCACTTTGTGAAGAACCTGAGGGTTCAAAATGCTCACTATGCATCTAGATAAGTTTCTTGGGGTCTAGTTTCCAAAATGGGGTCATTTGTGGGTGAGTTCCAAAGTTTGGGCACACGGGAGCTCTCCTTACACGACATGGTGTCCGCTAACAATTGGAGCTAATTTTCCATTCAAATTGTTAGCGGACACCATGTCACGTATGGAGACCCCCTGTGTGCCTAAATATTGGAGTTCCCCCACAAGTGACCCCATTTTGGAAACTTGACCACCCAAGGAATGTATCTAGATGCATAGTGAGCACTTTGAAGCCCCAGGTGCTTCACAAATTGATCCATTGATTTTCCAACAATTCCAATTTTTGGCGGACACCATGTCGCATATGGAGAGTATGTAGTGTATGTCAGGTTGGTGTGTGTAGTGTAGTATACGTCAGGTTGGTTTTTGGTGTAGTATATGTCAAGTTGGTGTGTGTGTGATGTATACTACACCTTGAACACACCAACCTGACGCACACTACACCAGACCAACCTGACAAACACTACGTCAGGTTGGTGTGTGTGTGGTGTAGTGTACGTCAGGTGGGTTTGTGGGGTGTAGAGTATGTGTGGTTTATTATACACCACACACCAACCTGATGAATACTACACCACACACACTATCCTGACATACACTACACCACACCAACCTGACATACACTACATACTCTCCATATGCGACATGGTGTCCGCCATGGTGTGGTGTAGTGAATGTCAAGTTGGTGTGTGTGTGGTATAGTGTACGTCAGGTTGGTGTGTGTGTGGTGTAGTGTACGTCAGGTTAGTGTGTGGTGTAGTGCGCATCAGGTTGGCGTGTATGTGGTGTATGTGTGGTGTAGAATACACCACACACACCAACCTGACGTACACTACACCATACACACACCAACCTGACGTACACTGTACCACACACACACCAACCTGACATTCACTACACCACACCACACATCAACCTGAGGTAGTGTACAGTGCTGTGCAAATTAATTGGGACAAAGCAAGTCTTTACTTGTTTTTCTTGCATTAGTTTTACTATTTCTGATAAGTGTTTTATCAGTTCTTGGTGTTGTTTTCCTTTTTCTTCCACATTTCCCTTTTCGTTTTGGAGAAAACGATCCAGTTTCATTGTGTGTGCGAATTATTCTTGAAACGGGAGATTTTCCAATACCAATGGTGGAAGTGATTTCTCTTACAGTCAGACTTGTATGTTCATTAAGAGGAATAATTCTAGACCTCTTCCATGGAGTAACATTTTTACAGGCACGAATCACACTGAGAGAAAACGTACACTAAACCACTCCTCACAGAAACAAGCTCTCAACTGAAGCTGAGGGGGCAGCTAGCTGTTATTTTCTGACTTAATCCAGTCAAACCCCATTTTGTTACTCAAGGTTGTACACTCACACCTGTTCAAAGCAGTTAAAACTGGTTTGAATCACTGACTGGTAACTGCAAAATATGATTTTACTTAAAAAATGCTTTGTCACAATTAATGTGCACAGCACTATACGTCAGGTTGGTATGGTGTAGGGTAAGTCAGGTTAGTGTGCAGTGTGGTATAGTGTAGTGAAGGTCAGGTTGGTGTGTGTGGTGTAGTGTACGTCAGGTTGGTGTGTGTGGTGTACACCACACACACCAACCTGACATATAATACACCACACACACCAAACTGACATACAATACACCACATACACCAACCTGACGTACACTACACTGCACCACACATCAACCTGACATAGTGTATGTCAGGTTGATGTGTGTGGTGTAGTGTACTTCAGGTTGGCGTGTGTGTGCGTCAGGTTGGTGTAGTGTATGTCAGGCTAGAGTGTCTGGGTTTTGTAGGAAATGCCAGGATGTGTTTAGTCCATGGACATTTGATAGACTTTGAAGCAGTCTTTCATGCACAGTCCAGGTTTGTCAGGACAGGTTTCACATTGGAAACGGGTGTCCCTTCTTATCCCCCTTTTATAGCACCTTTTTGGTGATCTTGCTGTCTTAGCTGTTTGCGGCACCTCACTGGGAAAATGTTGTCCTTGTACCATAGGGGAAACTTGAGTTCCAGGGGTGCTGGGGCCTGTTCTTTCCTCGCTTCCAAACATCAGGGCCTTTATCACTGCCTCCCGGAACTGAAGGAAGGTGTTGGTGGTCTGACCTGCACTTCGTGATAGCACGTATGCGTTATACAGTGCCATTTGTATGATGAGGATGCCCAGTTTTTTTGTACCACACCTTCGCCTCCCACATGGCCCTATAGGGCTGGAGGACTTGATCAGAAAGATCAACTACCCCCATGTGCTTGTTGTACCCCAGAGCACAGTCCGGTTTGTGAACCTGTGCTGTGGGTACCTCTAACGGTGGTGGCCGTGGTGCCGGGACCATGGTCTGGTGCACCCCCAACGACTGGGGTACTCGGGCTATGCTGTTGTCTCCGGGGTGTCAGGGTGCCATGGCCTGGTCCCGTCTTCCTACATGTGGCAATAAAAAGAGGAAATAAAGTTTATAGGATGTCGTGACACCACCCATAGTGTGTGGTCAGCGTGGACCACCTCTGCTGTGTTCCTGTTGGGGTCATTGATGAGGGGCAGCCTGGATGATGAGCCCTCCATGGGTAGGGCTGGTTGTCCCCAGGGCAGGTGTAATGGAAGATGGTGTGCTCTGGTTGCTGCACTGTCTCTCCTCTGCAGCTCCTCCAGCCAGCACTCAGGATCAGTCTGCGGCTCCGCAGGTGGAGATTTCACTGCAGTTATATGAAATAACAGTCTCACACACTTTTGATCTGACCGGGTACTTTACTAGTGGCAAGGCAACATAGTTTACAACAGTCACAGTTCTTTCCCACTGCCATCACAGCTCCAGGCCCGGGTTCTCACTGCAGCTTAGACGGCTCCTCATTCCCCTCAAGGTACCATTCAGGCCTCTCTCAGTTCTGTACTTGTCCTCACCTACGGGTTAGGTCCGAAGTTCCTGCACCCCGCCGGGATGTCTTGTGGTTAAGGTCGTGTAGTTTCTCCAGTCACGTCTACAGAGCTGGCTCTCTGGCTGTCTTGACCTAGCATTCCAATAAAAGGAATAATTCCGGTGCCACCGATGCGGTTTATGTCCTTTATTCAATAAAAATAGTGATACAAGTGCCCCCTAAGGGGAAAAACACTAGACGCGTTTCAGAGTAAAAACTCCTTAATCGTTAACTAACGATTAAGGAGCTTTTACTCTGAAACGCGTCTAGTGTTTTTCCCCTTAGGGGGCACCTGTATCACTACTTTTATAGACTAAAGGACATAAACCGCATCGGTGGCACCGGAATTATTCCTTTTATACTATACCTGGATGGTTGCCTCCCGTCTATCCGGAAGCCTGGGAGTTTGGAGGTATTGGGCAGTGGAGCAGAACTTCATTATACTTCTAGCATTCCAATGACCCAGATTTACTTAGGCTCACCAGGCTCCTTCAGTTTCTCCACTTCCAGCTTTAGGGTGTATCGGCTTGGGTATCATTCCCTTCTCCACCCCCTCAGGGCAAGCTCTTCCTGGCAATCCTACCTCCAGGGAATCCTTGATCGAATGTCTTGCCCAACTTAATGTTCCAGTGGCTAACTCATAGTAACATAGTAACATAGTTTTTAAGGTTGAAGGAAGATTTTAAGTCCATCTAGTTCAACCCATAGCCTTACATGTTGATCCAGAGGAAGGCAAAAAAAAACCATGTGGCAACACTAAGCTCCACATTGGGGAAAAAAATTCCTTCCTGACTCCAGATACGGCAATCATACTAGTTCCCTGGATCAACGCCCTATCAAAGAATCTAGCATATATAACTGGTAATATTATAGTTTTCAAGAAAGGCATCCAGGCCCTTCTTAAATGTTAGTAGTGAGTCACTCATTACAACATTATGTGGCAGAGAGTTCCATAGTCTCACTGCTCTTACATTAAAGAATCCGCGTCTGTGATTATGATTAAACCTTCTTTCCTCCAGACGTAGAGGATGTCCCCTTGTCCCAGTCTCAGGCCTAAGAGTAAAAATATCATTAAAAAGGTCTCTGTACTGTCCCCTCATATATTTATACATTATTATAAGATCACCCCTAAGCCTTTGTTTTTCCAAGCTAAATAACCCCAAGTTTAATAACCTGTCTTGGTATTGCAGACCCCTCAGTACTCTAATGACTTTTGTCGCTCTTCTCTGGACCCGTTCTAGTTCAGCTATGTCTTTCTTATACACCGGAGACCAGAATTATACATAGTATTTTAAGTGTGGTCGCACTAGTGACTTGTATAGAGGTAAAATTATGTTCTCCTCATGAGCATCTATGCCTCTTTTAATGCATCCCATTATTTATTTGCAACGGGTATATACAGAGGCGGCAGCACTCACCAATCTTCAAGTCGATTCTTTATTGTACAAACAGCATAAAAGGCGATCATCAAAGGCGTTTACAGGGGATACAAGGGGGAGGATGGGATGTCCCACAAGCGACGGGCCGTTTCACGCCCACCACAGGGCGCTTCTCCAGGCTATGGTACAATGATGGATTGAGTTTCCTTCCTTATAAGCCCCCGCCCAGCAAGTTTGTTAACCCTTGCCTGACTCCAGCAGCACCTGGAACGCTACTGTTCCTCCACCCACTTGTCCGTGGTCTTTTCTACTTCTCATCCACACGTCTCTAAACTCCCGCCACCCCTTGCCCAAGATAGAGTGATTGGCTTAGGGTTGGAGTGTGTCTGTGTTGAGGGTGTTTTGCGAGTTGATAATTTTACCTCGTCTAGCTGCAGTTCACCCTGTGGCCACCCCCTGTCACAGGGGCGCCATAGATTGTTATCAAGAAAAAGATGTTCCTTTTGTCTTTGAACTTGACCACAACAATGTTGCCGCTACATTGGGCTCTGCTCTCACCCTTTTCAGAGCAGCTGCCCAATTAGCGTCAAAAGTAGATCCCTCTGGTTTCTGCGCACAGTACTGCAAGCTGCGGTAGCTCTGGCAGAGAGGGATTGAAAGAGTGGGATGCTTGTGAAAAAGGTATCAACGTACAGATGATAGCCTTTATCAAGCAGTGGGTGGACCAAATCCACACTATTTTTCCACTTACCCCCAGAGCAGGTGCACATTCTGGGGGCTGGATCCTGGAATCCTTCCTTTCATAAACTCTAAAGCTTTGAGTGTACCCTGAGGTACTCTCACACATCATATAGAGTTTGATCCCGTATCTGGCCTCCCTTTGAAGTGGATGATGGATTCATCCACACAAATTTCCCTTTGGGGAATGTACACTTCAGCAAACTTGTTGCTGAAGTGTTCGATGACCAGCCGAATTTTGAACAGTCTATCAAAATTTGGGTCATCGCTGGGAAGTCTGTCCTCATTGTCCCTAAAATGGAGAAACTTGTGAATGACCTCAAATCATTTGCGGGTCATCACCATGCCGAATACTGGAGTTTGATACAAAATATCAGTACTCTAGTATTGGCGGATTTCTGGCTTCTTCACAATCCACATGTGCAAGACCAGTCCCCAATATTTCATCATTTCTACTGAGTCACCGGGATTCCAAGTAGCAAATGATGAATTTGGGTTTTCGGCCAAAAATTGCTGGGCGTAGAAGTTAGGCTGCCTTCACATTTGCAGATGCCTCCGCAGCGTTCTGCGGAGGCATCTGCAAGCCTCTGCATGCAGACCGCAGCCCCTATGTTTATAATGGAGCGCACGGTGTCTGCAGATGCTTGCAGACCGCCGTGCGCTCCCATTGCCCGCCATAAGTGATCTGTGCGCAGGCGGAAGCCTGCGCACAAATCACACAGTCTCGTCCGCACCAGGGACGCTACATGTTGCGTCCCTGGTGCGGGCGAGAGTGTGTGATTTGTGCGCAGGCATCCGCCTGCGCACAGATCACTCATGGCGGCAATGGGAGCGCACGGCGGTCTCAAGCATCTGCAGACACCGTGCGCTCCATTATAAAGATAGGGTCTGTGGTCTGCATGCAGAGGCTTGCAGATGCCTCCGCAGAACGCTGCAGAGGCATCTGCAAATGTGAAGGCAGCCTTAGTCTGCTCCACCATTAGAGTGAAAATTGATTCAGAGAAATAGACTTTGAAAAAGTCTATTTCCCTAAGGTTTGCAGTCTCAAACTGGATTCCTGATTGGGGAATGAAATCAAGAATCCGTTGAGCAAAATTTTCAGGGACGGGGGTCCAGACGGGGGCACTAGTGCTAGGTTGGGCATGACTAGCACTACGTTGGGGGTTAATCACACTTGTCTGTGGGTCTTCCTCCATGGCCTCCAGCTGTTCTCTCCCAGGCTCCAGAAAATCTCTTGTCCTCTGACGTCTTTGTGGTGGTGAGTCGTGTCACTGGTGGAGGAAGATTAAGAGGAATAGAGAAAAGTGGGGTCCTCAGGCTGGGGCTGTCAGGTGCAGGGGGAGTATGGTGGGGGCTGTCAGGTGCGAAGGGAAGGCAAGCAGTGGCACGACAGGGCGGATGATCACCGGGCAGGGGAAATGATCACCGGGCAGGGGGGTGATGAGCGGACAGGGGCAGGGGGTTGATCAGCGGGGGGGGGGTGATCACCGAGCAGGGGGTGATCACCGAGCAGGGGGGCATGATCACCAAGCAGGGGGGCTGATCACAGGGGAAGTCGTAGCAGAGGGCACCGGGGTAATCACCAGTGGCAGCAGCAGGTGGGTGAGAGGGAGCAGAGATGGGGGGAAAATCAGAGGGCAGAGGGGTGTTCACAGGGTGGAGGGGAGCGAGGGGGGCAGCGGAAGGCAGCAGGGGGGTTGCAGAAAAGGAGAGGATTGCCGGCAGCAGCACTGGACAGTTAGCAGCAGCAGTGGTGGCAGATCGGTGGGTGAGAGGGAGCAGACATGCGGGGGGAAATCGAAGGGCAGTGGGGGGTTCACAGGGTGAGAGGGAGCGAAGGGGGCTGTGGAAGCAGTGGTGGGGGCCGCAGCAGAGGAGAGGATTACCAGCAGCAGCAGGGGACACTAGGCAGTAGTGGCGGAGGAAGAGGGAGCAGAGATCTTGGGTGGGGGGCGTGATCATAGGGGGGCAGAGGATTACTGGATGGCAGGTCAGGCAGTCAGTGGTGGCGGTGGCAAGGACCACTCTCTTCAGCCTCTACGGATGGCATGAGGTTGAGGACGGAGGGCACCCACAAGTCTCACCGCCCATCCTGATCTGATTGGAGAGCTGGCGTCATATGGACGGTAGCTTCAATGAAATCTGGGGGGCACTGAGGTCACTTTGCTCCAGCCAATGGCCAATGCTAAAACAGCACCGGCCTTGGCTGGATTTCAGTATTTCACTAAATGTCATTGGTGAAATACTACATTCACTGTGATTGGCTGTTTGACATTCAACAGCCAATCACAGTGATCATACGCACAGAGGGGCAAAGCCACCCGCCCTGGGGTCAACTAGAGATCCCTGCCTACATGCAGCTCTAGTGACTTTTTGCTGACCCCAGTCACCAGAGCTGCATGTCCGCAAACCCGCCATGACATTGTACAATGTCATGGGTCGGGAAGGCACTGAAACCCATGACGTTGTACAACGTCAAAGGTCGGTAAGGGGTTAAAAGTAGTGATTACTACTAGAAATGAGCGATGTTCGATTAGAATTGTTCGCCAGTTTCAAATTCAACCTGTTTTGGGCTATGTTCGAGTCATTCGAAGAATTCGAACAATTTGCTAAAAATCCGGTAATTTGAGTTTCTGTTCAATAGCACTTTGTTCACCAAAAGAGTTACTGACTTTACACAGTAATGCTTTTGGTAAACGCAATTATGAGTTTTAGTGTCTAGGAATAAATAGTGGGCGGGAGGGAGGCTTTGGAGACGTGTATGCTGAAATAATACAGATCTCCATTTTTTTTTCTTTGCTGCTTACTTACTGTGGGTGGTCCGGTGTGTCAGCCTATCAGCACACATAAATGAAAGTGCACTTTTTCACACAAGGATCTGGGTCATTGGCTGGCCATGTCACATGCCCTTGCCATATAAAATCCGGCCTTTTTACCCTGCTCGCCATTTTCTCAGTGCTGCAGCTCAGTGTCAGACGGCACCGCTGCTGGTGCTGCAGTGAGAAATACAGACCAAGCTAGTTAGATAGATAGTGATTCAATTGCAATTTAGATAGAGGGATAATTAATAGGTTTAAGGACTATTCTGAAGAACAGCCCTTTTGAGGGCTTAAAAATCAGTTTTTGCCAGGCAGGTGTCTACAGAGAAAGCTAGTTAAACAGCGATTCAATTGCAAGTTAGACTTGCACATCAGACACTCCCCGACCCTGGGAACCTTCAAGAAAAACCTGAAGACCCACCTCTTCCTACAAGCCTATAACACACACTGAGACCCACTGCACCATCTCACCTCCTCCTCCTACTGTCTCCCTCCCCACCCCCTTCAGACTGTGATCCCCGACCCTGCTGTACCCGTATGACTAATTGTGATATGTCATCGTTTGTCGTCGTTTGTGGTCGTCCTCGACCACCTGTTTCTGTCTACCCTCCAAATTGTAAAGCGCCATGTATCCTAATGGCGCTATATAAATACCTATTAATAATAATAAATAATAATAAAGTTAGATAGATAGTTGATAGGTTTAGGGACTAATTCCAAAAGCAGCCCTTTTCATGGCTTAAAAGCAGTTTTTGCCAGGCAGGCATCTTCCAGTGCTGTGCAAGTGTTTTTTACAGCATCTGGCCAAATCTAGCCCAGTAAATTTTTGGCTAGTAACATTGTATGCCAGGCATTGGTGTAGCACTGTTGTGAAGAAAGCTACACTGCCTGTCTATAATTGCCATTTTTTAGTGCATGTAGCCAAGGAAATCTTTTACTGCAGTGTTCTTTTGAAAAGTATGCCACACAGCGCAGAAAACACTTTTTAATTACATCTGCCAAAAACTACTTACCAAAACTATTTAGGCTAGTACCACAGTTTTACTAGCAAGCAGTACTTCACTGTTCCTTTGAAAAGTACCGCCACACAGCGTAGAAAACACTTTTGTATTGCATCGGACCAAAACTTGTTACCAAAACTATGTACGCTAGTACCACTCTTTGACTATGTAGATGTACTTCAGTGTTCTTTTGAAAAGTACCTCCACTCAGTGTAGAAAACACATTTGCATTGCATGTGACCAAAACTACTTACCAAAACTATATACACTAGTACCACTGTTTGACTATGTAGCTGTACTTCAGTATTCTTTTGAAAAGTACCGCCACACAGCGCAGACACTTTTGTATTGCTTCTGCACAAAACTAGTTACCAAAACTATATACACTAGTTCCACTGTTTTACATCTACAAAAAACTACTTACTAAAACCTGTTTAGGCTAGTAGGCTAGTACCACTGTTTGGCCACTCAGCTCTGCTAGTTTTGCATCCATTGTTTTTTGTGCCAACAACTACAGATTTGTAGTTACTTACCCTCCAAAATGAGTGGTAAAAGGTCTGCTGATGGTGGAAAGGGGAATAGGTGTGTTGGAAAGGGTAAAAATCTTTGTGCCCGTGAGGTAGGTGCTAAAGTAACACGAACATCTGGTGAACAAATACCGTCTTCAAGCCAAACTAAATTGTCTATTTCTTTTCGTGGACAATCTGATATCATCCCTTTGTTACGTAGCAGAGCATTGCTAAAACTTGTAGATGAGGCCCAAAAACAGCAGGTGCTTGAATGGATATCAAGCGCTCCATTAAGTGGGCTCTCCTCCATCTCAACTTCAACATCACAAACACTCCAGTCCTCAGAGGTGTCACCCCAATCGCACTTGCTTCCTCACAGCTCACAAGTCTCCAGCCGCCCTACTGACTATGGGGCAACACAGATTAGTGAGTCTACAGAGTTGTTCACTCATACTACAGCCTGGGAATCAGAGGTCTGCTCCAAAGCTTCATTGAGTCAAGATGACGAAATGATCTGCACCGATGCGCAAAATCTTTCTGAGTCGGATCCAGGCCCAGATGAAGAAGGGTCCAAGCATAATGTAGACCATCATTTCCAAACTGTAACCCCTGTTGGTGGAGATAATGAGGCAGATGATGATGAGACTCAGATTCCTAAATGGACTGACAACTTGACTTTGCGCTCAGGGCAGGAAAGGTTGGCTCTGAGGACGAAGAGTGTGAGAACACACAGGGCGATGATGAGGTTGGAGATCCCACTTACTGTCAACCCACACACAGGCAGTTGATGAGTTCATCAGAGGAGGTGGAGGAGGATGCTAGTGACGATGTTAGGTTGCGGCTGCCTGGACAGAGACAGAGTCCTGGAAGCATGCCAACAACTGCGTCCTCAGCCACAACTCTGCCTCTGTACAGAAGTCGTGGTGGCTCTTCAGGTCTCATGGGAGTTAAGCCTTGCCTAGCCTGGGCCTTTTTTCAGATCGCAAAGGATGACCCAACTCATGTTATCTGCCAAATTTGTAAACAAAAACTGAGTAGAGGTAAAAAAAATCAATAGTTTGAGTACTTCATGCATGAACCATCACATAGACATGAAGCATAAGTCACAGTGGGAAGCTCACTGTGCTACAACGCGGCCTACCGGTCCTGGCCAACCACAGTCTGCCCCATCAACTGCATCTGCGGCCTCTTCATCATCTGTGACTGTGGAGACAGCTGTCAGACAGACTTTCAGATGCAGAACTTCCACCTCTTTACCAGCAACAGCCAGTGTGATTGGCAGGTTGTCAGCTGTTTTGGAAGTGGAAACACCAGGAGGTGTTGAGCGCTGTCACACATCGATAGCACCACCTTTTCATGAATGTGACGTAATAAGTCCGCCTGCACCTCCCTCACAGACCAGCAGTTTGTCTGGGACACCCTACTGAACCCTGTTTCAGAACAGCAGCTAGTCCTCGGTCCCTCAGATGTGGACAAGTAAAAGACCATTTCATCCTAACCATGCCAAAGCTAAGAGATTGAATTTCACCGTCTGCAAGTTGTTGGCTATGGAAATGCTGCCTTTCCGTCTGGTGGAAACAGCGGATTTTCAAGACCTTTTGGCAGTCGCAATCTCCCAGTACCAGATGCCCAGTCGCCACTTCTTTTCAAAGAAAGCTGTGCCTGCGCTACACCAGCATGTCGCACACAACAGCTTCCTTGAGAGACTCTGTGTGTGACAGGGTGCATTTCACCACTGACATTTGGACAAGTAAGCATGGACAGGGGTGTTACATGTTGCTGACTGGGCACTGAGTGACTATGGTGACAGCAGGAGAAGGGGCTGCTCTTAAAGTCTTGCCAACCCCACGGGTTGCGCGTCAAACCTCTGTATCTTACATAGATGTTTCTACACTGCTTCTGCCTCCTCCACCTCTTCTAGGTCCTCCACCTGCGTCCAAAGCCTGTCTGGTAATGTGACCCGCGTTCAAGCTGCTCAGACGAAATCCAGCACACCTCCTTTCTATGCTGGCAGCAGGGCTCAACGCCATCAGGTGGTGTTCACATTAAAATGTCTGGGAAATGTGTCTCACACAGCTGAGGAGTTGTGGTCAGCTCTGGAGACAGAGTTTAATGAATGGTTGTCTCCACTGAACCTGTATCCAGGGAAGGCCGTGTGTGCGACAATGCTGCAAACATGGGCGTGGCCCTTCGCCGGGGCAAGATGACACACGTGCCTTGTGTGGCTCACATCTTGAACCTAGTGGTCCAGCAGTTTCTAGCCCAGTATCCCGGCCTAGATGTGAGGCGGTCGACAGGGTAGGGGGTACTCGGGTACCGGGGCTGATGGCTATTTGAATGGGGAATCACGCCTGGTCGGTCCCCGGTCCCGTGCCCTGGACCCTCAATGGTGGGGAAGGCGGGGGATACAGGGATTGGCTACGTGACGCCACCTATTGGCTACGTGACGCCACCTATCTTTGTAAGTGATCTTATTAACCTCCCTGTAATCCACACATCCTCATTGTGCCATCCTTCTTTCTGACTAGGTGTGCTCCACCCGTTTATCTATTGACTTTCAACCATACATGGACATTTGTAATGTTATGCTTTAATTGTATCGTCTATTGCATCTGCTATCCTTTGCTGCCATCTACTGGTCATTGTTGCATTACGCTGTAATATGTTATTATTATTTTCCCATAATACCTTTTTGTCTGTAATTCCTCCTTGGGGATCCTTCTCTTCCTGCTTTGTCTTTCATTGCCATTTTGGAACTTCATGCTTCAGGACTGGAGGAAGGATTCTCTTGTTACCTTTAATCTTGTTACCTTGCATCTATAACAGCTCTAATCTACAGTGCTTACTCCTACCTCATCTTCATCCTTTCATCTTCCCTGGCATCTCATCTCTTCAAGGTATTGTAAATAAAGACTGTTGACTTATCACTGCATCATCCTTCCGGACATCCACGTAGCTGATAAGACCTAGGACCACCGATTAGTGAGTAACGCTATCCGCCATTGTTTATATAGAGATCGTGATCACAACCCTCAGACACATCTCACCCACATATATCGGTGGCAGAATACTAGGACTAAAGGGGCTGCCCAGGGATTACAGTTATCTCTTATAACCCCGGCTTTCTTCATGTCCCGCAGCATCTCTTTGGCATGCTGGTAGTGATTTGGTGGAATGGGTCTGTGTCTCAATTTAATTGGGGGATGATCTCCTGTGGGTATGCGATGGTGTACCCCTTTAATCCTCCCAAAATCTAATGGATGCTTACTAAATATCTGTTCGAACTCTTGTGCTACCCAGTAGACTCCGCGCTTCTGGTGAGAAGGGGTGGCATCAGTTCCTACTTGCAACTGCTGATACCACTCCTCTAGCTGTTCTTTGGAGTTGTTATCCTCCGCCTGACTAGACGGGGAAACGGGCTCTACTGCCTGTATGTTATTGTTACAGACAGTATACAGCTTTGCTACAGTAGCATACCGGGGTAGTTTTGCTTCCTGTTCCCCACAATTTAATACACGAATTGGTACTCTTCCCTTGCGTACATCCACCACCTCTCTGGCTGTCAGTAGTGTAGGTCTATGCCCTGAATATAACGGCTCTACAACTGCCTGGTATTCCTTTCCTCTAAGACCTATTGCTGCTCGAAACCATATCATCATTTCACTTTTCGGTGGTAACACAATGGGAACCGGGTCTGTTACCCGCACACTGCCAATCTCTCTCCCAGACAGATTTACCTGTTGCTTGTGGAGTAGGGCTCGGATTTCTCTTTGGATGACTCTCGTATGCCTATAACCAGCAGTCTCAGCAATCTGTTGGAGTAAAAACAACACTTCTCCAAGGCAGTTTTCAATTACATTAGTACCAATTACCATGTAGGGATATTTTTCATCAGGATTATCTTCTACCACACATAATCCTTGGCCTTTTAACTCTACCCTCGCCAGCTTTATTGTCACTTCTCTGAATCCCACCTGATTCTGTGGTTGCCCATTAGCTGCAAGAATGACAAAGTTAGGGTCTTAGGGTCTAAGATTACTGTCAGACCAAAATTATTTGTAAAGGATATGTGGGATGGTGGTAACCTGCGACCCAGTGTCCAGCAGGGCCAACATGGGGATTCCATCTAGCGTAATGTTGAGGTACGGACGGCCTCCCATGTACCGATTACGCCAGTCATATGGGCCCAGTTGTCCTACTCCTGGGGGCTGGCCCTCAGGCCCAGGAATCTCGTGTTTAAAGGACATCCTCTTGCAAAGTGGCCTGGTTTGTTGCAGCGTAGGCAGATGGGTTGTCCTGAAGAATCCGTGTAGTCCCTGGCTATCGGCATTATCGGGGCCACTGCTCCGGGTGCTGCATTCTGGGCATCCCCTCTGTCAGGGACTTGTGCGTTGTCTGAGTCACTCATGATGGGGCCCCCCTAGTTAATTGCTGCCAGCCGGTGAGGTAAAATAAACTTTTCCGGTCGTCGGCAGCTCTGCCGGGGAAATCGAGCACCTCGGGTTTCTCTGGAACTGGGAACTGCGCTTCGCTGATCTCCAGCAGAGTGAAGGGGCAGGGCTTATCTTCTCGCTCTTTTCCGCCCGCTCTGTGACGCAGTTCAATTTCTGTGTCGGAGTAATGATCTTACAGTTCACAAACAGTTAATAAAGTTCAATTCTAGGCACACAGTACCGGTTTTACCGGGCACGGGATCCTGTTCGTGACGCCAGGTTGAGGCGGTCGGCAGGGTAAGGGGTACTCGGGTACCGGGGCTGATGGCTATTTGAATGGGGGATCACGGCTGGTCGGTCCCCGGTCCCGTGCCCTGGGCCCTGAATGGCGGGAAAGGTAGGGGATAAGGGGATTGGTAACGTGACGCCACCTATGGTACCTGGTAACGGGTATACCAGTGCTGCGGCCAGCCGCTGAGGTGATGGAAGTGCAGCTCAGTGTAGTACAGCTCCCCACAGGTGGAGCTATTCCTCAGGGCAGCTAAGATGGATGAGGGGAGTCGTAGTAGTGTCGCTGTAGTTAACGCTATGGATGGCGGCGGTTAAACAGGCACATGCACACACAGTAGTCTTTGTTTCGGTACCTTTTACTGGTGACAGGGTAACAAGGTAGAGTCCTGAGAAGTAAACAGGTCCCCGGTGCAATTTGGGACCTTCACCTTGGAGAGTTGTGAGGCCTCCTCTATCTCGGTGTACTGTGGTTTGGGGTAAGTCCTGCCTGTGACTGAACTCGCCACTCCTTCTCCCTCTCAGGGCTTTACTCTATCACTGACAATGAGGTCCTTTTGCAGGGTCCCTATTCCTCCTTTGGCCCCTGGTCCTGTGTTTGGTCAGTTTGAGTGTCTCTTTCTATTTACCTCAGGGGATTTGGTCCTCCTGATCCTCCCGGGTTTTTACTGCTGCACTGGATGCTTTGCAGTGATGGACTCCGGTGTCCGGGTGAGCTACAGGGAAACCAGATTGGTTCCCTCCTTTAATTCTCCTATTTCTCCACTGGCCTCTGACCCTCTCCCAAGGGTGCAGCACAGCTGGGTCAGTGTTCCCTGGTCCTGGGCCTGGATCGTTCCCAGTGACCAGCTCCTTCACTCCTGCTCTCTTCACTGCCTGACTGGAACTAACTGCTTCTGACTGGACCAACTGACTCCTGCCCTCAGGCCTGGATTTTATATAGGGGATCTGGCTTAAGGCAGCCAGTAGAGCTCCCCCTTCAGGTCTGGGGTGGAAGGTGTTGTGTACTGTGTGCACCAAGGTGTAAATCCATCCTTGTACTGTTGGATCCTGTGGCAATCCCGTGCAGGGTTGCCACAGATGCGCTTCTGCAGAGGGCACGGTCGCTGTGTTCTCACTTTCGCCGTTCGCATCCCGCAGCTCAACGACTTCCATCTCTACAAAAGTTGTTCGGACTGCTAGTTCACCAACTGAAATGCGATGTGCCGCCACGATGGAATTCTACTCTGCACATGCTCCAGCTCCTCAGAATGTTATGACATATAGCCTGGGCCAACGCAATCCACAGGTGGGGCAAATCACGCTGCTGGAGTGGTTTCAGATCAAGGACTTCTGCACCCTTCTTCAGAGTTTTGAAATGGCCACTAAGATATTTAGCGCTGACGATGCCATTATCAGCATGACAATTCCAGTCACACACTTTAACTGGTATTCGGAGTCAGGTGGCGGGCAAAGAGGAAGGGGAGGAAGTACAGGAGGAGGTGCATGCGGAAGGGATAACAAGATCTCAAAGGTCCAGACGGTCGGCAGCACCAAGGCGGCTGGCAAGGAAGGGTGGGCGAGAGAGATTAACGCGGGCGCATGGTAGCAGCCAAACTGTTGATGAAGGTGCAGGAGCCGAGGAAGAAATGGAGTACAAAGTGGCGATGGGCATGGAAGACTCAGCAGGTGAGGGAGATCTGGATCATATTTCTGTTGTGCAAGGTTATGGGGAGAGGGCAGAGGAAGGAAGCGTGAATATTACTTCACCACCACCAACACAACAAGGACTTAGTCCTCCTGGATGCGCAAGACACATTGTTAGAATTGAACTAATGCCGACTACTGGGTTGCCGCACTCTCCTTGCTGCTTGTTGCTTGACGTAAGTAGGGCCCTCTGAGCTCAATACCTATACTTGACACTCCTGCCCTTGTTTCTGAATATTCAACCTTTTTGTCCATCGAACCAGTGATGAATAAATTAGCAGTATTCACATCCACCATTTTTGGATGCTTAAAAGCATTGTTTGGTCAATCTTCCTGTCCACTAGGTCTAATCAAGTCACTTACCTACCTCTCTTATTTCCTGTAGTAATCCACGAAACTGATAGTGTCCCACCTGTGTGTTTGCGGGGCATAACTTTGATGGAACGCTTGCACGAGCTTTGAGTTTTTCCGGCCTACTAGGCCCAAACAGGTCTCTGACCTACCTCTCATTATTTCCCTCTAGTACTCCACAAACCTAATGGTGGTCTAATGGGATTGCTTGCAAGAGCTTTGACTTCATGTGGCCCTCTAGGCCAAACAGGTCTCTGACCTACCTCTCCATTATTTCCTGTTGTATTCCACAAAACTAATGGTGGTCCCACCTGTGTATAGCGGGGCATATCATTAATGGGAGCGCTTGCATGAGCTTAGAGTTTATGTGGCCCTCTAGCCCAAACAGGTCTCTGACCTACCTCTCCACTATTTCATGTAGTACTCCACAAAACTAATGGTGGTCCCACCTGTGGGTGGTGGTGCATATCATTGATGAGAACGATTGCATGAGCTTTGAGTTTACGTGGCCCTCTAGGCCCAAACAGGTCTCTGACATACCTCTCCATTATTTCCTCTAGTACTCCACAAAACTAATGGTGGTCCCACCTTGTATACGGGGCATAACATTGATGAGAGCGCTTGCATGAGCTTTGAGTTTATGTGGCCCTCTAGGCCCAAAGAGGTCTCTGACCTACCTCTCATTATTTCCTCTAGTACTCCACAAAACTAATGGTGGTCCCACCAGTGTATAACGGAGCATTTCACTAATGGGATTGCTTGCAAGAGCTTTGACTTTATGTGGCCCTCTAGGCCCAAACAGGTCTCTGACCTACCTCTCCATTATTTCCTCTAGTACTCCACAAAACTAATGGTGGTCCCACCTCTGTATAGCGAGGCATATCACTAATGGGAACGCTTGCAAGAGCTTTGACTTTATGTGGCCCTCTAGGCGCCAACTGGTCTCTGATGTCCCTCTCCATTATTTTATTGTTGTATTCCACAAAACTAATGGTGGTCCCACCTGTGTATAGCAGGGCATATCATTAATGGGGACACTTGCATGAGCTTTGAGTTTATGTGGCCCTCTAGACCCAAACAGGTCTCTGACCTACCTCTCCATTATTTCATGTAGTACTCCAAAC
Organism: Allobates femoralis; assembly: GCA_033576535.1. Taxonomy (NCBI): domain Eukaryota; kingdom Metazoa; phylum Chordata; class Amphibia; order Anura; family Aromobatidae; genus Allobates; species Allobates femoralis. The sequence goes on from JARQOC010000003.1 coordinate 391,212,162, forward strand.
TAATTGGTGGTCCCACCTGCGTGTGGTGGTGCATATCATTGATGGGAACGCTTGCATGAGCTTTGAGGTTATGTGGCCCTCTAGGCCCAAACAGGTCTCTGACCTACCTCTCCATTATTTCCTGTTGTTTTACACAAAACTAATGGTGGTTGGTGGTCCCACATGTGTATAGCGGGGCATATCATTAATGGGAATGCTTGCATGAGCTTTGAGGTTATGTGGCCCTCTAGGCCCAAACAGGTCACTTATCTACCTCTCTTATTTCCTGTAGTAATCCACGAAACTGATAGAAGTCACACCTATGTGTGGCGGGGTATATCATTGATGGGAGCACTTGCATGAGGTTTGAGTTTCATCAGGCCGTTTAGGCCCAAACAGGTCTCTGACCTGCCTATTATTTCCTGTAATATTCCACAAAACTGATGGTGGTCCCACCTGTGTGTGGTGGGGCATAACATTGATGGGAGTGCTTGCATGAGCTTCGAGGGGATCCGGCCCACTAGGCCTATTAGGTCACTGACCTACCTCTCTATTTTTTACTATAATACTCCTCAAAACATATAGTTGCTAAGCAATGTTTAACCTTGAAATACTAGGCTAGGTCCTGTTCCAGACTCTGTGCCATGCATGAAGGCTGGGCCATTCAGTAATTTTTGGTCTGGGACAGTTGATGCCTTTTTGCTGAAGGTGTGAGCCTTTGGAAAGAGTGAGGATTCTTGTTGGAGTCCCCTTGCTATGTTTTACATGATTTAAGAAGGGTGTGACATGCCCATACCTATATTGAATCAGTGTATGACTGGCATCACCACAAGCGCAGGTGCAGGCAGAAAATAATATACTTACAGAAATGGTTATCTGCCGCGACACTACTATTTCCTGAATAATGAAAATAATGAGTGGCACTAGAAACAAGAGGATCAATGGATATAATGCATGTGTGTATTGCAAAACTGCCCTGTGCTAAATATGATAAACTGGAGATCTTAGTTTCAATAGTGGCCACTAAAGAGTAAGCCTGACATCCACTTCAAGGAGCCTCCACTGCCAGGTCTTGACACTAGCCCTAGTGAGATTGTGAAATGTAAGTGGGTTTATTTGCCCATGGATGTAATTAAAAACAATGATCAGTGTGTGTTAAGGCCACTTCACACACACAGATATCTGAGTCCAATATCTGAACAGATCCTGGTTGCAGTGAAATCATGGATACAGTGCTCCATGTTGTACACAGCCACAAAATGGAACAATATGTCATGATTTCACTGCAACCAGAGATCTGTTCAGATATTGGACTCAGATATCTGTGTGTGTGAAGTGGCCTTTAGGCTCTCACAATGAAGTCCATGTGTGGCTATCAGACTAAGGAAGGGAGAAAAGGGAAAAATTATATAGTGGGAGCTCAGTCAAAAATTAACAATATGTGAGGCCTTTTGCTGGGTCCCTTGCTGTGGGGTACATGATTTGAAATGGGCATGACATGCCTATACCTGTGTCTCCTCCTCCTTTTACTCATCCACCTCTTTTTACTTAATTTAGAAAACTACTGCCACTTTTCCCCTGTAACTCATCCATTTATCAATTAAAAGTCAGTTTCACTCACCTCTGAAATTTTAGGTGAATGTTAACCACGTTCTATTTTGAAGTGCTTTGGAAGAGTGTGCAGGCTGGCACAGACCATGTCTCGTGCACCATGCTGCTACGCCATAAAACTATTTGTACTGTGGGTAGATTGATGTCACTTTTCCTGGTGTTTGTTGTCTATTTTGAGTAGTTTGGCAGCTATGGACACCTTTGAAGGTGTTTTCTATGGCTCTTTTTACATCTAAGGCATGTGTGTGTTTGCTAAATTTGCGGTTTTTGGCATTTTTACAGCTAAAAGCGCATAAAAACGCTAGTGTTTTTGGTCCCATAGGTTTTAATGGAAACGCATGTAAAAACGCAGGCAAAAACGCATAACGCATGCGTTTTTGCCAACGCGGCCCAAAACATAGGGAAATGCGGTGTTTGCAAAAACGCATGCGTTTTGCGTTTTTGAAAACGCTCATGCGTTTTTGCCTGCGTTTTTACATGTGTTTCCATTAAAACCTATGGGACCAAAAACGCTAGCGTTTTTATGCGTTTTTAGCGGTAAAAACGCCAAAAAACGCAAATTTAGCAAAACACAACCATTCTTAGATGTGAAACGGGCCTATGTGTTTGCTGTAGCGTGCCATTGATTCCAATGGGGTTCGATGGTGTTCGATGAACATTTGACTAACAATTCGACAAACACACCCCAATTCGACGAATCAAATTGAATTCAAACACTTAGGTGGCGGCTCATCACTAATTCTGAGGAGCCCACTCTGTCATATGGTTTACAATATTATTTTAAAACACATTTTTTTAAACACATCAATCTGTGGAATGTATCATTATTTATTCAAGATCTATTGATTAAAATTAACTTTGTTCATGTGAAAACCCCTTTAAGCCCCAAATACACCTTAGTTAGCTATCAGTTAAACTATGGATCAGCCAGAAGCTACAGTATCTTGGCCATCTCTCCCCTACACAGGAGCGATCTTATGTTCTTTATGTTGGTCAAATTCATCGTAATGTGTATAGGGGCATCAGAGCCTGTTTAATGTGTAGGAGTTTTGCATAGATGAAAGGGAACGCGTCAGGTCCTCTGTGCCCCAAAAACACCAATAGTTGTGGGCATATATCAAAATTACTTGTCTAACAGTCCCTTCATGTAGTTGCATAAATAAACAGATCAAGTCTGTTTATGATATACAAAATAGGGCTTTGACTAGTCTATGAGGTGTTAGTTCCCTGATTAGTCTGCCAACTTAACATGTTATCACACCACTGTGAATGTCATAACATGCTTTACAAATGCCGGTGTCTTTGCCAGCAAAATATAAACTAATTTTGAGTACAGATGAAGAAAATCATATGGCCTTCAGCATTCTGAGCTTTGTTTTACTTTATTTTCATGTTCAGATGCAGATACACATTAGGGAGGGAGGGGAGTGGAGACACAAAAACAATAGTGGCTGTTTTGCGCTTTGTAGTGCTTCCACAGGTCTAGACAGTGGAAGGACCTGTGGAAGCGCTATGAAGCGCAAAACAGCCGCTGTCACCTAGGTGTCTCTGCTCCCCCTCCCCCATGTGCATCTGCAGCTGAACAAAAATAAAAACTAATTCAAAACTCAGAACAGTAGGTGCAATATCTTTATCTCTATTAACTGTTTCTGCTGGACTGTGAGATTGAGCACCACCAGAGATGCTTTTAATATGCCTGCCTCTTGGAGAGTGTAAGTGCAACAGCACATGAGAGCCTCTGATGAGAGGTACTCGGATTTTCATCTCCTTATTTATAAAGTCATTTTGATAGGTGTCCACAACTACTGGTGCTTCTGAGGGCACAGAGGACCTAACAGGTTCTCTTTAAACTGTCAATGTAAATATCATATGTTGATGTGGTTTCTCAACCATAACTATTGTTCCTTTGATTTACATTATCATAATTAAAAAAACAATGAGTTGCTGAATTTTTATTTACCATTGCGCCCATTTTGTCTCAGTGTATTCGAAGAAAGTTGAATAGAGCTACCATATCCAATGTTCTGTGGGAAATGAAGATCTTCCAAATTCACATCTGTGCTTAATCTTGCAACTTCAAGTTCTAATTACAAAATTGAATAAAAGTAAAGCAGGAAGAATTTTAGCATAATTGCATATTTTAATATTGTCAAGAAAACAGCAATCGCATGCATACTTCAATAAATCATTTACATTCAGGTGCTTATTTTAAATTTTGTGAATAAATTGTCTGTGTTCTCTCCTTCATTGCAATATTTAGTTGATAGGACAGGATGACATGGTCTCCTAACTACAACAACCCTGGCAAAAATTATGGAATCACCTGGCTCGGAGGATGTCCATTCAGCTGTTTAATTTTGTAGAAAAAAAGCAGATCACAGACATGGCACGAAACTAAAGTCATTTCAAATGGCAACTCTCTGCCTTGAAGAAACACTGATGGTGGGTTTACACGCCGCGATATCGGCGTCCAACTCCGACCCAACTCCGACAAAAAGTCACGTGGGTCGCGAGTTGGACCCGATATCGTGTGCGCGTTGTACGGTTTGAGCGTACAACGCGATGCTGGAACGATGCAAAAACAATATCGGAGTTGAATAGCAGAGCTATTCAACTCCCCGATATCGCATGGCCGTTGTACCAGCATCGCTGCGTGTGACAGCCCAACTCCGATGCGTACTCGCACCTCACCCATTAACTCCCATGTTAAATGGTCGTTACTGGGTTGGTGGGTGTACACATCGGAGGGACGTTGTTTCCCGATATCGCAGCGTGTAAACCGGCGATGCGATATCGGGAAAAGGGCTGAAAAATGCGCGCTCCCGCGGCGTTGTATGCGATATCGGGACGATATCGCTACGTGTAACCCCACCATAAAAGAAATCTTGAAAAAAAAATATGCTAGCCAGTAACGGTTACTTTTGTAGACCAAGCAGGGGGAAAAAATATGGAATCACTCAATTCTGAGGTAAAAATTATGGAAATTCCCTGTACATTTTCATTTCCAAAATCTAACACCAGCAATAAATAAGATGTTCTTGTTATGGCCACTTTACACATCCCAATATCGGCGTCCAACTCCAACCAAAAGTCACGTGGTTCGTGCGTTGGCCCCGATATCTTTCGTGCGTTGTATGGTGTAAATGTTAAATACGATGCACGAACGATGCCAAAATGATATCGGGGATCAAATGAGCCTGCTCTTCAACCACCCAATATTGGATGGACGTTGTGGCAGGATCGGGCTGTGTAAAAGCCCGACAACGATGTGAAGTACAACATCCCCTATTCTCTCTCATGTTAAATGGTCGTTCCTGGGACGGTCGTACAAGGGGGCTACACATCGCTGGTGCGTTGGCTGCTGATATCACGCTGTGTAACATCTCCTATGCGATCTTGGAATTCTGCCCAGAAAAAGCGCACTCCGGCGGCGTTGGATCCAATATCGGACCGACGTTGGGACGTGTAAAGTGGCCATTAGTCTGCATCTAAAAAGGAGTGATCACACCTTGGAGAGCTGTTGCACCAAGTGGACTGACATGAATCATGGCTCCAACACGAGAGATGTCAATTGAAACAAAGGAAAGGATTATCAAACTCTTAAAAGAGGGTAAATCTACACGCAATGTTGCAAAAGATGTTGGTTGTTCATAATCAGTTGTGTCTAAAATCTGGTCCTTATACTAACAACATGAGAAGGTTGTTAAAGGGAAACATACTGGTAGACCTAAGAAGACATCAAAGCGTTAAGACCAGAAACTTAAGCAATATGTCTCCAAATCAGGAAATGCACAACAAAACAAATGAGGAACGAATGGGAGGAAACTGGAATCAATGTCTGTGACCGAAATGTAAGAAACCGCCTTAAGGAAATGGGATTTACATACAGACAAGCTAAACAAAAGCCATAATTAACACCTAAATAGAAAAAAACAATGTTACAATGGGCTAAGGAAAAGCAATCGTGGACTGTGGATGACTGGAGAAAAATCATATTCAGTGATGAATCGCGAATCTGCATTGGGCAAGGTGATGATGCTGGAACTTTGTTTGGTGTCGTTCCAATGAGATTTATAAAGATGACTGCTTGAAGAGAACATGCAAATTTCCACAGTAATTGATGATATGGGGCTGCTTGTTAGGTAAAGGCACTGGGGAGATGGCTGTCATTACATCTTTAATAAATGCCCAAGTTTACATTGATATTTTGGACACTTTTCTTATCCCATCAATTGAAAGGATGTTTGGGGATGATGAAATCATTTATCAAGATGATAATGCATCCTGCCATAGAGCAAAACCTGTGAAAACATTCCTTGAAAGAAGACACATAAGGTTAATGTCATGGCCTGCAAATAGTCCGTATCTCAATCCAAGTCAAAATCTTTGGTTAAAGTTGAAGAAAATGTTCCATGACAAGGCTCCAATCTGCAAAGCTGATCTGGCAACAGCAATCAGAGAAAGTTGGAGCCATATTGATGATGAGTACTGTTTGTCACTCATTAAGTCCATGCCTCAGAGACTGCAAGCTTTTATAAAAGCAAGAGGTGGTGCAACAAAATACTAGTAATGTATTTGAGTGTTGTTTTGTTTGTTTGTCATGATTCCATAATTTTTTTCTCAGAATTGAGTGATTCCATCATTTTTCCCCCTGCTTGGTCTACAAAAGTAAACATTACTGGCTAGCATATTTTTTTTCAAGATTTCTTTTAGTGTTTCTTCAAGGCAGAGAGTTGCCATTTGAAATTACTTTAGTTTTGTGCCATGTCTGTGATCTGCTTTTTTTTCTACAAAATTAAACAACTGAATGGACATCTTCCGAGGCAGGTGATTCCATAATTTTTGCCAGGGGTTGTATATAGAAACTGGATGTAGCCCCCGGCATTGCCCGGAATGGAAACTAACTCTCTTAGCTATACCAAAGTAGAATGGGTTAACAAAGTGTTGCTTCTCTCTGCTGATATGCACAGGCTGCAAATGTAATACAGGGACAATGTGTGGGCTTCTGGTGTAATACAGAGGCTATGTGTGGGATCCTGGTGTAATACAGGCGCTATGTTTGGGCACAGGCTGTAATACAAGGGCTATGTTTGGGCACAGGCTGTAATATAGGAGATATGTAGAGCACAGGCTCTAATACAGGGGCTATGTGAGGCACAAGCTTTAAGTGTAATACAGGGGTTATGTGTGGGCTCCTGGTGTAATACAGTCACTACATAGGGCACAGGCTCTAAGAGTTATGTGAGGCTTCAAGTGTAATACAGGGGCTAATTGTGTTCTACTGGTGTAATAGAGGCTGTATGAGGCTTCCTGTTGTAATACTGGGGACTGTGTGCTGCCTCCTCTCGTAAACTGGGGGCTGTGTGTGGCCTCCTGCTGTATACTGGGGGATGTGTTTGGCTTCTTGCTGTATACTGAGGGCTGTGTGGGCCCCCTGCTGTTTACAGGGGTTATATGTGGCCTCCTGCTGCATACTGAAGGCTGTATGTGGCATCCTGCTGTTTACATGAGTTATATGTGATCTCTTGATGTATACTGGGGGCTGTGTGTGTGGCCTCCAGCTGTGTGCTGGGGGCTGTGTGTGGCCTTCTACTGTATACTGGGGGCTGTGTGCGGCCTCTTGCATTAATACAGGGGGCTATGTGTGAGCTCCTGGTGTAATACAGAGGCTATATGAGGCCTCCTGTTGCAATACTGGGGACAGTATGCTGCCTTCTGCTCTGCTATGTACTGGAGGCTTTGTGCAGCCACCTACTGTATAGTGTGGGCTGTGCCTGGCCTCCTGATGTATACTGGGGTGTGTGCACAGCCTCCTACTTTATAATGAAGGCTATGTGCAGCCTCCTGCTGTTTACTGGGAGTTTTGTGCGGCCTCCTGCTGTAAACTTTAGGCGGTGTGTGGCCTCCTGCTGTATACTGGGGGCTGTGTATGGCCTGCTGTTGTAATACTGGTGGTTGTGTGCTGGGTTCTTCTGTATACTTGGGGCTGTGAAGCCTCCTGCCGTAACTGAGGGCTCTGTGCGGGCTTCTGCTGTATACTGGGGGCTGTGTGATGGCACTTGCTGTATACTGGGGGATGTGTGCGTTCTCCTGCTGTATAATGGGGGCTGTGTGTGGGCTTTTGTTGTATACTGGGGACTATATGTAGGCTGCTGTTGTATACTGGGGGCTGTGTGGCCTCCTGTTGTATACTGAGGGCTGTGTGTAGCAAGTTGTTAGAAGAATAGCAAAGAGGCAAAAAGAATAGCAAGACGTCTTAGTAGCTTTGGTGGTTTGTGTGGCTATTGCTTCACTAAGAGCCATATCCCAGTGGTTGCCATTTTCCAGAATTTCTTGCCTTTGGCAAGCTTCACTGAATGTTTCACAGACATGCTGTGTGCGGGCTCCTGCTGTATACTGGGGCTGTGTGCGGGCTCATGAAGAATACTGGGGGCTGCGTGGTCTTCTGCTGTATACCGAGGGCTGTGTGCAGCAGGCTGTTGAACGAATAGCAAAGAGGTGTCTTAGTAGCTTTGGGGTTTGTGTCCCAGTGTGAGCGATTTTCCAGAAGTCCTTGCCTTTGGTAAGCTTCGCTGAATGATCACAGACATGCATAAGCTGTGTTTTACTATGAATGTCCTTCATAGCCTATAGCAACCAATCAGAAATTGAGCTGTGATTGGTTGCTATAGGTCACCTGATAAATACTCAGGCTAACTATCAAAACAGGCAAGGCAGTATGTATTATCTGACATATACAAACAGTAAATAAGCCCTTTTTTTTAGCGAATGACTGTAAAGTGTGGGGTTAAAATGTCCCCACAAAACATAGTCTATGACGTTCCCTGAGTGAAATGGGGTGGCTGTGCAAAATTTCATGATTGTAAATGTGACAGTGCAGATTTCTTTAGGGAACATACAAACACACACACCTACACTCAACTTAATATATTAGATATGGGAAGTCATACTGCCCAAACAGCATTATCAAAGGATACGGAATCATTTGAGGGTAATTATGTATTATTTTTCTTACTTAAAGAGATTTTTGGGACTTTTACAGACAGCCTTTCCTTCGAATAGTCATCAATATCTGATCGTTGGGGGTGCAACACTCGGCAATCCTGCTGATGGCGACAGGATGTGCTTAGTTGCATAACTGCCCAGCGCAAATTCGTCCATGGTGTAGTAGGGCACTACCTAGATTTAGTCACTATATCTTTGATGGAGCAGCAATGTGTAGCGCTGCAAACTGTTCACATCTGGCCTCTCACGGCATCGGGAACAGCTGATTGGCAGGGATATCAGATATAACACTCCCACTTACAAGATACTGATAACCTATCCTATAAAAAGGTCATCAATGTAAATTCCTGAAAAAAACCCTTTAACAAGTTCCAATCATATTCTGCAGCTCTTTAAAGACATTATCATTACTGTTTCAACTGGAGCTCACAATCTAAATTCTCTATCAGTATTAGAGAAAACCCATGCCAACGCAGGAAGACATTACAACATTTGCAGATCTTGTCCTTTTTGCATCTGCAACCAGGATACCAGCATTGCAAGGCCACCATGCCAGCATATTGATACTATATAGACAGTGAAACTTGTCAAAGGGACACTGTGGGACTTAATCACTGTTCTACGTTTTTGTGCTATGTGATAAATGGAATGAAATTGACATCTGATGCTTGCATATTAAGTTAAATGGGTTGTTTACCTGAAAAAGAAAAGTCTCCAGTGACCCTATGTGAATGCATACTGCTAACTCTTAACAGTGTGCAATGAACACACTGTCACAATTTTCGGTAGCTGAGCATTGCGTGCATTTATGTCTCACATAGTTCCTGATCGCTGCTGTCAACGATTTATGTCTCTGACAGCATTATTTAAATGCAGCAGTTGCTGGACCTTGTGCACATCAGCTCCCATCAGCTATGATGGGTTACTATGGCATCCGGATATGTCCCTTCTCAAAGTATACCAATCTCCGGTTCATCCTGTCCTGACCCCTCCTGCTCCGGTTTTGGTCAAGGGTGCTTTGGAATACGAAGTAGAAAGGATCCTTGTCGCCTACTGAATCCGGGATACTCAATCAGATGTGTAAATAGAGCCCAATTTAAGGTACAAGAGCATTCTCCGGATTCCCTTTTATCTGATCCAAAACTTAGTGAACAAGGTAATCTATCTCCTTCTTATGTAGGTGCGATGGCTATGGGGAATAGTGACATACATCAATAAAAATGTCAACAAGAATGTGAGTAAAATATATGATGGCAATGTTCTCATTTTTTACACTAGTTATGCCCAAGGATTACTATGGAATTGTGAGGCTGATTTATAGATTTATGCCTATACTACATCAGGACCCTATTCTTCAAAAAATTATAATATATATAGGGGTACAGAAGTGTCCCCAAAAAATCATTAACCCTTGGTAATACCTTGTCACGAACCCCAACATGGTTATCCACTAAAGGAAGTTTCAGGTGTGGGGGCAGCAGATGTAATTTGTGTCAATATGTGCACGTCACCAAACATTTTAAAATAGAGTGACAAATTACAGATTTGACCTAAATGGATATATCAACTGCAATACAACACACATAGTATATCTTGCATCATTTGTTAAGTGTGGCAAAGACTATGTGGGTTGCACTTCTAGTATTTAAGAAAATGTCTCAGTGAACATATCACTGCCTCAAACCCGGACGCCAATGCTTCCCATAGACGTTTATCTGGTTTATCCACACACTTCAGGGTACCTACACAAAGGTGACATGAGTATCCTCTCATTTAAAGAGATTGACCGGGTGTATAGGAACAAAAGAGGCAGGGACTGGAAGCATATAGTTTGTAGTCGAGAACTACTGTGGATTCTTAAGTTAAATGCTAGGGTTCCTGATGGATTAAATTTTAGGTCGGATTTGGCATATTTTTTTTATTAAGGAATAAAATGCATTAACAACTGCAGAGGTGGATGGATCTAAATCACAAAAACAGGCAGGAAGAGGTAGTAGTTTGACTATAGTAAGAACTGGGTCCTGTGTTTACAACAGCACTCCCACTCAGCCAGATCTCAGACCAAGGGGGCGTATTTCCACTGTTTCGCTTCTTTCTTTATGATAGACTAGTCCTTCAGAGAAAAATAGTGTAATTTGTAGCATCTGCCATACCAAGCTGAGCAGAGGCAAGAAGAATGCCAACCTGAGCACCAACACCATGCTCAAGCAATGGCAGACAAAACGCCTCAGTAGGTAGGCGGAACACCTGTGTACAAAATCTGTGTCTCCAGGTGAAACCACGGTCACTTCCCTTGTGCTACGTCCTACCTAATCTGCTGTCCAGGAAACAGGCACTCATATCTCCTACCCACACGTCCACTTTATTGTCTCAGCAAAGCGTGTAGTTGTCCTGCCCCAGATGTTTGAAAGGAAACGTTAATACCCAGCCATGCATCCACAGTCACCAACACTAAATGCCCACATTGCAAGATTGCTAGACCTGGAAATGTTGCTGTTTCGGCTTGTGGGAATGGAGTCTTTCTGTGACCTCTTGGTGGTCCCAAGGTATTTGTTTCTCAACCGCCATTATTTTGCCCGGTGTGCCATCCCCATATTACACAAGCATGTGTTAAACAATATCAACCATGCTCTGACCAACACCATAACCATGAAGGTCAACCTAACAGCAGACACATGGACAAGTTGTTGTGGACAGGGAACAAAACATTTCTCTAATGGCTCACTGGGTGAACCTGATAGAGGGTGGGACAGAGTCGCAGCCTGGGACATCACAGATTCTACCCACACCAAGAATAGCAGGCACAACTTCCATCAGGGTTTTTGTCTCATATGCAATTTCCTGTCTCCCATCCTCCTGATCCTCTGCTGAATTACCCTTCCCATCACTCCCAAGCTGGGAGCTCTGCAGCATTGCCTCAGTGAAGCTGCAACACACACTGCTGAACCTATTCTGTTTAGGTCATAAATCACACACTGCAGCAGAGCTGTTGGAGGAGTGAAAAAAAGTTAGTGGCTCTCCACGCTTAACCACCAACTAGATCTGGTCATGTGCAATATGTGATAACTGGCCGCTGCAAAGGTTGAGCTGCTGGTAAGGCAGCACCCTAAGGAAATCAAAGACCCTTTACCCCTATACAGGGATTTGGAAATACAGCAGAGCCCAGGAGGTAACTGCCTATAGGTGAGCAACAGACCAAAGCAGAGAGGTTGCCAGGAAGGAACAGGGTTAGGAGGTCAGGGAATAGACAAAATCAGGATCCAAAAGCGTAGTCAGAAGGCAGGAAAAGTACAAAATCGCCAGGAGGTCTAGGCAAAGGTCAGAGTTAATATAATAGAGCACAAACTAGATAGCTGGGAAAACCAAGAATATATCAGGAGGTTTGCAGGACAGGCCTCAATGTATTTGAAAGGTGTGGTTCCCTCTCATAGACTGGAACTCACAGCCTGATGACCTCATCTGGACCGCCCCTACATCCAGGCCATATGGTTATGTATGACTGGTACAAACCACCACACTTCTGATAGAGGAACAAAGCCTGCACCCACCAGATGCTTCTGCAGAGACCTCTCTCCTGTAACCAGCGTCACTCACAGAAGGAGCATAGCGATACCCAACGATAGAGTTAGGAACCAAAGGAGGAGGTCCCAATGAGGACATGGCCCCCCCATCACTAGCACCACTAGCCGAAGAAATCCAGGGCCGCCTAGTGGCAGGGGCAGGAATAACAGTCACCGAGTCCAACGGCGACATGACAGTACCCCTCCCCCTCTCTAAGAGTTGCCTCCCGACCCTCAAGCCTCGGATTGTTGGAGTTAAGGAGATTAAACTTCCTGATCAAACCCTTGGCATGGATGTTACTGGCAGGCACCCAGGACCTCTCTTTTGGACCATAACCTCTCCAGTGCACAAGATACTGCACTGACAATCTCACCAAGTCAAGGTCCAGCGTCCAGTGGTGGGGCTGCGTCCCCTCAACTTCATGTTCTTATCTCCATGGAACATTGATTAAAGCATTGCAAAAATTGAAGATTTTTGTCCGCTGCAGGTTCTTCAACATTTTCTACTATTGAGTGGATTTGCAGATGTCCCTTCCAGGCACCAACGGCTGAATGTGAGTCTGGTGAAGCACTTCCCCTTCCCCTTTCCGAGTATTCTTGACTACGTCCATTTGTGCTCCCGGAACCAAGTTTATTTTGTGATTATGGCAGCTGGGATTAGCAATTTTTCTTCAGCATGCAAGCAAATGAGAGCGAAAGCCGCCAACCTCTTTTCTAAAGAGCACATTGCTGGGTCCAGTGTGGACATGAATGATATGAGAGCCCTCTTTGCGGGCATGGAAAAATCTATGACTCATCATGTGAAGATCTGGTGGGATTTTACCACCTTAGAGAAATATGTGGGTCAAATGATGATTCCCAAGGGCCTGCGGCTTAAGAAGATTGCCACAACTAAGTATAGTGACTCGTTCACGGAAAAGTGGCAGTCTATACTTACCGATGCATCAATTAAATTAATGAAACTTATCATCGGGAAGAGGTAGAGAAGCTAAAAATCCTGGAGGAATCTATAAGTGAAATGGAGGCCTCCCTAATCCAATTTAACACTAGAACTACTGAGGTAGTCATTTTGACTACTTCACACTATGTATTTCTATGTAGGTGTCACGAGTGCAGTAGTTCTAGTGTTAATAAACACCCAGAATATGAGAGCCTGAAACAGAAATTACAGCAAAAATTGTCGACGTGGAAGCAGCCATTACGGAGGTCAAAAAGAAAAATTTACACGGAACTGCCAAGATTATGAGAGAGAACACCATATATGTCTGTAGGAGAAATACCCCCAGAAAACTGCGGTCTATCCTCAAAAAAAAAAGAGAACACTGCTGCTGGGGGTAACCGGGTTAGTTTTTCAACACACGAACGTAATGACTATTTTTTTCCTCACCGAATTCATCACAGTTTCTTCCTTCTTCATCTGAATCTGTGCGCTACCCCCAAAATCCTCTGCCAAAAAATGGAGGCAGAAGAGGGGGTGGGGGGGAAGAAGATGTAAAAGGAGGACATCAATATCCCTTACGGATAGAGATGAGCGATATTTAATTCGATATGTTCGCCAATATCAAATTCGACCTGTTTTGGGCGGTGTTTCGAGTCATTCGTCAAATTAGAGCAATTAGCTTCAAATTCGGCAGTTCTAGGTTATGTTCGATAACGCTTCGGTCACCAAAAGCATACCTGCCGTTTCACACTAATACTGATCTTCAATCTTAATATCCATTTTCAGTGTATAGTGTGAGGGGGGCAGGGTTCAGATCAGTGCTGCTGAAGTGATGGAGCTCTTTTTTTTTTTTCTCCCTACCGCATGTAGAGTGAGGCAGTGCAGGCTTTGAGCCAATCACAGTGAAACACAGTAAAGGGCATGTTTTGCACAAGCAAGGTCCAGCATCGTTGGCTGTGTATGTCACATGTCCTTGCCCTATAAGACCCGGCCATTTTCTTCATCGCCACCATTTGCTCATTGCTGTAGCTGTGTGTCAGACGGCACCGCTGCTGCGGTGGGCGCCATACAGTCAAAACTCACAATTCTACTATCCCATTCAGCTACAGAGCTAATACATAGTTAGATAGATTTAGGGAGTTGGGGCTGGAGGGAGGGTGCGAATTTTAGCAGAATAAGCTCTTGTAAGAGCTGAATCATAGGAGTAGGGAGTAGGGACCAGGGACTAGGTCTGTAACAGCCCTTTTTCTGATCTACTCCATAGAAGCAGGGACTAGTTTTAATTACAGCCCTCTGGGCTAGGTTAGAGCAGTCCAAGTCCAGGTGTGTGCCAAAGTACTGTACAAGTCTTTTTCACAGCATCTGGCCACATCTAGCTCTGGAGTCCTTTAGGGCAGATAGTGTAGCACCGCTGTTAAGAAAGCTACACCACCTGTCTTAAGTAGGCATTTTTTTGCTGCTGCTTGTCTCAGCAATTTGTTCGAACTAGTAGAAGTGTGATTTACACAGTAGTGTAGCCCACTTGTGAAAAACTACACCACCAGTGTACTTCCTTACTAATTTTTAACTGCACCTTGGCACATCTGACTTCTGGTCAAGTCGCAGCATGACAAAACTATTAGTTTAGGCCACTTGTAATACAATCTATTACACCGCCAGTGTACTTCCTACTAATTTTTAACTAGGAGGCTGCCTGTAGCACAGCAAGGGAGCAGCGTAGTCTTGAATATTATTTTTAGTACGCATTCTTGTAGGATGTGATGAAGTTCCTGGCAGTTTTCCTTAGTACCCTCAGCTATGTTTAGTCACACCATAGGAACACGATGGTCTTTTTTCTGTATGAGTGCTCGATTCAAGACCTTGTGCTTAATGATCTGATCCTCAAAAGGTGGGGTGGACCCTGTTAAATGTCTTTGTGAATGGCATCTAAGTGTTCATCCCTTTCCACTGGATTGGAGCAAATACGGTTATATCTGAGGGCCTGGCTGTAGACAATGGACTTTTTGATGTGTTTCGGGTGGAAACTGTCCCATCTGAGGTATGTGGGACGGTCAATCGGCTTCCGATATACGATGTCTGGAATGAACCATTTAGAATTTTTAAGGTGGTATCCAGAAAGGCTGGGGTCACACATAGAAATCCGTTTTTGGAAGTCCTTTTCATCACCAATCCGTTTTTTATAGGGTGCTTTTTGTGTCTCCTGCACTCCTGAACGTTTTTGGACTTTTCATTAAAAAAACGCATGCGCGAACGCATGCGCAAACGCAAGTGCCAAATATGGCATGCGTTTGCGCATGCGTTTCCCATAGGGCCCCATGTTAAAAAAAACGCATGAAAACGCATGCGTTTTTTAACTGATGCCAAAAACGCTGTTTACTGCGTTTTTGGCTCAAAAACGGACAGGGCAATGTTTTGAGCTCCAGAGAAAAACGCACAGGTGTGTTTATTACACCCAATGCGTTTTTCTGTCAGTTTTTGGACTTAGAAAAAAAAAATGAGAAAACTGAAGCCAAAAACGGACTGAGGGCTTATGTGGAACCCCAGCCAAAGTTAATTTCTGTTTTTGAGTGGTCCAGTGTCATGTTTATGCTGGGATGAAACCACCCCACCTCCATTGAGGATCAGATCATTAAAGCCACAAGGATCCCTAGAAGTTGAGGTACACCGTCAGTGTACTTCCTACTAATTTTCAACTGCACCTTGGCCACATCTGACTTCTGGTCAAGTCGCAGCGTGACAAAAACTATTACTGTACACCACTTATGATACAATCTACTACACCGCCAGTGTACTTCCTACTAATTTTCAACTGCACCTTGGCCACATCTGATTTCTGGTCAAGTCGCAGCGTGACAAAAACTATTAGTGTAGACCACTTGTATACAATCTACTACACCGCCAGTGTACTTCCTACTAATTTTTAACTGCACCTTGGCCACATCTGACTGCTGGTCAAGTCGCAGCGTGACAAAAATTATTACTGTACACCACTTGTAATACAATCTACTACACCGCCAGTGTACTTCCTAAAAAATTTAACTGCACCTTGCCCAGGTCTCATTTTGGGCCTAGTAGCAGTGTTGGTTCAGTCACCTCTGCTTGATTGACATTCACCTTTTTTTTGTAAAACAACTGTACACTTGCAAATTTTGTCCCTTACAAAATGAGTGGCAAAAGGCCTGCTGCTGGTGGAAATGGGAGTAGGCGTGGTGGAAAGGGAAAAATGTTTGTGTCCGTGGGGTAGATGCTAAAGCTACATTAACATCTGCTGAAAACAGACAATCTTCCAGCCAAAGTAAGATGTCAACTTCTTTCCGTGGCCAATCGGATATGATCTCTTTCTTACGGACACGACCATCGATACCACTTGTAAGTGAGGCACAAAAACAGCAGGTGCTTGAATGGATCTCAAGTGCTCTATCAAGTGGCCTCTCCTCCACCTCAACTTCTACATCACAAACCCTCCAGTCATCTGAGGTGTCAGACCAATCACACTTGATTTCTCCAAGCTCCCAAGTCTTCAGCCGCCCTACTCAGTCTGGGGTAACAGACATGTTTGAGTCTGCAGAGCTGTTCAGTCACACAATAGCATGGGAATCAGAGGTCTGCACCAAAGCTGCATTGAGTCCAGACGAGTTCATGATCTGCCCTGATGCCCAGAAGCATTGTGAGTCAGACCCAGGCCCAGATGAAGAAGCTTCTGACCTTTATGAAGACCCTCATTCACTAACCGTACATACTGTTGGTGGACACCAGGAGGATGATGCTGATGAGACTCAGATACCAGATTTGATTGACAAATTAAGTTATCGGTCAAGGCAGAAAGAGACTATTAATGAAATTAGTGAGGGGCGTACTGGACTTCATAAGTAAGTGGTGCTACACAATACAGACTAAGACACAGAAAAAGCAACGTATAATGCACCTAAATAAATGGATGTGAAAAACTGTTGGGTTGCAAGTACAAATTTTCTGTTTAATACACTTTAAAAGCAAGCAGACAGATGCCAAACCAGTAAAATTACATAAAAAAGGCCTCACTCCATTTGCACACCCTACCACAGCCCCCTGAAGAAAACAGGGAAACACGTGTCGGGGCTTCCCGACACTGTGTGCCTCTCCATCCACCTTTCTGGGTATGTTTAGCACTCTTACCACAGTGCTTATGCATGGTCTACATGGATTATTGGGTACATTTCTACCAGTCATGTTAACTGAACTTGTGTTTACAATGAAGTGTTATGTATTGATTGTATTGATTGTACTCTGCTTTATCTTTGATAGCTATGCTTTGCAGTGGTCTGTGAACTATACCCTGGGTGTTTGTTGAATACCAAGGCACTCAGTGCCTTCTGTCTCCCTATTTTGTCAGCACCCTCCTTTTTTATGTAATTTTACTGGTTTGGAATCTGTCTGCTTGCTTTTAAAGTGTATTAAACAGAAAATTTGTACTTGCAACTAAACAGTTTTTCATATCCATTTATTTAGGTGCATTACACATTGCTTTTTCCAAGGCAGAAAGAGGTTGTCTCTGAGGATGAGGGGTGTGAGAACACAGAGGATGATGATGAGGTTGGAGATACCACTTACTGTCAACCCACAGTCAGCCAGTCGATGAGGTCAGCAGAGGTGGTGGAGGAGGATGCTACTGACGACGAAGTTAGGTTGCACCTTCCTGGACATAGAAGGAGCACTGGAAGCATGTCAACAACTGCATCCGCAGCCACAACTCTGCCTCTGAGCGGAAGTCCTGCTGGCTCTGCAGCTCGCATGGGCTCTAAGCCTTGCCTAGCCTGGGCCTTTTTTGACATCGCCAAGGATCTCCCAACTCATGTCATCTGCAAGATTTGTCACCAATTTCTAAGTAGAGGCCAAAAACTCATTAGCTTAAGTACTTCATCTATGAACCGCCACATGGACATGAAGCACAAGTCACAGTGGGAAGCTCACCGTGCTAGAATGCGGGCTAGCGGGGCGGGCCTACCACCGTCTGCCCCATCAAGTGCATCCGTGTGCTATTCATCGTCTATGACTGTGGGGACATCTGTCACACATACTTTTGGTCGTACACCTTCCATCTCTTTGCCCACAACAGGCTGTGTGATTGGCAGGTCGTCACTTGGTTTTCAGGTGGACAATGCTGCTGGTGTTGAGCTCTCTCAGACATCGAGAGCACCACCTTTGGATAAAGGCAACATTACATCTTCCCTGCACCTCCCTCCCAGACCAGCAGTTTGCCGGGGACACCATACTCAACTGTGTCTCCGCACAGCAGCCAGCTCTCTGTCCCTCAGATGTGGACAAGTAAAAGGCCATTTCCTCCTAGCCATAGAAAGCTAAGCGCTTGAATTTCACCATCTGCAAGCTGTTGGCTTCAGAAATGCTGCCTTTTCGCCTGGTGGACACAGAGGATTTTTGAGACCTTATGTCCGTCGCAGAACCCCAGTACCAGATGCCCAGCCGCCACTACCTCTCCAAGAAAGGTGGGCCTGCGCTACACCAGCATGTCGCAGACAACATCACCGCTTCCTTGAGAAACTCTGGTGTGTGACAGGGTGCATTTCACCACAGACACTTGGACCAGTAAGCATGGACAGAGGCATTACATGTCGCTGACTGGGCATTGGTTGACTATGGTGAGAGCTGGAGAAGGGTCTGCTGTCCCAAGTCTTGGCGTCCCCACGAGTTGTGCATCCATCCTCTGTAGGCAGAAGTTCCTCCATTGTCAACCTCGTCTCAGTCCTCCACCTCCGCCCAAAGCCTGTCTGGTAATGCCACCCACGTTGTAACTGCACAGAAGGAATCCTGCACACCTCTCTACTATGCTGGCAGCAGGGCTCAACACCATCAGGTGGGCTTTACCTTGGAATGCCTAGGAAATGTGAGTCACACAGCTGAGGAGTTGTGGTCAGCTCTGGCGACCGAGTTTCCGCAATGATTGTTTCCACTCAACCTGCAGCCAGGGAAGGCCGTGTGCGACAATGCTGCAAACCTGGGTGCGGCCCTTTGCCGGGGCAATATCACACATGTGCCTTGTATGGCTCAGGTATTGATTCTGGTTGTCCAGCAATTTTTGACACACTATCCCGGCCTAGATGGGCTTCTGCAGAGGGCACATCGCTGTGTGTTCACTTCCGGCGTTCGCATCCCGCAGCTCAATGACTCGCTTCGCTCCAGGAGTTTTCGGCTTGCCCGTTCACTGGCTGAAATACGATGTGCCAACACACTGGAATTCGACTCTGCACATGTTGCAGCGACTGCGGCAGCACCGCTGAGCCCTGGTGCAATATGTTATGAAGTATAGGCTGGGCCAACGAGATCCAGAGGTGGGGTAGATCACGCTGCAGGAGTGGTCTCAGATCAAGGACCTATGCACCCTTCTGCACAGTTTTGAGATGGCGACGAAGTGCTGACGATGCCATTATCAGCATGACTATTTCGGTCATCTACATGCTGGAGCACACTCTAAACAATATTCAGAGTCAGGTGGTGGGACAAGAGAAGGTTGAGTAAGTTCAGAAGGAGTCTTATATGGAAGGGATGACAACATCTGCAAGATCCTCACAGTTGGCAACACCAAGACAGTAGGCATGGGAGGGTGGTGGAGAGGCATTCACAAGGGCGCATGTTAGCAACCAACCTCTTCAGGAAGGTGCAGGAGCCCTGGAAGAAATGGAGGATGAACTGGCGATGGGCATTGAAGAGGGAGACCTTGATGACATTTCTGTTGTGCGAGGTTGGGGGAAGAGGGCAGAGGAAGGAAGCATCATTCTCACCTCCCCACCACCAACACACCAACACAACAAGGACTTGGCCCTCCTGGGTGCGCAAGACACATGAGCGCCTTCTTGCTGCACTATCTGCAACATGACCCTCGGATTGTGCGAATTAGGACTAATGCAGACTACTGGGTTGCCACACTATTAGATCCCTGGTAAAAGAGAAAATTTGCTGAAATAATTCCTGCCATACAAAGTTAATCACGCATGCAGAACTATCAGCAGAAGCTGATGCGTAATCTCAGATCGGCTTTTCCACAAACCACCAGTGGTAGTAGTAGACAGAGTGAATCTCACAGAACCAACTTGTCAACCATGGGACTATCGCGTCATCATCACGCTGTACCAGTAACACCGTATCTGGTGGTGGTACCTGCAATTTTGTGGCCTAGTTTCAAGATTTTTTCAGACTATCATTTTCAAGGCCTGAAGACACGTGAAGTCTGACACATAGTCAACGCCTGGAGCGGATGGTAGACGAGTATCTCCAACTTAACATCGATGCAATGACTCGGAAACTGGAGCATAGCACTCACGCCTTGGAGATCTTGTCGTGCCCCGCAGCCAGCGTTCTCTCAGAACGCGTCTTCAGCACTGCTGGTGGTGTGCTGACAGAAAGGCGCACGCGTCTGTCCATCCAGAATGTGGACAGCCTAACATTCATAAAGATGAACAAGGCATGGATCCGCAAGAACTTTTCCACCCCTGTGTCATCTTGGGGAGACTAAAGCCATGTGGATTTTTACCTAAAAGTAACCATTTAAAATTTGCAACTGTGGTGCAATTGATGCCACTTAAGTGGTGTCTGTGCCCAAATTTTTGAAAAAAAGGGAGACTCTTCTTGTAGTCCCCTAAATGTGACACAATACTCATCGTCTGCACGAGGCCTTACAGATAGTGAGGAAAAACATCACAAAATACTCATCGTCTGAACGTGGCGTTACACATACTGAAATAAAAATCAAGAAATACTCATCGTTTGAACGTGGCCTTACAGCTACAGATGTAAAAATCAAGCAATACTCATCGTCTACACGAGGCCTTACAAATACTGGAGTAAAAACGGATTTTCGATGGGCATGACATGCCTATATCTGTGTCTCCTTCTCGTTTTACTCGTCCATCTCTATTCTTTTCACGTTTTTATATGTACTTGTCACGTTTCCATGTGTTGTTGTATCTTCTGAGAAGTTTGTCACCTTTTGGACACCTCAGAAGTTGTTTTCTATGTTTTCTATGTGTTAGTATGTGTTTGTTTTTTCCTGCCATTGTTTTCAATGATATTCGACGGTGTTTGATGAACATTCGATGAATATTCGACAAACACACCTCCAATTCGACAAACCGAATCGAATTCAAACACTAGGGTGGTGGATCATCTCTAATATTCAGTGACAGGTCCCTTTTGACTTTAACCGGCCTACTAGGCACAAACAGGTCTCTGACGTATCTCTCTGTTTTTTTCTATAGTATTCCACAAAACTAATGGTGGTCCCACTTGTGTGTGGCGGGTATGACTTTTATGGGAACGCTTGCACAAGCTTTGACTTTAACCGGCCTACTAGGCACAAACACAGGTCTCTGACGTATCTTTCTGTTTTTTCTATAGTATTCCACAAAACTAATTGTAGTCCCACCTGTGTGTGGCGGAGCATTGCTTTTATGGGAACGCTTGCACAAGCTTTGACTTTAACCGGCGTACTAGGCACAAACATAGGTCTCTGACCTACCTCTCTGTGAGTTCATGTAGTGCTCCACAAAATTAATTGTGGTCCCATCTGTGTGTGGTGGGGCATGACTTTTATGGGAACGCTTGCACAAGCTTTGACTTTAACGGGCCTACTAGGTCTCTGATGTATCTCTCTGTTTTTTGTATAGTATTCCACAAAACTAATTGTGGTTCCACCTGTGTGTGGCGGGGCATGACATTTATGGGAACGCTTGCACAAGCTTTGACTTCATGTGGCCTTCTATCCCTAAACAGGTCTCTGACGTATCTCTGTTTTTTCTATAGTATTCCACAAAACTAATTGTGGTCCCACCTGTGTGTGGTGGGGCATGACTTTTATGGGAACGCTTGCACAAGCTTTGACTTTAACCGGCCTACTAGGCACAAACACAGGTCTCTGATGTATCTCTCTGTTTTTTCTATAGTATTCCAGAAAACTAATGGTGGTCCCACTTGTGTGTGACGGGTATGACTTTTATGGGAACACTTGCATAAGCTTTGACTTTAACCGGCGTACTAGGCACAAACACAGGTCTCTGACCTACCTCTCTGTGAATTCATGCAGTACTTCACAAAACTAATTGTGGTCCCACCTGTGTGTGGCGGGGCATGACTTTTATGGGAACGCTTGCACAAGCTTTGACTTTAACCGGCCTACTGGGCACAAACAGGTCTCTGATGTATCTCTCTGTTTTTTCTATAGTATTCCACAAAACTAATGGAGGTCCCACTTGTGTGTGGCGGGTATGACTTTTATGGGAACGCTTGCACAAGCTTTGACTTTAACCGGCCTACTAGGCACAAACACAGGTCTCTGACGTATCTTTCTGTTTTTTCTATAGTATTCCACAAAACTAATTGTGGTCCCACCTGTGTGTGGCGGAGCATTGCTTTTATGGGAATGCTTGCACAAGCTTTGACTTTAACCGGCGTACTAGGCACAAACACAGGTCTCTGCCCTACCTCTCTGTGAGTTCATGTAGTGCTCCACAAAACTATTTGTGGTCCCATCTGTGTGTGGTGGGGCATGACTTTTATGGGAACGCTTGCACAAGCTTTGACTTTAACCGGCCTACTAGGCACATACACTGGTCTCTGATGTATCTCTCTGTTTTTTGTATAGTATTCCACAAAACTAATTGTGGTTCCACCTGTGTGTGGCGGGGCATGAAATTTATGGGAACGCTTGCACAAGCTTTGACTTCATGTGGCCTTCTATCCCTAAACAGGTCTCTGACATATCTCTGTTTTTTCTATAGTATTCCACAAAACTAATTGTGGTCCCACCTGTGTGTGGTGGGGCATGACTTTTATGGGAACGCTTGCACAAGCTTTGACTTTAACCGGCCTACTAGGCACAAACACAGGTCTCTGATGTATCTCTCTGTTTTTTCTATAGTATTCCACAAAACTAATTGTGGTCCCACTTGTGTGTGGCGGGTATGACTTTTATGGGAACGCTTGCACAAGCTTTGACTTTATCCGGCCTACTAGGCACAAACACAGGTCTCTGACGTATCTCTCTGTTTTTTCAATAGTATTCCACAAAACTAATTGTGGTCCCACTTGTGTGTGGCGGGTATGACTTTTATGGGAACGCTTGCACAAGCTTTGACTTTATCCGGCCTACTAGGCACAAACACAGGTCTCTGACCTACCTCTCTGTAAATTCATGTAGTCCTCCACAAAACTAATTGTGGTCCCACCTGTGTGTGGCGGGGCATGACTTTTATGGGAATGCTTGCACAAGCTTTGACTTTATCCGGCCTACTAGGCACAAACACAGGTCTCTGACCTACCTCTCTGTAAATTCATGTAGTAGTCCACAAAACTAAAAGTGGTCCCACCTGTGTGCGGCGGGGCATGACTTTATGGGAACCTTGCACAAGCATTGACTTTAACTGGCCTACTAGGCACAAACAAAGGTCTCTGATGTATCTCTCTGTTTTTTCTATAGTATTCCAGAAAACTAATGGTGGTCCCACTTGTGTGTGACGGGTATGACTTTTATGGGAACACTTGCATAAGCTTTGACTTTAACCGGCGTACTAGGCACATACACAGGTCTCTGACCTACCTCTCTGTGAATTCATGTAGTACTCCACAAAACTAATTGTGGTCCCACCTGTGTGTGGCAGGGCATGACTTTTATGGGAACGCTTGCACAAGCTTTGACTTTAACCGGCCTGCTAGCACAAACACAGGTCTCTGACCTACCTCTCTGTGAATTCATGTAGTCCTCCACAAAACTAAGGTGGTCCCACCTGTGTGTGGCGGGGCATGACTTTTATGGGAACGCTTGCACAAGCTTTGACTTTAACCGGCCTGCTAGGCACAACACAGGTCTCTGACCTACCTCTCTGTGAATTCATGTAGTCTCCACAAAACTAAAGTGTGGTCCCACCTGTGTGTGGCGGGGCATGACTTTTATGGGAACGCTTGCACAAGCTTTGACTTTAACCGGCCTACTGGCACAAACACAGGTCTCTGATGTATCTCTCTGTTTTTTCTACAGTATCCACAAAACTAATGGTGGTCCCACTTGTGTGTGGCGGGTATGACTTTTATGGGAACGCTTGCACAAGCTTTGACTTTATCCGGCCTACTAGGCACAAACACAGGTCTCTGACCTACCTCTCTATGAATTCATGTAGTACTCCACAAAACTAATTGTGGTCCCACTGTGTGTGGCGGGGCATGACTTTATGGGAATGCTTGCACAAGCTTTGACTTTATCTGGCCAACTTGGCACAAACAAAGGTCTCTGATGTATCTCTCTTGTTTTTTTTATAGTATTCCAGAAAACTAATTGTGGTTCCACCTGTGTGTGGCGGGACATGACGTTTATGGAACGCTTGCACCAGCTTTGACTTCATGTGGCCTTCTAGGCCTAAACAAGTCTCTGACGTATCTCTGTTTTTTCTATAGTATTCCACAAAACTAATTGTGGTCCCACCTGTGTGTGGTGGGGCATGACTTTTATGGGAACGCTTGCACAAGCTTTGACTTTAACCGCCCTACTAGGCACAAACACAGGTCTCTGACCTACCTCTCTGTGAATTCATGTAGTACTCCACAAAACTAATTGTGGTCCCACCTGTGTGTGGCAGGGCATGACTTTTATGGGAACGCTTGCACAAGCTTTGACTTTATCCAGTCTACTAGGCACAAACACAGGTCTCTGACGTACCTCTCTGTGAATTCATGTAGTACTCCACAAATCTAATGGTGGTCCCACCTGTGTGTGGCGGGGCATGACTTTATGGAAGCAAGGTTTAAAGTGATCCTAAACCCAGAAACTGACCCCCCGTATCTTTATAGCTGTCCCTGCACCCCCTCTTATAATTTCTAGCCATCCCTTTTGCAGAAAAAATCGCTTTTGTAAAGTAGAGAAAAAGTTATATTACTTTGCCCTGTGTGAGTTCTCTGTTTCTATAATCGTCTCAATAGGCGTGCCTGCCTGCTGCTCCCTTGTAATTATGCACGCCCCTCTGTGCTTGCTGCCTTGGTAAGGGCCTGGCCGCGTCATAAAAGGGGGTGGGGCTCCGGTATGACACGATTTTAGCCCCGCCCCTTTCATGATGCGGCCAGGCTCTTAGCAAGGAGAGAGGGGCGTGCATAATTACAAGGGAGCAGCAGACAGGCCCCGTCCATTGCGGCTTCCTCAGAAAGAGAGAACTCACACAAGACAAAGTAATATAACTTTTTCTCTACTTTACAAAAGTGATTTTTTCTGCAAAAGGGATGGCTAGAAATGATAAGAGGGGGTGCAGGGACAGGTCTAAAGATGTGGGGGGTCAGTTTGTGGGTTTAGGATCACTTTAACCTTGATTGCTCTCAGTGTGAGAAACAAGATAAAAATCTTGTGGTTGTGATACCTTTTAATGGCTAACAAAAATAAAATAAATGATGTTATTGAAATATCTTGTCATACCATGCCTGATGAAGAGACCTGAGTCGTCTCAAAAGCTCGCCTTATAACATCATTTATTTTATTTTTGTTAGCCATTAAAAGGTATCACAACCACAAGATTTTTATCTTGCTTCTCACACTGAGAGCAATCAACATTTTCTCAACTGGCTAACACGGTACCAAACCTTTTTCTTCTAGGTTTAACCTTGAAATGATAGGCCAGGTCCTGTTACAGACCCTGTGCCATGCATGCAAGCTTGGTCTGGGAGAATTGATGCCATTTTGCTGTAGGTGTGACCCTTTGAAAGGAGTAAGGATTCTTGTTGGAGTCCCCTTGCTATGTTTTACATGATTTAAGAAGGGTGTGACATGTCTATATCTATGTCTCATTCTCCTTTTACTCTTCCACCTCTTTATACTTAATGTAGAAAACTTAAGCCACTTAGCCTGTGACTATTTGTACTGTGTTTGAATTGTTGTCACTTTTTATGGTGTTTGTTGTCCATTCTTTAGTAGATTGGCAGCTTTTGAAGCCCTTTGAAGGTGTTTTCTATGTGTTTTCTGTAGCCTGCCATTGATTTCAATGGGGTTTGCGTTGTTCGTCGAACATTCGATGAACAAATCTCAAATTCGACGAATCGAATAGAATTCGAACATTAGGGTGGTGGCTCATCTCTACTTATGGAACCGTCGATAAATTTTAAGGCTGATTCTAGTAATGAATTTACTGTTATTAACTTGTCTGCCTCTGTCTATCACAACCAGAAATTGGTGTGCTACAAAGAGGTTTGAATTTCGTACCATCATGTAGGGGGAATCTTATTAACACTTTGTGTGACATAAATAAATTTGTTAGAGTATTAAAGGTACCGTCACACGCAGCAATATTGTTTGCAATTTCACTGGCAATTTGCTGGTTGCAGTGAAATCATGAACACATTGTTCTATTTTGTTGCTGTGCACAAATAGAACAATGTGTCCATGATTTCACAGCAACCAGCAAATTGCCAGTGAAATTGCTAGCAATATTGCCGCGTGTGACGGTACCTTAACAGTCAAGAGACATTTTTTCAGTGAGGATTCACAGGGCTCTGACCGTTTTGATTAGAAAATAGTTGTGCTGATTGTCAGGTTCCATTATCTATATGTTTGAGTGATCAAATAGCCACATTTGAATTAAATAGCTTGGGCACGGAATCAGATGAGCCGGCACAATACAGGACACACAAAGAAAAAATTCCTAATCCTTTTTTCTATCCTTTAAACTCACGGGTTCCTGCAACGGACCAATTCCAACACACTTTGGAGGGAGAGATTAAAATCCTTCTCGACTCCAATGTTCAATTACATGACAATTTAGACAGATCTGAAAAATAATAACGATAAAAGAATAACCCACACATTGTGGTGAGGTCTGCCGACAAGGGTGTTTCTGTCATCCTATTGGACAAATTTTTGTCTGCGTCCGTGCAACCAGCAACGCTACCTCACACTATATAAGAGGTCTGGCATTCACATACACACAAGGCTGCTGTGCTATTTACTCACCTACCTGCGCTCCCCCGGGGATCTCCAGCAATGTTCTCATACCGGGAGGCTGCATGACATGCGAGAGGACCTGGCACTGCACCATTTGACCGAGTTACATCACTTGATCATAAGCACAAGCCGCAGGGTCTTAGAGGAACCAACACTGCAGCCTCCAGGATGGCAACATCGCTGGAGATAACCGGGGCAGCGCAGGAAGGTGAGTAAATAACGCAGCAGCATTCACACACACAAGACTGTTTTGTGAGGATCCGTTCTTGGTTCAGTTTCTTCACCAAAAACGGATCCTCACAAAACGCAGCCAATACATTGTGTGTGAATGTAGCTATATAGTAAGCAGTGAGGTTACCATTGCCACAATAACCACTGTTGCTATGGACACGGTGAGCTCATGGCTTATTATATGACAGTGCTGAGACCTGCGCTTTACTGTTCATAGCAACAGCGGTTACTATGGCAACGGTGACCTCACCACTCACTATATGACAGTGCTGAGACCTGCGCTATAGTAAAGCGGTAAAGTGCAGGTCTCAGCACTGTCATAAAGTGGCCATTGCCATAGTAACCACTGTTGCTATGGACAGCTCTGTGACCTGCACTATAGTAAAGCAATAAAGTACAGGTCTCAGCGCTATCATATAGTAAGCCATGAGGTCACCATTGCCATAATAACCACTGTTGATATGGCAATGCTGACCTCACCGCTTATTATACCACAGGTCTCAGCGCTGTCATTTAGTGATTAGAGACCATGGGAAGTGGATGTGTTTTCCTCCTTATGCTCTCTGATGTAGCAGAGTTGAGTCTGTCCAGGAAGAGAGAAGGACGAGGATCATGGAGTGGTACGAGCGTGGGGAGGGGGTAATAAAGATGGAGTTACTAAGTGTCTCTGGGTTTTTTTTTTAATAAAATAATTTTCCTCTGTGTTGTGTCTTTTTAATATTTATTTGAGATTCTTAATGACTGGGTCTAACTCTAAGAATCTCAGGGCTTAATACCAGCTTGCAATACAAAGCTGGGGTTAAACCTTTATTACCCAGCATGCCACCACCACCACAGCCACTGTAAGAGCCTGGCAAAGTGCCTGGAAATGGTGCTACGATGAATGCGCTATTTTCAGGGGTGACTCCAGGCTTCTATTCTTTAGCATGAGGGGCCCTAAAACAATTTTTCATTACCACACTGAGAGTACCTTGGCTGGCAATTAAAAATAGGTCAGAGACCACACATTTATTTTGACAGACAAGGTAAAATTATGCAGCTGAGGGTCTGCTTTCACTGGGCTAGGTTTAAAAATCCTGCAAAGCTCCACGCAGAATTTTTTAAATTATTTATTTAATACTCTCTGACTGCACATTGGTTGCCATACACAAATGTGCATGACAACCAAGCACGAGCATCGTCCACATTGTGGAAATGCACTGAGACTGCAACAGCCAATCACAGAGGCTCTCGTTGAGTGTGAGTGTCTGTGATTGGCTGTTTGCCAGTCAGTGCTGTGAATATGCAAGTAGCTTAATGGGTGGCCCAGGAAGTGATTCAGCGGGAGCGCAGGAGACAGACCTCACCTGGGAACAGCAGCAGGAGTCTGGTAAGCTTGATCTACCTGTTCTACCAACTAACTTCACTAGGTCCTGTCACTCAGAGCAATTAGCTGTATAGCAGAACAGTATGCCCAGTCTGCATTATGTCTGCATACTGTTCCCATGCAGTTTGAGCACGTTCTCATCCATCTCTGCCTTTTTACAGCCCTCTCCAGACCTCATCGCTATTCGGTTAGAGTGTGTTATTTTTCTTTGGATATTCTGCGCCTGCCAATCACAGTAATGCCATTATCAAACATGAATATGGCATTATTATGACTGGCAAGCAATCCCAGCATGTTAATTGGCTGAAAATCAGTCAGGAAACATTCTAGGCAACTAACTCGAAGATCAAGAGTAAAATCCAAAACACTCGCAGAGAACTGCGTGTCGTGAATACTGTACTAACCATGTGAGTAGCGAATAGTAACAAGTATACTTGCTCATCAATAGTGATATTGGATCATTTTCTTTATTTAAAAAATGAAAGTTTAATTTTTTTGACCCATTCGTTTGCTTGGTTCTCTTGATTTACTTTTACGACTTGTGTAAAAACCTGATGTACTCTAGGTTATATGTATGCAAAAAAATGGAAAATTCTGACAGATTCACAAATATACAAGTATCAATGTATATTAAGAGACACACAGCTAAACTCATATTGCTTTGTGCTACCAAGGCTACAGCCGTGAATTTCAGCTAATTATCAAAAGAAATATGGAGAAAGAAAAGTCATATGTTTATCAGCTGAAGATAATAAATATGTAAACCATTTATACTTTGCCAATCCACTATGTAACAAAAAATGGGTAAATGAACTAATTTATACTTTTTCAATCCACTCTGTAATGCAAAAAATGGTAAAATGAACTTAACTTACGAATATTCTCTGTGTTTTCTCTTACAATGTCCGTTTTTAGGAGATTATCAGCTAACACAAAGGCTCCTTCTTCAACTGTGTCAAGAAGCATTGTAGCAGCGCGCACTTGTTCCTTTTCTGTTAGGTCTTGCCATGCCTCCTTAGCTTGTGGTTGTAGAAGATTGTTAACAGTCTCGACCATTGCCTACAAAAGAAAGCAAAAATCAGAAACTGTGGTTCATATGTTTTTTTATAAGTATTTTTATTCAACTCTCACTGCCTTATAGTTATGTGAGAAAACACAAAAATCACTTGACACAACAACCTACCAATACCTTATTCAGTCCTAGTGAGGAGCACTAACATTCTAACAGCACTTTCTACAGGTGAGTGTCTAAGATATGAATAATAAACTCTCTATCTAAACAACATAGACCTCTTGTAGCTCACATTCTTCTAACGGCCAAAGCTTGCATTGCAGCAAAATGGCGAGACCCTAACCCACCTCTGTTTAGCATCCTGCTAGAAACCATTGCAACGCATAACGCGTATGAATTCACCTTTTACATGAGAAATAACCTCCGAGAAAAATATACGGTCTTACTGGAATTTGTACTTTCCTTCTCGAAACACATTCTCAATTTGCAATTTAATTAACAAAATACATCAATTTTACCTAGACCCTTGGTGCATTCAGACATGACCCACTATACTCACACCTCCCTCTTTCCTAGTCCCTCCCTATACTCACCATTGTAAATAGTTAAGAAGTCTTAGGCTGGCTTCACATTGCGGCGGCGTCCGGTCCGGGGCTGTCAGGAGTGACAGCCTGGACCGGAGTTTTGCTGCATAGAATACTATCGGGCTGCACGGAGCTGGATCGCGCCGGGTGGCAATTATCTGCCATCCGGCTGCTATCTCGCCGGATGTATCCTGGAGTAGTGGGGAATTGTCTGCCGAATCCAAAAACGTTGCATGCAACGTTTTTGGAATCGGAAGAAAAACCCCACTTGTCCCGGCTTCATCCGGCGAGATAGCAGCCGGATGGCAGATAATTGCCACCCGGTGCGATCCAGCTCCGTGCAGCCCAAATAGTATTCTATGCAGCAAAACTCCGGTCCAGGCTGTCACTCCTGACAGCCCCGGACCGGACGCCGCCGCAATGTGAAGCCAGCCTTAAGACACTGACTTCTATACCAGGAAGAAGTATTTAATTCCTGATTTGATGTTTACTTAATTTGATTGTACCTTAATTCTACTGGTATACTGTACTCTTTTGTTCAAAAACAGATATGTCATTTCACTGTTATGTCAAATTTCATTTTAAAACTCAATAAAATTCTTTGAACAAGATATGCATGATAATTTATATACATTTTAAAGCGCTAATAAAAAGTCAGATATAGACAGGGTTGCAACATAAAAATAGAGATAAGGGGCCTTTCACACTTGTGTTTTTTTCCTGATTTGGAAAATCAGGAAAAAACCCGTTCTTACTGTATTTTGCCAATTCACTTTAATTTTGTCAGGTAGAATCTTGTTGCTTCATGTTTTCTCCTGAAATCATTAACGAGAATGGGCAAAAAAATGAATGCTGTAAGGGCCGCTTTACACACACCAACTTCTGTGACCAACTTCTGAACAGATCTCTGGTTGCAGTGAAATCATGGACACATTGTTCCATTTGTACACAGCCACAAAATGGAGCAATGTATCCATGATTTCACTGCAACCAGAGATCTGTTCAGAAGTAGGAGTGTGTAAAGCGGCCCTAAGGGCCACTTTACAAACACCAACTTATCTGTCCAACCTCTGACCAACTTACTGGTTGCAGTGAAATCATGGACACATTGCTCCATTTTGTGGTTGTGTACAAATGGAACAATGTGTCCATGATTTCACTGCAACCAGTAAGTTGGTCAGAAGTTGGACAGATAAGTTGGTGTGTGTAAAGTGGCCCTAAGAATCAGGTGTTTTCCTGATCTTCCAAATCAGGAAAAAAACGCAAGTGTGAAAGGCCCCTAAGTGAACCTTTTGAAGTGTGTTTTGCCGAATAGTACGACGAACTTCAGAACCCCATTCAAATCAATGGGAGGTAAAATCAATTTCTCTTGTTACTTTTCTGAAAATTCAACATTTGAGTTTAATTTTTGCTAGAATAAGCAAAATTTTATGCCTGATGGAGAGTTTCGGACGTGAGTGGAGGAGTACGTTCAGGAGACACCGCTCCCTCCTCTGTCGGAGGTTGAGGTGGAGACATTGGAGGATCCCTTGATGGAGGAGGAGATCTCTGACACCATTAAGTCTATGGCGAACGGTAAGAGCCCCGGGCCGAATGGCTTTCCGGCACATTTTTATAAGCTATTCACAGACTTACTGTCACCTTTTCTGACTAAATAATTTAATTCCATCTCGGGACTTGCCCTTTCGCCCCTCAGACATTTTTGGCCACAATAGTGGTTATCCCCAAACCAGACAAGGACCCTGGTCTGTGCGAAAATTACAGACCCATTTCCCTCATCAACACCGACGTGAAGATTTTTGCTAAGATCATAGCGAGCAGGCTGGGTCCTGCTCTCACAAAGGCTATTCATAATGACCAAGTGGGCTTTGTGCAGCACAGGGAGGCCAGGGACAATACGCTTAAGACCCTGCTCCTTACCTCCTACTTGTGCTCAGGTAGGATCCCGGCCTGCTTGCTATCCATTGACGCAGAAAAGACGTTTGATCGCCTGGGATGGCCTTTTCTCTGGGTTTCTTTGGAGCAGCTGGGGCTTGGGACCGGTTTGTTGGGAAAGATCTTCGCTTTGTACAGTGGCCCGACAGCCCGACTTAAAGTAAATGGTGTTCTTTCGACCCCCTTTGCGATACGCAATGGCACCAGGCAGGGCTGCCCTCGGTCTCCTCTCCTCTATGATATTGCCATGGAGCATCTGGCGGCGGCTCTCCGCACCTCGCCCAATATTCAGGGTGTACGGATTGGAAAGCTTGAATTTAAACTCTCATTATACGCAGATGATTTGCTTCTTTATGTTACAAATCCAATAATAGCCTTCCCAGTGCTCATCAGGGAGTTTCGGAGGTTTGGAGAAGTTTCAAATTTTAGGGTTAATTATACTAAAACAGAGGCACTTAACATTTCCCTGCCTGGTGCATTGGTAACGCAACTCCGGGAGTCCTTTTCCTTCAAGTGGAAGCCCTCTTCATTAAAGTATTTGGGGGTTTTGCTTTCAGCGGACCTAAATGACTTGTACAAATTGAATTATGCCCCACTCTTGAAAAGAACGGTTTTGGACTTGGCAAAATACAACAGGCCTCAGTTGTCCTGGTTTGGACGAACGAGTGTCATTAAAATGGATGTGTTGTAGGGATGGGCGAATCTACTCGCTAGGACTCGTTACTCGGCGAGTAGTAAGGGACTCGCAGGACTCGGTACTCTGCGAGTTTCCCAGTGATTACTCGCACAGTAAACGAGTCCAATGCAAATCAATATCAATCCTAGTTTTGTCACAGACTCTGACAAAACTAGGATTGGCTTTGACTTGCATTGGTCTGATTACTGTGCAAGTAATCGATGGGAAACTCGCAAAGTAACTGCTGTTACTTTACGAGCCGAGTCCAGCTGTCTGCTCTGTACAGGCTGCCGCAGCTCCAGGGTCCTAGAGCCCGCCTGCTCACAGAGATGATGTAGCAGAGCTGCGATTGTTCTCAGTCTGCTCATTCCCTGTGCATAGACATCTATATCTATGCACAGGGGATGTAGCAGAGAGGACATCGCGCTTTGGACTACGTTGGACGGAAGAGGATTTTTTTAATTAAAGATGGAGTCCCTAATGGCTTTTTTTTTTATTTCTAATAAAACTTTTTCTCTGTGTTGTGTTTTTTTAACCCTTTATTGGAGATTCTTAGTAGCTGGGTCAAACGTGTCCTGACATTAAGAATCTCGGGCTTAATACCAGCTTGTATAACAAAGCTGGTATTAACCCCTTTATTACCCAGCATGCCACCGCCACCAGGGCCGCTGGAAGAGCGGGGTTCAGCGCCAGAGGATGGCGTTTCAATGAACGCGCCATCTTCTGGGGCGGCTGCGGGCTGCAATTTGCAGCGGGGGGTGCCCAGAAAGCTTGGGCATCCCTGCGCTGCGGATTCCAGCCCCCAGCTGCTTAGCTGTACCAGGCTAGACATAGAAATTGCGTGGAGCCCCACGCATTTTTTTTTTTATTATTTCATGAAATTCATGAAATAATTAAAAAAAAGTGCTCCCCTATATTCTTGTGTCCGGCCAGGTACAAATAGGCACCTGGGGGTTGGGGGCAGCCCGTCGCTGCCTGCTGGATCCGGCTGGTTCCAGAAATACTGCGAAGTCCACGTGAAATTTTTTTCTGACAAATCCATAAAACAATGTAAATAAAAGGGACTGCATCTTTATTAACCCCTGGACCATGGGCGAGGGGTTAATAAAGATGCAGTCCCTTTTTTAGGATTGTTTTATTGATTTTTCAGAAAAAAAATTACATGGTCTTTCTGGAACTAGCCGGATCCAGCAGGCAGCGACGGGCTGCCCCCAACCCCCAGGTGCCTATTTGTACCTGGCCAGACACAAGAATATAGGGGAGCCCTTTTTTTTTATTATTTCATGAATTTCATGAAATAATTAAAAAAAAATGCGTGGAGCTCCGCGCAATTTCTATGTCTAGCCAGGTACAGCTAAGCAGCTGGGGGCTGGAATCCGCAGCGCAGGGATGCCCAAGCTTTCTGGGCACCCCCCGCTGCAAATTGCAGCTCGCAGCCGCCCCAGAAGATGGCGCGTTCATTGAAGCGCCATCCTCTGGCGCTGAACCCCGCTCTTCCAGCGGCCCTGGTGGCGGTGGCACGCTGGGTAATAAAGAGGTTAGGGCCAGCTTTGTATTATCATCTGGCCCTAAGCCCGAAATTTATGGCGGTCACGCCAATATTAGACATGACCGCCATGAATTTCTATTAAATTGTTTTAAAAAAAACACAACACAGAGAAAATTTTTTATTAGATATAAAAAAAAAGCCATTAGGGACTCCATCTTTAATTAAAAAAATCCTCTTCCGTCCGACGCAGTCCAAAACGCGATGTCCTCTCTGCTACATCCCCTGTGCATAGATATAGATGTCTATGCACAGGGAATGAGCAGACTGAGAACAATCTCAGCTCTGCTACATCAGGCAGCAGGCGGGCTCTAGGACCCTGGAGCTGCGGCAGCCTGCACACAGAGCAGACAGCCGGACTCTTATCTGTGCGAGTTTCCCAGCGATTACTTGCACAGTAAACGAGTCCAATGCAAATCAATGGCAAAACTAGGATTGCTTCAGGCTGAAGCTTCCGAGACACATCTGTGATTTGTAAATCACACACTACTCGCTATTACTCGCTTCCCCATTCATTAACATTGGACTCGCTAGACTCGCAACGAGTAGCGAGTCCCGGGCTCGGACTCGCTAGAGTCAAGCGATTCCGAGTAATTTAGGATTCGCCCATCACTAATGTGTTGCCCCGGTACCTACATCTTTTTCAAACCATCCCAATTGCCGTCCCAGACAGTTTTTTCCAACGCTTGCAATCGACCATTAATGCCTTTGTGTGGGGAGCTACGAGACCTCGGACCAGGTTCTCAGTCCTGACTCGGCCGAAGGGTGAGGGAGGCGCGGGGCTCCCTGATTTTAAGAAATATTACCATGCGGTCTTGCTCTCCAGGTTGGTGGATTGGAAGTTCAGCATGGTCCACAAACAGTGGGTGGCTCTGGAGGACTTGCTTTCTCCCACACCCCTTTGCCATTTACCCTGGCTGGACGGGACCTCCAGACCTCCCGTGATGCGATTATCCCCACTTACTCTGACGGTTATACGACGTTGGGACATCATTACCCGAAAATTACAGTTGACTGCTGTCCCGGGTAGGCTAAGTCCTCTGTTTGCCAATCCCGCATTCCCTCCAGCACTAACAAGAACGACCTTCTTATGTTGGTTGGCACGGGACCGGGTTTGTCTGGTACGAGTTGTGTCTGAGCTTGCGGGGCTCTCTGGCGTGGAGGGGCTCCGGGACGGGGTGGGTGGAGTCGTGCTCCCCTGGCTGGAGTTTGTACAACTGCGAGATTTTCCCTCTAGAACTCCTATGGGGGTCCTGACACCATTTGAGATTCTAATGCTCTCAGCTGAGGGCCCTGCCCACACAGTGTCCCTGTTGTATGCCCTGATCCTGTCCGGTCAGGAATCTGGCCCCGTTGGCTTCCTGAGGGCTTGGGAGGAAGACCCGCAGACCACATTCTCTGTACAAGATCGTCAGAAAATTTTCACACTCATAAGATGTCAGTCTCCTGCGCTGCACAAGAGCGTAGCTACAAGATCCTGACACGATGGTATCAAGGTCCCACCATTCTCCACAGAATAGATCCCGGAATTCCGGACACCTGCTGGAGATGTGGGAAAGAGGGGCTCTATGCTCCATATTTGGTGGTCTTGCGGTCTCCTCCAGCCTTTTTGGTGTTCGGTCTTCGAGGCCTTCCGCCTAATGTCTGGGGTACATCATGTACCGACCCCCCAGATGGCTCTGTTGTCCCTAATACCCACATCTGTGTCCTCCGTGCGTAAAGGGATTCTGCGGTTTTTGCCTGCTGGCAGCCAGGGCGGTTATACCTCGACGTTGGAAGTCGCCCGAGGCCCCTACTTTGTTGGAGTGGGTGGCCGAGATGGACAAACTGAATCGCATAGAATCGCTGATGGCAGATGGTCTTCCGTCTGGGTCGGTTCAGAGTCGCACATGGTTCCTGTGGCAATCATTTAAAGAGAGCCCGAGTTTCAAGACCTAGCTATCACAGCCCCCTGCCCCCCCCCGGCCCCATAGTCTGGATCTTTCCCTCCTACAGCCCTTCCCCCCCCCCTCTTTCCTAGCTCTGTTTCCTTCTCTGTTCCAAGGTACCCTCCTTTCCCTTTTCATCCCTTTCTTCCCTTTCTTCTTCCCTTTTCTTTGTTCCCCCGGCCTGTTTTGTCCGGGGTCCTAGTGCTATAGATCACATCAAAGCTGAGGGACCTCGCCTTCTAAGTGGTTAAATACATATTTCTTGCCTGTGGTGGATTGCTGGAGGGCCGTACCATGCAGAGGGCGTTGTGTGATCCTTGTTTTACAGCAATAGTTATAGTACTTGTTGTGTTCCCCTGGACTTGATGATGGTGAAACTTTCGCCTGTTCTGTGTTTTCTGTATTTTATACTGTGAAAATTAATAAAAAGATTTATTGCAAAAAAAGAATAAGGTAAATTTTCATTTTTTCCTTGCATATTCTCACCGGCAATGCCGCCTGTAACATCGCCGGTGCGTCGCCGGAAGTATTGCCGCGTGTAAATACGTGACGGCGACGCTGGCGGGGCGCCAAAAACGTGTGCGTCGCCGGCGATATCTCTGGCGATGTCACCAGGTGTGACGGTACCCTTAGGGCACTGAGGGATTGCTCTTGACACCAGTTGACACACTTCGCACTCTGCTCAATCCAGTAGCCCTTAGTGCCTTTGTTGGTGCTACGTATCAACCTTCTTCCTCTGTGCTGCTGGGCTGGCTATGAGTGCCAAGGGTCCAGGTCCAAACAGGAGTGGTGTCTCTGGTCCGCGCTGCTGCCCGAAATGATGTGAAGGAAGACAATGCTTGTATGTGCTGCTCCTTTATTCGGCCTCTACCAACGTGTTTCGGTGTAAGCCTTGCCCCTTCCTCAGGGTTACATGTTGTTTTCTTTCGCATCATTTTGGGCAGCAGGGCGGACCGGAGACACCACTCCTGTTTGGTTTTCTGAATCTTTTGCCATGGTGCACGTCGCGGTGTGGGTCCTGTGGCAGTTGTAACTCAGGTGTACAAGCCGGTTGTGGGTGATCACAACCTGAACAGGTGAGCGAGTTACCTGTAGGGCCACCTTTACTTGTATCAAGTGATAAGGCACAATCTGCGCCTCTTTGTCTCCTTTGTTTAATTTTTTCGAAGGTTCCAGGTCGGATCAGTGGACTCATCATCAACCGCCTTGTCGTCCATGTTATCCTCCTTCCATGTTGATATTGTCGGCTGGCCAGATGGCAACTGTGTCTCATCATCAGCCTCCACCTCTTCAGCCGGTATATCACGTAGCTGAAAGTGGCTTTCTTTTGGCCGTGGGTTTTCAAATATTTGGCCATGAACAGGTGGTACCTCCTCACGTTCCTCTTCAATATTGCGTGTTGAGAGGCCAAAGGCAACCAAAGAATCATATGTAACAAACAGATCCTCCAAGTGCCCAAACTTGGGGCAAATGTTTCCTTTGACTGCTGAGGGGGAAGAAAGTAGGAACAGGTTGAGGATTGGATGACCCAGTGTTCTCTCTATAGACAGTAGACTGTGTGGTCATGGAAGATTGGGTGCTGCTTGAAAATTTCATTGAGGCCTTATCTGCCATCCAAGACAGTATCTGCTCTTGCTCTTCTGGCTTCAAAACACATTTTTTTAGTTCCACACTGAGAAATTTCGCCAGGAACATAGATTCATGAACCTTCTTCTGTCTCTCAGAGTCAGTGCCTTGTCGAGCACCACTGACAACCCCATGCCTACGTTCACGTCCATATCCCTGTCCCTTCCCAACAGGCTTTTTGAGAATTTTGGGGTTTTATGACATAGCTGCAGATGTTCAGATGCAGATATTGTGGAACAAGGAGTAGTTCGTGCTTTGTGGAAGGTAGCACTACAGCCTAGTACTGCTTTGTGTTTTACACACAGCACCAGAACCTCAAAAAAATTGGGATGAGGTAAAAGCCGAAGAGTTAGCTCGCCAGTCGCCACAGAAGACAGTGGTGCTAGTTGTGTCTCAGTTGTGCAGTACCGTGCATGCTATTCCGTCTTCAAACAGCACCGCAATGGCAAAAAAATTGGTCTGAGGTGAAAGCCGAAGATTTAGTTCGCCAGACACCACAAAAGACAGCTGGCTGCTGCCTCTCAATTGGGCAGTACCGTGCATGCTTTTTGGTGTGCAAACAGCTCAGCAACTGCAAAAAAATTGGTCTGAAGTGAAAGCTGAAGATTTAGCTCATCAGTCACCACAGAGGATAGCGGTGCTGGCTGCATCTCAATTGTACAGTAATGTGCGTGCTATTCCATGTGAAAACAGCACCGCAATGGAAAAAAAGTTATTGGGATGAGGTAAAAGCCAAAGATTTAGCTCGCCCTTCACCACAGAAGACTGAGACTGGCTGCGTGTCAGTTGTGCAGTAACGTGCATGTGTGCAAACAGCACAGCAACAAAACAAAATTGGCCTGAGGTGAAAGCTGAAGCTTTAGCTCGCCAGTCACGACAGAAGACAGCAGTGCTGGCTGCATCTCAGATGTGCAGTACTGTGCGTGCTATTCAGGGTGCAAACAGCACCGCAACAGCAGAAAAATTTATCTTAATTGAAAGCTGAAGATTTAGCTCGTCAGTCACCACAGAAGACAGCGATGCTGGCTGCGTCTCAGTTGTGCAGTATGATGCGTGCTATTCTGTGTGCAAACAGCACTGCACCGGCAAAAAAATTGACCTGTGGTGGTAAATGTGACCCCAAAAATAACTGGGAAAACTGTCACTATTCCCTGACCTTATACAGTACATTCGGCTCTCATTAGACCTGAGATATTATGTACTGTAATGCTTCTGCCTGTCTCACTGCACTACAGTCACCTACTACTAAAATACTCCAGGTAGTGCTCACAAGAGCTTTTGTGTTTTTTAGATGATTTATGGACGATTTGCAAAAGCACAACTCTCCCTAGCTGGTGGGGATCACGGCTGTTCTGTTCCCAGTTCCGTGCCCTGGACCCTTTGTAACCTGACGCCACCTGTGGTACCTGGTAATAGAGTTACCCGCGTTGCAGCCTGCCGCTGAGGTGATGAGAATGCAGCTTAGGTAGTACAGCTCCCCACAGGGCTACCTCAGGGCAGCGGGGTTGATGAGGGGAGTCGGAGTCCTCACCTCTGTGATGATGTAGAGACCTTCCGGGTGACAGATGAAAGGAGAACAGACACCAGATCAGCTCAAAGACTTCTTTACTTGCACTAGTTGGAATCAGTACATGATACAGTCTGGATAAACCGGGGGCCGTAGCTGCGGATCTTCAAGGTTTTTCCAGAGTGTGGCAGAGGTGTCCTGGTCCTGTTCCGCTCTCTGTGCTCCCCCTCGTGAGTCAAGTCTCTATTCTTTGGGGTCTGTTACCTAAAGTCTCCTTACTTTTCGGTGTCGTGAACCCAGCTGCGGGACTGATGTTGGACTACTTGATGGGTGCTGTGGCTCCCTTAGGGATAGGCTGAAACTAGCCTTGGTTACGGTGTACCAGTGGTGACCTGGGTCCTCAGCTGGCTCCGACCAGTCCTGGATGGCCCCCTTCTACATCTGGGTCACCCCTCTCCTGTTCCACCCTTCCTGTCACGGTCGCAGGGTCCCCTGCGTACGTTTTCCTTGCTGTCTCACACCGTCTGCTTGCTGTCACTCCTTGTCTCCCGATCATCTAGGCTCCACCTCCTGGGACCTACTGAGTATACGGTCCCCTGTAGTAAGGTGGCCTACTGTATGGGTATTGGGGTACAGACTCCTCCATATCCACAGCTATGGAGGTACTACACCTTCTGTTTGGGGCACAATACCTCCCTGTGGCACCTCGACATAAGGGCGCCACAAGCTCTAAATGCAATGTGCAGAAAATAGCAGCAGCAGGGCTTATATACAGCATATGAGTCATAGGCTATAACTCATCCATGACACTGCGCGACCAGCCAATCATAGTAATGTCACAACAAAGAAGGCTGTGGCATTACTGTGATTGGCTAACATGCTAGGCGGGAGATCCAAATATTGCGAGGCGAGTAGTGAAATACTCGCTATGTTCCAAGTACCGTGAGTACCACATTACTCGCTGAGTACTGAATACTTGCGAGTATACTTGCTCATCCCTATTGTTTACATTCCAGTTGTGAAGGGACCCTGAAATGAGATCTTACCTGGGAGACCTATATTGCCTGTGGCAGCTCCCACCTCAATGCTTGTTCCTCCACTGCATCTACCTGACTCCTGTTTCTTCCTTCAGAGGATAAATGTTCCCTGCTCACTGGTTTTTCATATCCTGAGGAATTTTCACAGCTTTCTTTGACTTACCCCTTGCAGTTCCTCAGCCCCTTTGTGTCCCATCAATGACTGGCTCATAGCCCACTCCCCCTTTGCAGCAGGCACATTCATCACACTGACAACATCAACATCAGCAGTGGACATTGCATTACTGTCTGGGGGATCAGAACTTGGGGGTTCAGAGGACACATACTGGTACACTTGTTGCTCCAAATCTGTCCCATGCAAAACATTTGCAGAAATATTAGAATGGGAAGCACCGGTTTGATGCCTCCAATCCTGGAGACAGTGAGGGTGTTCCGGGTATCAAATTCTAAGCTGACACCATCTCAGGCCATACAAGAGTCATCTCAGTGCCAATGTCCAACAGTCCCATGGCCATGGCCTGGTCTATAGTGGCAAGTTGAAAATTGTCAAGGGATCTACCCCCCAACACACAAAACAATGGATGGTTTATTGGACAGATATTAACCTGTTGTTGCTGGAGACACATGGCCTTAAAGTGTCCTACTTGATTGCTGAGGTAGGACCATCGGGGTTATACCCCCGTCCTGGAGAGGGGAGCAGAGGGGTCTCTCTCTGCATTCTAGTGGCAGGATAAACAAATGCAGAATTCATGTTATCCTCTCTCCAGGTGATTCTGGAAGCCTTTTTGGCCTCAGGCACCCAATTGCTCGTGTAGCAATCTGCCATGGTGACCATAGCATTAAATTAAAAGAAAAGTTGGAATTTTGGGCTGTGCTACCCTATAAAAATCAAAAGATACTTTGCAGTTGATAGTGATTTTTATTTTTCAGCGCGTTTCAAGGCGCTCTGGCCCCTTCATCAGGAGTAAAAACACCGATGTACATCACTTCCTCAACAGACACAAAATCTTTTTATACACTCTGTACATAACATTGACAATTGGGGCGGGGCACATTTAAACATGTTTCTGACATTCAAGAAAAAATACTTTTCTCTTCCCATCTCCAAAGCAAAATGCTTTAACATCAGAAAGCGACAAAAATTACATCATAAGAAATCTTCACACATCAAACTACATACAAACATGTCAAATCACAAATTAAAATACATAGAATATCATATACCATAAAAAAAACTTTTTATTGAAATCATCCCCCCCAAAAAATGAATAAAAACCTCCCACAAACTCATACTAAAATCCCACAGGAATTACCGTATCCAAATGCATTATATCAAGATTTTTTTTTAATCAAAAACTATAGCTATATTTGCGATCACCTTATCATCTATCACTAGACCATTCTATCCGATCCCCTCGTGTTAAATGTGCGAAATCCTGTGTCAAATTTTGCCACTGATTTTATCACTAGTATTTATGTTTAGTGGATACCTTGCTGTGTTCTTATATATTATTTCCATGTGCCTAATATGCATCCCTAATTATAAAGATGCATTACTCATAATAAACCTTTTCTCTTTTTGAAGTAAAATTTATACAATATTACAATATCAATCATTTAATGTGCTCCCTCACCATTATCCGTGTTTACACAATATACAGACCCAAACCAAAAGAAAAAAAATTATTTTGTAAATATTTTATGATTATCCCTATCTATATCAATAGAAAAAAATGTTCATATAATGTCTCAAAAACAGTTTTTTTCCACTTTGGACCTAGAAAATGTCCATGTGGGGTATTAAACGAAAGTAGAATATGCTTATTTCATAGCATCTCCACCCTAGCTCAATAAGAATTCATAAAATACTCTTATTATGTTAAAAATAATTAACCGACCATTGAAATTTCCCACAAGGAATTCTTCAATGATGGGTTACTTATTTTTCATCCCTGCTGAAAACTTGTAAACCTTGGAAAATATAATAATACTAGAAATAGGCCCGATGCTATTGCATCGGGAGTGCGGTGAAATGAACAGGTGCAATACAAATAGCCGCCGAATAGTACAGTCTTCTCTCCGGAAAGTACGCTGTTGTTGCGTGATTTATATGGTGTATATGGTTGCTCAGTGGTTAGTACTGTATATGGTGGCTCAGTGGTTAGCACTGTATATGGTGGCTCAGTGGTTAGTACTGTATATGGTGGCTCAGTGGTTAGCACTGTATATGGTGGCTCAGTGGTTGGCACTGTATATGGTGGCTCAGTGGTTAGCACTGTATACGGTGGCTCAGTGGTTAGCACTGTATGGTGGCTCAGTGGTTAGCACTGTATATAGTGGCTGAGTGGTTAACACTGTATATGGTGGCTCAGTGGTTAGCACTGTATACGGTGGCTCAGTGGTTAGCACTGTATACGGTGGCTCAGTGGTTAGCACTGTATATGGTGGCTCAGTGGTTAGCACTGTATATAGTGGCTGAGTGGTTAGCATTGTATGGTGGCTCAGTGGTTAGCACTGTATATGGTGGCTCTGTGGTTAGCACTGTATATGGTGGCTCTGTGGTTAGCACTGTATATGGTGACTCGGTGGTTAGTATTGTGTATGGTGGCTCAGTGGTTAGCACTGTATATGCTGGCTCAGTGGTTAGCACTGTATGGGGGCTCAGTGGTTAGCACTGTATATGGTGGCTCAGTGGTTAGCACTGTATATGGTGGGACAGTGGTTAGCACTGTATATGGTGGCTCAGTGGTTAGCACTGTATATGGTGGCTCAGTGGTTAGCACTGTATGGGGGCTCAGTGGTTAGCCCTGTATATGGTGGGACAGTGGTTAGCACTGTATATGGTGCGACAGTGGTTAGCACTGTATATGGTGGCTCAGTGGTTAGCACTGTATATGGTGGCTCAGTGGTTAGCACTGTATATAGTGGCTCAGTGGTTGGCACTGTACAGTGATGGTCAAAAGTTTTGAGAATGATACAAATATTAATTTTAGCAAAGTCTACTGCTTCAGTTTTTCTAATGGCAATTTGCATATATTCCAGAATGTCATAAAGAGTGATCAGCTTAACAGCAATTACTTGCTAAGTCAATATTTGCCTAGAAAATGAACTTTAACCCCAAAACACATTTCAACATCATTGCAGTCCTGCCTTAAAAGGAGCAGCTAACATCGTGTTAGTGATTGTTCCATTAACACAGGTGTGGGTGTTGATGAGGACAAGGCTGGCGATCAATCAGTCATGATTAAGTAAGAATGACACCACTGGACACTTTAAAAGGAGGCTGGTGCTTGGTATCATTGTTTGTCTTCAGTTAACCATGGTTATCTCTAAAGAAACACGTGCAGCCATCATTGCACTGCACAAAAATGGCCTAACAGGGAAGAGTATCGCAGCTAGAAAGATTGCACCTCAGTCAACAATCTATCACATCATCAAGAACTTCAAGGAGAGAGCTTCCATTGTTG
Source organism: Allobates femoralis (assembly GCA_033576535.1). Lineage (NCBI taxonomy): Eukaryota > Metazoa > Chordata > Amphibia > Anura > Aromobatidae > Allobates > Allobates femoralis. The sequence continues at coordinate 391,256,132 of JARQOC010000003.1, forward strand.
TCAAAAAGGCTCCAGGGCGCCCAAGAAAGACCAGCAAGCGCCAGAACCGTATCTTAAAACTATTTCAGCTGCGGGATCGGACTACCAGCAGTGCCGAGCTTGCTCAGGAATGGCAGCAGGCTGGTGTGAGTGCTTCTGCACGCACTGTGAGGCGGAGACTCTTTAAGCAAGGCCTGGTTTCAAGGAGGGCAGCTAAGAAGCCACTTCTCTCCAGAAAAAACATCAGGGACCGACTGATATTCTGCAAAAGGTACAGGGAGTGGACTGCTGAGGACTGGGGTAAAGTCATTTTCTCTGATGAATCCCCTTTTCGATTGTTTGGGACATCTGGAAAACAGCTTATTCGGAGAAGAAGAGGTGAGCGCTACCACCAGTCTTGTCTCATGCCAACTGTAAAGCATCCTGAAACCATTCATTGTGTGGGGTTGCTTCTCAGCCAAGGGAATTGGCTCACTCACAGTCTTGCCTAAAAACACAGCCATGAATAAAGAATGGTACCAGAATGTCCTCCAAGAGCAACTTCTCCCAACCGTCCAAGAGCAGTTTGGCGCCCAACAATGCCTTTTCCAGCATGATGGAGCACCTTGCCATAAAGCAAAGGTGATAACTAAATGGCTCAGGAAACAAAGCATAGAGATTTTGGGTCCATGGCCTGGAAACTCCCCAGATCTTAATCCCATTGAGAACTTATGGTCAATCATCAAGAGACGGGTGGACAAACAAAAATCAACAAATTCTGCCAAAATGCAAGCATTGATTATGCAAGAATGGACTGCTATCAGTCAGGATTTGGTCCAGAAGTTGATTGAGAGCATGCCAGGGAGAATTGCAGAGGTCCTGAAGAAGAAGGGTCAACACTGCAAATATTGACTTGCTGCGTTAACTCATTCTAACTGTCAATATAACCTTTTGGTACTCATAATATGATTGCAATTATATTTCTGTATGCGATATAATACATCAGACAAACACAAATAAAAACCAGAGGGCAGCAGATCATGTGAAAATATAATTTTGGTGTCATTCTCAAAACTTTTGGCCATGACTGTATACGGTGGCTCAGTGTTTAGCACTGTATGGTGGCTCAGTGGTTAGCACTGTATATGGTGGCTCAGTGGTTAGCACTGTATGGTGGCTCAGTGGTTAGCACTGTATGGTGGCTCAGTGGTTAGCACTGTATATGGTGGATCAGTGGGTAGCACTGTATATGGTGGCTCAATGGTTAGCACTGTATACGGTGGCTCAGTGGTTAGCACTGTATGGTGGCTCAGTGGTTAGTACTGTATATGGTGGCTCAGTGGTTAGCACTGTATATGGTGGCTCAGTGGTTAGCACTGTATATGGTGGCTCAGTGGTTAGCACTGTATGGTGGCTCAGTGGTTAGCACTGTATGGTGGCTCAGTGGTTAGCACTGTATATGGTGGATCAGTGGGTAGCACTGTATATGGTGGCTCAATGGTTAGCACTGTATACGGTGGCTCAGTGGTTAGCACTGTATGGTGGCTCAGTGGTTAGTACTGTATATGGTGGCTCAGTGGTTAGCACTGTATATGGTGGCTCAGTGGTTAGCACTGTATATGGTGGCTCAGTGGTTAGCACTGTATATGGTGGCCCAGTGGTTAGCACTGTATACGGTGGCTCAGTGGTTAGCACTGTATGGTGGCTCAGTGGTTAGCACTGTATATGGTGGCTCAGTGGTTAGCACTGTATATAGTGGCTCAGTGGTTAGCACTGTATATGGTGGCCCAGTGGTTAGCACTGTATACGGTGGCTCAGTGGTTAGCACCCTATGGTGGCTCAGTGGTTAGCAATGTATATGGTGGCTCAATGGTTAGCACTGTATATAGTGGCTCAGTGGTTAGCACTGTATATGGTGGCCCAGTGGTTAGCACTGTATACGGTGGCTCAGTGGTTAGCAGTGTATACGATGGCTCAGTGGGGTTAGCACTGTATACGGTGGCTCAGTAGTTAGCACAGTACGGTGGGTCAGTGTTTAGCACTGTATACAGTGGGTCAGTCGTTAGCATTGTATACGGTGGCTCAGTGGTTAGCTCTGTATATGGTGGCTCAGTGGTTAGCAGTGTATACGGTGGCTCAGTAGTTAGCACTGTATATGGTGGCACAGTGGTTAGCACTGTATATGGTGGCTCAGTGGTTAGCACTGTATACGGTGGCTCAGTGGTTAGCACTGTATATGGTGGCTCAGTGGTTAGCACTGTATGGTGGCTCAGTGGTTAGCACTGTATATGGTGGCTCAGTGGTTAGCACTGTATATAGTGGCTCAGTGGTTAGCACTGTATATGGTGGGCCCAGTGGTTAGCACTGTATACGGTGGCTCAGTGGTTAGCACCCTATGGTGGCTCAGTGGTTAGCACTGTATATGGTGGCTCAGTGGTTAGCACTGTATATAGTGGCTCAGTGGTTAGCACTGTATATAGTGGCCCAGTGGTTAGCACTGTATATAGTGGCTCAGTGGTTAGCACTGTATATGGTGGCCCAGTGGTTAGCACTGTATACGGTGGCTCAGTGGTTAGCAGTGTATACGATGGCTCAGTGGGGTTAGCACTGTATACGGTGGCTCAGTAGTTAGCACAGTACGGTGGGTCAGTGGTTAGCACTGTATACAGTGGGTCAGTCGTTAGCATTGTATACGGTGGCTCAGTGGTTAGCACTGTATACGGCAGCTCAGTGGTTAGCACTGTATATGGTGGTTCAGTTGTTAGCACTGTGTATGGCGGCTCAGTGGTTAGCACTGTGTATAGTGGCTCAGTGGATATCATTGTATATGGTGGATCAGTGGTTAGCACTGTATATAGTGGCTCAGTGGTTATCATTTTATATGGTGGATCAGTGGTTAGCACTGTACATAGTGGCTCAGTGGTTATCCTTTTATATGGTGGATCAGTGGTTAGCACTGTATATAGTGGCTCAGTGGTTAGCACTGTACGGTGGCTCAGTGGTTAGCACTGTATATAGTGGCTCAGTGGTTAGCACTGTATACAGTGGCTTAGTGGTTAGCACTGTACGGTGGCTCAGTGGTTAGCACTGTATATAGTTGCTCAGCGGTTATCATTGTATACGGTGGCTCAGTGGTTAGCACTGTATACAGTGGCTTAGTGGTTAGCACTGTACGGTGGCTCAGTGGTTAGCACTGTATATAGTGGCTCAGTGGTTATCATTGTATACGGTGGCTCAGTGGTTAGCACTGTATATAGTGGCTCAGTGGTTATCATTGTATATGGTGGCTCAGTGGTTAGCACTGTATATAGTGGCTCAGTGGTTAGCACAGTATGGCTACTCAGTGGTTAGCACTGTATGGTGGCTCAGTGGTTATCATTGTATATGGTGGATCAGTGGTTAGCAGTGTGTACAGTGGCTCAGTGGTTAGGACAGTATATGGGGGCTCTGCGTTTAGCACACTATATGGTGTTTCAGTGGTTAGCTCAGTATATGGTGGCTCAGTGATTAGCACAGTATACGGTGGATCAGTGGTTAGCATTATATACGGTGACTCAGTAGTTAGCACAGTATATGGTGGATCAGTGGTTAGCATTGTATACGGTGACTCAGTAGTTAGCACAGTATATGGTGGCTCAGTTGTTATCATTGTATACTCCCTTTCCTCAGCCCCCCCTCAGGCCTCTCTTTCCTCAGGCTCCTCTCCTCTCTGACTTCCCTCTCCTCAGCCTCCTCTCTGGCCTCTCTTTCCTCAATCTCCCCCTCCAGCCTCTCATTCCTCAATCTCCCCCTCCGCCCTCTCTTTCTTTCCTCAATCTCCCCCTTCGGCCTTTCTTTCCTCACTCTCCCCCTCTGGCCTCTCTTTCCTCAGCCTCCTCCTCTGGCCTCGCTTTCGTCAGCCTCCTCCTCTGGCCTCTCTTTCCTCAGCCTACTCCTATGGCCTCTCTTTCCTCATTCTCCCCCTCTGGCCTCTCTTTCCTTAGCCTCCTCCTATGGCCTCTCTTTCCTTAGCCTCCTCCTCTGGCCTCTCTTTCCGCATTCTCCTCCTTTGGCCTCTCTTTCCTCATTCTCCTCCTCTGGCGGCCTCTGTTTCCGCATTCTCCTCCTCTGGCGGCCTCTCTTTCCGCATTCTCCTCCTCTGGCGGCCTCTCTTTCCGCATTCTCCTCTGGCAGCCTCTCTTTCCGTATTCTCCTCCTCTGGTGGCCTCTCTTTCCGCATTCTCCTCCTCTGATGGCCTCTCTTTCCGCATTCTCCTCCTCTGGCGGCCTCTCTTTCCACATTCTCCTCCTCTGGCGGCCTCTCTTTCCGCATTCTCCTCCTCTGACGGCCTCGCTTTCCGCATTCTCCTCCTCTGGCGGCCTCTCTTTCCGCATTCTCCTCCTCTGGCGGCCTCTCTTTCCGCATTCTCCTCCTCTGGCCTCTCTTTCCTCAGCCTCCTCCTCTGGCCTCTCTTTCCTCAGCCTCCTCCTCTGGCTTCTCTTTCCTCAGCCTCCTCCTCTGGCCTCTCTTTCCTAAGCCTCCTCCTCTGGCCTCTCATTCCTAAGCCTCCTCCTTGGCCTCCCTTCCTCAGCCTTCTCTCTGGCCTCTTTTTCCTCATTCTCCTCCTTGGCTCCCTTCCTCTCTGGCCTCCCTTTTCTCAGCCTCTCCTCTCTGGCCCTCCCTCTCCTCAGCCTCCTCTCCGGCCTCCCTCTCTTCTCTGGCATCCCTTTCCTCAGCCTCCTCTCCTCTCTCTGGCCTCCCTTTCATAAGCCTCCTTTCCTGTCCTGACCTCTCTTTCCTCAGCCTTCTCCCTGGCCTTCCCTTCCTCTCCTCTCTGGCCTCCATTTTTTCAGCCTCCTCTCCACTCTGACCTCCTTTCCTCAGCCTCCTCTCTGGCCTCCCCTCTCTCAGCCTCCTCTTCTCTCTGGCTTCCCTCTCCTCAGCTTCCTCTCTTGCCTTCCTTTACTCAGCCTCCTCTCATCAGCCTCCTCTCCTCTCTGGCCTCCCTTTCCTCAGTCTCCTCCTCTGGCGGCCTCTCTTTCCGCATTCTCCTCTGGCAGCCTCTCTTTCCGTATTCTCCTCTGGCAGCCTCTCTTTCCGCATTCTCCTCCTCTGGCGGCCTCTCTTTCCGCATTCTCCTCCTCCTCTGGCCTCTCTTTCCTCAGCCTCCTCCTCTGGCCTCTCTTTCCTCAGCCTCCTCCTCTCTGGCCTCTCTTTCCTAAGCCTCCTCCTCTGGCCTCTCTTTCCTCAGCCTCCTCTCTGGCCTCTCTTTCTAAGCCTCATCTTGCCTCCCCTTCCTCAGCTTCTCTCTGGCCTCCTTTCCTCAGCCTTCTCCTCTTGGCCTCCCTCTTCCTCAGCCTCTCTCTGGCCTCCTTCTCCCTTCTCAGCCTCCTCTCCTTCTAGCCTCTCTCTTCTCAGCCTCCTCTCTGGCCTCCCTCTCCTCAGCCTCCTCTCCTCTCTGGCCTCCTTCCTCAGCTTCCTCTCCTTGGCCTTCTTACTCCTCTCCTCGCCTCCTCTCCTCTTGGCCCCTCTCCTTCTCTCTCTTCTCGCCTCCTTCCTCAGCCTCCTCTCTCTCTCCTCCTCAGCCTCCTCTCTGGCCTCCTCTTCTCTCAGAATCCTCTCCTGGCTCCCTTCTGCTCTTCCTTTCTCTGGCCTCCCTTTCTCAGCCTCCTCTATCTCTGGCCTCCCTTCCTCACAGCCTCTCCTCTCTGGCCTCTCTTTCCTCTTCTCCTTTCTGGCCTCCTTTCCTCACTTCTCCCCTCTCTGGCCCTCCCTTCCTCAGCCTCCTCCTCTGGCCTCTCTTTCCCTCCTCTCTCCTCCTTCTCGCCTCCTCTGCTCCTCTCAGCCTCCTCCCCCTCTGGCCTCCCTCTCCTCAGCCTCTCCTTCTCTGGCCTCCTCTTTCCTCGCCTCCTCTCTGGCCTCCTCTTCCTCAGCCTCCTCTCTGGCCTCCTTCCTCAGCCTCCTCTTCTCTCTGGCCTCTCTCAGCCTTCTTCTCCCTCTGGCCTCCTTCTCCTCAGCTCCCTCTCCTGGCTCCCTTCCTCAGCCTTCCTCTTCTCCTCCTTCCTCCCTCTCTCTCTCCCTTCCTCAGCCTCCTTTCCCCTGGCCTCCTTCTCCTCAGCCCTCTCTCCCTCTTCCTCCCTCTTCTCAGCCTCCTCTCTGGCCTCCCTCTCCTCAGCCTCCTCTTCTCTCTGGCCTCCCTCTCCTCAGCTTCCTCTCTGGCCTCCCTTCCTCAGCCTTCCTCTCTCAGGCCTCCTCTCCTCTCTGTTCCTCCTTTCTCTCCTCCTCTCACCTCTTCCTCAGGCCTCTCTCTTCCTCACCTCCTCCTCTGGCCTCTTCTCTCCTCCAGGCTCCCTCTCCTCTGTCCTCTCTTTCCTCAGCCTCCTCTCCTCCGCTCTCCTCTCCTCTTCCTCTCTCTCTCTGGCCTCCTTTTCTTCAGCCTCCTCCTCTTGGCCTCCTCTCCTCAGCCTCTCTCCTCTCTGGCCTCTCTTTTCCTCATTCCTCCCTTTCTGGCCTCCCTTTCCTCGCTCTCTCCTCTCTGGCCTCCCTTTCCTCAGCCTCCTCTCTCTCTGGCCTCTCTTTCCTCATTCTCCTTTTCTGGCCTCCCTTTCCTCAGCCCTCTCCTCTGGCCTCCTTTCCTCAGCCTCCCTTCTGCCTCCCTCTCCTCCCTCTCTCTGGCCTCCCTCTCCTCAGCTCTCTCTGCCTCCTCTCTCGGCCTCTCTTCTCTCTCAGCTCCTCTCCTCCTCTGCCTCTCTTTCCTCACTCCTCACCTCCTCCTCTCTTTCCCTGGCCTTCTCTTCTCTAGCCTCCTCTCTGGCCTCTCCTTTCCTCAGCCTCTCCCTGGCCTACCCTCTCTCTTGGCCTCCCTTTTTTCAGCCTCCACTCCTCTCTGGCTGCCTTCTCTCAGCCTCCTCTTCTCTCGGCCTTCCCTTGCCTCAGCCTCCTTCCTCTCTGGTCTCCCTCTCTCAGCCTCCTCTCTCTCTGGCCTCCCTTTCCTCAGCCTCCTTCCTCTGGCCTCCCTCTCCTCAGCTCTCCACCCCTCCTCTCTGGCACTCCCTCTTTCTCAGCCTCCTCTCTGCCTCCCTCTCCTCAGCTCCCTCTCTGGCCTCCCTCTCCTCAACTCCTCTCTGCTCTCCTCTTTCTCAGCCTCCTCTCTGGCCTCCCTCTCCTCAGCCTCCTCTCTGGCCTCCCTCTCCTCAGCCTCCTCTCTGGCCTCCCTCTCCTCAGCCTCCTCTCTCTCTCTTCCCGCCTCTCTCCTGCCTCTTCTACCTCTCTCCTCCCTCTCCTCAGCCTCCTCCCCATCTCTTCTCCCTGTCCTTAGCTTCCTCTATCTCCTCTTGCCTCCTCTCTGGCCTCCTTTCCTCAGCCTCTCTCCTCTCTGGCCTCCCTCTCCTGCCTCTTCCTCCTCCTCTGGCCTCCCTCTTCTCAGCCTCCTCTCTGGCCTCCCTCTCTTCAGACTCCTCCTCTCTTGCCTCCCTCTCCTCAGCCTTTCTCCTCTTGGCCTCTTCTCCTCAGCCTCTCCTCTCTGGCCTCCTCTTTCTCAGCCTCCTCTCTCTGGCCTCCCTTCCTCAGCCTCCCTCTCTGGCCTCCCTCTCCTCAGCTTCTCTCTTCTCACTCTGCTTGCCCTCTCCTCAGCTTCCTCTCTTCTCCTCCCTTACTCAGCCTCTCCCTCTCTCTGGCCTCTCTTTCCTGCTCCTCTCTCATCTCTCTGGCCTCTCTTTTCCTCAGCCCTCCTCCTCTCGCCTCCTCTCTTCCTCAGCCTCCTCTCTGCTGCCTCTCTTTCCTCCCAGACTCTCTCCTGGCCTCCCTTTTCTCAGCCTCTCTCTGGCCTCCCTCTCCTCAGCCCTCTCTCTCTGGCCTCCTTTCCTCAGTTCCCTCCTTCTCTGGCCTCCCTTTCCTCAGCTCCTCTCTGCTCTTCCCCTCTCTCTGGCCTCCCTTCTCTCAGCTCCTCTCCTCTCCTCTCGGCCTCCCTCCCTCAGCTGCCTCCTCCTCTCTGGCCCTTCTGCTCCTTCCTCCACTTCTCCTCTCTCTTGGCCTCTCTTTCCTCAGCTCTCCTCTCCTCTCTCCTCTCTTCTCCTTCAGCTCTTCCTCTTCTAGGCCTCTCTCTCCTCAGCCCTCTCCTCTTGGCCTCCCTTCCTCAGCTTCCTCTCTGGCCTTCTCCTTTTCTTCTGCCTCCTTCTCATTCTCCCTCTCTGGCTCCCTTTCTTCATGCCTCTCTTCTCTCTGGCCTCCCTTACCTCTCCTTCTGCCTCCTTTCCTCTCTCCTCTGGCTCTCCTCTCCTCCAGCCTCCTCTCTGCCTCCCTTACTCAGCCTCCTCTCCTCTCGGCCTCCTCCTCTCCTCAGCCTCCCTCCTCTCTGGCCTCTCTCTTTCTCAGCCTCCTCTCTGGCCTCCTCTCCTCAGCCTCCTCTCGGCCTCTCTTTCCTCAGCCTCCTCCTCTCTTGCCTTCGTCCTTTCTCAGCCTCCTTCCTCTGGCCTCCTTTCCTCAGCTCCTTCTCTGGCCTCTCTTCACCTCTCTGCCTCTCCTGCCTCCTCTCCCTCTCATTCTCCTCTCCTTGGCCTCTTTCTCTCAGCCTCTCTCCTCTGGCCTCCTTTCCTCAGACCTCCTTCTCGCCTCCCTTCTCCTAGCCTTCTGCCTCTCCTGCCTACTCCTTGCCTCCCTCTCCTCAGCCTCCTCTCTCTCCTCTGGCCTCCTTTCACTCATTTGCCTCCTTCACTCCTCTGGCCTCCCTCTCCTCAGCCTTCCTCTCTGGCCTCCCTTTCCTCAGCTCTCTCTGCTCTCCTCTTTCCTCTCCTCTCCTGGCCTCCCTTCTCACTCCTCCACCTCCTCTCTCTGGCCTCCTCTCTCTCGCCTCTCTCCTCTCTCTGGTCTCCCTCTCTCTCATGCCTCTCCTCACATCAGGCCTCCCCTTCTCTCTGGTCTCCCTATCCTTAGCCTCCTATCCTCTCTGGCCTCTCTTTCCTGATTCTCTCCTCCTCACTGGCCTCTCTTCCTCAGCCTCCTCTCATGCTTTCCTCAGCTTCCCATCCCTTGTCTCCCTTTTCTCTCTTCTCTGGTCTCACTTTCTTCAGCCTCCTCTCCTCTTCTGGCCTCCTCTTCCTCAGCCTCTCTCTCGCTCCTCTCTGGCCTCTCCTCTCCTCAGCTCCTCTCCTCTCTGGCCTCCCTTTCCTCAGCCTCCTCTCCTCTCTGGCCTCCCTCTCCTCAGCCCTCCTCTCCTCTCACTGGCCTCCTTTCCTCACCTCCTCTCCTCTCTGCCCCCTCTCCTCCGCCTCCTCTCCTCCCTCCTGGCTCTCCCTCTTCCTCAGCCTCCTCGCCCTCTCCTCCCTCCTCTCTGGCCTCCTTCCTTAGCCTCATCTCCTCTCTGGCCTCTCCTTTCCTCAGCTTCCTCTCTCCTCTCTCTGGCCTCCTTTTCCTCAGCCTCCTCTCCTCACCCTCCCACTCCACTCTGGTCTCCCTATCCTTAGCCTCATTTCTCTCTGGCCTCCCTTTCCTCAGCCCCCTCTCCTCTCTGGCCTCCCTTTCCTCAGCCTCATCTCTCTCTCTGGCCTCCCTCTCCTCAGCCTCCTCTTCTGGCCTCCCTCTCCTCAGCTCCTCTCTGGCCTCCCTCTCCTCAGCCTCCTCTTCTCTCGGCCGCCCTCTCCTCAGCCTCTTCTCCTCTCTGGCCTCCCTCTCCTCAGCCTCCTCCTCTCTGGTCCTCCCTGTCCTTAGCTTCCTCTATTCTCTTGCCTCCCTCTCTAGCCTCCCTTTCCTCAGCCTCCTCTCCATCTCTGGCCTCCTCTCCTCAGCCTCTTCTCCTCTCTGGCCTCCCTCTTCTCAGCCTCCTCTCTGGCCTCCCTCTCCTCAGACTCCTCTCTGGCCTCCCTCTCCTCAGCCTTCTCCCTGGCCTCCACCTTCCTCTCCTCTCTGGCCTCCATTTTTTTCAGCCTCCTCTCCACTCTGGCCTCCCTTTCCTCAGCCTCCTCTCTTGCCTCCCTCTCCTCCAGCTTCCTCTCTCTCTGGCTTCTCTCCTCAGCTTCTCTCTCTGGCCTTCTTTCACTCAGACTCTCTCCTCATGGCCTCTTCTACCCTCTCTGGCCTCTCTTTCCTCTTCTCATCTCTCGGCTCTCTCTTCCTCACTTCTCCTCTCTGGCCTCTTCTTCAGCCTCTCCTCTTGGCCTCTCTCATTCCTCAGCTCCTCCTGGCCTCCCTTCTCTCTCTCTCTGGCCTCCCTCTCCTCAGCTCCCTTCCCTCTGGCCTCTCTTTCCTCTTCTCTTTTCTGGCCTCCCTTTCCTCAGCTTCATCCCCTCTTGGCTCCCTTTCCTTCAGCCTCCTCTCTCGCCTCCTCTCCTCTGCTGCCTCTCCTCTCCTCCTCTTCCTCCATCTCCTCCATGGCCTCTCTTTCCTCAGCTTCCTCCTCTGGCTCCTTTCTCAGCCTCCTCTCTGGTCCTCTCTCCTCAGCCCTCCTGGCCTCCCTTCCTCCTCCTCCCTCTTTCTTCTAGCCTCCATCCTCTCTGGCCTCCTTTCCTCAGCCTCCTCTTCTCTGGCCTCCCTTCTCAGCCTCCTTCCTCTCTGGTCTCCCTCTCCCAGCCTCCTCTCTTGGCCTCCTTTCCAGCCTCCTTCCTCTCGGCTCCCTCTCCTCAGCCTCCTCCTCTCTGGCCTCCCTTTCCTCACCTCTCCTCTGGCCTCTCCTTTCCTCAGCCTCCTCCTCTGGCCTCCTCTCCCTTTAGCCTCCTCCTCTGGCTCTCTCTTTCCTCAGACTCCTTCTGCCTCTCTTACTAAGAATCCTCCTCTGCTCCTCTATCTTTCCTCTCTGGCTCCCTTTCTTCGCCTCTCCTACACTCTGGCACTCCATTTCCTCAGCCTTCTCTGGCCTCCCTTCCTGAGCTCCCTCGCACTCTTGCTCTTCTCAGCCATCTCTTGGCATGCTCCTTTCCCAGCCTCCTCTCTGGCCTCCTAATACTCAGCCTCCTCTCTTTCCTCCCTTTCCTCTCTTGCCTCTCCTCACCTTCGGCAGCTCCCTCAACACAGCCAGAAGGATGTGGCCGCCACTAAGCCTGCCAAGAGCTGTAGTCAGACACGGTCTGGACCCGCACAACACTACAACCCCCATCATGCCTCTGCCTCAGCATGCATGCGCAGGGCCCTGTGTGGAGTCTAGTGACAGACGGCTCCAGGTGCGCACAATGAATGCCGGCAATTGTAGTGAATGGAATGGAGAAGAGGGGGGAACAGAGCGGCGGGGAAAAAGGAGTGGCAGGGAGGACAGTGACGGCGAGGAGTGGGGGAGGACAAATTGGACAGGACAGAGCAGTGGAGAGGACGGGTCTATTGCAGGGGTGTGTGGGTGCTGGAAAGGGGGGGGGTGGGCTTCTACTGCAAGGCTGTGCGGGCGCCGGAGGGGAGGTGGGGGTCTACTGCGGGGGTCTGCGACATTGCGAGAGGTGTGGTGGGAGGCTGGCGGGGGTCTGCAGGCGGCGTATGCACCGTAGGCTCGTGTTGCCTGTGCCGCCGCTAGCCTGCGCCATATTAGCATACCTATCACTTGGGTGTACTAATATGGCGTGGCTTCTGGTGCGGCGCAGTGCATTTTGGGATAGCGACATAATCGCCAACACTTGTGACACATATTATTGGTGATTATGTTTTTAGATTGTTGGCGGGTATCTGTAGTTTTGATCATGACATTGAGATATATACATTTTTAGTTTGGATTTTAAGATGGATGTTTTAAATAATGTTAATTATAGAGGCTAATGCTGATTTATATCTTATATATTGTATTTTTATAAAATGCGGGATTATATGTATTATAGTGATAATAAGAGTATTTTATGAATTCTTATTGAGATAGGGTGGAGATGCTATGAAATAAGCATATTCTACTTTGGTTTTATACCCCACATGGACATTTTCTGGGCCTGAAGTGGAAAATAAGTTTTTGAGACATTATATGAACATTTTTGCGATGGATATAGATAGGGATGATAACATCATATAATTTTTACAAAATTGTTTTTTTTTTCTTTTGGTTTGGTATATGGTATAAACACCGAGAATGGTGAGGGAGCACATTAAATGATTGATATTGTAATATTGTATATATTTTACATAAAAAAGAGAAAAGGTTTATTTTGGGTTTATTATGGGTAACGCATCTTTATAATTAGGGATGTATATAAGGCACATGGAAATATATGAGAAATATATAAGAACACAGCAAGGTATCCACTAAACATAAATACTACTGATAAAATCAGTGGCAAAATTTGACACAGGATTTTGCACATTTAACACGAGGGGATCGGATAGAATGGTCTAGTGATAGATGATAAGGTGATCACAAATACGGTAAATCTATAGTTTTTTATTCCAAAAAAATCGATATAATGGATTTGGATAATTCTTGTGGGATTTTAGTAGGAGTTTGTGGGAGGTTTTTAGTCATTTTTTTTTTTTTGGGATGATTTCAATAAAATGTTTTTTTATGGTATATGATATTCAATGTATTTTAATATGTGATTTAACATGTTTCTATGTAGTTTTGATGTGTGAAGATTTCTTATAATGTAAATTTTGTCGCATTCTGGTGTTAAAGGGTTCCTGTCACCCCCAAAACGCCTATTAAGCTATCCAAACATGTCCCTGGAGCATATTATCAATAATCCCACTCTCCTTTTTGCTCAGAAAAGCTCCCAGTAAAACTGTAGAAAAACATTATATTACTTACTCATTATGGATGTTAATGAGCGGTGGCTATATGCATTAGTCACCCAGGTGAGCCATCTTTGTCCTAATAGAACACCTTAATAGGCATGATCTGCAATGAATATTGTAATCAGCGCCTCCCTCCTCTTCTCGGCGCTGTAATGGGGCTCTAATGACGCGAATCATGTCATTTCTGGCAGCAGGTGACGTCAGTACACCCGCGCTGCTCTGCGGGCTTCAAGCACTGCATTGCGCATGCGGTGTGGGTGTACTGACGTCACCTGCTGCCGAATATGACGCGATTCGTGTCATTAGAGCCCCATTACAGCCTTTACAGCGCCGAGAAGAGGAGGGAGGCGCTGATTACAATATTCAATATACAATGTGCCGACATGTAGCACTGTGCTACATGTCGGCACATTGCTGCAGGAGCGCCTATAAAGCCGGTGTTTTAGGGGTTAATGGTATTGAGCTACATGGCCCCAGAGAGTGGCCACATTCCCCTGGAGCCATGTAGCCCAAAACTTTGGCAGCTCAGGGGTTAAACCAGCCACTTTGCAGAAGCTGCACTATATTGGCTCTGCTATAATCCTACATTGAATGCGATCAGCACCCGTTGCTCTCCAAGGTGCTGAGCGCTTTACCACTAATAGCTATGGCCAACTCACCGGAGTTTCAATGTGTGCGGGCCATAGCTATTAGTGGTAAAGCGCTCAGCACCTTGGAGAGCAACAGGTGCTGAACGCATTCAGCATTAGTGCCCTGGACAGCTCCATATTCAGGAACCTGTGTAGTAAATTTTTACGGCACACTGTCAAATGACAGGAGCCGCTGGCTTTTAATGCAGGATTATAGCAGAGCCGACATAGTGTGGCTTCTGCTAAATAAATGATTTAACCCCTGCGCTGCCAATGCTTTGGTCTACATGGCTATAGGGGAATGTGGCCACTCTCTGGGGCCATGTAGCACAATAACATTAACCCCTTAAACACCTGGTTTATATACCTGCTCCTGCAGCTCTGTGCCGACAGGTACCACAGAGCTGCAGGAGCGGCTTTACATGTAAACTAAATAACTGCATTTTAAAATAAAAGATTATTAATGACTTTTGCATACAATAATGTGCCAGTGCTGCTGTCACAGCGCTGGCACATTATTGTACCGCCATTGCTCTGCTTTTTGGACATCGGACAGAACATTTTCAGAGAGGTGCCAAAATTAACATTGTTAACGATATTCTTGTGTGTGATGACGCACGAACGATATATACATATCGTTCATACAATTTCAGACACGTGACTTTTCTAAGGATATCGTTAACGAGTCCAATTCACTGTCATTCTACAGCAATGGGAAGTCTTTACTCTGGAGCTTTGGAGGCATCTTCTTTTGATTCTCTAGGGCAGCCTGCGAGGCCTTGAGTTGAGCTAGCTTCAGCTAGTACTCATGCTTTGCCTGACACTCCACTGCTCTCAGGATCGTCTTCTAGGCATCCTGATCTCCAGCCTTGAGATGAGCCAGGGCAGCTTGAAAGGGGGCATCCGAGCCTGCATGGCTGGATGGACGGGTAGGTGGTGAGCTGTCCACTGCAAGGCCGACTGATGGCGATGGGTTCCTTGAGGACCTTTTAGTTGGACTCCTCCTTGTCTTGAGCAACATTGCCATCCACCTCTTCCGCACCGTACATAACAAGGGTCATCTCCTTATCATGTCCTCTGGTGCCATTGGCTATTTTTCCAACCCTTTGTCACCAACACAGAGCTGCAATCAGATGCACCCACAAACCTTACAGTATTTGCAGTCAGAGTCTAGTGATGAGCTGGCCTTAAGACCACAGTGGCAAAAGCTACTGCTGGTATTCTTTAGTATCTGGGAGCACACTCACACTAGTATCTTGATCCCACTGCTACAACCAATCTGTGATGAACCCACCCTGACATCTGTAATATGTTGGTGTGTTGGTTTTGTCATTTGCATCAACACAGTACTTTCTGCACCCTCAGGGAGTATGCAAGATCAGTTTGGCACAGTTTTATACTGACACCCCCTAATCCTGGGTTGCTCTTTTATCTCAATGCATGAATTCCATGTCCATTCTCTCATTTTAATAATACATGCTACCTGAGGCTGGTTTCTGGGGATGGGCTCAGAACTACAGAGAATTCTCAGTTTTCCTCATATCTTCACATCTAAGTGTCCCATGCAAAAGATATTCCAATCATATTTCCTATTCTGAATTTACCTATTTATAGATGGGAAACATGATGTTTCTACTGTCCTCCAGCTGTTAGTTATTCACTTGAGGCTGATAGACAGGTTGCATTGTAAGGCAAAAATGTGTATTACGTGCATCCCAATATGTTGTAGCTGAAGAAATATCTGACATATTTGTAAGAGCATTGCACACCACAATATGTATACATTACAACAGGTGTCAATATGTCTAAGGATATTCTTTGATCCGTTCCTGAGAAGCCTACACACATTTTTCTGTCTCTGAGAAATGAAATGTGGCACCCCAAGGGTTAATATGCCACAGAAACATCACAGGTTTAATCCCCACACAACACTACACTAGAAAGTGGGAGGAGCTTAGCTGGCACCTGCACTAGTGGGAGGAGCTAAAGTTGTTTACCACAAAACAAGAGTGACAGTTAGTTCAGTTTTAGTCAGTCAGAGGAGAGTCTGCAGTTGAGTCTAGTCTGGAGCAGGAGCAGGGCAAAGTGTCAGTGGAGGTCCTGAGAGGTCTGAGGAAAGGAGACAGATTAACAGAGGAACATACCCGGGATAAAGAGTTACCCCAAAAGCTTGATCCCGGGGAGACGCTTAAGACGGATACTGGATCCGAGGCTGTGCCTGAGACAGACAGGACAGTAAACACCGGCATAGTGAAGGTCCACCATCTTCACCACACCATAGCAAAGCAACACGAAGGAGTCAGTGACACAGACGACTCAAGTTGCCCAGCATATTGGTACCCGTGAGCAGAGACAGGGCCAGCAGTATAGCTACAAGCAGCAGCAGGGCCACACACAGCGTTTAAGTAGGAAGCCAAGGACCCGGTCAGGGTGAGAGCAACCTGGTACAGACTCCGTGGACAATACTGTGTAATACCATCTGCCAGTAAAGACTTGAAGAACAACAGAAACCGTGAGTGTGTGTGTCATCCTTATGCTGAAGCCCCACTTGCCCTCATAGACTGCCATTGCCTCTACTCTTATCATCTCTACTGCTACCCCTACTCTCCTGCAGCATCAATAACATCCTCACAGACTTTACCTCTACCACTGCCCCGGGGAACCCAGTTCTGCCCACAGGAACTATTCCATCCAAGCTGCTAACCCATCATCCCCGGAGGTTCTGCAGCAGCGGCGGCCCCATTACTGGCCGCATATAGTGGGTGGCATCACGAGTGACAAATCCCCTGTAAATAACCCCCCATCTTATTGTGCGGGCCCGGGACACGGTCCGGACCAGGACCGCCGTGACATCCCCCAGCAGCACCCCGGTCCGGCACCGAGTACCCCGTCCCAGTGGGCTCCACAACCTGGCGTCACGAACAGGATCCGGGTTGTCACTTCTGTTTCTTCCAGGGCAGAACTTGTAGTGCTCTCTGGGTCGGGAACAGTTCCAAGGATTCCAGAGCACTGGATAACAAATAGCTGTAGCTGGTCTGCGTTGCTGCGTCTACCATAGTCTTTGTAGTATCACCTGTGATGATCTCTTCAGGGTTGTCCTCCGGAACAATTGAATCCGGGTGTTCTATTTGGGCCCAGGTTATCTGTAGGGGCAGCAGCCGCATTACACCCCTCCGGGTATCTCGGACTTGTGGATAATCTCTACCACCTTCCGCCATGCTGCTAGAATTACTCAATGTCTCTTCCTGGCCGGGTTCCTCCACACTCACGTTTAGTGGGCCCTCCGGGATCAGTTGAGGTCTTTCTTCCGCAGCACTCTCCACAGCATCTTTCTCTTCCGTCCGGGTATGCTGTAATGGCCGCTGCTCCACATCCGGTTTCTTGTCCTGCCTTTCTGGGGTGGCGACTTCCTCTCTCGCCATCTTGGATTCTGCAGTGCGACAGGGACTCTCGCTTTCCACCCGATGACGTCAGAGCGGTGAGCGGTTTTTTTCTTCCCGCGCGTCGCGCGCTCTGTAATGGCGGATTTTGAAATTTTCAGTCTTTGTGGCGCAGTTAAAATTCAGCTTGCCGCGCGCCCAGCAATGGCGGCAGATTTTAAACAGTCACTAATCACGGCACACAATGCCCGGTACCGGGCACGGTAGATCCTGTTCGTGACGCCAGGTTGTGGAGCCCACTGGGACGGGGTACTCGGTGCCGGACCGGGGTACTGCTGGGGGATGTCACGATGTCAGGAGATGGCTCCTGACAGGGCTAGATGGAGAACTGACAGCTTTTCATACCTGAAATCAGACACAGACAACAAAGCAGGGTTCACCCGGGTTTACTGTTCTTATCCTTCAGTCAAACAGGCACGGTACAATACAATTCTTTACAGCTTTGCCATATTGAATCCGGTATACTGAACCTACTGCAGCCAGGTTATCTTTCCTAGACTCCTCTGTCTTTCTACGTGTCCTTTCTGGCTATTTCTCAATGTTTTCTCCTCAAAGTGGATTAAGGAGCGGCAGCTCGGTCCCTTTTGGCAGCTTCCCCCCTTTTATTCTTTAGGCGGTAAGCCGGGTCCTATCTATGCTGCTGTGCTCCCCAATCTTATGGTGGGAATATAGATCTGGAATCTGTATTCCCCGTCAGGTTGTCTGGGGCACCGGGTAAACAGTCAGCCCCCTGCAGAGCTGACACTCTGCTTTCAGCCAAACCACAGGTATCCCTATTTCTCAAGAGATTACCGGGTCCCTTTCCTTTCTGTGTAACTTCTTGGTATAATCAGGGAAACTTTCTTATCAGTCATTTGCTGGTCTTCACTACTTTTCTGGACCTGATGGTACTGGTCTTGTCTTGACTGCTCGGCACCTGCCTACTGGCTAACCACTTCCTGTCACTCCCTTATATACCCATCCGTTACCATGACTACGCTCCATCCACTCATATCTAGCCTATTACCCCTATTCTTTATTGTTCCACAGTCCCGGAGTACTGTCTTTAACTAAGGGGGAATGTGGCACCCCAAGGGTTAATATGCCACAGAAACATCACAGGTTTAATCCCCACACAACACTACACTAGAAAGTGGGAGGAGCTTAGCTGGCACCTGCACTAGTGGGAGGAGCTAAAGTTGTTTACCACAAAACAAGAGTGACAGTTAGTTCAGTGTTAGTCAGTCAGAGGAGAGTCTGCAGTTGAGTCTAGTCTGGAGCAGGAGCAGAGCAAAGTGTCAGTGGAGGTCCTGAGAGGTCTGAGGATAGGAGACAGATTAACAGAGGAACATACCCGGGATAAAGAGTTACCCCAAAAGCTTGATCCCGGGGAGACGCTTAAGACGGATACCGGATCCGAGGCTGTGCCTGAGACAGACAGGACAGTAAACACCGGCATAGTGAAGGTCCACCATCTTCACCACACCATAGCAAAGCAACACGAAGGAGTCAGTGACACAGAGGACTCAAGTTGCCCAGCATATTGGTACCCGTGAGCAGAGACAGGGCCAGCAGTATAGCTACAAGCAGCAGCAGGGCCACACACAGCGTTTAAGTAGGAAGCCAAGGACCCGGTCAGGGTGAGAGCAACCTGGTACAGACTCCGTGGACAATACTGTGTAATACCATCTGCCAGTAAAGACTTGAAGAACAACAGAAACCGTGAGTGTGTGTGTCATCCTTATGCTGAAGCCCCACTTGCCCTCATAGACTGCCATTGCCTCTACTCTTATCATCTCTACTGCTACCCCTACTCTCCTGCAGCATCAATAACATCCTCACAGACTTTACCTCTACCACTGCCCCGGGGAACCCAGTTCTGCCCACAGGAACTATTCCATCCAAGCTGCTAACCCATCATCCCCGGAGGTTCTGCAGCAGCGGCGGCCCCATTACTGGCCGCATATAGTGGGTGGCGTCACGAGTGACAAATCCCCTGTAAATAACCCCCCATCTTATTGTGCGGGCCCGGGACATGGTCCGGACCAGGACCGCCGTGACATCCCCCAGCAGCACCCCGGTCCGGCACCGAGTACCCCGTCCCAGTGGGCTCCACAGAAACCTTCCTCTTTACCCTGTAAGTGGTCTCAAGCTGTCATGAACATTTAATTAGCTTTGTCACTTCCCCATCTGCTATTGGTATCTGTTGTTTTCAGAGAGCTGGTGAATTGACATATGCCCCTTGAAAGACATATCTTAGGGAGTTATTATGTTTTGTTATGGCAATTTTTCATCACATATAGTTCTACTGATTAGCTTTGTTGCTTACCTCATGTGCAGAGTATTGCCAAAGCTTAGGTAATTATGGTTATTACAACCCTGGCAAAAATTATGGAATCACTTAGGCTCTGAGGATGTCCATTCAGCTGTTTAATTTTGTAGAAAAAAAAGCAGATCACAGGCATGGCACGTAATTTCAAATGACAACTCTACGCCTTGAAGAAACAGTAAAAGAAATCTTGAGGAAAAAAAAGTGCTAGCCAGTAATGGTTACTTTTGTAGACCAAGCAGGGGGAAAAATTATGAAATCACTCAATTCTGAGGAAAAAATTATGGAAACACCCTGTAAATTTTCATTCCCAAAACTAACACCTGCATCAAATAAGATCTGCTCGTTAGTCTGCATCTAAAAAGGAGTATTCACACCTTGGAGAGCTGTTGCACCAAGTGGACTGACATGAATCATGGCTCTAAAGGCCACTTCACACACACAGATATCTGAGTCCAATATCTGAACAGATCTCTGGTTGCAGTGAAATCATGGATACATTGTTCCATTTTGTGGCTGTGTACAACATGGAACAATGTATCCATGATTTCACTGCAACCAGAGATCTGTTCAGATATTGGACTCAGATATCTGTGTGTGTGAAGTGGCCTTTACACGAGAGATGTCAATTGAAACAAAGGAGAGGATTATCAAACTCTTAAAAGAGGGTAAATCAACACACAAAGATGTTGGTTGTTCACAGTCAGCTGTGTCTAAAATCTGTTCCAAATACAAACAACATGGGAAGGTTGTTAAAGTGAAACATACTGGTAGACCAAGGAAGACATCAAAGCGTCAAGACTGAAAACCTAAAGCAATATGTCTCAAAAACAGGAAATGCACAACAAAACAAATGAGGAACAAATGGGAGGAAACTGGAGTCAATGTCTGTGACCGAACTGTAAGAAACTACCTAAAGGAAATGGGATTTACATATAGAAAGGCTTAACAAAAGCCATCATTAACACTTAAATAGAAAAAAGCAAGGTTACAATGGGCTAAGGAAAAGCAATCGTGGTCTGTGGGTGACTGGATGAAAGTCATATTCAATGATGAATCGTGAATTTGCATTGGGCAAGGTGATGATGCTGGAACTTTTGATTGGTGTCAATCCAATGAGATTTATAAAGATGGCTGCCTGAAGAGAGCATGCAAATTTTCACAGTCATTGATGATATGGGGCTGAATGTCACGTAAAGGCACTGGGGAGATGGCTGTCATTACATCTTCAATAAATGCCCAAGTTTACTTTCATATTTTGGACACTTTTCTTATCCCATTAATTGAAAGGGGATGATGAAATCGTTTACCAAGATGATCAAGATGCCATAGAGCAAAAACTGTGAAAACATTCCTTGAAAGAAGACACATAAGGTCAATGTCATGGCCTGCAAATAGTCCGGATCTCAATCCAATTGAAAATCTTTGGTGGAAGTTGAAGAAAATGGTCCTTGACAAGACTCCAACCTGCAAAGCTGATCTGGCAACAACAATCAGAGAAAGTTGGAGCCAGATTGATGATGAGTACTGTTTGTCACTCATTAAGTCCATGCCTCAGAGACGGCAAGCTGTTATAAAAGCCAGAGGTTGTGTAACAAAATACTAGTAACGTATTTGAGTGTTGTTTTGTTTTGTTGTTTTGTTGCTCACCGAAAATTATGATAATTGTAAACCTATCCACTTAAGTATCATCTAACAAAGGTATTACCTAAAATATAACTTTTAATGATAATTCTAAAAACATGGACTATGTGTCCTACTATATGCAAAAAATCAGTAGATACCTGTAAAGTGGGGGTGGGGGGGTGTATGGTCTATGCCCCTAATCTCTCCCTATTTCTCCTTACCTAGCAACGGAGTTTTCAACACGTATACCCTAGGTGTCCCCACTCCACGATGACTAACCCTACTGACCCTGCTTAGGACCTGACGGGGCCAAATCACTGCTGACTACGAACCTCCCCAAAATAGAGGTATCAGTAATGGGATCAGATTAATAGGCCTATGTTCACCTTCAACCTTAGAGTCTGGGTCTATCCCTGAGAGTCAATGGTGCTCCGTGGACCACCTTTGTTAACAGGTAGTGAGTGTAATATTGAGGTTAGTGCTATTTAGATGGCTCATGTTTTTTGTCAGCCCATGATAACCAGTAACTAAATAGATGTATCTATAGCTGTTCGTGACCTTGATACAACACTCTCACAAATGCTAATCCTGGTTCACACTCCTCCACCTCAATCCACAAAAACTTGTCAGTATCCACTATGTACCCATATCCCATTAGTCAGGGTTCCGTCCCTATCCTGGTCATCCACTGTCCCAAAAAAAATTGTATTGCAAAGGATAAATAAAGCCTTGTCACACTGAGTGATCTATTCCAGAATTTTAACTGTGAATTGTTAAATGTGGTCTTTTTGTTTAAGTAGTTTATTAAACAACTGCAGATTTTTAAGTATTTACTAATCAGCAGTTATTTAAATCATGCGGTTAATTTGTATAAAGAAAACCTAAATGATGCTAACTGAGAATTTAGTTTTGCCTTCTTCTAGGACTACAATGTTGTTTGGATAAATTTAGCTCCAAGATCTTTATTTCAACTTAATTACCTGTAAAACAGTTTTAAAATAAGTCATGTAGCATTCATTGACATAACATTTCAGATATGCTACAAAATATATGAACTTTACCTGGACATACGCTCTGCATGAACGCTCTCTTTTCTGTAACTGTAAAAAAAAAAAATAGATGTAAAACTGGCGTCATTTAAAAAAACATGTGCTTTGAAAATTTAACATTTTGTGCTGACCCAAAGTTGTTGACTACATTTTGTTATCCATCTTGGTGTTGAGATGGATTTCACACGAGAATAGTGAAGAATTTAAAAGAAATGTAACTCTTAGTAGTCATTAAAAAGATACTCAAAAAAAAAAAAAAACATCCTGTGAATTAACTTCTTTATAATTACCGGTAGTCCTTTGGGCATAAATGCGGCAAAAGCTGTGTTCATATCACTTTTTAGTATACATTCAGTTTCTGTGTCAAGGCTTACTTTGACTGTATGGCCAAAAATGATGCACAAAGATGTACAAGGTGACTCCATATCATTATAATCAGTGGTCTAGTCAGCGCATATGTTTAAATCCCAAATTGTGGATGCTCAAATGTAAACCTTAATGGAGCCACTGAATGGAGAGGCAAATATGTGAACATAGAAAATGTATCACAAAGCAAGAAATCTGTGATGGCCGCTTTACACGTCCAGATATCGTCCCGATATTGGATACAACGGCACGGGAGCGCGCACATTTTTGGCAGTAATCCAAGATCACATAGGAGCTGTCACATAGGGAGATATCGGCAGGCAACACAACTGCGATGTATACGTCCCCTTGTATGAGCGAACCAGGGAACGACCATTTAACATGGGAGTGAATAGAAAGTTGTGCTCCAAATCGTTGTTGGGCTGTCACACAGACCGATCCTGCCAGATCGTCCATCCAATATCGGGCAGTTGGAGAGCCTGCACAATTCCCCAATGATATTGTTTTGGCATCGTTCTTGTATCGAATTGCACATTTACACCACACAACGCACGAACGATATCGGCGGCAACAGCCGAACCACGTGACTTTTTATCGTTGTTGGACAACGATATTGGGACGTGTAAAGCGGCCATGAGAAACTGATGAAGACTTGCAAGTTACATTAATTTTTCCTGGGTATCCAAAAACTTGAATGGCTGATTTTGATTTGCTAACACTAAAATATTGCTATATATAGTGCAATTATCCAAAAGATCAAATAATGTCTACAAATAATAATGGTACCATCACAAATTACACTCCTCAAATGAAAGACATTGGACCCACTGAAAATCTGCTAAATCAACATTGAAGGTATCAGCTGCTTAAAATGTGACTTCCTCCACAAGTCCCTTATTGATAACAAAATAGACGTTCCTGCTCTTCAGGAAACCCATGCTGAAAATGAAGATCAACTTCTAGCTTGTGAGTCCATTCCTGGTTTTGATTTAATTGGTGCTACATATGACCTGCACTACGGCGTAGTAACCCTATGCGAAAGGCAAAATTGAAAATGCAATGCTTGTATCTACATCTGTTGAAAATTACATCCATGAAGCTGTGATTAAAGTTGGCGATATCACAATTGTTAATATTTACAAGCCTCCTGCAGTGCAATGGCCTACTGAAGTTATCCATGTCCACCCACATCCTACTGTGTACATAGGAGATTTCAACAGTCACCAGGAGTTCTGGCAATATGCTAGCAATGACGACAATGGTGAGCACGTGGTAAACTGGTCTGACGTGCACAACACATTTCTGGTTTTTGACGCAAAGGACTTTCCAACCTTCCAAACAGCAGCCTGGCAGAGAGGATACAACCCTGATCTATGCTTCGAATCACACAATAGAAACAACCAAACCCTACCTACATCTCAGTGTGTTGTCAAACATTTCCCTCGTAATCAGGATCGCCCTGTCATCATCACCGTTGGAGTATCCATCCCTCTTGTAACTTCATACTAGGGCTGGGCGATTAATCGAATTAATTCGATTAATTCGCGCCCTGCTGTGGCCACGATTGTGGTTTTAACCACAATCGTCAAATTCGATTTAAAATGGCGTCCGGAGCGCTGTTTAGAAGCCGGCCGGATCTTCTAAACAGCGCTCCGGACGCCTAGCGGTAATCCCGAGTGTAACTCGGGGTTGACTTTCACTTTCAGAAGCGGTAACCCCGAGTCACACTCGGGATTACCTGCTGATGGTAACGCTGCCGAGGGTGAGGACTTGGTTTGGGGTCGGCTGAGCCCCTGCTGCTGATGAGCCCCCGGGAGGAAGAAGGGGGTGCTGACATGTTCCCAGCACCGCCCGCCGCCGCCCCTGCAGCGGCCGCGGGAAGAGGACCGGAGGGGGGGCCCTGCCGATCCTGCTGTGCAGCCGAGGGATGAGGACCGGGGGATGTGCTGACAGGCCGAGCTGGCTGAGCCCGGCACAGCACCACCGCCGCTGCCTCTGCTGTGCAGCCGGGGGATGAGGACCGGGGGATGTGCTGACAGGCCGAGCTGGCTGAGCCCGGCACAGCACCACAGCCGCCGCCTCTGCTGTGCAGCCGGGGGATGAGGACCGGGGGATGTGCTGAAAGGCCGAGCTGTCTAAATGTTTCCCGGGAACCGAGGTCAGTCACGATAGTTCCTATGTTGTTATGGCATCCCCTGAGCTACCCGCCTTATATATTGATTAATGGCATAGAGAAGGTTACGTGGAGATGTGATAAGGCGAGGTAAAACGGGGAGAAGGCTGCTGTGGTGATGCGTGCTGTGGTGGTGCGTGCTGTGGTGGTGCATGCTGTGGTGGTGCGTGCTGTGGTGGTGCGTGCTGTGGTGGTGCGTGCTGTGGTGATGCGTGCTGTGGTGGTGCGTGCTGTGGTGGTGCGTGCTGTGGTGATGCGTGCTGTGGTGATGCGTGCTGTGGTGATGCGTGCTGTGGTGATGCGTGCTGTGTGCTGTGGTGGTGCGTGCTGTGGTGATGTGTGCTGTGGTGATGCGTGCTGTGGTGATGCGTGCTGTGGTGATGCGTGCTGTGTGCTGTGGTGGTGCGTGCTGTGGTGGTGCGTGCTGTGGTGGTGCGTGCTGTGGTGGTGCGTGCTGTGTGCTGTGGTGATGTGTGCTGTGGTGATGTGTGCTGTGGTGATGCGTGC
Source organism: Allobates femoralis (assembly GCA_033576535.1). NCBI lineage: Eukaryota > Metazoa > Chordata > Amphibia > Anura > Aromobatidae > Allobates > Allobates femoralis. The sequence continues at coordinate 391,280,858 of JARQOC010000003.1, forward strand.
TGTGGTGATGCGTGCTGTGGTGATGCGTGCTGTGGTGGTGCGTGCTGTGGTGATGCGTGCTGTGGTGATGCGTGCTGTGGTGGTGCTTGCTGTGGTGGTGCGTGCTGTGTGCTGTGGTGATGCGTGCTGTGGTGGTGCGTGCTGTGGTGATGCGTGCTGTGGTGGTGCGTGCTGTGTGCTGTGGTGATGTGTGCTGTGGTGATGCGTGCTGTGGTGATGCGTGCTGTGGTGATGCGTGCTGTGGTGGTGCGTGCTGTGGTGGTGCGTGCTGTGGTGGTGCGTGCTGTGGTGGTGCGTGCTGTGGTGGTGCGTGCTGTGTGCTGTGGTGATGTGTGCTGTGGTGATGCGTGCTGTGGTGATGCGTGCTGTGGTGATGCGTGCTGTGGTGATGCGTGCTGTGGTGGTGCGTGCTGTGGTGCTGTGTGCTGTGGTGATGCGTGCTGTGGTGGTGCGTGCTGTGGTGGTGCGTGCTGTGGGAAATGCAGGACATAGCTAAAGTAGATAATAACTGAAGGTAAAGGCAGTTTATAGTTGCTGTGTGACAGGAATTATACTCCAGGTCCTATATTCCATCCTCCTCCCTATATATTCTATACCTGGGTCCTATATCTCTCCCCCTCCTTACAGATTATAGAATACCTGGGTGACTGGTCCTATATCCCCTCGCCCTCCTTACATATTCTATAATATACCTGTGTTCTATATCCCTCCCCCTCCTTACAGATTATATACCTGTGCCCTATATCCCCTCATATATTCTATACCTGGGTCCTATATCGCCTCCCCATCTTTATATATTCTATACCTGGGTCCTATATCCCCTCCCCCTCATAGATTATATACCTGGGGGAACCTGCTCCGTTCAATAGATGCGGTCTCCTTAAAGTAATAGAAAAAAAAAATCGAGATTTAAATCGAAAATCGTCCATAGGTTTAAATAAAATCGAGATTTTGATTTTTCCCAAAATCGCCCAGCCCTACTTCATACCCATATCCTCGATGGAACTTTGCCAAAGCCAACTGGAAAAATGTACAGATCTTGACAAGTGCTTAGCTGGATACCCCAAACCAGTACAAGCTATGAGCACTTCTGTAAAGCTGTTATAAAAGCTGCAAAGAAATCAGTACCACTTGGCTTTTGCAAAGAATACATCCCAGGATGTACTGATGAATGTGAACAACTGTACAGAGAATTCCTCGAGAGCGAAGATGATGAAATCGGTGATGAATTGCTGAACAAACTGAATGCAGCACGTCATGTCAAATGGATGGAAACAGTTGAGAAATTTTGGCTTTAAAAGGTCCAGCAAAAAAACGTGGCCTCTATTAAAGCGAACCTGTCACCCCGTCCAGGCATCTAAAGATAACATAGCCACCTTCTGCAGCACTAAGGCTGCAGTCTGAGCAGGTGGCTATAGCATTTATGCTCCCTTGATTCATTGAAATAAAGACTTTTATAAGATCTGTTTCAAACCAGACCCAAGACCGGGAGGCGGGTTTTCAAGTGTCTGTCTCCCTCCTCTGTGGTGTCAGTCATCCCTTTCTGCTCTCTGTGCACCTCCTCCAGGGCCACCTCCCTGCATTACAACATAGAGCTGCTGTTATAAGAGAACCCACAGTAGTAAATCTAGCAGGAGGACCCTGAGCAGAGAAAGCACTGCCTGCTACATAGCAGCCTTGAGCTGAGCTGTCAGCAGTGCAGCAGAGTTGAGTTTGTGCTTTAGATCAGGGGCTGAGGACAGAGCAATGCTGCTGGGTACAAGAAACTGAAAGTGAAAACTGCTCAGCTCAAGGCTGCTATGTAGCAGGCAGTGCTTTCTCTGCTCAGGGTCCTCCTGCAAGATTTACTACTGTGGGGTCTCCTATAACAGCAGCTCTATGTTGTAGCAGAGCTGACAAAGCTCTGTAATGCAGGGAGGTGGCCCTGGAGGAGGTGCACAGAGAGCAGAAAGGGATGACTGACACCACAGAGGAGGGAGACAGACACTTGAAAACCCGCCTCCCGGTCTTGGATCAGGTTTGAAACAGATCTTATAAAAGTCTTTATTTCAGTGAATCCAGGGAGCATAAATGCTATAGACACCTTGTCAGAATGCAGCCTTAGTGCTGCAGGAGGTGGCTATGTTATCTTTAGATGCCTGGAGGGGGTGACAGGTTCGCTTTAAGAAAACTAGAGGGAAACTGTAAAGCAAAACAGAAAACAAATGCCAAACCAAAATCGCATCACACATTGTGAAAATCTCAAAAGTCCCAAAAAACTGAGCGCATACCATAGAAGTTAAAAATAAATACTGAAATCATATGTGGCACCAACTGAAGAATACCCCTTTCCTTTCACAACTTGCGACATTGAAACTGCCATTGTTGATGCTAAAAGCAACAAAGCTCCTGGATTTGATGGGATCCACTCCGAATTTCTCAAAAACGGTGGATCTCATGCGAAAAGATGGCTGGCAAAGTTCTTTTCAGATATCATGGAGACTGCACAAGTCCATAGCAATTTAAAACACGCCAAGACCATTGCATTGCTAAAACCTGGAAAGCCTGAAGATAACCCATCAAGCTATAGACTCATAGCTCTATTGAGTTGCCTATACAAGCTTCTCAAATGCTTAATCTATAACAAGATCTATTCAAAGATTCTCGACTCAATAGCTGTAGTGCAAGCCAGCTTTAGACCTGCTCAAAACTGCAGTGAACAAGTTTCCGCCATGACAACTCTCATTGAAGCTGAATTTGAAAAGAACAAGAAGGTCTCAGTGGCATTCATCGATCTTTCTGCCACATTAGACACTGTGTGGAGGGAAGGACTCCTATACAAGTTTCTGAAGGTGATCCCATGTAAAATGATGCACCTCTTGAATAATTTGATTGCAAATCGAATAGTGATGAGCGAGCGGTAAAATGCTTGGGTGCTCGATGCTCGGGTCGAGCATATCAAGATTCTCAGGTGCTCGACCCAAGCACCGAGCCCAATGTTAACCTATGGGAAACCTAAGCATTTTTCCAGCGGCACCCCCGGCAGCCTGAATAAGCCCTAAAAATGTCACAAAAGTATAAGAACAGTGCTCAAATGACATGGGAACAGCGTGGGAAAGACCCCTTTAAGAATTTCAGACTCCAAGGTCACTGCGGTGAACAATGTTGTCTGAGTATTACGCCACTTTTATGGACTCACAATAAAACATTCAAAAACAAAACCAAATTGGATTTTCCTAGGGAAAATGGTAAGGGCTCATACTTGTGAGACAGTGTTGGTGTATTTTTTTTATTATTACATTAAAAAATTAAAAAAAAAAAATTGGGAGGCACACTGATGCCCCATGGAAGAGTAATGGAGAAAAGGCCTCTTTAAATAATGTTTCCATTATTAGGAAGTGGGTCTCCCATAGTGTTGCCTTATGCACGGCTGCCAAAAATTGAGAGGCACTCCGATGCCTTTTGGAAGAGACGTGGAGGGGGCCTAATTGAATATTGTATGTTCCCAATATAAGGAAGTAAGTCTTCCATAGTGTTGCCCTAGAAGGAAGGCTGGAAAGGAAAAACAAGGCACTACCCTAGCGTGTTACCAGCATAACAATTGGAGATGTTCAGAAGGTTTACACTCACCTGGCTTGGTTGTGAAAGCCACAACCACTATAATAGCGTGTAAGAAGGTTTGCTGCAGTCTTCCCAAAAAAATGACTCCAATAAAAATAGAATAAAAAGGAAGGGATTCCTGACAGCGCTACCATATAAACAATCAACATTTATGAGATTCCTGGAGCAAATGCATGTAAAGAGTAAGGCTTACTATAATGAGAAGGGGGGGTGGCCTGGAGCTCGAGGAAGATGAATGCTGTTTAAAGAGCTCCTTAGCCTACAACTGCAATCCAACAGGGATCCTGTCCCTAAGGGGACATCCCCTCATGAATTCTGATTAAGGATCATCCTCTGCCCTCCTAGATCAAATCAACCCATTCCGGCTAAAACATAGACTTTGGTACTTGTGGCCATTGAAAGCTCGGACCCACATGGCACAGTCCTGCCTTAACCACCAAAGCTGATTTACTACATAATGCCTGCAACGGTCCTCCTCATATCTGTGCATCTGGTCCTCTAGCTTGCTGCTGACCGGCTGAAGACCTCTGGAAGCCCCCGCACGCTGGATCGCTGCCCTTCTCCTGGTCTGAAGTGAGGTGCTCACCCGCTCACTACCGACCGCAATACCGCTGCAGCTGGGGAGACGGTGGCTTTGATAGGAGACCCCATATCACCGAGGCCTTCCACCAGTTGGAGGTATAACCCCGTAGAACTAGTCCTGGACCGTTGTTGATCTTGACGGGTGGAACAAATACAACCTCGCTTTTGGCTGACTGGCTGAAAGCTTTGAGGAGTTAATGCGCATTCGATCGTTGCTTCCTTGCTGGAGTGGGGCGAGGCGATTCTCTGCACACCGCCAGCCACCATACTGCTGCAGCTGCTGAGAAGGTGGGGATAGAAGACCCTAATCCCCACCAGTTAAATAAGGTTCATCCCGTGGGATTGGGTCAGGCCGTTCGCTGGTCCCGACGGGTAGAATGATTACAGCCCCGACTGCACCCCCCATCCCTGACCAAGATCAACTAAGGATACTGGATTGGATGTCTAGCTTCCTAGAAGAAAGAAGACGCCCCCCGGAAGAAGCCGGTAGCGAAACAGTTGTAGGGGAGGAGGAACCACAGACGCTGACAGCTTATACAAACAGGTATGCACCTTATCTTTCAGTGAAAACTTAATGTGAGAAACTATTGGGAGGGAGGTAGAAGGAGTGGAGATAAATAGACAGTTAAGTGTGGCCTTTAGGTGATATAATCCCTGGGGTGCTATAGCCTGTTATCTGCTATAAACAAAGTAACTTCATACCACTTTTTTAGTTTTCTGCATTGAGAGATATGTTAATATTGTTGTGGACATTTGTGAATCATATGTATAAAGATAAAGGTTGTACATACTATGAATTTGTAACTGCTTGATCAGCTGCTGGTGTGTTTCCCCGGAGGGAATGCTCTGAATTTTTATATGTGTGAGATTTTTTAGAATTAATAAAGGATAATTAAATTAATTATCTGGAGTGAGTATCTTTCCTGAGATTAGGGGTACACCTGATCTTATGTGTTGACTTCCTAGAAGAAAGAAGAAATACTGGAATTTTCGACACTAACACTACATTCTGCATCGACGTATCTCTATACCCTGAATATCTGTTTTCTAACTGTGATTTATTTTACTAAAACTATTCTCTTCCTGTCTCTTCTAATTTCTATCTTTTCAAACTTCTTTAAATCCCTCTTTTTATCCCAATTCTCTGCTTATCATAGCTTTTTCTTCCCTACCCATCCCCCTCTCTCCCTTGCTACACTCTTATTTCTACATTCTCTGTTCTATAACCCATATTCTTCAGGAGACGCTATCGTCAGATATATACAGTTGTGGCCAAAAGTATTGAAAACACCTGCAATTCTGTCAGATAATACTCAGTTTCTTCCTGAAAATGATTGCAATCACAAATTCTTTGGTATTATTATCTTCATTTAATTTGTCTTCAATGAAAAAACACAAAAAGAATTGTCCTAAAGCCAAATTGGATATAAGTCCACACCAAACATAAAAAAGGGGGTGGAAAAAAGTATTGGCACTGTTACAAAAATCATGTGATGCTTCTCTAATTTGTGTAATTAACAGCACCTGTAACTTACCTGTGGCACCTAACAGGTGTTGGCAATAACTAAATCACACTTGCAGCCAGTTGACATGGATTAAAGCTGACTCAACCTCTGTCCTGTGTCCTTGTGTGTACCACACTGAGCATGGAAGAAAAGAAAGAAGACCAAAGAACTGTCTGAGGACTTGAGAAACCAAATTGTGAGGAAGCATGAGCAATCTCAAGGCTACAAGTCCATCTCCAAAGACCTGAATGTTCCTGTGTCTACCGTGCACAGTGTCATCAAGAAGTTTAAAGCCCATGGCACTGTAGCTAGCCTCCCTAGATGTGGACGGAAAAATTGACGAGAGATTTCAACGCAAGATTGTGCGGATGGTGGATAAAGAACCTCGACTAACATCCAAACAAGGTCAAGCTGCCCTGCAGTCCGAGGGTACAACAGTGTCAACACGTGCTATCCGTCGGCATCTGAATGAAAAGGGACTGTATGGTAGGATACCCAGGAAGACCCCACTTCTTACCCCGAGACATAAAAAAGCCAGGCTGAAGTTTGCCAAAACTTACCTGAGAAAGCCTAAAACGTTTTGGAAGAATGTTCTCTGGTCAGATGAGACAAAAGTAGAGCTTTTTGGACAAAGGCATCAACATAGAGTTTACAGGAGAAAAAAAGAGGCATTCAAAGAAAAGGACAAGGTCCCTACAGTCAAACATGGCGGAGGTTCCCTGAGGTTTTGGGGTTGCTTTGCTGCCTCTAGCACTGGACTGCTTGACCCTGTGCATGGCATTATGAAGTTTGAAGACTACCAACAAATTTTGCAGCTTAATGTAGGGCCCAGTGTGAGAAAGCTGGGTCTCCCTCAGAGGTCATGGGTCTTCCAGCAGGACAATGACCCAAAACACACTTCAAAAAGCACTAGAAAATGGTTTGAGAGAAAGCACTGGAGACTTCTAAGGTGGCCAGCAATGAGTCCAGTACTGAATCCCATAGAACACCTGTGGAGAGATCTAAAAATGGCAGTTTGGAGAAGGCACCCTTCAAATTTCAGGGACCTGGAGCAGTTTGCCAAAGAAGAATGGTCTAAAATTCCAGCAGAGCATTGTAAGAAACTCATTGATGGTTACCGGAAGTGGTTGATCGCAGTTATTTTGGCTAAAGGTTGTGCAACCAAGTATTAGGCTGAGGGTGCCAATACTTTTGTCCGGCATATTTTTGGAGTTTTGTGTGAAATGATCAATGTTTTGCTTTTTGCTTCATTCTCTTTTGTGTTTTTTCATTGAAGACAAATTAAACGAATATAATAATACCAAAGAATTTGTGATTGCAATCATTATCAGGAAGAAACTGAGTATTATCTGACAGAATTGCAGGGGTGTCAATACTTTTGGCCACAACTGTACCTACTACCTTTTATCTCATACTGTTCCAACTTCCAGCTTCTTCTCTCCAACTATCTCCTTGAGATATATTCTAGACTTATCTCTTAATAGAGCAGTTTCAAGATGTAATACCAATTGATCTATGTATAATTAGATGTTGGTAACTTTTCTGCTTAACCTACTGTTCATAGTTTGGTCTTACTCTCCTTAAGATACTTGATAGATTTTATATGTGTATAACTTTTATATGTGATATTTCTTGTTTATAATTTGATCAACCACTACCCTCAGAGATTGTAGACTTACTAACAGAGGAAATAACATACGGTACTTACCTCAGATCTATCCACTGTATAACGCCCATATAAAAGACAAATACAATGCCAAACTCAAAGACAAAAAACTCTAAAGAAAAAATGAAAGTTCTAAATCCTGACTCAGGGAAAAATATCAATAAAACCTCTAGAAGTGACCAATCGAGATCCCCGAACATATCTGGGAAATCCGATCAATGATCCGATGATTATGAAAACCCTCTGGAGGAATCTCTAATGTATGATACTACCCAGGGCAAGAGAAGGAGGAAAGAACTGGAGCTGACCACTAATTCCCAACCTGGTTCTTCCAGTTCTAAAATACAGATTATGAGGAGACTAACAGACCATCAGCTAGCCCATTGAGAACACGTTTAAGGGCAGACTCTAATCCTGAATTACGACATGATGCAGAAAGGGACATATCCCCAAACAAAGATTTCTTTATTGAAATATTCGGTAAATTCGGATCTGACCTGGACAGACTCTTTGATGCATTGGAAAGTGAAATATCATCTATAGTCACAAGGACTGACAAAAATGAACTTGACATCAAAACCCTCACTGCCTCTGTCCAACAGTCCTCTATGCACCAAAAATCCATTAAGGAGAATGTCACTTCCATGAAGGCTAAGATTACAGACTTGGAGGACAGAGACAGGAGGCTAAACCTGAAATTTAGAGGGGTGTCTGAAAACATAAAAACCGAACAAATACAACCCCACATTAAGAAAATCCTCAAGGCGGCTCTCCCGGATTTATCCAATCTTGAACTAATTATTGTCAAAGCCCATAGACTAGTCAAACCTACTTTTCTAAAACCGGAAGTCCCCAGAGACATCATAGTCAGATTCCATTTTTACCATACAAAAGAACGCTTTCTAAATTACTTAAGGACCCACAAATCTCTACCCAACCGTTTGAAACAATAACAGTTCTAACTGATCTCTCAAAAGAAACTCTAAACCAGAGAAAGAATCTTGCAGAAATCACTGAAGCTCTATGTAAGAAAAATATTCTTTACAGATGGGGCTACAAGCCTGCCAAAGTTCTGTTTACTCATCAAAGTAAAACAATATCAATAGACAACTCCGAGGAGGGAATGAGAACTCTCCGACAACTCAACATTATCATATCTTGATCCTTAAACAGTAAAACAGTTGTGAGGCATTTCAGGCCACAATAGTAGCTCTCCCAGGCGGTTAATAGTTTTCTCACAAATACTCCGAATTGGGACAGTTTACGTGTTACTTGAGTAACAACTCCGTTAAGAAGACTGTTGTCTTCTTCACCTTTCTTTTTTTAAAATACTTAATACAATTCTAAAACTTTCTTCAGTGTTAAATTGAGACTTAAAGGTTTCAGTCTCTTTTTTTTCTTTCTCAAATTTTCTTTTCTTCTTCTGTACCGTAACCCAGTGTTTCCCAACTCCAGTCCTCAAGGCACACCAACAGGTCATGTTTTCAGGATTTCCTTATCATTAGACAGATGATGGAATTATCCCCTGTGCAAGTGATTAAATTATCACCTATGCAATCCTAAGGAAATCCTGAAAACATGACCTGTTGGTGTGCCTTGAGGACTGGAGTTGGGAAACACTGCCCTAACCCATTGGGACCTAACTTAACACCCTTCTCCTGAAATTTTAAAGATGATGACCTCTAAAGTCCCTAGAGTTCAGAGACACATACCCACTCAGATCTGGACATACCATGTCACTTAAATTTTTATCCCTCAACGTCAATGGCCTTAACTCCCCCCAGCGTAGATATCACATATGGAAGCTGATCAAAGAAACAAACTCAGACATCATCTGTCTTCAAGAAACCAGATTTTCTTCAAACAAACCCCCCAAATGCGATAACAAAAATTTCCAAAAATATTATTATTCCTCAAATACCAATAAAAAGGCTGGAGTAGCTATTCTAATTAAAAACTCTGTTAGCTTTGAAGAACTGCTGAAAATTGCTGAAACGGCAGGTACTTAATTTTAATATGTAAACTCAATTATGCCATATTTACAATAGTTAACCTATACCTTCCAAATAAAAGCCACACCACCTTCTTAAATAGGACCATGAGTCTTGTAAATGAACATAAAGGCGAATTAATTGTAACTGGTGATTTCAATGTAGTTCCTGACCCCATACTAGACTTATCTACTAAATTCCGCCACTTCACCCGGCCCTTGAATCCATGGTTATTACGAGCGGAGCTTTATGATGTCTTTAGATGCCATCATGCCAATTCCATTAAATTTACCCACTATTCTGGCAGATTTAACTCCTTTGCTAGAATCGACTTGGTGCTTTCAAATATATTTTCACTCCATAAATTCAAGAAGATCTCCATAGGCCCAAGCATGTGGTCCGATCATTCGCCCTTATTTTTTGAATTCTGTTCCTCCCCACCTAATCCTTCCAAAAAACTATGGAGAAGTAATAGTTTTCTCTACAACCACCCCAATTTAAAACAGAAATTGAAGATTCCATTAAAAATTACTTTTCAGAAAATGACAGAAATTATATTTCTACTACTACCCTCTGGACGTCCTTTAAGTTGAATTCCCGCTTGAATAAACAAAAACGAGAAAAAACACAAAACGTAATTGATAAAATACAAAACATAGAAAAAACTCAAATTAATAACCCTTCTAACAAAAACTCTGTAGAATTATTTAAACTCAGATCGGAACTAAGAACTCTAATGACTTCAGACTTTGATAAGATGATCCAATGCTCCAAGTCTAAGTGCTAGCAATCGGACAACAAACCCACTACATTTTTTGCATCCAGAATCAAAACACTTAGAACAAAATAGGATATTTGAGATTAAAGATACATCGGGACAAAGTAAATTCCACCCCAAAGACATAGTAAGTGTATTCACCAAATATTATGAATCTCTCTGTAACCTTAAAAATGACTCGAATACTCATATACCTTCCCATGAAAACATTATGGATTTCCTAAACCCCTTACATCTGCCCACGTTCACAGAAACAGAGACTGAAGAACTTAATGCTCCTTACTCTCTTTCAGAAATTTCCACCTTAATTCCTACTGTACATTAAAAAATGAAAAATCCCCAGATCCCGACGGCCTACAGAACGAACTCTATAAAACCTTTTCGAAATTGTTGACCCCATACATTCTCAGACTTGCGAACTATACAGCAATACAGGGTCACCTCCCTCCAGAGATGTTGGAAGCTATCATTGTAATGATCCCAAAAGACAAGGGGGATATTACAGATACCAAAAACTATAGACCTATCTCACTTCTTAATAGTGACACCAACATTTTAGCTAAACTGATAGCGAATAGACTACAAAAATACATCAGCAAATTAGTCAAAAGAGATCAAGTAGGGTTCATCCCAAATAGAAATGCCTCAGACGTTACCAGAAGAACCATAGATTTGATATCATATATTGAATCCTCAAAGACTCCGACTGCCTTCTTGGCTCTTGATGCCGAGAAGGCATTCGATAGGGTCAACTGGTCGTACCTTTTACTAACCCTTAACAAATTTGGTTTAAAAGGGAAATTTTTTAATTCAATTTCGACCATGTATTCAAATCCTACTGCAAAAGTGTACTCAAATAATACTCTTTCCCAGAAAATAAAACTCTCAAACGGCACTAGACAGAGCTACCCCTTATCCCCTCTTCTTTTCGCCCTATTTATTGAACCCCTAGCCGAATCTATTAGAAATAATAATAATATTAGAGGCATCCAATTGAAATCCCAACAACATAAAATTACATTATTTGCCGATGATATCCTACTATCCATTACAAACCCATTAAAGTCTCTTCATCACCTTTCCTTTACTATAAAGGATTTTTGCGATAAACTCACAAAAATATTCCATTACAAAATCAATACGAATAAATCCCAAATCTTAGACTACAAGATTGAAATAACTTTTTTAAACTACCTAAAGGAACAATTTCAATACTCATGGAAAAAGGATCGAATCTCATACTTGGGTATTCAATTGATAAAGCCCCTCACAGACTTAGTCAAAGTGAATCTTTCCAACCTACTCAACTCCTTTAAATTAGACTAAGCCAACCTCTCCAAACTTCAATTGTCCTGGACTGGCAAGATTGTAGCTTTCAAAATGAAAATCCTTCCGAAATTTATTTACTTGATTCGAGCAATCCCCTTCTATATTTCAAAGAACTGGCTCAACTAATTTCAGTCCCAACTGAGAACATTTATTTAGAGCAATGGAAGGTCAAGAGTTTCTAGTACTGCGATAGAAAAACATAAAAAGAGAGGAGGTCTTGGTGTCCCTAATTTCTATAACTATTATCTTGCTTCCATTATAAAGTTGTCTCAGAACTGGTTTAGAAATAAAAATAACCCATCCACGTGGGTAACAATTGAAAAAGAGTTGACAAGAACCAACGACCTCCTATCTCTAATCGTGGCAAACCTAAGCAAGCCGATCAAAATCCCCTCTTCATTTCCATCTTTAAGGGCCACATTTTCGGCGTGGAGACTACTACTTAAGAAAACTCGACACCTCTTGCCCCACTCGATTCTTTTTTTTAAAACATAAGTTTTTATTGAAATTTTAACACAGCGCACAATGTATGTCTACGCATATAACAAAGGTATACAACTTACAATAGCTCCTTCAGGAAATCATAAAGAAACATTAAACCTTATATTCGAGATAACCAGGATCAAATTGTAAAAAAAAAAGAAAAAAAGAGGGGGAAGGGGTTGTATAAGGGGGAGGAGGTGGAGTGAGCTAAGTGGGGGGGGAAAGGGCACTTGGGGAAGATAAGAGGGATGGGGGGAGGGGAGGGGAGGGGAAGGGGGAGGAGGGTAAGAAAATGGGAAGGAGAAGTCATGGTCTGTACCATTGTCGTTATTATCCATTTCTTATTTAACCCAACAGTATATTATAACATTACACTCTGAACATTAAACATTAACGGGTCTGTGAATTCCTTGAGAAGTGAATCTGCCCCGGAGGCTCAACCAAAATGGTGTTATAAGATGACAAGATCCATGGATCCCACCAGGTTAGGATTTTGGACCGTCGGGACGCACTATGTGCCAGCATAAGTTCGTACTGAAAATGCATATTAATGGAGTTGACTAGTTCTGCTCTGGACGGAACGGTAGATGTTTTCCAGTACCTAGCTATGCAGGCACGAGCGGATATGAGGACATTGGCCATGCTTGGTCTATGCAAATGTGAAAACTCCTCAAGATCTAATCCCAAAATTGCTAAGGCAGGATTCAAGAGTACAGGGTAACACAATATTTCGGTTATTAATGCTTCAACTTCAGACCAAAAAGCGGAAACTGCTGAACAATACCACCACATATGCTGGGCAGTTCCCTTATGACCGCATCCTTTCCAACAAAGCGGAGAGGAGGGGGGTAGCGATGAAGAGTGAAATCGCGAGATCCGTTCCGGCGTTAAGTACCAGTCCATGTGCACCTTTTTTAGTTGTTCATGGTGCGTTATGCATTTTGAATGAGCCGTGGTGCGTGTCACCGCACTATGCCACTGGTGAAGTTCCCTGTTAAGTTGAAATCTGGACTCCCACTTCTCCATATAGGGAGTTTCGTGTTACTTCTATGTCCATTTAGTGCTTTGTATGCCACGGAGACCCCGTGTAGGCCCAGAGATTGTGTCTTAAAGAACCTTTGCAAGGGCTCATCAACGTCAATCAGGCTCAACTCAGGCAGTGCGAGGGAATCCAGAAAGTGTCTCAGTTGTAAATATTTGAAAAAAGAGGAGCGGGGGATCTTGAATCTGTCAACTAACTCTGTAAAAGCTTTGACTCTGACTCCGTCCCTCACCTGCCGCAAAAACTCCACCCCAAGCTCTTTCCATTGTGAGAGAGAGAGAGACTCCACAGATAGCTCCACTGCAGGGATAGTGATATTGTGATGCAGGAACAGAAGGAGACTTAGACTATGTGTAGACCAGACTTTTAAAAGTGTAGTCATGGACTTCAGGTAATTAGAGGATCGTCTATGAGCAAGAAGCGAACTCTCTAACAGGAGTTTGGTAGAATTCCTGGGAGATAGGTGTCGTTCAATTTGTAACCAATGACACTGAGAGGACTCTTTCCACCACTCTCCAGCTGCGGCAATTTGGATAGCTTGATAATATGTAGTTATGTCAGGTAGAGCTAGTCCGCCCATTTTGGAAGGTAGTGTTAGAATTTTGAGGCCTACCCGATGTGGCTTATTATTCCACACAAATTTCCCTATAAGGGTCTGTATGGATTTCAGATATTGCCGAGGAAAGCTCAGTGGAAGACATCTCAGGATATGCAGGATTTTAGGGAGGTAGGTCATTTTTATAACTTGAATTCTCGCTATCCAGGAGAGGTCAAGAGAAGAGTGTGAGTTGAGTCCTGTTTTTAAATTTTTATATAAGATATCATAATTACTTTTCACAATATTGGCTGTGGGGGTGATTTGAATGCCCAAATATGGGAAGCCTAGGGGGGACCAAGCAAATGGTAAATTCCGCTGGAGCTGAGAAGCTTCGTCAGGAGGTATATTCACTGGGAAGAAGAGTGATTTGGATGGATTTAATTTGTAATAAGAGACGTCTGAGAAATCGGCTAGTAGACGAGTAATATTTGGGATGGTTTGGGACAGTTTTGTACATACGAATACTACATCATCAGCGTATAGGCCTATCTTGTGTTCGCGAGAGCCAACGCGAAGACCCAAGATATTGGGGTCCGACCGGACTCTCTCAGCCAGGGGCTCCATCACCAAAGCAAAGATCAATGGTGATAGTGGACACCCCTGCCTGGTTCCGTTCGTTATTGTGAAAGCTGAGGATGTGTATCCTGAAGATTTGACTCTTGCATTGGGGTTAGAATAAAGGGCCAATATTGAAGCTTGGAAGTCGCCCACTAGCCCAAATCTGTTTAGTACCTCTTCTAGGTACCCCCAGTGCACTCTATCAAAAGCTTTTTCAGCATCCAAGGAGAGGAGTGCACTGGGGGTTTGTCTACGTTCCATCAGCTCCAGCAGGTCCACCAATCTCCTGGTACCGTCTCCCGCTTGTCTGTTTGGGATGAAACCTACTTGGTCTGGGTCAATCAGGGATGGCAGAACTACCATCAGGCGTTTAGCTAATAATTTAGCATAAATCTTCAGATCTCCATTCAGGAGAGCAATGGGCCTAAAGTTTGTGGGAGTATTGGTGGGTTTACCGGGTTTCGGTATAGTGGAAATAAGAGCTTCCAATCCCTCTGGAGAAATTTGGCCTTTTTTTCCGCCAATAGTTGAATAGTGTCAGGAGATGTGGAGTTAGTTCTTGGAGGAAGCTATTATAATATGTGTACGAGTAACCGTCCGGGCCAGGGGCCGATTTCTTTTTCATAGTTTTGATGGTTGATTGAATTTCATCTAGTTTAAAAGGTGCGTTAAGGAAAGCTTCTTGTTGCGGGGTTACTCTGGGGAGGTTAATTTTATCTAAAAATTGGTTGATGAGGTCTTTAGTCGGTTGGGCAGTGTGTCTATCAGCCTGAAGATTATATAGTTTGGCATAATAGTTGCGGAACTCTTCCACTATTAGTAAGGGATTTCTGATCGGGATATTTTGGTGGTTCAATAGGTGATCAATTTTGGATGCAGATTGTCGTTTTTTAAGACGTCTTTCTAACAGCGTGCCTGCCTTATCTCCCATGCCATAGAAGTTTGCTTTAACCCTCTTTAAATTGTGCTCTACTTTGCCTAATAACACACTTCTCAGTTTTAGACGGGCGTTAGCTAATTCCGTTAGTATGGTGGGAGTAGGATTGTGTTTGTGGGTATGTTCCAATTCAGCTATTTTATTTGTGAGTTGATTAGTTAGCTCTTCTCTTTTACGTTTGGCTAGGGACGCCATTTTGATCAGCTCTCCCCGGATATAAGCTTTATGTGCATTCCACACTGTTTCGGGTGAGGTTTCCCCATTGTCATTGTGTCTAAAGTATTCTGCAATTTGAGAGCCAATGCTCTGTATGTTTGCCGGGATTGAAAGGAGGTAATCATTCATTCTCCAAGAAGCAGTAGGTGGGAAGTGAGAGGTATCTGCAATCGTAAGCGAGGCGGGGGCATGGTCAGTCCAAGTGATGTGGCCAATATCAGCTCGAAGGCAATGAGGCAGGAGTAGATCATTAACCAATATGAAATCGATCCTACTATAAGTGTTATGTCTGGGGGACATGAATGTGTAGTCTCTTTCCTCTCCATGGAGGTATCGCCAGATGTCGTGTAGTCGATGCGAGCTAATTAATTTACTCACATCAGAGCGGCAGAGTGAGGTGGAGGAAGAGTCTAATCTCCTATTTGGTGGTACATTGAAATCTCCCGCAATTATTGTGGGTCCCTTTACAAGCCCTTCCATTTTTGCTAGCAGAGCTCTATGATATTTCACTTGGCCCGTATTAGGACCGTAAATGGACACTAGGGAGTACAGTGTGTTGTTTAGATTTACTCGGAGTACAAGGTATCTTCCTTGAGGGTCAGGGATTTCTTCAATGAGGTTTACAGAGATAGATTTATGTATGAAGATGGCCACCCCTGCCCTTTTTTCCCCTGCGCTTGCAAAAAATCTATGGGGGAAGCTTGGGTGGGACATTCGCCCATTATCCTGCTGTAGTAGGTGTGTTTCTTGCAAGAAAATTACCTCGCTTCGGAGTTTCTTTATTTGGTTCCACACCAAGGATCTCTTCCCTGGTGAGTTGAGCCCGTTGACGTTGATTGTTGAGCATTTTATCGACATCCCAAGGACTTACTGGAGAATACTACAAGTACAGAAAAATAAACGTAAATTCTACAGTCAGTTAAATACAGTAATTGTAACTGGTTTCAATGGGTTTCAATGGTAAGTCAGACCATGTACAGGGATATGAGTAGAAAACTCTAGTTGAGGGATGGAAGGAAGTGGTTTGCTGGGGGGGGAGGAGAGAGGGGGAGGAGAGGTGAGGGGTCACCGGGAAGGGGTGACTAACTATTTACAGTCTCACTTATACAAGTGAGGAGTGCGAAGCACTCTAGGTGTCCCGCGGTGGCTACCTTAGTAGGACACTATAGGACAAGAAAATTTAAGGTACAAAAAAGGTACCTGTGGGGGCAGAATTGGTCACAAGTGTGGACCAAAGTGAAAGAGAAGAGTGGATAAAAAGGGGGGAGAGCAAGAGGAGAGATGGAGGAAGAAATAGGTAAAGTCAGTAAGAGAAGGATAGAACCGTAAGAGATAGAAGTGTGGAGTAAAGTAGTAGTTAAACTTAAGATGAGTTTTAAGGTAAGTAAGGAAAGGATTCAGAAAAGAGAGATCAGGAATAGAGGCCCCGAGTCAACAATGAAATAAATCGGCAAATACAAAACCAGCATGTCGCGAAAACCAGTGTTCAGGCTGGATCCAGGGTGCGATTGAAGTCAGCACTCGCTGTCGCCGGCCGATCAGAGTCCTGTTGTGGTGATGGAGAGAGTCTCTTAGGTGGTAGCATCCTCCACTTCTGCAAATAAGCCATAGCTTGGTCCGGAGTGAAGCAGGCGTAGGTAACATTGTCCCGTTTTATTAGAAGCTTCATAGGGAAACCCCAACGGTAGTCCAGATGACGATCCCTCAAAATTGCTGTGGCCTCCTGAAATGCTCTTCTTCTTGCCAGGGTACCTGGTGATAGATCAGGATAGACAGAAATGTGCTGAAATTCTTCTGGGATCTCAGTTCCATTCCTTATGGCTCTCAGGAAGTCCTCTTTGATCTCAAAAAAGTGGACTCGGGCTAGAACGTCTCTGGGAAGCGCAGGGTCCACTGAGGCTGGTCTTGGTAACCTGTGTATGCGGTCTATAATGACCTCCGTAGGCTGCAGGGTAGGTAGGATTGCGGAGATAAAGCTTTGGAGAAGCTTTCTCAGTTCTCCAGTCGGGACTGATTCAGGGATCCCCCTCAATTTAACATTATTTCGTCTGGAGCGGTCCTCCAGATCCAATTGTTTGAGAGCTTGCCTCTCCATCTTAGATTGCGGCTCAGCATGGGCATCTAGAAGGTCGTTATGTGACTTGACCAGTTCTTCCATTTTGGCCTCTATATGGTCAGTGCGTGTGGAGAGCGCACCCACCTCGCCTTGCAAGCCCGCCAACATCCTCTGCATGTCTTCCTGCAAAGAAGCTCTGAAGTCTGTCAGCAGCTCTCTCATGGCCGCGTGTGTGATGGGGCCGCTCGCCATCAGTCCTGGTGACGGGGGGCCGGAGGCGAGCGAGGCCATAGAGTTCCGCCTGGAAGCACGCGTGGAGCGTTGTGGGGAAGGAGGGGGATGCGCCATGTTGGCTTCAGCGGCCGCTGAGCTGAGGGGCCGCGTGTGCATAAAAAAGTCCGTGACTCTGCGTGGCGGGGGTCGTTTGGCGGGTCTGACTCGGCCCATTCGGTGCCTGACCTGTTCCGCCGTGTGATGGTGGGTTTCTAAAGATCAGCTCGCCGGTTCTGCGGTGTATAGTCGCTGTGTAGACTCAGGGCCTGCAGAGCTCCCGAATTATGCGGCCATTGCAGAGAAGCTCCAGGCCACGCCCCCCCACTCGATTCTTAACAATATACCCCTAGAGGCTCTGGAACATATTATTCCAGGTCTAGACATTTCCTCTTGGACCGAACGAGGGATACACTATGTTAACAATTTATTTCTGGATGGCAAATTAGTTCAATTTCGGTTTCTAGAGGAAAAATAGAGTACAATACAAAATAATATTGTGGTACCGTGTTAGCCACAGAAATTGATGTAAATACTTAAGTCCCAAAAAAAAGTTTGAGAAAAGTATTATAGGAGTGACCAATAAGAGATGCGGAATTCAAACCATGCGCCAAGCTGTGCCGCTTCGTTGATCGGACGCTGGGACTGCGGCGACCAGAGAAGTAGCGCAGGAAATATGAATCCTTCGCCGCTGATTGGTTGCTGCTGAGAGACGCGGCTTGGCGCGTGGTTTGAATGCCGCGTCTCTCATTGGTCACCGCGGCGCGCGGCTTGACACGCGGTTTGAGTGCTGCGGCGACCAATGAGAGACGCAGCATTCAAACCGTGCGTCGAGCCACTCTATTTCTCTGATTGGTCAACGCGGCCACAGCAACCAATCAGCGAAGCGGCGCTGCTTGGTGGGAAATATGCATCCCACGCCGCTGATTGTTCGCTGCTGAGAGCGGCGACAAATCAGCGGCGCGGGATTCATATTTCCCACCAAGCCGTGCCGCTTCACTGATTGGTCGCTGCGGCCGCGCCGACCAATCAGAGAAGTAGCGTGGCTTGGCGCGTGGTTTGAATCCTGCTTGGGTACTACAGCAGCGAGCAGGCTCACCTTGGACCTCTGTGAGGCAGGTAGCCGCGGCTCAGCTACTGCTGCACAGAGGTCAGCGACTCGTCAGCTGGGAGATGACCGGCTGATGCCGGTGATCTCCTGGCTGGCTCGCCTCGGACCTCCACGCACGGCTGTTTTGCATATACTGTGCTCAATGGTCGCCGCGGCTAGAGGCGACCAATGAGCGCTGGCGCGCGATTTCGGCCTCAGACGGAAGTGGCCACAAAGCAATTATATAGTAGATATATAAATTACTGTTCCATTTTAATTACACCTCCTTTCCCTTGAGATGATGCTCGCCATTCTACATGTGAGCAACCTTATACTATTACAACCCCTGTCAAAAATTATGGAATCACCTGGCTCGGAGGATGTCCATTCAGTTGTTTAATGTTGTAGAAAAAAATCAGATCACAGACATGGCACAAAACTAAAGTAATTTCAAATGGCAACTCTCTGCCTTGAAGAAACACTAAAAGAAATCTTGAAAAAAAATATGCTAGCCAGTAACGGTGACTTATGTAGACCAGTACTTTTAGTACACCTCTGGCCGCGAGGATTTCAACTCTCTGAGAATCATAGAGTGGATTAATACACTGGGATGGACCCCTTATACTTGGGTGGAACACAGCAATAGGAGGGGCGGGGTGGTGAGGAAAGCATGCTGCTACCGCACTTCCGGATTCAAACACTTGCCCCTATAGATAATAAGTGGAGAGGCAGCACGGGCACCTGGTGCCATCAACTTAATGAGGAGAGGATCTGGTTTGCCCTCATGGTGTCCCAGGGCTAATCATTATTCCCTGTAGCCTCATCTACTGTTCACTCCTGATGAACCCTATAGAACTAAAGAAGTGGGAAACGCATTGAGTGAAGTATATCAGGAACCAGATAAGTTGTATCTTGATTGATATATATCATTATTGACCTGTCTATATCTGTCCTGAGTTAAGTATTTGATTTTAGTTATTGGCATGTAATGAGAATGTTCTTTTGGATTTGAGCTATATCCTCATAGAACTACTGTACACTGTGAGTAACATTATCAGCTGAAACAGTGCTAACTACATTATTTTAAGTATCAAAATTAGTAAAGATCATTTAATTACTACACTATTCAACAGATTGAACTGCTTGATATCTGTTATCTATGTAAGCACAGTGTTGTTATTGTATCTATTTAGATTCACTGCCGATTGATCAGTTCAGATTAGGTGCTCTATCTGTAAAATCCTACAGTGTCCTAGTCTCTCTTTTTTCAGGACTTAAGGTCCCGTCACATCTAGCGACGCACCAGCAATCCCGACAACGATACGTCCTGTAGGGATCGGTGCTGCGTCGCTGTTGGTATTGCTGGTGAGATGTCAAACAGTCAGATCTAACCAGCGACTTTAGCAACGATCCGGAATGATACAGAGGTCGTTGGGAATTGTCACTCTCGAGCGTAGTATTGAGATCTTTGGTCGTTGTCCCTTTCAAACACAGCGATGCAGCATTCCCAGCGGGAGCGCAACGACCAAAAAATGATCGCTGTTATGTCACAAAACCTGTGACGGTACAACAATCTCACTAACGATCTCGTTATGTGTGATGGGGGCTTTAGAGGAAGCACGTGTACCCTTTGAGTATAAGGAATAGACCCTTACTCTGTGGACCATGTCTTTTGATATACACGCAGTGGTCTAGTTTAACTAGGTGAACAGCTGTTTGTGATTTTTTGCTGACTGAGCCCTGGGTACCAGACTAGGAATAAAAGGGTCAGCCGCCGAGGTACACTATTTTTTCTAGGTGTTGAAAACTTCATTGTCAGGCAGGTTGATAATAGGGAGAGCTCAGGGTTATTGTTGTACCCCTCCCCCGGTTCAAATGTGTTTGATGTGTGTACAAAGAAATTGGACATGTCGGTCTGTGTTTTTTAACCTATGAAAATAAAAGTTAAATTTTAGGAGTATAACCTTTTTCTGCTTTTGTTATTTATTTAGGGTTACAATAGCCTACTTTTTTGATCAGTCACACCTAGTGTGAGGTTTGTAGCAGGGTGTAGGAAATGTTCGTATGCTGCTTAACATTGGGCAAACCGCCTTTTTGTAATGTGGACAGAAGCACCAAAGAGTTAAATGGCCTTGTGTGAGGTTTGTAGCAGGTAGTAGGAAATGTTTGGATTACTGCTGCTTTATACTGACCCTGCTGGACACTGACCCTGCTGGAGTAATGCTCCCTCACTGTAGTCTAACTCTATACTGTGTCTCTTTAAGCGCTCAAAAGAGCTATTTCTTTCGGTGGCATTACCCAGCTGCTGAACAGATCCTTTCAACTGTCTCTGCTCCAATATCTCTCCCTTGCTAATCTACACTGAGATACTATACAATAGAGGTAGCCCTGAAAAAATATTCTGTGCTATGAAGAAGCCTAACACTCCCCGTAGTAGCTGAGCGATCTCTCACTATGCTTGTAGAACACAGGCTCTGGATGCAATGCGGGCAAAATGGCGGTGGCAGGGTTTAAATACACCCTATGACGCTGGGCGGCCATCCAATCACAGTAATGCCACAACCAAGATGTCTGCAGCATTACTGTGATTGGTTAAGGAGTCCAGCATGTTTAATGGCTGTAAAGGAGGTGCCAAAATTGCGGGGCAGGACATCCAAATATAGTGAGGAAAGTACACAAATACTCGCAGAATAACGAATAATGCGAATATCGTGCTATTCGTGTGAATAGTAAAAAAACACTCGCTCATCACTACTCCTGCTTCATGCTGCTCTCTAACACAGTAGCAAAAACCTGGTGATATACTCTCTTTAATGCTAAGATTAATAATGGCTTAAAAGCATGTTAGAAAATAGATTTATTGTAAATCATCCGGCATGGTAAAAAATAACATATACAATCATATTGAAACTTACCTTATTTAAACTTCGAGCTGCACTATCTTTTCCACCTGGAGTCAAATTTCTTAACTGTACATCTAATAGGTCCACCAGTTGATCCATTGCACGAACAGAATAGGTAATATCTCCAGCATTCAAACGACTTCTTGTGTGCTCTGAAAGCTCTCTTGCAATGTTTGCTGCTGTTTCTAGTGATTTCAGCTGAAATAACATTTAATATACATATAATATAAATTAATATATAGTCATAAAACAATAAATTAATGAATTACATTTAAAATGCAGTATTTTGTAGGTCCCTTTCACATCTGCGATTATTATAATTTCCGGCAGATACGGCAGATGTCACCACATCTTCAGGATCTAATGATATTCATTCTCTATGGGGCTTGTGGTTAAGTGCGGCAAGTATGGCATCACCGATTCCGGCACTGCAAAAAAACATTGCTAGCAGTGTTTTTTTTGCGCGGTTATAAGTGTTGGATCTGCCAGATTCAGCAATATCGCAGTTGCCGCACGTGACTGCAAGGCCCATAGAGAATGAATGGGGCTTGCCAGATTGGTACCGGAAGTCAGCTTTTATGCTGGAGATTCGGCAGATGCGGCGATACCTCCAGATCTGCCGCAAATTACAATAATCGCAGATGTAAAAGCAGCCTTAGGCTGCTTTCACACTTGCGTTTCTTTCAGGTTATTTTGGTAAAAACCTGATTCTTTCAGGATCCAGTTTTTTGCCCATTCACTTTAATGATGTCAAGAAGAATCCTGTTGCTTCAGGTTTCTTCATGACATCATTAAAGTGGATGGGTATAAAAACTGGATCCTGAAAGAATCAGAAAACGCAAGTGTGAAACCAGCCTAAGGGCTCGGACACACGCTGCTGCTTACATCCGAGTTTGATGGAAGAGACTTGGAACAGGCTGGAGCATCGACCCTGAACAGCCTCTCCCTGTCTGGACGGGGAATGACAGTTGCTTGTGTTTCTGTGCAGCATCGCATTCCCCGTGCAGAGAGGGAGAGACCGTTCAGGGTCACTGCTCCAGCCTGTTCCGAGTCTCGTCCGTCAAACTCGGATGAGTGTGTCCGAGCCCTAAAAGGTTCTGTCTCTTTTGATTCTTCAGAAGTGCAGCACTTCCTGTCTCCTGGCTTCCTGCTTTGATGATGAGGGGAGGGGTGTGATGTTCTCCTAAGTGATTCACATTTTGGACCAGATAAATCATTGGGCCACTCGTCCAAACTATGAGCTCTCTGTTGCTGCAAGCAGAGGAAGTTTTGTTTCTGTAACATCAGAGAAGCATTGTACCATTGCATGTGGCTAGATGCAGCTATTTTGAAAGCTTCAAAGCATGTTGCAGTTAATAGTGATGCAAGAAATTTCTGTCCATAACAATTTCCTAAAACTACTCATAATTAATGATGTGAAACATGTAGAGAACAGTCTCTGTGTGTTATGTGGCATTTTCCGTATTCTTCACCCTTGCTTCTGACAAACGTCCTCAAGACACCACATTTTTCACCAAAAACCTCCATTTGGTCTTTGCATATGTAGAGCCCACTGGGACGGGGTACTCGGTACCGGACCGAGGTATCACGGGGGGTTATCACGGCGTTGTTGGTCTGGACCGTGTGCCGAGCACACAAATAAAAGGGGTTATTTACAGGGGATAAAGTTGTGATGCCACCCTTGGTATGTGGTCAGGGTGACCACCGCTGCTGCAGAAACTCCGGGGATGATGGATTGCAGCCTGTGACGTGACGGCTCTCCACGGGAGGAGCCTGGTCCCCGGGGCAGTAGTGATGAAACAGTTTGTGAGGGAGAGCGGGGCTCGAGCGCAACGATTACACAGACTCACGGTTTTGTAGTTTTTCAGGTCTTTTACTGAGATGGTGATTCAGCTGAGTTATGTCCACGGAGTCTGTACAGGGGCCGGGTTGCTCCCACCCTGGCCGGGTCCTTTGGCTCCCTGTTTCTGCGCTGTGTGTGTGTGGCCCTGCTGCCGCTTTTGCTAAGCTGCCGGCCCTGTCTCCCCTCACGGGTAGTTGCTAGGCAACCTGGGTCTTGTCCTATGTTCCTGACCCCGCCGTGTTGCTTCGCTGTGTGTTCACTGTGCTGTATGATTCAGGCACAATCACGGATCCAGTATCCATTCTTTTCGCTCCTCTGGGGTGAGTTTGAGGGTGTGTTCCTCTCTGCTCTGTCTCCTTTCCTCAGACCCTGGCTCGGCCTGGAACTGGACAGCGGACCGTGGGATGAGCCTAACGCAGCTCTTTTACACCCAGGTCCTTCTTCCTCAGTCCTCCTAGGAACTGAACTGCCCACTTCCTCTCCACACCAGAATATATAGGGAAGCAGCTTTAGTTCCCCCTTCTGGCCTAGAGGCACTAGTGTAGTGTTGTGGGTTGTGTGGGGAGTTAACCCTTTGTGGTATTACTGTGGCACATGAACCCTGGGGTGCCACATTCCCCCTTAGTAAAGAACAGTACTCCGGGACTGTGGAAAAACAAATAACATAACAACAAATATTATATACAGAGTCTTAAAAATTTAAATATACAAAAAACACTGAAGCTCAAAAAGAGTCCAAAAAGTTAAAAAACAGTCTTTCCGGGGGTTTAGTCTATTGCCACTGGGGTTGGTAAATATATATAAATAGTCTTTACCACAACCAGTCCTGTGGTAGGTATTGTCCATAGTTAATAAAGAAGAAAATGTTCAAGAATATGTAAGTAGTTCATACAGGATAATCTCTATAGGTACTGGGCTTTTTTAACGTTGCAAACAAATATAACAAGTCTCTACGGGTGTCTCTGGTTTAAGTGCAGTAGGCGCCTAAGCCCTCGGGTCACCATATAAGAGGCCACGTTCTTACTCTCCGTAGCTACCACCTAACACCATGCTACTCTCACTCTTTTTCGTACACTAACACTATAACAGGTTCTATTTAGGTTTATAACAAACATATTTACATTTCACATTTGATTCCACACTTTATTCCTTGTACCTAGCCGATAGCTGACCCTGGGTACTACGCTGTGATCTGCGTAATGCTGGTGTACTGGATGTACTTAGCATATTGGTGTGGGTGGACGTGTACCTATTTTAAGTATCCGTTACTACTGCAGATGGAGATCTGACAGTGGGACTGGCAAGCTCACTGGGACCAGGAATTTGTTCTTCCTCTTCAGGCTCAATTTCCAGTTCTTCATGTTTTGGGACTTCTTGTGGTACGGGTTCTAGCTACTGATTATCCAATTTGTTGGTGCGTCTCTTTCTCTTGAGAACTTGCTCACCAGATTGTAATGGGGTTGCTAGAGCATGTTGGTTAAAGGTTCTCTCTTGTCTTTCTTTAGCTTGCTGGAGACTTTTCTCTACACACTCTTGTACTTGGCGATATTGCTGTTGATGTACAGTTGTGGCCAAAAGTATTGACACCCCTGCAATTCTGTCACATAATACTCAGTTTCTTCCTGAAAATGATTGCAATCACAAATTCTTTGGTATTATTATCTTCATTTAATTTGTCTTCAATGAAAAAACATAAAAGATAATGAAGCAAAAAGCAAAACATTGATCATTTCACACAAAACTCCAAAAATGGGCCAGACAAAAGTATTGGCACCCTCAGCCTAATACGTCGTTGCACAACCTTTAGCCAAAATACCTGTGATCAGCCGCTTCCGGTAACCACGAATGAGTTTCTTACAATGCTCTGCTGGAATTTTAGACCATTCTTCTTTGGCAAAATGCTCCAGGTCCCTGATATTTGAAGGGTGCCTTCTCCAAACTGCCATTTTTAGATCTCTCCACAGGTGTTCTATGGAATTCAATACTGGACTCATTGCTGGCTACCTTAGAAGTCTCCAGTGCTTTCTCTCAAACTATTTTCTAGTGCTTTTTGAAGTGTGTTTTGGGTGATTGTCCTGCTGGAAGACCCATGACTTCTGAGGGAGACCCAGCTTTCTCACACTCGGCCCTACAGTATGCTGAAAAAATTGTTGGTAGTCTTCAGACTTCATAATGCCATGCACACGGTCAAGCAGCCCAGTGCCAGAGGCAGCAAAGCAACCCCAAATTATTAGGGTACCTCCGCCATGTTTGACTGTAGGGACCGTGTTCTTTACTTTGAATGCCTCTTTTTTTCTCCTGTAAACTCTATGTTGATGCCTTTGCCCAAAAAGCTCTACTTTTGTCTCATCTGACTAGAGAACATTCTTCCAAAATGTTTTAGGCTCTCTCAGGTAAGTTTTGGCAAACTCCAGCCTGGCTTTTTTATGTCTCAGGGTAAGAAGTGGGGTCTTCCTGGGTATCCTACCATACAGTCCCTTTTCATTCAGACGCCGACGGATAGTACGGGTTGACACTGTTGTACCCTCGGACTGCAGGGCAGCTTGAACTTGTTTGGATGTTAGTCGAGGTTCTTTATCCACCATCCGCACAATCTTACGTTGAAATCTCTCGTCAATTTTTCTTTTCCGTCCACATCTAGGCAGGTTAGCCACAGTGCCATGGGCTTTAAACTTTTTGTTGACACTGTGCACGGTAGACACAGGAACATTCAGGTCTTTGGAGATGGATTTGTAGCCTTGAGATTGCTCATGCTTCCTCACAATTTGGTTTCTCAAGTCCTCAGACAGTTCTTTGGTCTTCTTTCTTTTCTCCATGCTCAATGTGGTACACACAAGGACACAGGACAGAGGTTGAGTCAACTTTAATCCATGTCAACTGGCTGCAAGTGTGATTTATTATTGACAACACCTGTTGGGTGCCACAGGTGAGTTACAGGTGCTGTTAATTACACAAATTAGAGAAGCATCACATGATTTTTCTAACAGTGCCAATACTTTTGTCCACCCCCTTTTTTATGTTTGGTGTGAAATTATATCCAATTTGGCTTTAGGACAATTCTTTTTGTGTTTTTTCATTGAAGACAAATGAAATGAAGATAATAATACGAAAGAATTTGTGATTGCAATCATTTTCAGGAAGACACTGAGTATTATCTGACAGAATTGCAGGGTGTCAATACTTTTGGCCACAACTGTAAATGGAAAACGTATGACTCAAAGGGTCAATTTTCTTATCAGCAGATGCATTTTATGGGGCTTTCATAGCACCATTTTCTTGCATCCGGCAGGGATCTGGTGCAAACTGCATCCAACTGCCTTTGATTGCAACCATATTAAATTGTAAAACCTGATGACCACACTGGTATTCTAAAGTATCCTTAAGCAGATACAGAATATACCAGTATGATCATCTCCAGCTGCATCAGGTTTTTGTCTGTCTTTTTACACATCCATTTGAGAATCCTCCAAAAGATAGATAGATACAACATGTTCAAAATTATTATGCAAATTGGTTATGTGTCATAGGTTTTTTTTTCTTTTTTCAAAGAAACTCATTGATGGTATTGTGTCTCATGGTGGGGTTACACGTCCCGATATCGCCGCGATATCGGAGGCAACGCCGCGGGAGCGCGCATTTTTTGAGCGCTTTTCCCGATATCGCATCGGCGGTTTACACGCTGCGATATCGGGAAACAACGTCCCTCCCATGTGTACGCCCACCAACCCAGTAACGACCATTTAACATGGGAGTTAATGGGTGAGGTGCGAGTACGCATCGGAGTTGGGCTGTCACACGCAGCGATCCTGCTACAACGGCCTTGCGATATCGGGGAGTTGAATAGCTCTGCTATTCAACTCCGATATCGTTTTGGCATCGTTCCAGGATCGCGTTGTACGCTCACACCGTACAACGCGCACACGATATCGGCTCCAACTCGCGACCCACGTGACTTTTTGTCGGAGTTGGGTCGGAGTTGGACGCCGATATCGCGGCGTGTAAACCCACCATTAGGGTTCTTTGAATCACTGAATTCAATCTCAGATACCTGTGATAATTAGTTTGGCAGGTGAGCCCAATAAAAGGAAAACTGGATGTTCCACAATATTAAGCAGGTCACAGTTATCAAGTAACATGGGAAAGAAAAAGCATCTCTCTGCTGCTGAAAAGCATCAAATAGTGCAATGCCTTGGAAAAGGGATGACAACATTAGATATTACACAAAACTGTAAGCGTGATCATCGTACTGTGAAGACATTTGTGGCTGATTCTGAGCACAGATGTGGTCGTGCAGATAAAGGCAGAATGAGGAAGGTTTCTGCCAGGCAAGTTCATTGGATTAAGAGAGCAGCTGCTAAATAGGCCTTACAAACCAGCAAACAGATATTTGAAGCTGCTGGTACCTCTGGGGTCCCTCAAACCTCAAGGTGTAGGATCCTTCAAAGGCTTGCTGTTGTGCATAAACCTACTGTTCAGCCACCCCTAAACAGTGCTCACAAGCAGAAATGGTTGCAGAGAGCCCAGACATACATGAAGACTAATTTTCAAACAGTCTTGTTTACTGATGAGTGTCGACCAACCCTGGATGGTCCAGATGGATGGAGTAGTGGATGTTTGGTGGATGTCCAGCATGTCCCAACAGGTCTGCGACATTAGCAAGGAGGTGGAGGTCATGTTTTGGGCCGGAATCATTGGGAAACAGCTGGTAGGCCCCTTTAAGGTTCCTGAAGGTGTGAAAATGACCAGTGCAAAGTATATAGAGTTTCTGACTGAGAACTTTCTTTCATAGTACAAAAAGCAAAAACGTGCCTTCAGGAGCAAAATCATCTTCATGCATGACAATGCACCATCTCATGCTGCAAAGAATACCTCTGTGTCATTGGCTGCTATGGGCATAAAAGGAGATAAACTCATGGTGTGGCCACCATCTTCCTCTGACCTCAACTCTATAGAGAACCTTTGGAGTATAATCAATCAAAAGATCTATGAGGGTGGGAGGCAGTTCACATCAAAACAGCAGCTCTGGGAGGTTATTCTGACATCATGCAAAGAAATACAAGGAGAAACTCTCCAGAAACTCACAAGTTCAATGGATGCAAGAATTGTGAAGGTGAGATCAAAGAATGGATCCTATGTTAACATGTAACTTGGCCTGTAAAGGTACCTTTACACGCAGCAATTTTTCTAGCAATGTCACTGGCAATTTACTGGTTGCCGTGAAATCATGGACACATTGTTCTATTTTGTTGCTATTTTGTAAATGGAACAATGTCTCCATGATTTCACTGCAACCAGCAAATTGCCAGTGACATTGCTAGAAAAATTGTCGCGTGTAAAGGTACCTTTAGGATGTTTTGGAGTTAAATAGCTTTTTATTTCAGTGAATGTGACCTCCTAATGCTGCAAATTCAACAAATGAGCATTTTCAGTTCTTTCACACATATCAAATGTTTAGAAACGCTACTGTGCCTAATAATTTGGAACAGTGCATTTAGAGTTTTTTTTAATTTTGAAGATTATACTGTTATCATTGGGCGGTTTCTTCAATAAAATTCGATGTATACTCTAACGCAGACGTCCCCAACTCCAGGCCTCAAGGGCCGCCAACAGTGCAGGATTTCCTTAGTATTGCACAGGTGTTAATGTGATCAAATGCACAGGTAATGATTCCAACCCCTGTGCAATACTAAGGAGATCCTGAAAACAGGCACTGTTGGCGGCCCTCGAGGCCTGGAGTTGGGGACCCCTGCTCTAACGGGTGATGACTTTTATTACACTGACTGTCATTTCCACCGAACATGAAAATCAGAGAAAAAGAACATTTGCATAATAATTTGGAACATGGGATAGATAGATAGATAGATAGATAGATAGATAGATAGATAGATAGATAGATAGATAAAAAAGAAAAACTGAACAGCACAAATAATACTTTAAGGTTTTTGGTGCAAACAGTCCTGAAACATATAGAGTCCAGCTATATGATGAATCCAAAAAAAAAGAAGTCAGGCAGCACTCAAATTATATTATAGTAGAAAAAAGGCTTTAATGCAACGTTTCGGTGCAGGGAATGCACCTTGAGAAACGTTGAGAAAGGTGCACCTTGCATTGCCTGCACCGAAACGTTGAGAAAGGTGCATTCCCTGCACCGAAAAGTTGTGCCACTTTTACAGGCTCATTAAAGTCTTTTTTCTACTATAATTTGAGTGCTGCCTGACTTTTTTTTTATAGATAGATAGATAGATAGATAGATAGATAGATAAGAATGGTCGCAGCTCTCCAATTTCAAATGTAAAAAAGCTTTAATCCAGCTTTGAGCACGAGATGGCACACAGTCCCTTTCTCTAGCAACCACTGGCTGGTTATACATTATTCAAATTACATTTTTAATAATCAATATATAACTTTACAGTGTTAAAACATTATACAAAGCATGTGTACATTAAAGGGATCCTGTCACCCCCAAATCACCTCTAAACCTATTAAAACCTGTCCCTAGAGCATATTAACACTGTCCCTACACTCCTTTTAGCTCCTAAATGGCATTAGTCAAAGTGAATATAAACGTTTTATAAGTACCTGATTAGTCATGATAATGAGTGACTATGCTATTCATAGTCACTCATCAAGGCAGCCCCTCTTCTTCATATCACGCCTATTCAGGCGTGCTCGTCAGTCTATGTTCAAAATCGCGCCTCCCTGCGCGCCTCCCCTCTCTCTCATAGCGTCCGGGCTTCACTGTAAGCTGTATGACGCGATTCGCGTCATTCCCGGCGCCAGATGACGTATTTGCAGCCGCGCCGCGCTGTCAGCTTCAAGTCCCGCACTGCGCATGCGCATGGGCATGCGCAGTGCGTATTTTGAAGCTGACAGCGCGGCGCGGCTGCAAATACGTCATCCGGCGCCGGGAATGACGCGAATCGCGTCATACAGCTTACAGTGAAGCCCGGACGCTATGAGAGAGAGGGGAGGCGCGCAGGGAGGCGCGATTTTGAACATAGACTGACGAGCACGCCTGAATAGGCGTGATATGAAGAAGAGGGGCTGCCTTGATGAGTGACTATGAATAGCATAGTCACTCATTATCATGACTAATCAGGTACTTATAAAACGTTATATTCACTTTGACTAATGCCATTTAGGAGCTAAAAGGAGTGTAGGGACAGTGTTAATATGCTCTAGGGACAGGTTTTAATAGGTTTAGAGGTGATTTGGGGTGACAGGATCCCTTTAACTATATTATTACCATAGTCTCTATAAATTGTGACATTTCATCATTACTGTGCAACCAATGTACCGTTAGTTTTTATCATCATATTCTGGCTAATTGGAAGTCTCATAGCTTCAGGTTGCATTATTGTAATAATTAAAACATCATAATAAGCAGAAACAGTCACCCTTATCCATGTATGCTTTGTGGAGTCTGTTGTCCCGGAAGTATGTATTGCGGATGCGTGCTTCTACTGTAGTTTATGCGTTGCCATGGAAGGTAAAAAGGTATAACACAAAAGGCTGCTTTACACGTCCCAATATCGTTCCGATATTGGATACAACGGCACGAGAAGGCGCACATTTTTGGCACTAGTCCAAGATCGCATAGGAGATGTTACACAGTGAGATATCGGCAGGTTACTCAACTGCGATGTCTACGCCCCCTCCTTCGCGCTGTGTACGAGCGACCCAGGGAACGACCATTTAACATGGGAGTGAATAGGGGAAGTTGCGCTCCAAATCGTAGTTGCGCTGTCACACAGCAAAAATCATGCCAGATCGTCAAGCCAATATTGCACAGTTGGAGAGCCTACACAATTCACAAGCTATATCATTTTTGCATTGTTCTGGCGTCGCATTGCTCATTTACACCACACAACGCACGAACGATATCGGCGGGAACGCCCGAACCACATGAATTTTTATCGTAGCTGGGCAACGATATCGGGACGTGTAAAACGGCCTTCAATGCTTTCCCTAGTGATGGTTAGTTGAACACAGTGTAGCTTAGGGTATGGGAGAATTGTGTAAACCCAGGGTAATGGCTATATAGTGTTTCCATATGAGGGACCGATATGCATGGGCAAAAAAGTCAAATTTGTCTACAACCATTCTTATCTTAAGATTTATAATTAAAAACACAAGCACAATAGATCATTTTATTAATTTGAAGCACCAGGCACTTGAAATCCAGGATGCTGGAGATTTTCGTTCTATTAATGTATTGATAACTGCAGCAAGATGGCATAGTAAAATGGCGCCGTGGCTCCTCCTCCGGTCTCCATGGCGGTGCATACACTACAGTAGAAGCTTGCATGCGCAATACATACTTTCAGGATGCTGGAATCCACGAGGCATACATCGATAATGGTGACTGTGAGCGCTCTTCTGTTTATTATGATGTTTTAATTATTACAATTACGACAACCTGAAGCTATGAGACTTCCAATTAGCCAGAATATGAGGATACAAAACTAATGGCACATTGATTGCACAGGAATGATGAAATGTCACAATTTATAGAGACTATATGGTAATAATATAGGTAATGCACATTGCATTGTATAATGTTTTAACACTGTGAAGTTATATATTGATAATTAAGGATGTAATTTGAATAATGTATAAAACACTGGGCAGACCAGCCAGTGGTTGCTGGACAAAGGGCGTGTGTGCCCGAAACATCGCCATCTCGTGCAAATAGCTGGATTAAAGCTTTTTTACATCTGAAATTGGAGTGCTGCGACCATTCTTATTGATTGTATGTATAGTAAGCTTTGACAAAAGGACTGCTTGGTTCGCTGTGCACCCATGTTATCAACTGCTGTGCTGCTCCACCTTTTTGCTTTAGATAGATAGACAGACAGACAGACATACATGCAGATATACATAGAGATTACCAGTCTCTTGCTGCTTGCTTTCAGGGCCTCAAATTTAGGTTTCAGGAATATTTACTTCACTGAATGCAACTCTCTGTAAGAACATCTGTGATTGGCTGTTAAACTCAGACTGCGCCCCCACAATCGATACTGCGCATACATTAGTATACGGCAACCATCCTGCTATCATATGTGTGTAAAATAAATGTATAATGGAAAAAAATGCTTAGGCGTTCCTTGTATTTTTCATTCTCAGGACAGATAATGAGGACAGATATGGACTGCCACCCACAGCTGCCTAGTTTTACTTAAGGCCCTGTCACACGTGTCAATGTCGCTAGCGATATCGGAAGTGCGTCGTGCTGTGTGACAACGCAACTGTGATATATCACTGGTCGCAGGTTGACAGGTTTACGAGGATGAACGTAAACCTGTCAATCTGCAATCAGTGATTAGGCTGGATCGCGCCATCTGACACCGCAATAGCGATGTTGGCGGCGATCCAGCCTATACCGCAGCATTGCTGCGGATCGCTCGCTGGGTTGATCCCAGCCCAGGGAGCGATGGCTCCACCCACATCGCCACTGCATCACCGGCAACATGTTGCCGTGTGACAGATAGCCTGCAATATCGGAAGCGAGAGCGCACCCGCACATCGCTTCCGACATCGCAGGCCATATTGACACGTGTGACGAGACCTTTAGTTTTTTTTTTCATCAAATAATTGCACTGAGCTGCTTTTAATTTGAGAATACCCAAAGACATTTTTTTTATTTTCTATAAAAGATCTATATATTGGAACTCTGATTTTTGTGGATGTGTGTGTATATACATTTTTATGTAGAGAACGTTTGTGAGAGGTGAATTAGGTTATTTATAAAACTGTTGTACTTATTTAACATTGTCTACTACTGGTGTTTTTGTTGGATGAGCAAAGTGATTTCTCATCTGCACATCCAATTGTGTTCAATGATAGGAATCTATTAACGCCGTATGTGTTTTCTCTGTGGCACATTTCTATTATTTTATTTCATTTGATATTAGAGTTTTTTCTAAGGGGCCCTTTACACGCAGCGATATCGCTAACGATATCGCTGCAACATCACAGGTTTTGTGACGTTGTAGCGACCTCGCAGCGATGACGCTGCGTGTGACATGCTGCAGCGACCAGCGATGAGCTCGCTGATTGATGCGGAATGGCCAGGAGCATTTTTTGCTCGCTGGTCTGCCGCTATCACGTATGCATCGGCATGTGTGACAGGGACAACGACCAGCGACACCCAGTCTGAGCCCGAGACCCTGAACAATCATAATGAGCGTAAGTTGTCAGCACAGTACTGGGTGTTTGCTGTGAGTCTGCCTGTCTGACAGCTCACCAGCGATCACATACCAATGTGCCAGCCATCCCGATCATTGGTCGGGTCGCTAGCTCATAGTTATGTGTAACCCAGCCTTAGGCTGGAGGCACACTGACGTTGAACTCGCGCGAGTTTAATGCGAGAAAAACTCGCATTAAACTCGGACCTGTATCTTTCAATGATACAGGTCACATTAATGCGAGTTTCTGGCATTAAACTCGATTTGCACCGCAATTGCCTAGTGCGAGGGGCCATTAAAAGTATATGGGTGTGAGTCAAACT
The DNA here is from genome assembly GCA_033576535.1 of Allobates femoralis. Taxonomy (NCBI): domain Eukaryota; kingdom Metazoa; phylum Chordata; class Amphibia; order Anura; family Aromobatidae; genus Allobates; species Allobates femoralis. The sequence continues at coordinate 391,314,815 of JARQOC010000003.1, forward strand.
CGCACCCACGCAGCACACGGTGCGAGAGTCGCAGCCGTGTGCTGTCAAAATCACTGGCCCCCCCGCAGTCCCCATACAGATACAATAATGTTTCATTGCTGTGACAGCAGCAGTGAAGCAGTATTGTATGTATAATTTATTATTTTTTGCAAAGTTACACTTATCAGCTTGATTTGACATGTTTTTACCATGTCGGCTGTTCAGGACTTCATTCTGCACTGTGCTACCGAGGGGGTTTTAACCCGGTGATTAAGGGGTTAATCAGACGCTGGTGTCATGACACCATCTGTCCAGGGGTTGTCCTTTCCCCCTGGATACATGGTGACATGACATCATGTATCTGAATGGGTTAATTATTCTGTAAACCAGGTTCAAGTGTATGTCGGGTGTAGAGATGTGACAGAATAAGCCGGTGATTTGTAATGAGCTGTCCATGGTGCTGAAGCCCTGACTTCCATTCACAAATCATGGCTCTTTCTGTCACATCTCTACACCCGACATACACTTGAACCTGGGTTACAGAAAAATTAACCCATTCAGACACATGATGTCATGTCACCATGTATCCAGGGGGGAAGGACAACCCCTGAACAGATAGTGTCAAGACACCAGCGCCGGATTAACCCCTTAATCACCGGGTTAAAACCCCCTCGGTAGCACAGTGCAGAATGAAGTCCTGAACAGCCAACATGGTAAAAACATGTCAAATCAAGCTGATAAGTGTAACTTTGCAAAAAATAATAAATTATACATACAATACTGCTTCACTCCTGGTGTCACAGCAATGAAACATTATTGTAACTGTATGGGGATAGCAGGAATGCTGTTCCGTTGTCCATCAAGACCATGGACAGCAGAGAAAAAAAAACAACACACACGCACTCACACCTCACACTCGCACCATATACACTTACATACAGCCAGGCACACTCACCACACGCAGCACACTCGCACCACACTAGCACCACACTCGGACCACACTAGCACTACACTCGCACCAAACTAGCACTGCACTCGCATCACTGTTGTGCATCAATCATGCTCCGTGTTTGATGCACGACAGTGTGCCTGTACCCTTAAGTCAGTTCTAGGGGTTGAGCTGAGAGATTTTGCAGCCTGAGACAAACATAGGATAGGAACGCTAATCCTATTACCTTAATTTCTGTAAGTTTCATTATTGCTCCATTATAAATATTTGGCTAAAATAAAAAAAAATGTTCACCTTTTGTGCAATATGACTGATCCATGGAGATGAGCAGTTACTTAAATCAGGTCCTAGTGGATTCCATGCTCCATCTGGAGCAATGCAAGTATATGTTGCTACACCTAAAACAAAAATATACAATTACAGTAAAAACATCTGAAAACACATTTAAAACAGTGAATCAAAAGCCGAATAAAGCAATCACATAACAAAATTAGGACCGAATTAAAACAACTTCAGTCCTCCATATACACGGAATTGGATAACGCATGGCATATATTTTATCTGTAGTATTTATAGGAAAATGTCTGAATCCCAAGACGCACAAGCTGCAGTGCTGCCGACTCCACAACCTTTGTTGTCAGGCCACTTTACACACACAGATATCTGTGACCAACTTCTGAACAGATGTATGGTTGCAGTGAAATCATGGACACACATTCTTACATTTGTACACAGCCACAAAATGGAACAATGTGTCCACGATTTCACTGCAACCAGACATCTGTTCAGAAGTTGGACACAGAAGTTGGTGTGTGTAAAGTGGTCCTATGGCTACATTCACATAAGAGTACTTTCAATCCACCCACTGTGTGCTAAAAATTACAGTCATGACACTAATCTTATATTAGGCTGTCAAGAAAAAAAGTTCATCCACCAATGTTTTCTGTTTTTCAGATGAGACTCACCTATTCAAGTTTATGGGTGCGCAAAAAAAAAAAATCAGATCCCATATGTATAGCATCTGATTTTTATGGACACATTGCAATTCTGTACTTGATAGCTTTTAATTTGGAACCTATTTGGTCTTGTAAATTTTAATAACCTTTGATGTATTAAAACAGATGCAATACAGATGACAAAACTGCTTTTTTTCTTGATGACAATTTATATCCTTATGGGAACTTAGCAGTGATCACAAACAATTGGAAGTAGTGACTATGTCTATGTGAAGTAAAATATAATCAAAGGACTGATTCACTAATGGCCACTTTACACGTCCCAACATCATTTCGATATTGTATCCAACAGCACGGGAGCGCGCATTTTTTGGGCAGAAATCCAAGATCGCATAGGAGCTGTTACACAGCGCGATATCGGCAGGCAACACAACTGCGATGTCTACACCCCCTTGTACGGGTGACCCAGGAACGACCATTTAACATGGGAGAGAATAGGGGAAGTTGTACTCCACATCGTTGTTGGGCTGTCACACAGATCGTCCATCCAATATCGGGCTGTTGGAGAGCCTGCACAATTCTTCCCCGATATCGTTTTGGCATCGTTCTTGCATCGAATTGGACATTTACACCACACAACGCACGAACAATATCGGGGCCATCGCACGAACCACGTGACTTTTTATCGAAGTTGGACGACGATATCGGGACGTGTAAAGTGGCCATAAGTGTAGGCTTGAACATAGTAATCCTAATACACTTTTATGCATAAAAATACCAATAATAAACTTTCTGTCTTTACAAAAAAAATGCATGAAAAAAACTCTGAAAAAGCAAACAAAATAAAACCAAACTAAGGTCCCAAGATGTGTATTTAGGCCGGTTTCACACTAGCATTCGGCTCCGCTGCGTATGGCAGTGGCCGAATGCATGCGGCAACGCATCCATCATGCATCCCTATGTTTAACATGGGAACGCACGGTGTATGCAGTCACCCGCAGATGCACGCATTTGTGTCTGCATGCGTTGTTTCTCGGAGCACAGAAACACAACTTGTTGCATTTTCTGTGCGGCCGAGGATGTATGATCTGTAAGCAAGCCTCTGCAAGCGTACAAATCATACATTAGCCCAATAAGAACACACTGCCATCCGGATGTCTGCGTTCGGCACTGGGTTTGCGTCTGCATGCCACACGCATGCAGATCAAGCGCTGGGGTGATAGTAGCCTTAGACTAGGGTCAGACCTGCATCTGCCCTGAGCCTGCTGGATCCATTTAAAACTTAGCATCTTGCAGGTTCAGCGCATAGCGTTACCAGCATGTAATGCTACGCTGCAGACATCGTTTCCTGTGCACTCTGCTATAGCGCATATCCAGGGATTCGCTGTGGAGCCAGCGGGTGAAGTAAGCATTTGGTTGCCATAGCAAACCATAGGCAGGCGGCACGTAGTGTTACATGCTGATAACGCTATGCGCTAAACCTGCCAGATTCTAAGGCTGGCTTCACACCACGCCAAGATCCGATCCGGGGCTGTCAGGAATAAGCTGACAGCCCCGGACCGGATCACCACACAGAATCGGAGGGCAAATATGCCCTCCAGTCCAGTGTGCAGCCGGACACAGCTGCCACTGCTGATGATTCAGGTCCTGAAATAACAGCGGCATGCAACCGCAGGTGTCCGGTTCCCAGATCCTCCCAGACTGGGGCAATCCAGCCCCATAGGCTCCCATGTTAGGGAGTGGCAGATAGCGGTCCGAGGATTTGGGAGAATCCGGGAGGCTCCGATTTGGGGAGATTTTTCTCCCCGGACACAAAAATGCTGCATGCTCTGATTTTTCTAAAAACCGGATGCCGAAAGATATTCATCTGGCGTATTCCGGCCCCATAAGGTTACTATGGGGCCAGAATCAGATCCAGGGGTGTCCGGAAACACCGGACAGCCCCAGATCCGACAAAACGTGGTGTGAAGTCAGCCTAAGTTTTAAACGGATCCAGCAGGCTCAGGTCACTTGACCCTAGCCTTAGATTTTGATGTTGCAGATTTTCTACAACATTTCTTTATCTATTATATAAATTGTGTTATTTGCCTTTTTTATTATGCTTTTGTTTTTATATTGTCACTTTTTTTGTACTATAGTTTTTGTCTCTTTTTGCTACTCCATGTTTTAAAGTTGCTTTGTTTTTGTATTTCCTTGTATTTAGCTTTGACAAAACATTATTGATTAATGTCATTAGGTTTGTCATTAGTTGTCATTAGTCATAGTCATTCAAAATCAGATGGCTATCTGTAGGATAAATCACCATGGTTAATTTCACATCTAAGAGGGGTTGCGTTTGCATATCAATGCGTTTTTGCACTGCATTAAGGCATAGAAACACAATGAAACGCATGCGTAAACGGGAATGGGAATTAACGCACCCATTGATTTCAATGGGAAACGCATTGAAAATGCAAGTAAAAACGCATGTCATTTTCTGCAAACGCAGAACGCATGCGATTTTGCAAACGCAGGACATGTTTTGTGCTGCGTTTGCAAAAACGCATACGTTCCGTACTTGCAGAAAATGACATGAGTTTTTACTTGCATTTTCAATGGATTTCCCTTTGAAATCAATGGGTGTGTTAATGCATGCGTTTGCAATGCGTTTTTGGCACACATACTGTCAAAAAAATATTTCAAGTCAAACTGTGCAGGTAATTCATGAGGTACTTTCTCTGCCCTCCTACATGATGAAGCAGAGCTGTACACTGCAGTTCTAGGATCTATAGATCACTTATAAATCAATAAAATCATACCTACTCTTTTACTCTCCCCCTTCCTTGTAGAATGTACAATTTTAGTTTGACAGTCTCATACTGCTGATGAGAACTGGAGGTGTGTTGGGGGTCATGGATACTGGGAGCTGCAGGATCATCCTACATTCCCGCCCCCTCACACTTTGTATGAGGAGGGTGTGTGGAAGGGGGCATGGCTTCCACCCCATGGTCATACTGCAATCCTGTCCCTCATATATCATCTTATGTAATGTGACAGGGGTGTTCTTCCTTCAAATAGCATTCATGTCACCAAGTAGATAAAAATACATGCCGTGATCCTCTGCTGTATAATGATGCATAGTGCGTACTGTTATTGTCTGGCTAGGAGCAGAGGCAGAGCATTACATTGATCAGATTTAGCACTGCCGTGGTCTCCCCTCCTCCATAGGGACTTGATAGCTTCATTTCCCTGAAACTTTCTATTGATCATCACTTCTCAGGCAAGACATCCCAGACTCAACAGCATCTGTTAGACATGGTATAAACCTTAAAGGAAACCTGTCATCTAGAATTAAGGCCCTACACTATCACTACCTGTCCCTACACCTTCCTAGCTGCTCCCTATGTATCCCTATCTGAGCTAAATCCGCCCTATAAAAGATCTGAAAAATAACTTCTAACTTACAGAAGTCCCTGAGGCTGGGGACTGAAAAGGCAGCACCAGGATCCATGCAGCACTCCTCGATCTGGCTGCGGCATTAGTCTTTTTTCATCTCCGCACCTCTATTTGGAATCTCCCGCCCTCTGGACGCCTATCATGCACCGGCCACTACGTCACATCCGGCCCAAGTGTATTATGGGGCCGATCACGTGATCAGCCCCAGTGCATTATGGGCTTGATCACGTGATAGGCCCGGTTCTGCGCATGCGCAATGCGCTTATTGAAGTTGGGCCGATCACGTGATCAGGACCATAATGCACTGGGGCTGATTATGTGATTGGCCCCATCATGCACCGCGCCAGATGTGACATAGCGGCCGGTGCATGATAGGCGTCCAGAGGGCGGGAGACTCTAAATAGAGGGGTGGAGATGAAAAAAGACTAATGCCACCCAGTGGGGCGTGCGCAGCCAGATCAAGGAGTGCTGCATGGATCAGGGCGCCGCCTTTTCAGTCCCCAGCCTCAGGGACTTTTGTAAGTTATAAGTTATTTTTCTGCTGTTTTATAAGGCGGTGTCACATCGCCATTGGACTCGGTGGCTGGTGTTCCTGCCTCGGCCGCTGGGAGGAGCCGGATTCCTTCGGCTGATGGGGCCGGTGATAGGAGGGCCTTCTCCTCATATGGAACTGCTCCTGCAACGTCTGCCTCTGTCGCTGAGCGCCGCTGTGTTTCCCCTTTGGGTGGTGTTGGTCGCAGAGGAGCGAGCCCTGCAGAGGTGTCTGTTAGGTGCAGCCTTCGTTCTTCTGTCAGAGGTGGGGTGGGTGGAGCCAGTTGTGCATCACCATCTGGCCTGGTTCTAGGGGCGGTCCGGATGAGATCATCAGGCTGTGAGCTCCAGCCGATGGGAGATAACCGCGCCCTTCAAATACATTGGAGTCTGTCTTGCAGGCCGCCAGATATAGTTTTGGTTCCCCAGTGATATAGTGTGTGTTTGGTTTTGACACTGACCTTTGCCTGGATTTTCGACTCTGTTACCGCCTGACGATTTTGTACCTTCGCTGCCCTCTCGGTTTTGACTCTGACCTTTGCCTGGATTTTCGACTCTGTTACCGCCTGACGATTTTGTACCTTCGCTGCCCTCTCGGTTTTGACACGGACTCCTGACTACGTTCTGCGGATCCTGATTTTTCCCTTCCTAGACGACCTCCCTGCTCTGCTGCTCTCATAGGTAGCTACCTCCTGGGCTCCGCTGTAATTCCAGATCCCTGTATAGGGGTTAAGGGTCTCGGGGTTTCTCGGGGTGCTGCCTTACCAGCAGCTCAGCCTCACAGCAGATGGTCGTCACAGGTGGATTTAGCTTAGAGAGGGATAGATAGGAAGCAGCTAGGAAGGTGCAGGGACAGGTAGTGATAGTGTAGGGGTTTAGATCCAGGTGACAGGTTCCCTTTAAGGCAATATCACAAATACAAACCGCTTTTATATGGAATAGCAAGAGTGCACGAGTAGCGAAATCGATTTTATTTAGTCCTAAAAGGGAGGGTGGAGTTGGGCTTCCAGATATTAAATCATTCCATTTGGCGAGCCATTTAGCGTGGGTAATTGACTGGTGCAGAAATAAACACAACAAAATATGGGTGCAATATTTTCTGCAGTCATAAGTCAATTCGTTTGACGATGATTCCCACTGACTCTGTCCTAGTCCCGATACTTAGCCATCCAGAGTTTATATCGAGTATTGCTGACCCAATTTTCGAGCAGTGGATCAAATCGGGTATTGACAGAGTGGAGAGTTGGGGGGAGGGAGAAACCCGGCCATCTCTGGAAATGCTGAGTTCCGTTTCGACTCCAAGACCCTTGGGATTTTGGAGAGCCCTACAACTTAACCATTTCTTTCATAGTCTCCCACCTAAAGCAGAGTTTCAGGGATTCAAAACAGTTTTTCAAAGTTTATGTTAGGGAGCGGGATCATGTAGACATGCCCTTTCTAATACATATGCACTACTGATCTCGCCTCCAGACCAGACCTGATGACACCTACATTCATGTCACAATGGGAAGCGGATCTGAAATTGGAGCTCAGCCCAGAACAGAGAACCAGGGTCTACACCTTGACTCTTGTTACTTCGATTAATTCACGGTTCCAGAAACCAAATTACAAGATACTCACACAATGGTACAGGGTCCCTTCACGTGTACATAAAATGTTCCCCTATATTGACTCGGTGTGTTGGAGGTGAGTTGAAATGGAAGGTATGTTTCTGCATATTTTTGGGGATTGCAGTGTCCTTGGTCCATTTTCGTCCAAGGTGAGTGAAATCATCCGTGTGGTTACGAATTATAGGGAACAACTGGGTCCTGCGTTATTCCTGCTACATCATTGCGAGATGCCTATTAAGAGGTATAAACATTCCTTGTTGCGATTTTTGGTGATGGCGGAGCGGGTGTGTGTCACGCTCCTTTGGCGGAAGGCGACATGTCCATCCATCTCGTTGTGGATAGCGAAGGAAAACAACCTTATGTTTATGGTAGATCTAACTTCTTAAGTGCATGATTCTTATACAAGTTTCAGAGACACTTGGTTCAGTTGGATGCAATTTCAACAGTCTGAGATAAATAAAGAATAAAGCGGGTCCGGTGCTGGATCTGATTGATGGTGCCTCAGCGATAGATAGACGAGGATTGACCTCTCCCCCTGTGCACCCTCCCCCTTTTCCACCCCTTCTCTCTCTCTCTCTCTTTCCTCTTCTTCTTTCAGCATCTTATTTTTTATCTTAATTTTTATTATTATTATCTGTAATTTCAGATAGTACAAACCTGTATATTCTGCTGTTTGCTAAATACCATAAATAAAGAATTATAAAAGAAAAAAAAACAGTTTTAGCTGCCCTGGGGATACGTTCCACCTGTGGGGAGCCAATCTATCCCAGCTGCCCGTCAATTGTCCCCAGAGGTTCTGCAGCAGCGGTGGCTACCCATAGCCACAAACCACAGGTGGCATCACGAATAATCTTTATAATTTTCCCCAAGAACTCTTTAACACTGAACACAGGGTCACAGAGCCGAGACTCAACCCTTGTGACTCCCAAGAAACACCGCAGCCCAGTTCCGAGTACCCCACGACCCTGGGGCGCATCACTAGTGTTACACCACCACCAACACAGCAAGGACTTAGACATCATAGAAGTGCACAACACATGAGTGCCTTCTTGCTGCAACTTGATGCCCGTATTGTTACGATTAGAAACCATGCTGAATACTGGGTTGCCACTCTCTCAGATCCACATTACAAGAGTAAATTTTGCCAGATGCTTTCCGCCTGGAAAGGGATGCGCACATGCTGAAATTTCAAAACACGCTTGTCGAATACTTAGGAATGGCTTTGCCCAAGTCAGAGTGCGGTTTATAGTTCTAGTTTTCTCCAGCAAATTCAAAAGATCACAGCTGCACAAATGTCAATTCTAATGGATTGAATAAAAATCGGAGCTTTACATCTACCGGTGAGGGCTGCCTTACATTTTTCTGCAATTACTACAGTTCTAGTTTTCTAACCCCGGGAACATTAAGTCATCATCACAGAAACAATGTCAGCAGCAGTTTCAGAGTCACAAATATTTTATATGAGTCATTTGACCAATTTTTTTAGACCATCCCATGCACCACCAGGACAGAGCACAAGTCTGACACATAGTGAACGACTGGAGAGGATGGTGCATGAGTATCTAGTACTCAATATTCAAGCAATCAGTGGGGTTGGACCCTTTTTAATTTTGGACTTCAAAAATGGAAGAGTGGCCTGAACTAGCCAGGCATGCCTTGAAGGTTTTGTCATGTCTGGTAGCAAGCATTGTCTCAGAACATGTCTTCTGCACTGCTGGTGGTGTCGTCACAGATAAATGCATCTACCTGTCCCCTGAAGGTGTAGACTGCCTAACTTTTATCAGGATGAACAAGTCATAAATCTCCTAGGACTTTTCCATCCCAGTTGCAGACTGGGCAGACTAGGTGATGGTGTACTTTCCCAGGGTGCTGCATTGATCTCGCTATTATACTATTTTTTACTCTGAGGCAAATTATGCAAATTTTGTGGTATCTGGCAATACATTTTGGAAATGTTGGGACTCTTATTGGGGTCTCCTTGTGTGTTGCTTGAATTTAGCAAGAGTCTCGGAGCAGCAGGCCTACACCTATCACTCATCCCGGTTACTGAACAATATTTAACCTTGAAACACTGGGCCAAGCAATGTTTCATGCATCCATACTGCACCATTTTAACTTTTTCTTACTCTGGGATAATTGATTCCACTTTAGTGGTGTCTGACCATAATTTTTTTTAAATATTGGGACTCTTATTGGAGTCTCCTTGTTGTGTGTTGCCTGAATTTAGCAGAGGTCTCTGAGCAGGAGGTTTACAGCTGTCACTCATATCCCTATTACTGAACAATATTTAACCTTGAAATGCTAGGTCAAGCCTTTTTCCATTCATCAATACTGGATCATTTTAACATTTTCTTACTCTGGGGCAATTGATACCACTTTAGTGGTGTCTGGCCATCATTTTTGTACAGATGGAAACTGTTATTGGGGGTCTCTGTTGTATGTTGGCTGAATTTAGCAGGGGTCTCTAAGCACTAGTCCTACACCTGTCAATCATATGTGGCACCCTGCGGTACAGGCAGCCACAGGAACATCTAGGGCATAGAGGGATTTCCACTACAAGTAACCTACACACTCAACAACTTCCACCCCAGACCTGTAGGGGGAGCTCCACTTGCTGCCTTTAAGCAAGATCCCCTATAAATACAAGTGCTGGGGGCGAAGTTAGGCAGTGCAGGTCCAGGGAGGACTGACCTGCTGTCAGAGCCACGCTAGGCCTGAGCCAGAGTACCGCCTTAGCTAGTGTCAGGAACCCGAGGTTGAGGGTTGAAGGCAAGGCGAGGAAGTAACAAAGACCAGAGCAGACTGGGAGCAGAGGAGCCATACCGGCTCATTCTAGGAAGCAACATGGATACCAGAGTCCAAGTCTGCTAAGGGCAGCTAGCCCAGCAGAAAACATCAGTTCTCTGAGGAGATTCTAGTCTCTAGGACCCTGTAACAGCAACCAACCCGAGGGCCAGGACCCGCAGAAATCCCCTGAAGTGACGGCAATCCAGAGAAGGTTCTCACCAACTACTACAAGAGGGAAAGACGTACAGGAGGCCAGACCAGGTTCTAAGCAGGTCAGGGCTTCAAGACAAAGTAAGACAGGAACGAAGAGGCCTTATAAATCACTCGCTGTGGAAATCCTGAAGTGTCTCCAACACCACCTGGAGTTTACCCTGGACAGTGTTGGTTTGTCATCAGTAAAGGTACGGAGAACTACTTCCAGTGTGTGTGTCTGTTATTACAGCCCTTATCATGTCCTGTCCAGAGACTGTAAATACTGCCTGCCTGCAGAGCCACAACCCCGTACCTATGCTTCATTCCCTCATCACTGCCCCGGGGGGCCCCGCTTCACCTACAGGGAGCTACAACACCCAGCTGCCCATCCATCACCCCCGGAGGTCTGTTGCAGCGCTGGTGCCTTCACCAGACTCCGTAGGTGGCATCACGAACAATTTAATCCATTTTATTATTTTATTCCAACACTTTTCAGTGACCACCAGGGCCACAGACTCGGGCATCGACCACCAGTGACAACTCCCTCCAACAACATCCGAGGTCTGAGTACCCCTGCCTGGGTGAGTCACATACCCTTGTCACTGAACAATATTTAACAATGAAATACTAAGCCTGGCATTGTTCCATGCATTCATAGTGTGACATTCTAAAAATTTTAACTTTGGGGATTAGATTCCACATTTCCAGTTGACTCGTCCTACTTTGAACTATTTTGTCAGCTTTTGCCCATCCCCCAAGGTGTTTTCTATGCCTTTATTTTTGCCTCCCATTGAATTCAGTGGGGTTTGGGAGGATCATTGAACTGTTCACCAAACTGTTCAACAAACACCTGTAAGTTTGTTGAACCAAACTTTTGGTACTGTGTGCCGTGTATTGACTGTGTTTTGTGAACTGTTGAAATCGGGTCGCCATTACTGCGCCAGAGAGCGGGAAGAAAGGGGGCGTAATGGCTGAAAGGGCGCGAAGGGCGCCTCGCGCTCTGCCGACAACTTTTGAAGCGCCATGACCCGATTTGGAAACTCCCAACTGCTCAGGTCCCCGCCTGCGGAGCCATAGCTTGCTTTGTATTAAAGAGACTGACAGTGATTCACTAGGGAAGAGAGAAAAATGGATGCCCCGGAGGATGCCACAGTTCCTAGCCCAAATCCCCCTAACAATGCACTTCCAGGCAGTACCACAGCTGGGACCTCAAACGGTGGAACCGCCGCAGCACCCTTGCCTGTGGCCCGATCATGCCCATCTCTCTACCGTACATTCCGGGGGCTAAATGTTTGCCCCAGTATGACGGCCGGATGCCCTAGCTGGATTTAAAAAAAAAATGTAGCATTCTAGACATGTATGCAATGACTGGTAAACAGCGAGCCTCTGTGGTACTAGGACAGTTAACGGGTGCCGCAGAGGTGGAAGTAGAAACCTGGTCAGAGGAGGATCAGGAATCCGTCACTGTTATATTTGATAAACTTAAAGCTGTTTTCGAAAACCATACTGAGGCTGATTTAAGGATGAGGTTTTAAGGATGAGACTGACAGATACCATCAGAGACCATGCCATGCACCTACAGGAGGCGCTGTGGGCCCTCAAACAGGTCAGCCCAGCCAGTGTACAGGACGAAAATAGAATGTTGGTTGAACAATTTATTAGGGGATTGAGGTTACCAGAGGACAACAGAACAGTGCGCTGGTGGGCCTTTGATCACCCTGATGCAGACTTTGCTACTGTTAAAGACCTAGCCATTAGAGGGCTGCAACCCTTCGCAGTCCCTGACCCTGCTCCTCAACAATGGCAGAATAACCCTTCCTCAGCACCAGAGCCACCTTCATCTTCATCTGCTGCAGGGGTAAATGTGCAAACTGTAACACCAAGCAGGTTTGACAACCTGGGCTCGGAGGTGCGCCAGCTGAGCAAAGAAATGGCCTCCGTCATGAAAGCCTTACAGCTTAAAACAGAGACCAAGCCATCTGACAAGATTCTGTTAGCTGAGAGCCCAGAGGACGTCCCGTGGATGAAAGGAAGGATGAACTTGTCGCTCCATGGGAGGACCAACAATCGCTCTGGCTCTTCAGAGGACCCATCTGCTGCCATTGTGGCAAGCAAGGCCACTATGCAAAGTCTTGTCCTTTAAACCAGCAACTCCTGGGACCGCGGGCGAATCCCCAGGAATGAACTCATCAGGCCCACCAGACTGGTATGACAGGTATATTGGTGGACGGCCGTACTTGTCCATTGTCTACACCTGCCTTGGTGTATACCTACACCTGCCTTGCTGGACACGGGTTCGCAGGTGACCACTATACCACATATCCTTTACAAAAGATTTTGGTCTGATGCTGAACTGGAGCCACCAGACCCCAACCTTGTAATAAATGCTTCTAATGGTTTGCCACTTAAAATAGTGGGGTTAGAAAGGTACCAATAAAGGTGGGGAGGGTTGAATTACAAGACCAAGGACTCATAGTGGTTGAAACACACCCTAGTGTAAAGGATCCATACATAATTCTTGGTACAAATGTGACAGGTAATTGCTTGGGTGAAGTGTTGTTCTTACTTCAACAAATCGCAGATACTGAGTGCTTCAGAAGGAAATCAGAGCCCTCCAGCACCAACTACAGGTAAAACTGACCGGTGGAAAAATTGGTAGCGTACGGGTAACAGACCCAATTCCCACTGCGGTACTGCCAATGAGTGAAATGTTAATCTGGTGTCGAGCAGCAATAGGCTACAGAGGGCAGGACTACCAGGCAGTAGTAGAACCCATAATCTCAAAAAGTAGACCTACAATACTGGCAGCCAGAGTGGTGGTTCATGTACGCAAGGGAAGGGTGCCCATACAAATCTTGAACTGTGGGGAGGACGAAGTCAAATTACCCAGGTACTCTACTGTTGCCAAACTATATACCGTAGACAACAATGCCATACATTCAGTGGAACCTTTGACCTCACCTGACTCAGCGGAGGATAACTGTTCCAAAGAGCAGTTGAAGGATTGGTGCCAAGAGCTCTATGTAGGAACTGATAGCATCCCTTCACATCAAAAGCAAGGTGTCCACCAGTTGGTACAGGAGTATGAAACAGTGTTCAGTAAGCATCCACTTGATTTTGGGAGGATAAAGGGGGTACAACCTCACATACCCACAGGAAACCCTCCACCCATCAAAGAGCGATATAGGCCTATTCCTCCAGCTCATTATCAGCGTGCCAAAGAGATGTTAAAGGACATGAAGGACACAAGGGTCATAAGAGATAGTTGTAGCCCCTGGGCAGCTCCACTACTCCTAGTCAAAAAGAAAGACGGCAGCATGAGAATGTGTGTAGATTAGGGACAGGTCAATCGCATAACACTTAAGGATGCCTATCGACTCCCTCACATAGAAAAGTCACTTGCTGCACTGAAGTTTGCTAACTACTTTTCCACTCTGGATCTTACTAGTGGGTACTGGCAGGTCTCTGTTGCACCAGAAGACCGTGAGAAGACGGCGTTCACATCTCCTATGGGCTTATGTGAATTCAACAGCATGCTATTTGGACTCTGTAACGCACCTGGAACGTTCCAAATTGCATGAGAAACTGAAACTTGAAGACCATGTTACTCTACCTGGATGACATCATAGTGTATTCAAAGACCTATAAAGAGCACCTGACACACCTGGCTGAGGTGTTTGCAGCACTTCAGGATGAAGTTGAAACTGTCCAAATATCATCTGCTGAAGCCCAAGGTTCAGTACCTTGGACACGTAGTCAGCTCTGAAGGCGTGGCACCAGATCCTGACAAAGTTACCATCATCAAGGAATGGGCGGCACCAACCAACATTCGGGAAGTACGTCAGTTCTTGGGTCTGCTAGGGTACTACAGAAGATTCATCAAGGGCTACACTAAGATGGTAGCACCCTTGCAAGATCTCCTGGTAGGCCAGACCAAGAGAGGCAAGTCCAAAGGTCCTCTGTTTGAATGGGGCAAGGAATAAGAAGACTCCTTCAAGCAAATGAAAGAGGCCCTAACTGAAGAAGAGATCTTAGCCTATCCTGACTACAACCAACCATTCCTGCTGTATACAGATGCCAGTAATGTGGGGTTAGGAGCTGTCTTATCCCAGAGACAGCAAGGCAAGGAGAAGGTGATTGCCAGCAGAAGACTCCGTCCCACAGAAAGGAATCCTGAGAATTACAGTTCCTTCAAGATTGAATTCCTGGCCTTGGTCTGGGCCATCACAGAGAGGTTTAAATATTACCTAGCGTCCACCAAGATCACTGCCTTCACCGACAATAATCCTCTCACACACCTGGAAACTGCCAAACTGGGTGTCATGGAGCAACGCTGGATGGCCAGGTTGTCCAACTACCAGTTTACCATTAAGTACCGGGCAGGCCACAAGAACGCCAATGCAGATGCCTTGTCCCGGAGAAGATGTAGATGAACTAAAAGAGGTAGAGTTACCTGCTTTCCACCGTCACAGTGTATCTCAATGTGATCAAGCAAGCAGAAGACGTGGGGAGGTGAACATTAACCCGTTGCCTCACCATGGATGGAAAGATACACAGGACAGTGACCCGGCAATCAGTTTAGTCAAAGGAATGATTACCCAAGAATGTTCCCGTCTCAATCCAAATGCTTCATCAGAAGCAAGACGCCTATGGAACAAGAGAAGTAAATTATTCATCTACCAAGACAAGTTGTGCAGAAGGTACATCAATCCCAGAGCTCATGACATGGTCTGGCAGATAGTGATTCCAAAGAAAGATGTCAAAATGGTGTTAGATGCTTATCACAACCAAGCAGGACACTTTGGCTGAAAGAAGCTTGAAATGTTGCTGAGAGGTCGATTCTACTGGGTTGGCATGAGAGGAACCATAGAGTGATGGTGTAAAAAATGTGGACCATGCAGCTTGAGGAGAAAAGATCGGGAAATTCAGAAAGCTCCATTACAACCAATTGTCACTACACAACCACTGGAGATAGTAGCATTGGACCATGTGAAGCTTACGCCCAACAGGTCAGGTTACACCTATGCCCTAACCATGATGGACCACTACTCCTGATTTCTCGTGGTAGCCCCAGTAAAGGACTTAACTGCAGAGACAGCAGCAAAAACCTTCCAAACCTATTTCTGTAGATCGCACAGTTACCAAAACGAGTATTGACTGATCATGGCTCTTCATTCGAAACTGAAATCTTTCAAGAGTTTTGTAACCTATACGGATATAAAAAGATCAGAACAACACCTTACCATCCTCAAACCACTGGTATTTGCGAGAAAATGAACAACATTGTCATGGATATGCTGAAAACTTTGCCGTTAGAAGAAAGAAATCAATGGCCAGAGAAGTTGCCTGACTTTGTGGACATGTATAACAATATACCTGTCAGTTCCACTAACTGTACACCAGCATACCTTATGAGAGCAAGACCAGGAAGATTACCTGTAGATCTCGAAATGGGAACAATCGTACCAGAAGCAGATTCATATGAAACAGACTGGAATACCCAATGCCAAGAACAGTACAAAAGGGTACAAGCTTGTGTAGCAAGATTAAAACAAATCAGAGAAAAACAAGAAATAGGTTACAATAAGAATGCTCAAGCAGAACATTTAACACCTGGAGAAATCATATTAAAAAGAAAAAGAAGAACCCATAAACTGGATGATCAGTGGGAACAAGAACCCTATACTGTGTTACAGTCCAACTTTGATAACAGTAAAACTTGCATCATCAGCAAGGATGCAGGTAAAACCACTGCAACAATCTCAAGAGACCATCTCAAAATATGCCCAGAACAATTGAAACCTCAAGGAAGAGAAATGTCTTTTGAATTTTCAAAGGAGAAAAGGAAAAAAGGTAATTCATACAGTACTAGGAGACTTTCCAGAAGACTAGCCTCAAGGTGAAGGAGCAGTAATAGTACCTCTAATACATTTCTTTCAACCACCAGAACAAAGAGGTACAGAAGAACCAGTCCAGAATTGGGAAGAACCACCCGTGTAGCAGAACCAGAGGATCCTGCAATCGGTACACTTGCCAGTCCCATAGAAAGACTAAGACAATATTACAACATCCTAGAAACACATAGATCTACTCGCAGATTAATGAAAGTACAAACACTAACTAGAAGTAGACAATATCGACACGCCAGTACTACGCAGGTCTATCTGTAGTAATTGTGGTCAACCACTACTCAGATATAGAGAGTAAGGTGAGGTAAATTGTAAAATGTAAATATGTGTTTAAAGTGTACATTAAATGTGAATATTAGTGTACAGAAGGGTGGAGGAACTGGGCCCAGCCCCATGCTCATTGAGTTAGGTAGAGAAAGAGCCTGGGGTGGAGAAGGGGTACCAGGTCTCCTAAGCAAAGACACCCATAGGGAAAATGTTTACCAAATGTTTATACCTTTTAATTGAAAATTTTACAAGAACTTAAACCCGTTTGAAACCTTGGAGCTTGCAGAGACTTTACTGTATAGAATCTTAACATTTTCCCTGGATTATTCCCAACTTCATTTAAAAATGGACCAAAGTCATAGGACTGGTTGTGACAAACTCACTTTTTACAGCCTGCGGCAGATGGACTAGCACCGTGTGGACTTCACCTTGTTTTTCGTTATTTTTCAGTGGTTTTTGTAATGTTGAGCTTGGTGTAGGTGGTTCAGGTAAGTTTCTGCGTTGCCTTAGTCTCACTACTGAGCTAGCAGGTGTACCGATTGCAGCATCCTCAGATTCTCTAGCAACGGGGTGGCTACTTAATCTCAGGTTGTGCATTCAGTCAGTGCCTGGGCAATCTTCTGTGCTCTTTGAGTGCCTGTCCAGGTCTGGCTGTGCTGCAGTATTCTACCTATGCACTGACATTAACACCTTTGTTTTGTATTCTTGCAGAGGGATCCTGTCCAGCCTCTCCACTCTGGTCCCAAGACTTCACCAGCAGTTCTCCGGAGGATCCCCTCTCCACTCTTGCCTTCCTTCCTTGTATACTGTGAGTTCTTGGAGTCGGTTAACAGGCTCCGGGGTTATCCTTCCTCTCACTGCAGGTCTGCGTCAAATCCCTGTATAGGGGTCACCGTCGCAGGGCTCCATGGGAGGTTTCTGGTGGCTCTGACCCTGTGGCCCTCTTCAGGGGTGCCGTATCTTTTGCATTTGTTTTTGTCTGTAATAAAACCCCTTAACCTGCTTTCAGTCTCCCGAGAGTTTCTGGTATCAGCATCCAGAGATTCTGTGGTCCATGTGGGTCCCCTGGTCCATTCCGCCTGTGCTGGCGTGACAGATTTTGCCCAGGCCATGGACCCCACCAAAACTAGATTCGACGCTTAAAGGGAGCTGGCTAGCCTCCGTCAGAGCCAGGAGCAGGTGGTTGCTTTTATGCGCAACCTAGAGACCCGTTTAGGATCTCTGCAGGTGGCCGACCCCTCATTGTCTTCCCATATTTCAGGTCTCCACCAGGAGCTGGACCGTCAGGGAGAGATGCAAGCCCAGATGCTCAACAACGTGACATCAGTGGAGCAACGACTCACGGCTATGCAGAGGGCGCCACCCCCTCAGGTCGCAGTACCTGCACCGGTTCCCGGAGCCATAGGAGGCGCCACCTCTTCTCCTCGCCTCTGCAAACCCACCAGGTATTTCCAGGGATCCAAAGTTGTGTCGGGGGTTCCTCAACCAATGCCAGCTGCATTTCAAATTACTACTGCACCAATACCCCACGGACGTGGCAAAGGTGGCCTTTCTGGCTTCACATTTGGAGGGCAAGGCTTTGGCCTGGTTCAACACGCTATTGGAAAGAGAGGATCCGATAGTATCCAACCTTCGGGCTTTCCTGGATACCTTCAGTAAAATCTTTGATGAACCTGGCCGGATAGCATCTGCGACCGAGGCAATCTTCAGTTTGCAACAAGGTACTTTGTCCGTAGGCCAATACGCTATTCAGTTCCGTACTTTGGCTTTGGAGCATCGGTGGGCCGATGACCACTGATCGTAGTCTTCCGGCGAGGGTTGTCTGGTCACCTCCAGGACGAACTGGCTGTTCGGGATCTGCCTGGTACCTTGGACGAATTCATTTCCCTTGCCGTCCGGATTGATCGTCGTCTGCAGGAAAGGACGAAAGAGAGGACCCAGGAGAGAAGACCGCTTCGCTTGGCTCCCTCCTTCCAGAAGCCTCTCCTACCGTTCCCTCTTCTTCTGTCGTCAGTCACGAGCCTATGGAGGTGGATCGTCTCCGACTGAGTCCCCGAGAGCGTGAGGAGAGAGTCGCTCGAAGACTATGTCTTTACTGCGGGGGATCCGACCACTTCCGCCGGCAATACCCCAAGAGGCCAGAAAACTCCTCCACCTAGGACAGGTAAGAGAGGCCATCCTAGGTGAGAGTGCTTCCTCTCTACCCCTAACTATTTCCATACAGGTCAAAGTTGGAGAGAGACGGTTCTCTGAGTTGGCGTACCTGGATTCCGGATCGGCAGGTAATTTCAATCAACGTGATGTGGCGCTGCATTACGGCATTCCCGTACGTCCCTTGCAGCATCCCCGTATCATCACCTCTGTCGACGGAAGACCCCTGCGGGACTCCGTTGAGTGAGTCGCGGATGAAGTAGAACTGCAGATCAGGGCCCTCCATACTGAGAAGATCGTCTTTAACGTATTACCTACGCTTTCTCCCCCGTTCATGCTAGGTCTGCCATGGCTAGTACGCATGAGCCAGTCATTGACTGCGAACAGGGGAGATCCAGCGTTGGGGTCCAGCTTGCCATAGCCGCTGCCTGCTGTCCGTCCGTCCTGCCCGCCTACCTCCCTCTCCTTCGTCCATGCCTGGATTTCCGTCAGCCTATTGGGCCTACGCTGATGTGTTCGACAAACGAGAAGCAGAGACCCTACCCCCGCACAGACCATATGACTGTCCTATCGAGCTGGTTCCCGGGGCTCCCTACTGGTCGCATCTACCCGTTGTCTCCAGCTGAGACCCAGGCTATGTCGGAGTACATCACGGACAGTCTGGCACGGGGATTCATCCAGAAATCTTCATCTCCAGTTGGTGCTGGATTCTTCTTTGTCAAGAAGAAGGATGGGTCTCTGCGACCTTGCATTGACTATCGAGGTTTGAACACCATCACGGTAAAGAACAAATCTCCTCTGCCTCTTATTCCAGACCTCTTCGATCAACTCCGCGGATCCCGGATCTTCACCAAGTTGGATCTGCGAGGGGCATACAATCTCGTCTGCATTCGTGCCGGTGATGAATGGAAGACGGCATTCAATACCCGTGACGGACATTACGAATACCGAGTAATGCCTTTTAGACTAAGCAATGCACCCGCAGTGTTCCAAGAATTCGTGAACGATGTCTTCTGAGACCTTCTGTACGTCTGCGTGGTCGTCTACCTTGATGACATCCTGGTGTTCTCTCCTGATCTGCCTATTCACTGAAGAGACGTCCGGCAAGTTCTTCTTCACCTACAGGAGAACCGATTGTACGCCAAATACGAGAAATGTCTCTTTGAGCGGTCCTCCTTGCCCTTCCTGGGTTACGTCATCTCTGATTCCGGCCTTGAAATGGATCCGGAGAAGGTGTCCGCTGTCATGAAGTGGCCTCGTCCTGGATTCCCCGTTGTTCCAGCCTGGAGACAAGGTATGGCTCTCCTCCAAATACGTTCGCCTTAAAGTTCCATCATACAAGTTCGCTCCGCGGTTCATCGGACCCTTTGAAGTCCTCCGACGGTTAAACGAGGTATCCTACCAATTGAGACTGCCTTCTTCCTTGCGAATTCACAATTCTTTCCACTGTTCTCTCCTTAAGTCAGTGGTACTCAACCGCTTCTCTCAGGATCCGGGTGTGCATCCTCCTCCTGTACTTGGTCGACTGGAAGGGCTTTGGTCCTGAGGAGAGGTCCTGGATGCTGGAGGAGGACGTCCGGCTCCTCGTCTCCTCCGGCGTTTTCACGCCCGTCTTCAGCAGGGGGGGCGTGGGGAGGGGGGTACTGTCACTGTCCCCTCCGGGTCTGCGCCTGCAGCTGCTCCCTCGGTGCCTGCCTCTGCATCCCTCACTCACCGGCTGCTCCGGGGGTCTCGCTCTGTGTGCCTCCGCCGTGCTGCCTCTGTCTGCACGCCTCCGGTCCCCTCTTCTGCTGTGGCTGCTACCAGCTCTTCCTTGTCCTCCTGGTTTCGTGGTAGGTCGCATAGGGTGCGTGTCCGCGCTTGTGCACATTATTAAAGGGCCAGTGCACCCAATTTCCTGTCATCCCTCTCAGCCAATCGCTGCTGAGGGGTGGCTACTTAATCTCAGGTTGGACATTCAGTCAGTATTCTACCTATGCACTGACATTTACACCTTTGTTTTGTATTCTTGCAGAGGGATCCTGTCCAGCCTCTCCACTCCGGTCCCAAGACTTCACCAGCAGTTCTCCGGAGGATCCCCTCTCCACTCTTGCCTTCCTTCCTTGTATACTGTGAGTTCTTGGAGTCGGTTAACAGGCTCGGGGTCATCCGTCCTCTCACTGCAGGTCTCCGTCAAATCCTGTATAGGGGTCACTGTCGCAGGGCTCCGTGGGAGGTTTCTGGTGGCTCTGACCCTGTGGCCCTCTTCAGGGGTGCCGTATCTTTTGCATTTGTTTTTGTTTGTAATAAAACCCTTAACCTGATTTCAGTCTCCCGAATGTTTCTGGTATCGGCATCCACAGATTCTGTGGTCCAGTGGGTCCCCCGGTCCATTCCGCCTGTGCTGGCGTGACAGACACTTAAGGTGATCTCTGGATACAGTTTGTCTGTTTTTTCCTCCATCTTTACTGATGATACAGATTTTGCTATTGTCATTACTAGAGTATAATAAGACATAGGGTTGGCTTTCCCACTTATCATCTAACTTATGGCGAGTTATTTTTCTTTTGAGGACCATACTTCCAGGTGGTATTGGTTCTGCTGGAGCATGCTTGTTGTAATCTCTTTCTTGTTTTGCACGGGACTTCTCCAGGTTATTCTCAACACTTTGTAGATCTCTTTGGTACTGTTCTTGTCGATGGATTTTCCAGTTTGAAATGGTCTGATCTGCTTCAGGATATACTACACCGAGTTCTAAGTCTACGGGTGATTTTTCTGTACGAGCTCTCATCAGATATGCTGGTGTATTGGTGGAACTTACTGGAATGTGGTTGTACATGTCAATTAAGTCAGGCAATTTTTCTGGCTATTGATTTCTTTCTTCCAATGGGACGATTTTCAGCATGTCAATGACGATATTATTCATTTTCTCACAGAGTCCATTAGTTTGAGGATGATACGGGTCGTTCTGATCTTTTTGCACCCATGCATCTGGCAAAACTCTTGAAAGATCTCTGCTTCGAATGCTGGTCCTTGATCGGTTAGAATACGTTCTGGATATCCTAACGGTCTGCAGAAGACTTTTTGAAAGGTTTTAGCAGCAGTTGCAGATGTCAAATCTTTTATAGGTGCAACCATTAAAAATCTTGAATAATGGTCCACCATTGTCAAGGCGTATGTAAAGCCAGATCTGCTTGGAGTCAGTTTTACATGGTCCAAGGCGACTAATTCCAGGGGCTGCTTGATTACGATGGGATGAAGCGAAGCTTTCTGGCTCTGTACATCTTTTCTTCTCAAGGTACAGGCTTGACAATCTTTGCACCATTTTTCTATGGATGACCGCATACTGGGCCAGAGGAATCTGTCTTTCAGTAGCACTTCTAGCTTCTTCCATCCGAAATGACCAGTTTTGTTGTGGTAGGCATTTAAGACCACGGGGATATCTGATTTTGGAACGATGATCTGCCATGCCATTTCATGCGTTCTTAGATTTATGTACCGCCGGCACAATTTATCTTGAAACTGGAAAGTTTACCTCGCTCATTCCACAGATGTTTGGCATCAGACGGAGGGTTTGCAGGCAGCTTCGCTGACTCTTGTGCGATCAGTTGCATGATTAGACCGACAGCCTGGTCTCGGTCCTGCACCTTTCCCCAGTCGAAGTGAGGTAATAGGTTCGTCACTTCTGTAGAGAAGTTTTGACAGGTCTGCTGGCATTGGGTTACTCTTACATGATGGAAGGCAGGTAACTCCACTTCTTCCAGGACGTCTTCATCTACACCCTCTTCTGATAAGTGAAGTATCCTGGATAGAGCTTCCGCATTTCCGTTCTGGTGCCCAGCCGGTACTTGATGGTGAATTGATAGTTGGAGAGTCTGGCCATTCATCTCTGCTCCATGGCTCCCAACTTTGCAGTTTCCAGGTGGGTGAGCGGATTGTTATCCGTGTAGGCAGTGAATTTGCTAGAGGCTAGATAGTGTTTAAACCTCTCGGTGATGGCCCAGACCAAGGCCAGGAATTCCAGCTTGAAAGAACTGTAATTTTCTGGGTTCCTCTCCGTGGGTCGCAGTTTTTGGCTTGCGTAGGCTTTACCCTCTCCTTGCCGTCTTGGTTTTGAGAAAGGACGGCTCCGAGTCCCACATTGCTGGCATCTGTATACAACAAGAATGGTAGGTTGTTGTCCGAGTAAGCTAGGATTTCTTCTCCTGTCAGGGCTTCTTTCATCATCTGGAACATTCCCCTTGTTCCTTACCCATCTCCACGGAGAATCCTTTGCCTTGCCCTTCATGGGTTGGCCTACTAGGAGGTCTTGCAGAGGAGCAGCCTTTTGGTGTACTCCTTGATGAACCTTCGGTAGTAGCCCACCAAACCCAAGAATTGCCGTACCTCCTTGATGGTTTTGGGTTCCAGCCATTCTCTGATTGCTGTCACCTTGTCTGGATCAGGGGCCATGCCTTCAGCACTGACTATGTGTCCAGGTATTGTACTCTTAGCTTTAACAGGTGGCATTTTGATGGTTTTAGCTTCATCCCATATTTGGTCAGAGCTTCAAACACCTCTCCTAGATGGGCGACATGTTCTTCGTAGGTCTTGGAGTACCAGATAACGTCATCCAGGTAGAGCAGTACCGTCTCAAAGTTTTTATGCCCCAGGCATAACAGAGGAGTGGTGTCACTTCCGACATGGAGCTGCTGGCACTAGTCCTCCAGTGGCCCAATTGTTTGATCAGGTTTTGCCCCTTTTTCATGGGGTTCAGGTTGCACTGCTTGGATCTCGTTGTTACTGACTGTGTATAATATGGCAACGGTGGTATACCTGGGTAATTTAACCTCTTCACTGCCACAATTTAAGATGCGAATAGGTACTCTCCCATTGTGTGCATCGACCACCCACCTGGCTGTCAACAGCGTAGGTCTGTGCTCTGTGCTAACGGGCTCCACTAACGCTTGATAGTCCTGCCCTCTCAGACCTATAGCTACTCGGCACCAAATAATCATTTCTCTCATTGGGGGTATCACAATAAGTATCGGGTTTGTCACCTGTGCTGTACCAATTTCACCACCTGTAATTGTTACCTGTTGTTGGTGGAGGATGGCTCTGATCTCTCGTTGGATAACCTTCCTCTGACCAGGTCTGGCAGTTTCAGCAATCTGTTGAAGCAAAGACAAAACTTCCTCCATGCAATTGCTAACAACATTTGTACCCAGTATAACATAAGGATCATTTGCATTACTGGCTTCTGCTACTACAAGGACCCCTTGGTTCTGCAATTCCACCCTCCCCACCTTTATGGGCACTTCTCTAACCCCCATCACAGTAATTGGTTCCCCATTTGCTGCATGAAGGAAAAGGTTTATTTCAGGCTGTTTCAGTTCTGCATCAGCCCAATACTTTTTAGAAAGGATATAGGGTATGGTGGTCACCTGTGACCCGGTGTCCAGTAGAGCAGGCGTCGGGATGCCATCCAGTACAATGGACAGAAACGGCCTCTGTCCGATGAAGGTCTTGTACCAGGTGGCTGGGCCCTGATGATCTAGTCCTGGGGTTTGGCTCCGGTCCCTAGGGACCGCCCGTTTAACCTTCCTAGCGGTATTCCCGAGCCTGACTCGGGGTTAACATTCACTGCCAGAAGCGGTAACCCCGAGTCAAGCTCGGGATTTCCCGCGGTCGCGGCAGATGCGGTGAAAAAAACGCATTTGCCGCGATTGCCGCATAGAGCCAGCACTTGCGGCGCGGTTGCGGTAATCGCCATAGTAAGTATAGGGATAGTAAGTATAGGGGGACTTGCGGCAGGTGCGGCAAGTGCGGTTTTGCACTTGCGGCAGGTGCGGCCGTGAAAAAAACCGCATCTGCCACGATTGCCGCATAGCGCCGCACTTGCGGCGCGGTTGCGGTAATCCCATAGTAAGTATAGGGGGACTTGCGGCAGGTGCGGCAAGTGCGGTTTTGCACTTGCGGCAGGTGTGGCCGGGGAAAAAAAACGCGACTGACCACGGTTTTTTCGCAGCCGCACCTGCCGCAAGTGCAAAACCACACTTGCCGCACCTGCCGCAAGTCCCCCTATACTTACTATGGCGATTACCGCAACCGCGCCGCAAGTGCAGCAGTTATGCGGTGGCTATGCGGCAATCGCGGCAGATTGTTTTTTTTCACCGCATCTGCCGCAATTTCAAAAAAACGCTAGTGTGAAAGTACCCTTAGTACAAAATTCCAGACATAATCATACCGCCAGGTATAAGATTATTGATTATTGAATAAAATTATATTATTTATTTAATTATAATTCATGATTTTATGTTTCAAACTTTATCACATCTGAGAGGTCTACTAGAGTCTTCTTTGATCAGGTAATTACTAAGAACTGCAGGCCGACAGTACATAACACCAAATTTCCATACAAAAAAATGGTACCGCTTTTAGCACAAAATTCCTGACATAATCATACCGTCAGGGAGGTTAAAGGACAGCGCCTGGCGAGGTGACCGGTGCGGTTACAGTTGCGGCAGATGGGCTCCCAGTGGAGCTGCAGCGGTCAGTGGCTTTTCCGCCATAGGCTGTAGCTTGCTTCCCTCGCATCCAGGGGACGTCATCTGGGCTGTCGGCAAGTTGGATCAGAGGCTGAAGCTTGGCTTGGGGTCTTGGTGCTGGCTGCTGGTTCTTCTGTAACTGCATAGCATCCATTAACTTGGAGATGTTTTTATTCATCTCGCGCATCTCAGCACGTATTTCAGCCCGCAGGGAGTCATATTTGTTAGGCTGAGCAGATTGTTCATTGTGCGTGGCTGCAGTCTTGGATACTGGTTTGGGAATAGCCTGCACCTCACCGTCGCACCACCATTTAATTGCAGTTTCATGGGTCTCTACCGACTTTAACCCTTTGATGGCCATTTCTTTCAAGGTGTTAAAATCAGCATCGGGATTCTGTTCGTGACGCCAGAAAGAGCCGTGTTGCGCCCCAGGGCATGGGGTACCCGGGTATCAGGCGGCAGTGAGGGGGTTAACTTTGTCACGGGGAATGGTGGCCGCGCCTGATCCCGTATCCTGGGAAGCGGTGCTCTTGAAAAGGGGATTTACAGGGATTATGTACAAGTTAGTCATGATGCCACCTGCAGTATATGGTGAGGGATCACCAGAGCCGCTACAGTCCTCCGGAGGTTGGTGGGATTGCGGCAGTGATGGTATAGTCCTTTGCAGGCAGGACTGGGACCTCTGGGGCAGCGTAGTGAGGTGAACATGTTGTAGTAGAGCTGAGATGGTGGAGGGAGAGTAAGAATAGTCTGTAGAGGGGCACGGTGAGGGAGAGGAAAGGATGTACACACACAGAAGAAGTCTCTTTACCTTTTTTACTGATGTTATTCAGGTAAATCATCCAGGGCACTGACGGGTAACCGGGCTGCACAGTAGGCTCCCACAGCAAGTGGGTATAAGGATTCCTTACTTTGTGAATTTTGCTGAAGCACAGTTTATTATATCCTGACTTGCCTCCACTCTCTTCCTTCATCTGTATCTCCTTCTCCTCCTGTGTGGTCTCCGGGACGACCTTCTCTGGGCACTGCAGTGGCCTGCTGTTCCTGGCTACCTCTCTTTAACTCTCTCAGGAGACCGGGTAGCTGAAGCTTTCTCGGTGCCAAGGGGTTTTCTGTGGGCCTGTAGTTCTCCCACCGATGCGGATCCCCAATATTCGGCTTCTCTGGAACGAACTCCCAACTTGAACTACTTGTCCCTTGCTTCTACTTCTGCTCTGAGCTCCCTGCCTTCAGTCCCACTTAGGCTTGTGGGAAGCTGAAGGGCCACTCTGGGTCACTGTCTCGGGCCTACTCGCAACACCGAACACCATGACTTCCCTGCAGCTCTTCTAGAGTCTGCACACACTCTGACTAGCTCCTTCCCAGCAGCAGTATATATAGGGGATCTTGCCTAAGGGCAGCAAGTTGAGCTCCCCCTACTGTGCCAAGGTGGAAGGTGTTGTTCGTAGTAAGTATCTGCTGTTGAAACCCAGCTGTGCATTAGAGATATCTGTGGTTACCTGCAGGGCGCCACACCAGGACATGCAGAAATCCCTGAAGTAGCGGCAATCCAGAGAAGGTTCTCACCAATTACTACAGAAGGGAAAGACGTACAGGAGGCCAGACCAGGTTCTAAGCATGTCAGTGCTTCAAGACAAAGTAAGACAGGAACGAGGAGGCTTTATAAATCACTCGCTGTGGAAATCCTGAAGTGTCTCCAACACCACCTGGAGTTTACCCTGGACAGTGCCGGTTTGTCATCAGTAAAGTTATGGAGAACTACTTCCAGTGTGTGTGTCTGTTATTACAGCCCTGATCCTGTCCTGTCTAGAGACTGTTAATAATGCCTGCCTGCAGAGTCACAACCCTGTACCTATGCTCCATTCCCTCATCACTGCCCTGGGGGGCCCCGCTATAACACCCAGCTGCCCATCCATCACCCCGGAGGTCTGTCGCAGCGCTGGTGCCTTCACCAGACTCCATAGGTGGCATCACGAACAATTCAATCCATTGTATTATTTTATTCCAACACTCCACCAGGGCCACAGACTCGGCATCGACCACCAGTGACAACTCCCTCCAACAACGTCCGAGATCTGAGTACCCCTGCCTGGGTGAGTCACATACCCTTGTCACTGAACATTATTTAACCTTGAAATACTAAGCCTGGCCTTGTTCCATGCATCCATAGTGTGCCATTCTAAGTTTGTTGAACCAAACTTTGAAAGGTTCGCTCATCTCTAGCGGTGAGTGTATGGACAATTGGACATACATGTTGTGTGGAGTGTAGGGGCACAAGTAACATTACAAATACATTCTTACACCCTCTCTTTTCCAGGCCAGAAATACATCTTTTCAGAAGAAGAGGAGCACTAATATTCTCCCAGGGCTCCCATGTTCTTTCCTCAGGATCAAAAGTCATGCGTCGGTGTTCCTGTCTCATGAAGGCAGAGTTGCTTGTGGCATCAGATGTCCCCTAATAGTTTTCTAAATCATATAAAGACTTACAAAT
The DNA here is from genome assembly GCA_033576535.1 of Allobates femoralis. Taxonomy (NCBI): domain Eukaryota; kingdom Metazoa; phylum Chordata; class Amphibia; order Anura; family Aromobatidae; genus Allobates; species Allobates femoralis. The sequence continues at coordinate 391,342,578 of JARQOC010000003.1, forward strand.
GCCCCTTCCCCCTTCATTATGTAGTAATGTCTCCATCCTAGTTTTTATGTGCTCATCCTGGTATATATGGGTCCAAACTGATATATATGTCCCTATCCTGCTATATATGGGCTCATCCTGTAATATATGTCTCCATCCTGGAATATATGGACCCATAATAGTATATATGTCCTCATCCTGGTATATCTGTCCCACCCTGATATATGGTCCCTATCCTGGTATACATGGCCCTCATTCTGGTATATATGGTCCACATCCTGGTGTATATGTCCCTTATCATGGTCCCATCCTGGTATACATGGTCTCCATCCTGGCATATATGGTCCATATAGTATCCATCCTGGTATATATGTTCCCCATCATGGGTCCATCCTAGTATTTATGGCCCCCATCCTTGTGTATAGGTCTCTCATCCTAGTATACATGGTTCCCATACTTGTAATGTCTCTGTTCTGTCTCTAACACATAATTATACCAAAAACATTCTACTCCCCTTTCCTCCACTCCCACATCACCCGGTGTCCTCTATAGCCAGTGTGCAGTAGCTAGCAGCTGACATCGGAGTGCACACCATGGCGGATAACTATGTAAAAGGGAGAGAAGAGCCTCTGTATAAGGATGCGCACAACCAATATGCTGGTAAGAATACAACTTTATTTGTGCATAAGGGACTATTGATGGTTTAAAAACAATTAAAATACAAACACCATTTGCCTCACACAAAATGGTCGCAGTTACCAGAACTGACGAAGCCACTACGGTTGCAATACGCGTTGGGCTCTTCCCCGCTGCCCACACACCAGATGCTGCACATGGGTATTGTATCACCGTGAGCCTCCGGCTCCCAGAGCACGCTCACCACCATGATGCATGCTGCCCTACTACTGTAGCTCATGGACCTGTGGGTTCCCCCCTTTTAATTGAATCACCTTACAGGGCCTGTATGTATAACTGCTCCTTCCTCTATATGAACCTACTCTAGGAAGTTATAATTGATGTTCTTACTGTGAGCTATGTACTGCCTTGTACCACACTGAATTGTACAATGCTGTGCAAATTAATTGGGACAAAGCAAGTTTTTCTTGGATTAATTTTACTATTTCTGATAAGTTATCAGTTCTTGGTGTTGTTTTCCTTTTTCTTCCACATTTAACTTTTCGTTTTGGAGAAAACGATCCAGTTTCATTGTAGTGCGAATTATTCTTGAAACGGTAGATTTTCCAATACCAACGGTGGAAGCGATTTCTCTTACAGTCTGACTTGTATGTTCATTAAGAGTAATAATTCTAGACCTCTTCCGTGGAGTAACATCCATTTTTACAGGCACGAATCACACTGAGAGAAAAAGTACACTAAACCACTCCTCACAGAAACAAGCTCTCAATTGAAGCTGAGGGGGCAGATAGCTGTTATTTTCTGACTAAAACCAGTCAAACCCCATTTTGTTACTCAAGGTTGTACACTCACACCTGTTCAAAGCAGTTAAAACTGGTTTAAATCACTGACTGGTAACCCCAACTTACGATTTTACTTACAAAAATGCTTTTCCCAATTAATTTGCACAGCACTGTGTATGGCGCATGAGCTGTCTATCATAGACTATTGGGCTTAAGGAGGCTCAACCTTATAGGGTGTTTATAGGGTGTACTTGGATAACTTTTAGGAGCTTTGTTTGATGTTTGGCTATTGATCCATGTAACGGACGCGTTACTGAATATACTCCATCTAATCAAGCGGTATTTAACTGAATTGATTAAATAAACCATAATCAACAGCATTCGGGGATGATATTGGTTGCATGCTTTCAGGATTCTATTACCTAAAGGTTTATGTGTACTCTGTCCAAACCTACCCTACCAAGTGTCTCCCCGTTGCTTTTATGTTGCTATTTTATGGGTTAATTTCTCGCAAATAGTGCATGATCAAACATGGTTACTATGTATTATGATTACTGCACCTGTTAACACTGTACTTGTTGACCCCTATACGCTGTACAATATCCCCCACTATCGGGGTTCTGGTAACTGCGACCATTTTGTGTGAGGCAAACGGTGTTTGTATTTTAATTGTTTTAAACCATCAAGAGTTCCTTTCCCTTATACACAAATAAAGTTGTATACGGTACTTCACCAGCATATTGGTTGTGCGCATCCTTATACAGAGGCTCTTCTCTTCCTTTTACATAGTTATCCTGCTTCTGTGTTGCAGCACCCACCACTACCTCAACCAGGCAGTGCACCCCCAATCTTCTTTATGACGCGCCCCAAGGCTCGGGTACTCGGCTCTCGGGCTCTCTTCAGTCCGGGAAGTCACAGGTGGCCATCCCAAAGCCGTGGCCCTGGGGGTCAGCTGAATAAGGGTAATATTTATTTACAGGGGATTATATTTACAAGGTTTGTCTTCGTGACGCCACCTGCTGATTCTGGTGATGCTCACCAGCGCCGCTATAGTCCTCCGGTAGTCGGTGGTATTGCGCCTTAGATGGAATGGTCCACGCAGGCGGAACTGGACCACCGGGGCAGCGATTCTGTAATAAAACACTTTATATAGAAAGGATGCAGCAGAGTCGGAACTTCACTTCACCGGATAACTTTACTTGAAAAACATTCATTCAGCAATACAGTCTTTCAGCAATTATTGGTGTTGAAATGGAAAATGCTCTGGATGCTGCAGTTGGGATTTCTAGCTGTAGATGGAACCCTCTTTTATGTTCCTTTCTTTTCCTTCCTCTTGTTCCCAGTACTGTGAAGCCTGATCGCTTATAGACAATCTGACCTCCTGCTGCTTGCTCTATTCTCCTCTCCCTTTTACCCTTCGGGTTAACCTTCTGTTGAATGCCGCAGTCGCCCACTGCGGTTCTGATTCCCCTTTTGGGGGGTCTTTGAGAGTCAGGGCCATATTTATAATATCCCTGTTTAACGGATTTTCTGTGAGCCTTGAAGGATCTCACAGTTGCGGGCTCTGGTACCCGGTTTAATTCCTGTGGGGCAAACTCTTCCGTTACTCACTTTCCAATTCGAGTGAACTCTGCCTCTCTGAGTTTCCTCTTTCTCTTTCTTTCTGTTTCTTGGAATCCTTGCTTTCTGGGGCCGCTAAACCGAGGTGGCCCTCCTTGCTCCTTCAAGCTGGCTGCCTGGCTCCTTCCACACTTCCTCCGACTCTCCTGACTGACTGACTGAGCGACTGACTAGTTCCCCCTAGAGGTCATTACATTTCCTCCTGGGGTCCCTCCCACCCACTATTCTAGCGTGTGAGTGCTGCTCTAGGGTTCCATCTAGTGACCATAGTCCCAACTGCAGTGGAGTACTACACCGCTTTTCTGGGTGCAGTACCCTTTTGTGGCACCTACGTAGTGGGGAGTCACATTTACCATGGCGGATAACATCGCTATAATGCGCTGACCCCAGTCACAGTACAGCCAATGTTAGTTGCAAGCTAATGTTTGGCTGGCAGCATGTATCTCAGTCCAGGGACCTGACGGGACGTAATGCATTACAGCTGGATGTGTATCCTCGGACACATATCCAGCTGAAGCAGGTGCTGAGGACGACAGACCCCTGTACCCCCGGGCCCAATCGCAGCCCCTGCGACCATGATCATTACGTCCCTGTCTCTGACAATGTGACGTCAATGGAAGCTGCAGAATCGCCAGCAAGGGCAGTCCGTGAATGCTCTGAGCCTGCAGAGATTGGCGCCATGGGTACAATGGGCAGGTACATAGCAACAGCCTTCCTGTTAACTCTTAAGACCCAGTTACACACACAGATAATTGTGCAGAGATTGTTCGCAGATCACTGGTTGCAGTGAAATCATGGACACATTATTCCATTTGTACACAGCCACAAAATGGAACAATGTGTCCATGATTTCACTGCAACCAGAGATCTGCAAACAATGTCTGCACAATTATCTGTGTGTGCAACTGGGTCTTTAGGTCCATAGTAAAACTTTAATATAATCCTGGATAAACCCTTTAATGTTGAGATTGCCTAGAAGTTGATAACACCTAGGAATCGATTTCCTGAAGATGTAGATGACAGACACAGCGAAATGCTAAACTTTTCTTTGGTAACTTTTGAGAAATGCTACTTAGAAAGGCTTGTGATATTCAACAAAACAGATAGATGGCAGCACTCACCGGTCTCCAGGATCAATCCTTTATTTTCGATAAATACCATTAAAACAGCAAAATGCATGTTCAGGGGTGCAGGGGGGAGGATGGATATTCCCCTAAAAAAAGCAACGGGCCATTTCACGCCGCACTCGGGCGCTTCTCCAGGCTATGACACATCAAAGCATAATCCTGCCTTCCTTTTAAAACCCCCACCCAGCAAGCATGTTAACCCTTGCTGTACTCTCACAGAAATATCATAACTTGCAAGATATGGGGACGATGTAAGCACACTTCTAAGCATTGCTGGTAATAATGAGCTAATAAACGTACAAAATCAAAGGAGTGAGGAACGGCCATTCATGGGTGGCTTGAGATCAGATTTCTGTCCACCGACTGTGCAAGGTAATGTAATAGACTTGTTCCAGGAACAAGTAGCGAGGGATGTAGAATCTTTGATATATAATAAGACCACCGATAATCTCACCAGAGGGGAGAAAAAAGCCCTAAAAGAACTCAGCTCCTGGGAAGATGTGGTAGTGCGTATGGTATTTATCTAAAACTAGCTGTGAGCCCGATGCAAATGCATCGGGATTCTAGAACGTGCATTAATTTGATTATAGTAGATAGCTATTTTTTATTTTATTATTTATTTTGTTTTTTTTTTTTACTATTTTTATTATTATTAAATTTATTTATTATTTGTTATTTTAAGTGAATTTATTTGTATTAAAATTATTTTATTTTATTTAAAAACCGCATCTGCGGCGCGGTTGCGGTAATCCCCATACAAAGTATAGGGGGACTTGCGGCAGGTGCGGCAAGACCGCACTTGCCGCACCTGCCGCAAGTCCCCCTATACTTTCTATGGGGATTACCGCAACCGCGCCGCAACTTGCACTTGCGGCGCGGTTGCGGTAATCCTTATGGGGATTACCGCTACCGCGCCGCAAGTGCTCGCACTCAGCCAGCGACTCGCAATGTGGCGCGGTTGCGGTAATCCTTATGGGGATTACCGCAACCGCGCCGCAAGTGCTCGCACTCAGCCAGCGACTCGCAATGCGGCGCGGTTGCGGTAATCATTATGGGGATTACCGCAACCGCGCCGCAAGTGCTCGCACTCAGCCAGCGACTCGCAATGGCCTGGCGGCCATTGCTCGCGCTACCTGAGCGGGAGATCGCTAGCTTTGTGGCCGAGCCTCTGGTTCTATTTTCGGCCAACGACTCGCATTGGCCGCTACGCGGCCAATGCTTCGCCGTGGTGACGTCACAGAGTGACATAGCCACGGTCTTTGCCGGGGTCCGACACGGAAGTGCCTACGGCAATTATATAATAGATATACTGCAGAGTGCCATAACCCCTGTCCTGTATATGTTTATATATATATATCTACTCTATAATTGCCGTAGGCAAAATCGTGTCGGACCCCGAAATCGCCGTGGCTTTGTCACTATGTGACGATGGTGCCGGGGGGGGGGAGTGGCGGGATTGTGTTGGGGGGCAGGATGGCAGGTGTGCAGGATGGAGCCAGGGGGCGGGGCAGGATGGAGGCGGAGGGGGGGCAGGATGGAGGGAGCGGGCAGGATGGAGGCGGAGAAGGATGGTGGCAGGGGGGGAAGGGTTGGATAGTGGGGAGCGGGGCAGGATGGAGTGAGCGGGGCAGGATAGAGCCGGAGGAGCAGGATGGTGGCGGGGGGGCAGGATGGAGTGAGCAGGGCAGGATGGAGCGAGCGAGGAAGGATGGAGCCGGAGGAGCAGGATGGGGGGGCAGGATGGAGCGAGCACACTTGCACACACATGCATCATGTAAATAGCACACCTGGACGCACATGCATCATGCACACAGCATACCTTCAAGCACATGTATCATGCACACAGGACACACATACATCATGCACACAGGACACACATACATCATGCACACAGGACACATATACATCATGCACACAGGACACACATACATCATGCACACAGGACACACATACATCATGCACACAGGACAGACATACATCATGCACACAGGACACACATACATCATGCACACAGGACACACATACATCATGCACACAGGACACACATACATCATGCACACAGGACACACATACATCATGCACACAGGACACACATACATCATGCACACAGGACACACATGCATCATGCACACAGGACACACATGCATCATGCACACAGGACACACATGCATCATGCACACAGGACACACATGCATCATGCACACAGCAGACACATACACCATACACACAGGACACACATACATCATGCACACAGGACACACATACATCATGCACACAGGACACACATACATCATGCACACAGGACACACATACATCATGCACACAGGACACACATGCATCATGCACACAGGACACACATGCATCATGCACACAGCACACACATGCATCATGCACACAGCACACACATGCATCATGCACACAGCACACACATGCATCATGCACACAGCAGACACATACACCATGCACACAGGACACACATACATCATGCACACAGGACACACATACATCATGCACACAGGACACACATACATCATGCACACAGGACACACATACATCATGCACACAGGACACACATACATCATGCACACAGCTCTTAAACTTGCCGCTCCCGGCGCAGCGCGGCAGGCAGGAAGCGGCGGCTCCTTCTGCACAGCCGCTCCCCCTGGCATGGACGGATGGATGGTGCGGCCCTTGGCAGCGGGAGCAAGGGGGGCCCCGCGAGAAGCAGAAAGGGCAGGAGGACCGGGGGGAGCGCGGGCAGGAGACAGGAGGACCCAGGGGGGCGCGGGCATGACACGGGCACTGGGGCACAGGGGCACAGGCTCCGGAGCACTGTGTCAGCATGTGCTGACAGCAGCTGCTCCGGAGCGGGATCACAGGGGCACTGGGGCACAGGGGCACTGGGCACAGGGGCACAGGCTCCGGAGCACTGTGTCGGCATGTGCTGACAGCAGCTGCTCCGGAGCGGGATGCGGGATGACAGGGGCACAGGCTCCGGAGCACTGTGTCAGCATGTACTGACAGCAGCTGCTCGGGAGCGGGATCACAGGGGCACTGGGGCACAGGGGCACTGGGCACACGGGCACAGGCTCCGGAGCACTGTGTCAGCATGTGCTGACAGCAGCTGCTCCGGAGCGGGATGCGGGATGACAGGGGCACAGGGGCACAGGCTCCGGAGCACTGTGTCAGCATGTGCTGACAGCAGCTGCTCCGGAGCGGGATGACAGCGGCGAGGGGTCACAGTGCCCGCTACGCGGGCAATGCGTCGCACGTGGTGACGTCACATAGTGACATAGCCACGGCGTGCCGGGGTCCGACACGAAAATGCCTACGGCAATTATATAATAGATAATAGATAAAGGATTGATCCTGGAGACCGGTGAGTGCTGCCATCTATCTGTTTTGTTGAATATCACAAGATACACTCTGTAACCTGGAAGTGCACCACAGGAGACTAGGACGCTGACAGGAGTCAGAGGTGAATCATCAGCAGCAGTGTGAGCTCCAGCTGGAGCAAGGCCTGCAGAGAGGAGACTGAGGACAGCGAGCAGTGCCCGGCATCTACATAAAGTAAGTGAGGCTACTTAGAAAGGCTGGTTTGCTTTCTGCAGAGTAGTACTACACGCCTCTCCTCACCCTATCCAGTAACTGTTGGGTTGCTCAGGTCAGCTCAGGTATTGGAAAGATAAAGCACCTTTCCAGGACATACCAAATCTACTTTACTGTGTATTTAGCTTAGCAGTGCATAGGCCGCCAGCTCCTATCTTTATAATGGGAGCGCACGGTGCTGCGCTTGACAGCGCAGGACCATGCGCACCCATTCACTCTCAAATGTGATCTGTGCGCAGGCGGATGCCTGCGCACAAATCACACAGTCTCGTCCGCACCAGGGATGCGACATGTTGCATTCCTGGTGCGGACGAGACTGTGTGATCTGTACGCAGGCATCCGCCTGCGCACAGATCACATATGGGAGTGAATGGGTGCGCACGGTCCTGCGCTGTCAAGCGCAGCACCGTGCGCTCCCATTATAAAGATAGGAGCTGGCGGCCGCTGCGGTCACATTGCGGATCCCCTCTGCAAAACGCTGCGGAGGGGTCCGCAAATGTGAACCCAGCCTAAGTTAGCAGTATTTAGCACAAGGAAAAGGACATGGCTGCCCTGCCCTCAACAAACAAACTGCTCCAAATGCTTCCCCACTGCTCACATTGAATATGACTGCTTCCGTGAGTTGGTGACTCCCACCACCATATCTATCAATGTCAGTCCCTCATGTTCCTCATCCCCTACCAGATTCCAAAGTGTTTCAGGCAGTTTGGTGAATCTTTAATGTGGCACGCCTTTGGACTGGTTGTCACAGTGATGCTGCGTCTACTCCACAGGTGTAGTGTCACTGTTCCCGGATGAAAATGGTTACAAACTCAAGACACAGAATTGCACACAACACCATCCTGAATTCAGGCTGGGAGATACGGGCGGACCCTTTTGAGGGAGGGCCCCATCTCCTGGCTGGAGGAGGGGTTAGCAAGAGTTAGTGAGACAGAAGAGAGAGAACATTGGAGGACAGCATCCGGAGCGGACGCAGGACAGAGCGTACCAGGGGACACGGGAGTGGGAGATCCAACCTTGTGCCTCGAACCCGGTCCAAACCGAGTTGGGCAGAGGGATGGGTTGCCTGAGGGGACCAGCCCTGATCTGGTTGGAGTGCTGCACGCTTCAGCCAGAAAACCGGAGGCCATCGGTTCTACATGAGCGGTGGCTACAAACCATGGATGATAGCCAGGACAGTGGCTAGAACTAGGATCAGGGGATGTGCCAATGCAGTCGCACAACAAGGCCAGCAGCCATGAGCCTGGGACCCTGTCCACAAAGATGCTGGAAGGAGTGTGAGTATACAGTACAGGATAGAGCAACCAGGAAAGGCTATGAGAGGTGTCTTGGGGTAGTGATTAGGGTCATCTGGGAACTAACCTGGCTGCACTTCTGAGTAGCACAGCACCCAGCTGCGTGAACTTTACTGATCATCAAGAACAACCTACACAAACTATGAAATAGAAAACACCGGCGCTTGTCTTCTTAATTCTCTTTATTATTTGAAGATTATAATAGTGTTTTCTACTTGTAGTCTTTTCTACTTCACATTTGCTTCTTGGGCAGTTGCCAAGCTGTCACAACAGGTGCAGGAATCCAGGAGGTTAATGGGCGGTGGAGCGGCCTCCCCCTTCCCCCTCTCCACTTGAATTAATTTACATAAACTATGTTTTTGCCTCCATCTTCCTTGCCCTGCGGCCTTCTTCGTAATTGCAACTCCAATAGACTATCCACACCATCCCTAAGGCACAGCTCCACCTGTGGGGATCTTTACCATCCCGGCTACACTACCATCTGCCCCAGAGGTCATATCCTGCAGCGTTGGCTACTGTCATGAAAATGAATATTGCTCATGATTTTAAGGTATTGGAGAGTCAGGCAAATCTGACTCCCTCCTCCCTACTCCATTTTAGCTGGTTTGTAAGTAGTTTACAGAGAAACACGGCCTGCCTCCCCCAACCAAACTATTTACGATGGGTCGTAAACCACTTCCAGGAGAGCCAGAGCTGGACAAACCAGTCCAAACCAGTTTTGTTTCTACCAAAGAAACCAAGTCCTTTGTCTAAAATTCACGGTGGTTTCAATATCGAATTTAAGACGACCCGATCATACCACAAACACATAATGCATATTTTCAGATTACTTATCGTGTTGTGTATTCAATGATGTGTTTCATACAGTCGTACAACGTTCAGGAACCTGAGAAGGGATTGCTGCCATTGTAAATAAGACCATCAAGTCATATTTGGTATCAAACTTCTCAGCATCACCTGACCTGAAAAATGAGCCATATCTTATGTCTGTGAGCCCCCCCCATCTCTAGATATGGAAAATGGGGATTCATTAAGCCTGGTGAGAGAGGATGGCTCAGCAGACACGCCCACAAAGGAGGCTCACTCTGCGAAGGGGGGTCAAAGACTTCTCCTGGTATAATAAAAGCAAAGAGGACATTTTGGGTCATTCTGCTCCAGGAGTCCAGAGGCCTGACAGTCAACACCAGCTGTACGACAAATCTTACCATCCAGGAGAGGGGCCTCCTCCAAGAAACTAAGTACCAAGCCTGACTAGGTCTGAAACTTTTCTTACGTTATTCCTTTTATTTTTTTATAACTGTTATTCATACAGGTAATATTGTCTCTTATATAATATTCTGTACATCTTTTGTAACCATTGCCCTATTTCGGAGTAAACTATTATAATTTACTAGTTTCGATCTCCTTGTCCTATGAACGATTTCTCACGACCTCCCTGCTCTTTTTACGCTATCGCACAGGTTACTGATCCGCCTGCAAGAGATCAGTGGTGGCAGAATACCGTTTTTTGTATTTATGTGATATTGTGGGCGTGAGGGTGACTGGATCGAGGTATATATACGTTCCTGGAAGGAACTGGAGGTATATATACATCCTGTCACATCACGTGCCGCAATAGACCACATAAAGTAGAGCAGCTGGGCTCCATCCTTATCCTCTGGCAGTACCGGATTTGGCCAGCAGTCTAAGGGGGCGCCAGAGAGCTGCAGGTCCTGACTAAGCTAATCTTGACAATTGGTGGCAGAGTGGTGGGATCATAGGACATTAGTGATCTGGTTTGAGCAATCATTCCTCTCACTAAAAACTTGCACGGTTCTTACAAGAACTCTGCACAAAAGTTTTGAAGATCGAACTCAGTGGTTATTAGATCTGAGACAATACTGTGTGTGTAGCAGTTACCCCCCCCCCCTCTTCGTTTTTCTATTCTATCTTTGATTTGGAAACCATGGTCTTGGTTGGAGAGCTCGGTTACGGACAGATGAAAAGGGACGTTCTAGTGGGAATATGTACGGCCAACGGCATTGACCCTAAGGGCAAAACCAGAGACCAAATGGCTGCAGTGCTGGCCCGACTTGAAGCAGAGCAAGCCCGTCACCAGAGCCCAGTGAATGGAGAGGCCAGCCAAAGCCATGTCAGTGCTGATGTACAGCGTCCGGCTGCAGAGGTCAGTCAGAGCATGGACGGTGTTGCTGCTGAGCCCTTACCTGTGGATGTAAGCCAAGTCCTAGAAGGTGTTCCTGTAGGGGTCCCACCTGTAGACGTATGCCGCGTCAGCAACCAGTTCAGCATGGACCCCTATCTGCAACTGGCCTTACAGCAATATCCCGCTGAGGATTCCCAAGGACGCCTGCAGTTCATTCAGCAATACCTGGAGGCTACGAGAGCCGAGCGAGAGGCTGCAGAGCGGCGAGCTGAGCGAGAGGCTGAGAGAGCCGAGCGGCAGGCCCAAGCTCAGAGAGAGCACGACCTGCGGATGGCCCAGCTGGAACGGCAGTCATCTACCCCATTGAACTCTGAATCGACCCGTTCAACCACCTTCCAGCCGAATCCCAAGCATTTCCCTGTGCTGGATGACAACGGTGATCTGGACATTTTTCTGAGGGGTTTTGAGAAGGCGTGCTTACAGTACCAGCTGCCGAATGACCAGTATGCCCCGTACCTCATTGCGGCGCTGAGAGACAAAGCGCTAGCGGCGTTCGTGGCTCTTCCTCGAGAGCTAGATGGGAACTATGCAGCCATTAAGGAGGCTCTAATCCAGAGGTTCCAGCTGACCCCGGAGGTGTACCGCAGAAAGTTCCGGAACCTCCAGCGTGGACCACACGACAGCTACAGTGATGTGGTCCACGGGCTCAGAACCAACTTTGAGCAGTGGATTCAAGGACTGAAAGTGACCACCTTTGAGCAGATAAAGGATCTGATGGTGAAAGACCAGTTCCTGCATCTTTGCCCCACGGAGGTGCGACAGTTCGTGATGGATCGGGAGCCACCCGATGCGAACAAAGCAGCGCAGATCGCAGACACGTATGAGGCCAACCGGAGACCAGAGGGACGGAAGCCGATCATCACCAGCTGGAAGGGGGGTAAGCCATCCAACATCACCCCTGCCCCTGCCAGCCGACCTTCTGGAGGCCTTGGCCCCCCTGCCAACCCCACTCGGCCGGTATCTGATCTCCGCAAGTGTTACTCCTGCAACCAGACCGGTCATCTCAGTGCCACTTGCCCAGAGAAGCAGAGGAAGAATCTACCACCCAAGGCTCCAGGGCAGAAGGCATCAGTTTTTTTTGTGGGTGGGTCGGTTGGGAGGGCCTGTGAAAATTTGCAGTCTGTCACTGTGGGGGACACTGTCACTGTGGGCCTCAAGGACACTGGGGCCGAACGAACCCTCATCCGACCTGAACTGGTGTCCACCGAAGAGTTGATCCCAGGAAAAACCCTGACTGTCACCGGGATTGGGGGCGTCCGCTGTCCCCTGCCAATGGCCCGGGTGTTTATTGATTGGGGTGCAGGGAGTGGGGTGAAGGAAGTGGGGGTGTCGGAAAACTTGCCCACAAATGTTTTACTGGGGACTGATTTGGGGAAAATGTTCGCTTATTATGTCCCTGACTCCCCTCCCCGATCTGATATGGTTGGTAAGGTCAATGCTTTAACTGAAGATGTTGATGATGATGATAATGATGTTGATGATGATGACGATGATGATGATGATGATGATAATGATGTTGATGATGATGACGATGATGATGATGATGATGTATCAGGAGGTACAGGAGAACTCAGCCATGTCACTCTGCGGGGTGATATTGCTGAGGATCCCCTACCAGGAGCAAGTGTTAGTGCTACGGGTGATGGGAAGAGTCCCGGGGCCCATAAAGCGGGGAGTGCCATGCAGCTGACCAGGGCCACCACAGACGGTGACCTGGCTGATGGTAGCTGCCCCATGATGAGCACTGCTCCTGAAGTAACAGGGGATGATGGGGAAGTAGTGCCCACAGCCAGGCAGGCTGATGGGACGGTGTTATTCCCCGGGGAGACGGCCTACATAGCCGCCGTCACCCGCAGTCAGAGTGCCCAGAACGCCAGGAACCCCCTGCCTTCTGGACCCTCCTCAGCCAGAGGAATAACCGAACCGGTTCCGGACCCAGAGCAGGTCCCAGAGAGTCCCGAAGAGGATGTGGCCTTAAAGTCCCTCCTGGCTGCCTCCAGCCAGGAGTTTCAGGCAGCTCTGCATACAGATGCTAGCCTAGAGACGTTAAGGATCCTCGCCAGTAAGCCCCCTCCGAGACGGATAAGGAGAGGGTATTCTGGGACCAAGGGAGGTTGTATCGGGAGACTGTGCCCGGTACACCCCAACAGGATTGGCCTAGAGAACGACAGCTGGTCGTTCCCTACCAATTCAGGGATGAGTTGTTGCGGATTGCCCATGAGATCCCCCTTGCTGGACACTTGGGGGTTAGCAAAACCAAGGCCTGGTTGTCGCACCACTTCTATTGGCCCAAAATGGGGACAGATGTGAAAAACTACTGCAGCTCCTGTATCACGTGCCAAAGAGTGGGAAAGGCAGGGCCGGCTCCTAAAGCACCCCTGAACTCTTTGCCAGTGATAGAGGAGCCTTTCCAGCGGATTGCTGTGGATATCGTGGGACCACTGGCCATACCCAGCAATTCTGGAAAGAAGTACATCCTTACTGTGGTAGACTTTGCTACCCGGTATCCAGAGGCAGTAGCTCTGTCTTCGATTAGGGCAGATAAGGTGGCGGATGCCCTGTTGGCCATCTTTTCCCGAGTAGGATTTCCCAGGCAGATGCTTACCGACCAGGGGACCCAGTTCATGTCTGGCATAATGAAGGCCCTCTGTAAGAAAATGCAGGTGCAGCATCTGGTATCAAGTGCATATCATCCTCAAACCAATGGTTTGTGCGAACGCTTCAATGCGACCCTCAAACAGATGTTGAAAATGCTGGTTGAGTCCCAGGGACGCGACTGGGAACGTTACCTCCCACACCTGCTATTTGCTTACCGAGAGGTCCCACAGGCCTCGACAGGGTTCTCTCCCTTCGAGCTCCTGTATGGCAGACGGGTCCGGGGACCCCTTGGTTTAGTAAGAGAATCCTGGGAAGAGGAGCAGAGCACCCCAGGAGTGTCCATCGTGGAGTATGTCATGCGTTTCCGTGACAAAATGCAGACCTTGACGCAGTTGGTGAATGTTAACATGGCGCAAGCCCAGGCTGACCAGAAGCATTGGTACGACCAGAACGCCCGTGAGCGGACCTACCGTGTGGGTCAGATGGTGTGGGTGCTGGTCCCCGTACCAAAGGACAAGCTTCAGGCAGCCTGGGAGGGCCCTTACGTCATTCACCAACAGCTCAACTCAGTCACCTACGTGGTCACCCTCGACCCCGAGCGGGGTAGGCGGAAGGCCTTTCACGTCAACATGATGAAGGCTCATCAAGAACGTGGGCCCTGTGTCCTACCGGTCTGCAACCTGCCCGAGGATGGGGAGGAAGATCCCCTCCTGGACATGTTGGCCCAAGCGAAGGCCAGCGGGTCCATTGAGGATGTGGAGATAAGCACCTTGCTATCCACAAGCCAGCGGTCTCAGATGCGAGCGGTGTTGGAATCCTTCCAAGTCATGTTCACCAACATGCCTGGAAGGACGGCGGTGGCGGTCCATGAGGTGGACACCGGTAATCATGCCCCACTCCGGCGGACAGCCTATCGAATCTCCGACGAGGTGCAGCACGTCATGCGCCAGGAGATCGATGAGATGCTGAAGTTGGGAGTGATTACCGAGTCCAAGAGCGCGTGGGCCTCACCTGTAGTCCTGGTGCCAAAGAAGGACCGGACCACCCGATTCTGTGTGGACTACAGGGGGCTCAACGCTATCACGGCCTCCGATGCACAACCAATGCCACGCATTGAGGAGTTGCTGGAGCGGTTAGCTAGTGCAAGCTATCTCTCCATTATGGATCTGAGTCGGGGATATTGGCAGATTCCCCTGAGCCCTGAGGCCCAGGAGAGGTCAGCCTTTATCACCCCCTTTGGATTGTACGAATCCACGGTCATGCCATTCGGCATGAAAAATGCCCCGGCCACTTTCCAGAGAATGGTTAACTCCCTGCTCCTGGGACTGGAGAGGTACGCGGTGGCGTACCTGGATGACATTGCCGTCTTCAGTCCCACCTGGGGGGATCACCTCAAGCATCTGCGGCAGGTGCTTGGGCGCATCCGCCAGGCAGGCTTGACCATTAAGCCAGGAAAGTGCCAGATGGGCATGAACGAGGTCCACTACCTGGGGCACCAGGTAGGCGGGGGCACGCTGAAACCAAAGCCCGGGAAAGTGGACGCTATCGTGTCCTGGCCCACCCCCAGGACCAAAAAACAGGTGCTGTCCTTCGTGGGCACTGCAGGGTACTATAGGCGCTTTGTGCCAAACTATAGTAGCCTTGCGAAGCCTCTCACAGACCTCACCAAGAGAAACCTGCCCCAGGCAGTCGATTGGACCGAGGCCTGCAAGGTCGCCTTCCAGGCTCTGAAGACGGCCCTGAGCAGCTCTCCTGTGCTGAGGGCGATTGACGGCAAGCAGCCATTCCTAGTACAGACTGATGCTAGTGAGTTTGGCCTCGGAGCTGTGCTCAGCCAGGTCGACTCAAGGAACCAGGAGCACCCAGTGCTGTACCTCAGCCGAAAGCTCCTCCCGAGGGAAGTGGCCTATTCCACGATAGAGAAAGAGTGTCTGGCCATTGTATGGGCTCTGCAGCGCTTGCAGCCCTACCTGTACGGGCGCCCCTTCACTGTCGTGACCGACCACAACCCCCTGAGCTGGCTGAACTCCCTGTCCGGTACCAACGGGGGTTGCTACGCTGGAGCCTCACGCTCCAGCAGTACGACTTTACCGTGCAGCACCGAAAAGGCAGCGAGCATGGCAATGCCGATGGGTTATCCCGGCGGGGAGAGCCCACAGGGACACGCTTGGAGGAGTACCGAGAGGTTCTTCCTCCATAGCGTCATCGAAAAGGGGGAGGTGTCATGAAAATGAATATTGCTCATGATTTTAAGGTATTGGAGAGTCAGGCAAATCTGACTCCCTCCTCCCTACTCCATCTTAGCTGGTTTATAAGTGGTTTACAGAGAAACACGGCCTGCCTCCCCCAACCAAACTATTTACGATGGGTCGTAAACCACTTCCAGGAGAGCCAGAGCTGGACAAACCAGTCCAAACCAGTTTTGTTTCTACCAAAGAAACCAAGTCCTTTGTCTAAAATTCACGGTGGTTTCAATATCGAATTTAAGACGACCCGATCATACCACAAACACATAATGCATATTTTCAGATTACTTATCGTGTAGTGTATTCAATGATGTGTTTCATACAGTCGTACAACGTTCAGGAACCTGAGAAGGGATTGCTGCCATTGTAAATAAGACCATCAAGTCATATTTGGTATCAAACTTCTCAGCATCACCTGACCTGAAAAATGAGCCATATCTTATGTCTGTGAGCCCCCCCCATCTCTAGATATGGAAAATGGGGATTCATTAAGCCTGGTGAGAGAGGATGGCTCAGCAGACACGCCCACAAAGGAGGGCTCACTCTGCGAAGGGGGGTCAAAGACTTCTCCTGGTATAATAAAAGCAAAGAGGACATTTTGGGTCATTCTGCTCCAGGAGTCCAGAGGCCTGACAGTCAACACCAGCTGTACGACAAATCTTACCATCCAGGAGAGGGGCCTCCTCCAAGAAACTAAGTACCAAGCCTGACTAGGTCTGAAACTTTTCTTACGTTATTCCTTTTATTTTTTTATAACTGTTATTCATACAGGTAATATTGTCTCTTATATAATATTCTGTACATCTTTTGTAACCATTGCCCTATTTCGGAGTAAACTATTATAATTTACTAGTTTCGATCTCCTTGTCCTATGAACGATTTCTCACGACCTCCCTGCTCTTTTTACGCTATCGCACAGGTTACTGATCCGCCTGCAAGAGATCAGTGGTGGCAGAATACCGTTTTTTGTATTTATGTGATATTGTGGGCGTGAGGGTGACTGGATCGAGGTATATATACGTTCCTGGAAGGAACTGGAGGTATATATACATCCTGTCACATCACGTGCCGCAATAGACTACATAAAGTAGAGCAGCTGGGCTCCATCCTTATCCTCTGGCAGTACCGGATTTGGCCAGCAGTCTAAGGGGGCGCCAGAGAGCTGCAGGTCCTGACTAAGCTAATCTTGACAGCTACACCTAGCCAAGTGCCGCAGGTGGTGTCACAAGCTATCCCCTGTAAATAATCCCCTTTTACTGCACGCCAAGGGCCACGGAGCCAGGTCACAGCCACGGAGACCTCCCTAAGTATTGCCAGCCCGGCTACCAAGTACCCACAGCCCTGGCAGGTGTCGCATAAACTAATTAAATTAAAGTAAAATATAATGCAAAAAAGGTCAGATGTCATTTTCTGCAATACAGTTAACTGTTGCCCTTGTCTACATAACCTTATGATTGCACATTACTAAATAAACTAACAGATCAGTCACTGAAGAGAGTGAGAGAAACAGAGGCAGAGTAAACATACAGCTGTGCCTGTGCTGCTGGGACGATGAGACACACTATGTTCTGACTCACAAACTTTATGTGCCAGTCAGACTGCTACTGCTGCCCTCACCAGATTTATCTTCTGCAAAGGTCAGCATCACACTGTACACAATGTGTACAGAACCAGAGAGAGACCGATATAACAAGCAGAGGCTGGAGGGGGGTAGAGCCCAACACTGCTCGCCGATCCTGCTGAGAGTGCAGGGACAGCGCAGCTCCTCTCTCACTGAGGGGAGTCAGATGCTTCTCTACAGGGCAGGCGGCGGGCCCCCAACTCTGCCAGGCGTGTTGGTGTACAGTTATGTCCTTGCCTAGTCCTATTAATCTCATTTTGTTTACCAACCTTTATGTGGCTCTGTATTAATTTTGCTTTTGAAAATTATAGAAAGACAACTTTCCCATGTCAGAAAGGATGAATTCCTCAAAAACCTATGATTCCTCAAAAACCTATGATGATGCTGGGTTATGGTGTTATTTTTAATAAGAAACTCCAGCATATAGTAGAAAACATTTAAAAAAGCCTCAAATATTCTGTCTGAGGTTACACTTAGGGCCCTTTCACATCAGCGTTTTTTTCAAATCGCGGCAGATGCGGTGAAAAAAACGCATTTGCCGCGATTACCGCATATCGGCTGCACTTGCGGCACGGTTGCGGCGCGGTTGCGGTAAACGCCATACAAGGTATAGGCGGACTTTCGGCAGGTGCGGCAAGTGCGGTTTTGGCACTTGTGGCAGGTGCGGCCACGAAAAAAACCGCAGCTGACAGCATTTTTTTTCGCAGCCGCACCTGCCGCAAGTGCCAAAACCGCACTTGCCGCACCTGCCGCAAGTCCGCCTATACCTTGTATAGCGTTTACCGCAACCGCGCCGCAAGTGCAGCCGTTATGCGGTAATCGTGGCAGATGCGTTTTTTTCACCGCATCTGCCGCGATTTGAAAAAAACGCTGATGTGAAAGGGCCCTTACAGGACTATCGTTTCTAAGGTCCCTTTTTTTTGTACACCTTTTTAAATGTTGCCATAAACAAATTCTCTGTAACACACAGTCATTATGCAATTAATAAACATTAGAAATAATGGTTAGTTTACCACAAAACGGCAAAGCTCAATGGGGTGTGGATCTTCCACTATTTCACCCAGATCATTTTTCAGGAGGTCAACTCAACACTATAATTTTTGAATAATTTTACCTATGTATTTCAAAGGCAAGTTGAATACATGTAGTGGATATAAAAAGTCTTACACACCCCTGGAACGGTATTAGGTTTGACAGCACGGCAGCCAGTTAGCTCAGCAGCTCTGTCAGTGTAGACGGCACACCTCAATCAAAGCTATTGCGGTTATTATTGCTATTGACATGTTGCAGTCAATGCCAGACACTAGGATTAGCAGCGCAGACTCAGCGAAGAATTAAGTTGTCTTGAAAGGGAATATTGTTCAGCAGCTAATTCTGTGGCATGTGATCAGGACTTTTATAAAGACTGCATTCTTTTTATACAGTTTTTCTTTGAAGTCAAAAATTAAAACAAAAAATGCAATGTAGTCTGGAGTTCT
Source organism: Allobates femoralis (assembly GCA_033576535.1). Taxonomy (NCBI): domain Eukaryota; kingdom Metazoa; phylum Chordata; class Amphibia; order Anura; family Aromobatidae; genus Allobates; species Allobates femoralis. The sequence continues at coordinate 391,361,772 of JARQOC010000003.1, forward strand.
ACAGTATATTATTTGTATTTCTACAGGAGAAACTATTATGCAAACATTACAAGTACAAGTATGCATTTATACTGTCATAAAGAGTGAATAATAATCTTTTGTTAGATACTTCAATGTTCCCACTATTACAGCCAGTTCTAGCTCACATGAATTTATACAAATTTCATTGAGGAGAGATACTTACCAACAGTCCCTAAAGGACATGGCTGTTTTGCTGTTTGTCCTTGTCGAGTTTTAAACCACATGATCTCGCGAGTTACTATAGCTTCGCAACTCTCTATGCCAATTGCAGGCAACTGTGATGAACTTGGCGTAGATCTTGTAGTGACTTCGACAGGTATTTCAGTGGTTGGAGACAACGTAGATGTGTTTCTTCGAGGTACTGTTGATGCAAATGTTGCTTTTCCTGGGCTGGTAGTTGAAATCCAATAAGTTGTTGAAGAAATGGTTGTACTAGCTCCAATGTACTGACGTGTTGGATAAAGTTCTTTAAAAAAAAAAGTATTAAAACAGACAATGTTAATGTATTCATTTCCAAACCATCTAAAAAATAATAATAATAATAATAAATAAATAATAATAAAACTTCATTTGTATAGCGCCAACATATTCCGCAGCGCTTTACAGTACAATGGTAGGTAATACAGAACAGTAGTTACATACATAGAATCAATGTAGGAAATACAATAAAAAGGCAAAAAATAAAGGTGTGCCTACTCGAAGGAGCTTACAATCTAAGACGGGATGGGAACACAAAGTACAGGGGCTTACAACAATGAATATCTTATGTCTAAATGACTACTGTTAGGGAGAAGGATAGGCCGCCCTGAAGAGGTGTATTTTTAGGGAGCGTCTGAAGCTATGCAAGTTGTGGATGGTCCTAATTTCTTGGAGTAGAGCATTCCAGAGGATTGGTGCAGTTCGAGAGAAGTCTTGGAGTCGGGAATGGGAGGTTCGGATTAGTGCCGATGTTAGTCTGAGGTCTCATTCAGAGCGAAGGGGACAAGTGGGGTAGTAGACAGAGATGAGGGTAGAGAGGTAGGGAGGTTCAAAAAAAAAACTTTACACTCTCCAAACACTCTGTTATGCACCATTTTAACATTGAGAGATAGAATATCAAAAATAAAATCCAGAAAATCACATTGTCTCAATTATATAAAGTTATTTGCATTTTACAGAGAGAAATAAGTGTTTGAACCCTCTGGCAATTAAGACTTAATACTTGGTGGCTAAACCCTTGTTGGCAAGCACAGCAGTCAGACTTTTTTAGTAGTTGATAATGAGGCTTGCGTACATGTCAGGAGGAAATCTGTTCACTCTTCTTTGCAGATCATCTCTAAATCAATAAGTTTTTTGAGGCTGTCGCTTGGCAACTCTGAGCTTAAATTTTGTATGGGATAAAGGACTGGAGACTGGCTAGGCTACTTCATGACCTTAATGGGCTTCTTTTTGAGCCACTCCTTTGTTTCTTTGGCTGTATGTTTGAGTCATTGTTATGCTGGAAGACCCAGCCATGACCCATTTTTAATGTCCTGGCGGCGGGAAGAAGGTTGTCACTCAGGAGTTTATGGTACATGGCTACATCCATTGTCCCATTGATGCAGTGAAGTAGTCTTGTGCCCTGAGCAGAGAAACACCTCCAAAACATAATGTTTCCACCACCATACTTGACAGTGGGGACGGTGTTCTGTGGGTCGTTGGCAGCATTTCTCTTCCTCCAAACATGGCGAGTTGAGTTAAAGCCAAAGAGCTAAATTTTTGTCTAATCTGACCACAGCACCTTCTCCCAATCACTCTCAGAATTACCAAGGTGTTCGTTGGCATCCTTCAGATGGGCCTACACATGTGCCTTCTTGAGCAGTCTGACTTTGCAGGCACTGAAGGATTTTAATCCATTACGGCGTAATGTGCTAACAATAGTTTTCTTGGTAACAGTAGTCCCAGCTGCCCTGAGGTCATTAACAAGTTCCCCTCATGTAGTTTTAGGCTGATTTCTCACCTTCCTCATGAACTTGGATACCTCAAGAGTTGATATTTTGCATGGATGTTGATTGACACGTATTTTGTATTTCTTCAATTTTCTTACTATCGCACAAACAGTCGTCTCCTTTTCAACCAGCATCTTTTTAGCCCATTTTAGCCTTGTGCAGGTCTACGATCTTTTCCCTGACATCTTTAGAAAGCTCTTTGGTCTTGCTCATGTTGTAGAGGTTGAAGTCTGCCTGATTTATTGAGTGTGTGGACAGGACTCTTTTAGACAGGAGACAAATTAAGACAGCTGTCTTTAAAGCAGGTAACAACTTGATTAGGAGCATGTAAGTGATCTGTAGGTGCCAGAACTCTTAATGGTGGGTAGGGGATCAAATACTTATTTTTCTCTTCAAAATGCAAATACATTTATATAATTTAAACAATGTGATTTTCTGGATTTTATTTTTGATTTTCTATCTCTCAATGTTAAAATTAACCGAACCTTAAAATTATAAATTATATATGTCTTTGTCAGTAAATAAATTCACAAAATCAGGCAGGGAAAAAAAATTATTTACTTCACAGTAAATAATCTAGTGAGGATAGTGAAGAGAAGGAGGCTGGCTTAGTTATTTCAGAGACTTGGCTCAATTGATCATGTCAAAAATACAACCTATGTTTAACTCCTTTCATTTTTTGTTTTCACTCGTTTCTCCCCTTCTTTCAAAAGCCATAACTCCATCAATATAGACATACAGTTGTGGCCAAAAGTATTGACACCCCTGCAATTCTGTCAGATAATACTCAGTTTCTTCCTGAAAATGATTGCAATCACAAATTCTTTGGTATTATTATTTTCATTTAATTTGTCTTCAATGAAAAAACACAAAAAGAATTGTCCTAAAGCCAAATTGGATATAATTCCACACCAAACATAAAAAAGGGGGTGGACAAAAGTATTGCCACTGTTAGAAAAATCATGTGATGCTTCTCTAATTTGTGTAATTAACAGCACCTGTAACTTACCTGTGGCACCTAACAGGTGTTGGCAATAACTAAATCACACTTTCAGCCAGTTGACATGGATTAAAGTTGACTCAACCTCTGTCCTGTGTCCTTGTGTGTACCACATTGAGCATGGAGAAAAGAAGGAAGACCAAAGAACTGTCTGAGGACTTGAGAAACCAAATTGTAAGGAAGCATGAGCAATCTCAAAGCTACAAGTCCATCTCCAAAGACCTGAATGTTCCTGTGTCTACCGTGTGCAGTGTCATCAAGAAGTTTAAAGCCCATGGCACTGTGGCTAACCTCCCTAGATGTGGACGGAAAGGAAAAATTGACGAGAGATTTCAACGCAAGATTGTGTGGATGGTGGATAAAGAACCTTGGCTAACATCCAAACAAGTTCAAGCTGCCCTGCAGTCCGAGGGTACAACAGTGTCAACCCGTACTATCCGTCGGCGTCTGAATGAAAAGGGACTGTATGGTAGGATAACCAGGAAGACCCCACTTCTTACCCCGAGACATAAAAAAGCCAGGCTGGAATTTGCCAAAACTTACCTGAGAAAGCCTAAAATGTTTTGGAAGAATGTTCTCTGGTCAGATGAGACAAAAGTAGAGCTTTTTGGGCAAAGTCATCAACATAGAGTTTACAGGAGAATAAATGAGGCATTCAAAGAAAAGAACACGGTCCCTACAGTCAAACATGGCGGAGGTTCCTTGATGTTTTGGGGTTGCTTTGCTGCCTCTGGCACTGGACTGCTTGACCATGTGCATGGCATTATGAAGTCTGAAGACTACCAACAAATTTTGCAGCATAATATAGGGCCCAGTGTGAGAAAGCTGGGTCTCCCTCAGAGGTCATGGGTCTTCCAGCAGGACAATGACCAAAAACACAGTTCAAAAAACACTAGAAAATGGTTTGAGAGGAAGCACTGGAGACATCTAAGGTGGCCAGCAATGAGTCCAGACCTGAATCTCATAGAACACCTGTGGAGAGATCTAAAAATGACCGTTTGGAGAAGGCACCCTTCAAATATCAGGGACCTGGAGCAGTTTGCCAAAGAAGAATGGTCTAAAATTCCAGCAGAGCATTGTAAGAAACTCATTGATGGTTACCGGAAGCGGTTGATCGCAATTATTTTGGCTAAAGGTTGTGCAACTAAGTATTAGGCTGAGGGTGCCAATACTTTTGTCTGGCCCATTTTTGGAGTTTTGTGTGAAATTATCAATGTTTTGCTTTTTGCTTCATTCTCTTTTGTGTTTTTTCATGAAGACAAATTAAATGAAGATAATAATACCAAAGAATTTGTGATTGCAATCATTTTCAGGAAGAAACGGAGTATTATCTGACAGAATTGCAGGGGTGTCAATACTTTGGCCACAACTGTATGAGTGCTTGTTTCTTCAGGAAAACTGTACTTTTGAATGACATCATTCGTTTTACCATATAGTGCACAGGAAAATGTGAAAAAAATTCAAAGTGTGGTTAAATTGCAAAAAAAGGTGCAATTTCATGATTTTTTTTTTTTACTTATTTAGCATATTTACTACATGGTAAATCTGACCAATCAGTATAATTTTCCTGGTCAATACAAGTTCGCAGATAGCAAACGGGTGCACTTTTACTTTTATCTAAGTAGTGAAAAAAAAATTCAGAAAATTTGTCAAAAAAAGGAATTGCGCTTTTGTCACCATTTTCCAATACCCACAGAGTTCTAATTTTTCGAGATCTGAAGCTGTTTGAGAGCTTATTTTTTAAATCTTGAGTTGACATTTTTAATTATCCCATTTTTGAGTGGATGTGATGTTTTGATTGCCTGTTATTGCAATGTTGCAGCAATCAAAAAAACATAATTTTGTTATTTTGACTTTTTTAGGTTGTGGCATCAGAAACAAAGTCACAATTACAAAAACTATTTGCCTTTTCTCTTTTTACTGCTACACCTGTCAGGTGATATCTCGCCAAATCCTGGTCCAACTTCCACCAACTTCAGCCCCTCTCCCACTACACATAGAAACCATGCTAACCTTATCAACATTACTTGCATACCTTCATCTCCCTTTTTTAATTGCGCTCTCTGGAATCCAAATGTAACAAGCTTCCCTTCATTCACAACTACTTTCTCACTAACTCTCTTAACCTCCTGGCTCTCACAGAAACCTGGATCCAGGATTCAGACACAGTGTCTCCTGCCACTATTTCTTATGGCAGCTTACATTTCTCTCATTCCCCGAGACCTGGGAACATACATGTTGGTGGAGTTGGCTTACTCCTGACCCCACAATGTACCTTCCAGGTCATCCCTCCAGCCCCATGACTCTCATTCCCTTCTTTTGAGGTCCACACAATTAGTCTCTTAAATCCCCTCCCCCTCAGAGTAGCAGTGATATACCACCCCCCAGGGTCACCCACTAAGTTCCTCGACCATTATTCCGCGTGGCTGCTGCATTTCATGTCCTCAGAATGTCCATCCCTTATTCTGGGGGACTTCAACATCCCCATAAACAGCCCCATTTCCCCATCTGCATCCCAGCTCCTATCTCTAACCATGTCTCTTGGCGTCTCTCAGCTCGCAACTTCTGAGACACACAAGGATGGTGACACCGTGGACCTGATCTTTGTCTGGCTCTGCTCTGCTCAACCTCCTCCATAGATAATTCACCTCTTCCCCTCTCTGACCACAACATTCTCTCCTTCACACTCACAAACTCTCGCACACCCCAGCACAGTCCAACCTATCACACATTCAGAAATCTACAGGCCATTAACCCTCATACACTCACAGACTCTCTACACTTATCACTGTCCCCAAATTTCCTCATTCTCCTGTCCCGATCTGGCAGTAAATTACTTCAATTACTCTCTCAGAAGCTCCCTGGACCAAGTAGCACCCCTCACCCTCAGAACCTCCAAACATAGAGTGAAACAGTCCTGGCGCACATCACAAACTCGATTCCTCCAGCGATGCTCTAGGAGTGCTGAACATCTATGGAGGAAAACTCGCACTCCAGAAAACTTCATTCACTATAAAATTATGCTGAGAACTTACAACTCTGCCCTTCACCTTGCCAAACAAACCTACTTCACCAAGCTGATCTCACTATCCAACAACCCAACAAAACTCTTTGAAACCTTTCACTTCTCCCAGTCCTAAAGTGCAGGCCCCTATCACTGACCTCTGTGCTGATGATCTGGCTTCTTACTTCACAGAGAAAATAGGAAACATCAGTCAGGAAATCAACTCCCAACCTCAAATCCCTGTTAACTCTGCCTCCCCCCACATTTCCTCTGGCTCCCTCTCCACTTTTAACCCATTCACAGAAGAAGTCTCCAGGCTACTAACTTCCCCTCATCCCACTCCATGCACTGCTGACCCCATTCCCTCACACCTACTCCCAGTCTCTCTCTCCGGTGGTCACCACTCACCTAACCAAAATCTTCAATCTCTCCCTCTTTTCTATCGTCTTCCCCTCTTCCTTCAAACACTCTATCATTACTCCATTTCTCAAGAAAACATCTCTGACCCTTCCTGCACAAACAACTACAGACCAGTCTCCAATCTCCCCTTCATCGCTAAACTCCTGGAGTGCCTGTTTTACTCACGCCTCACTCATTACCTCTCCACTCACTCTCTTCTAGACCCATTACAGTCCGGTACCGCAAGGTACATTTTTGTATCTTGTGGTACCGGATCCGGTTCCCATAGGGTCCCATGTTAAAAAAAGCAGATCCGGTAACCGGATTGCAAATAGTGCAATCCGGTTTTACAATGGAAGCCTATGGGCTGCAGATCCGGATCCGGTTTTGAGCATTTTTAATGCTCAAAACCTGATCCGGATGGATAAAAAAACTGCATGTGTGACCCTAGCCTAAGCCTCATTTCACATCACGGCATGATCAGGTCCGTCTTGGCAATAAGGAATAATGATGGTCAGAAGGCTCGAGGATGTTGGCAGCGGTCTTTGAATACATAACCACTGGTCTTGTTTTTGAACTTGGATTATTGATTTTCAAGAGACTATGGGACAAATATAGGTCATTTATGAATACACAATTTATTTGTGCATCGTTTCCTTTGGTGTCTATGGAGTAAAGGTAGTATCCCAACCTGGCTTAGGTATAAGGGAATGTACAAATGTGGGGAGAAAAGATGCGGCATGTGCAAATATGTGATTTCTGGACCAAATTTCCAAAATTCACGTAATGGTAAAACTACCAAATAAATGTACATCTGAATTGCAACAGTACACATGTGGTCTACATGGCGACATGTGATAGTTGCAATAAATATTACATTGGTTGCACAACCCGCATGTTGAAAATCAGGATGTCTGAACATTTATCAGCAGCCAAATCCGCCCCAGTAAACCATCAAATCTGGCATATCTGGTCTCTCTAGGCACTTTAAGGATGTAGATGCGGGCAATCTGAGTTCGTTGAAAATCAGAGCCATAGAAAAAGTGTTCCGTCCATATCTTGGGGGAGACAGAGAAAAACTACTGCATGATAAGGAAAAACTGTGGATATTAAAACTTGACTAACGCTTCCCACAGGGCTTAAATTATAGGAGTGATTTGCTGTATTTTTATTGATGATAAAACACATGCATATTTACATGTGGTTTTGTAATGTAAATTAATCTAATTTTTATCATGCCTAAAAAAACATATACCTGTGTTAAAGGAGGATGTTATTTTTTTTTTAAATTTTTTTATTTTTTTTTTTCTTCACTCTTTTACTCTCTGTTACTAGATTTTTTTCTTTCTTCCCCTCCCCCCCCTCCCTTTTTATTTTTTTTTCTCTTTCTCTCTTACTTTCTGTTATCAGATCTTTTCCTTTCCTTCCCTCCCCCCTCCCATTTTTTTCACTCTATTACTCTCTGGTATCAGATATTTTCCTTTCCTCTCTCTCCCCCCCCTCTCTTTTTCTTTTTTGTTTTTTTTCACTTTTTTTCACTCTTTTACTCTCTGGTATCAGATCTTTTCCTTTCCTCCCCTCCCTTTTTCTTTTTTGTTTTTTTCACTTCTTTTTTTCACTCTTTTACTCTCTATCAGGTCTTTTCCTTTCCTCCCCTCCCCCCCTCCCCCTCTCTTTTTCTTTTTTTTCTCACTTTTTTTACTCTCTATCAGATCTGTTCCCTTTCTCCCTTCCCCCCCCTTTTTTTTTTTTTTATTTTCTCTCCTTTACTGTTTTCTTCTCTGAGGTTCATGCGATTAAAATAAATTAATATATGATTTATTCATGAAGTGTACATCGCATAGCCCAGCGAAGAAACTCTGCTGCATATACATACATATTGTATGTGCAATAAACAGGTATATGATTTAAGTTTTCCAAATTTGTTGATATAGATTTGAATAACCATACTTTTTATCCAGTTCAACATGTTAGAACAACAAGGGTTAACACTCCGGCATCAATTAACAACTCAGTGTGCACAGATGCAAAAGGTTTTTAATTTGTATATATGTATGTAATGTTTAATGTTATGACGTGCTAATGACTAAGGGGACCCGCTCCCCGAAACGCGTCTAGCGTCTCCCCCTGCTGGGAATGTATCTCTGTACATTTAATCTGAATTAAAAGGACGATCCGCTTTGCTGGCGCTGGTTTTTCTTTTCTCGATATATCTATGGAGTAAGCACCTTGCTGAATGTAGCGCCCCACTGGTCAGTGTGCCACAGTAGGGGTACTGCACCCAAAACAGAGTGTGCGGTATCCCAGTCATTGGAGGGAATAATGTTGAACTGAGGCTCTCTTCCCAGCATCCCTTCACCTAGACTAGGGGACCAATCAGCTAACCTGTCACCAGGGTAATCGGTCCTGGTGGGAGGAGTGTTAGGGTAGAAGGAGCGGGAAACACACAGACAGATCGAGTCTAGTCTGAGGCAAAGAACAAGTCCTAGAGGGACACCACAGAGAGGGCGCCAGAAAAGGAGTTGCGACCCAGACAGAAAAGGAGGGACCCAGTACCAGACTGTCTGAGTAAACAGTCTGAGGGAATCTTGGTCCACAACGGGGTACCGGCTCTGAGTCGCGGTGCAGGCGAGTCCAACCCTGAGCCACCAATACCGGTGGATCGCAGGTCTGCCAAGCAGTCCCCGACCTCGTCCACAACATGCAGCCCCACCAGGTATCCTCAAACCGGGTTGAGCCCCCTTAGAGAAGAAGGGGTTACTTCATCACACCCAACGGGCCTGGTAGGAAGTGGGTTTGTACAGGGCAGCGCACGGATAATAAGGAGGCACAAGAAAGACACAGAGGACAGTGAACATAGCAGAAGGAACACTTGGGGAGCCTCAGAGAGAGTTTGTACCCTCTGGTGACTACCCGGCCAGCTACCTGCAAAGACTGCAACTGTGTACCTGGACTGCCATGAAGTGTTGCCAGTAAAGTACCCGTACAGAGTCAGCAAGCCTCCGGTGTCTTATTCTACTTGAGTTAAGAAGTAGCTGCTGCCACATCGACCAGCTCAGCAGCAGCACTGCCCGGGGATCCAGGTTCGCCTGCAGGGAGTGTAATCAACTGGCTGCAATACCACCATCCCTGGCGTTCTGAAAGCGGCGCTGGTGAGATCACCAGAAACCGCAGGTGGCATCACAAGACTTTATTCTTTTCTTTTTATTATTTTTTCCTTTTACCCAGTGACCCACAGGGAACAGGCCACCTAGACATCCCTCCTAGCACTAACGCCCAGGTACCGAGTTCCCAAAGACCTCTGGGTTAGTCACTGAACAATGGGGAATCCATGCTAACTCTGTTATTATAACGAGAATTTTCCTGATAAATTTATCTATATCCAGACGTGGTGACTACACATAAAGATTCACATATACTACAGATTCATCTTTGCCTCCTGATGAGCCAGGTTTGGCGAAACGCGTAGAGGCGTCTATATGAAAAAAGTTGTGAAGATTGGAATCCAGATTCTAAAAACACTCCATGGGCGAAAGCCTTCTTTATCATCTATAAAAGCTGAGCATGCTTGGTCATATGAAACATTGAGAGAGAAGGGAGTGTTTTCTGTGATCTTTTGAAAGAGAAAAAATTGTGGTATTATATCAAATCACCTGTTTTATGTGCAGAGTGACTATTGTTTTTAACTAACCCAGTTGGTTATCCATTATTAAGTAAGTGGGCCTCTGACACCATGTGGGATATTTAGAAATATCCATTTCCATTGAACCTTGATCCTATTATCTAGTTATATTTACAGGGACATGTAAGGGACATCAGAGGGACAGCTGTCGTGGTGCAGGGCATCATTTAAGTTAGGATGAATCCTCCGCTGTCAGGAAGGTGGTTTTGACAGGGCACTATTAGTGTAGGAGAGGTTTGATACCTAACTGGTATACCTATTGAGTTTTATAATTAATTTTTTTGTGTTTTTGTTTGTATTCACCGGTTTTGTATTTTTGCTAATAAAGTCTTTAAAAATATATCAAGGAAATTTGGTTTTTATATTTACTATGATTTGCAAAGAAACCTCCCGGATCCTCCTGGATCCGGCGCCCCCTAACATGGGAGTTTATGGCGCCGGATCACGCCAGATCTAACAAAAAAAATTGGATTTGGGAGCCATACGCTGGCTGCTGGAGTTTAGCAGCGAGCACTGCTTAACTTCAGCACCTGGAGCTGTTCCCCGCTGTGATTTCTGGTCCGCAGCCGGCTCCTGCTGCTGTGAAGTGCCGAATCCAGCTGCAAACTGGACCAGAGGGCATATTTGCCCTCCATCTCTGTCTCAAAATTGGGTCCGGGGCTGTCCGGTTCACACCGGACAGCCCCGGACCTGATCTTACCATGGTGTGACACCGGTCTAACAGGTCTACTCTCTTTGTAAACATTTGCATGACATGGTTGCATGACAGATAACCACCATGGCCACTGTCTAGTCCACTTCTAGATAGATATACTCTCCACTTATACTAACTTCAGCCTACCAACTTATCGCTTGGAAGTTTTAAATGCCTACTGTTCTATGTAATTTTTAACTACACATTGTATATATTGCATAACTCCTACTTTCACCATTCTCCTGAGCCTGACACATCCCATTCTGCAAACTGTCAGCCAAGAAACTTTTATTTCAGGCAACAGGTGATGCTGGTAGAGTGTTCGTGCTATCTTAGGCTAGGGTCACATTTGGAAGGCTCATTGCGATTACCACATCCAGATCCAGATGCGATAATCGCATGAGCCTTCAGACACATTTTGTGTTCAAAATGTGTCTTTAAACCCGGATCCGGTAACCGGATTGCTCAGAATGTACAATCCGGTTGCAGGATTCATTGATCATCCCTGCTGCCACAGGGATGAACAAAGGGTTAATGTTAATAATAGATGTGGGCACCATGTCTCCAGAGCGTGCCCACCCTCCCTAAAGACATGGTGACCATATGGGGCAGCATATGAAGGGTTAATTAGGTGTATTACTGTATTGCCGGCTATTGTCGGCATTTACTATTTTATGACTTAAAGCCGGCAGCTCCTCGCAGTGGAGGAGATACAGTACGTAATGTGCGTACTGTATCCACCGCTATCCAGGGTCCTGAAAGCTTTAACATTAATTCTATGGGCAGCGCACCCAGGGATGAACAAAGCATCCGGCTACCACAGGCATTCACATGTGCCTTGCAGTAGCCGGATTGGCTCCCATAGGAGCCCATTATAGCAAGCCTGCTGCGGTTTGCAAACCGTTAAAAAAAACTGCAGCCTGCATGATTTTTACCGCAGGCTGCCAATCCCGAAGCGGTAACCAGATTGCATGTAGTGCAATCCGGTTTTATAATGGGTTCCTATGGACTGCGGATCCAGTTTTGAGCATTTTTACAGCTCAAAACCGGATCAGGATCTGCATTTGCTACCGCAGGTGTGACCCAAGCCTTACTTCTTTAAACAAATTTAAATTCATGTCTGTGTTAAACGTTTTCTATAAGTGGATTGTAAAATTGAATAAATTAAATGAACTGACTTACCTCGAGGTGCAGCTCTTTCAATATTAGAATCAATATGATTGGAGGGAACATTGTAAGAAATGTGACCTAAATGAAAAGAAAGGTTTTAAACAATCATAGCACATATACATGTATATAGCATGCAAGTTATATGTATCAACATAACCCCTTACCACCAAATCCAGTTTTCACCTTCCGGATAGCCCTATTTTTCAAATCTAATCAGTGTCACTTTATATGGAACAACTTTTAAATACCTCAGTTAGGCTACATTCAGACGGTGCGTATTTTTTGCTCTTTTTGTGCAGTTGCGCTTTTTTATGCACGTAAAAAAAAAGCACAACTGCATTCACACAGTGCGTTTTTTCTGCACGCTTTTCCTGAGCCGATTTTAACAATGTGGGCTATGGGAAAAGTGCACAGAAAAAAGTGCAAATAATTGACATGTCTCTTCTTTTTACGCACGCACTTTTGCAGTGAAAGCGCATGCGTAATAAAAAATGCGCACAAGTGCAACATGTGAATGGATTTCAGCAAAACCCATAGGTTTTCCTGGACTGCGTATCCAAAATTGGGTTTCACTGCATTTACGTGGGCGTAAAAAAAGTTGCGTAAATGCAGGAGAACACAGTAAAAATGCACCGTATGAACGTAGCCTAATTCTTAAAATGTTTTTCTTGACACATTTTACTTTCTAATTGTGATTAATTTAGGTGAATAAAATTTTTGTATGTTTTTTAAAAATATTTTAAGTTTGTTAAACTTTGACTTTTTATGCATTTTAACAGAAAATCATACCACACAGCATATTTCATAAATACCACTTGCCTACTTTACATCAGAATCAAACTTGTTCCAACCTTTTAGTTTGCTATCTACTATATAATCGTCTAATTATGTCTGTCTGTAACGGAAATCCCACGTCGCTGATTGGTCGTAGCCAGCCGGGCGCGACAATCAGCGACAGGCACAGTCTGGCCGTGAATTGGCGCAGGATTTAAACCACGCACGCCACCGCTATCGTCGGGAGATCAGCGGCACTAACCGCTGATCTCCCGACGGTAGCCGCGAGTCATCTCCTGCCGCAGCGGCGATGCAGCCGTGAGATGACCGGCACTAGGCAGTCATCTCCCGGCTGCTCGCAGCAATAGTACCTCAACTAGCGCTAGCGATCTCGCTCAGTGTGACACGCAGCAGCGACCAGGCCCCCGCTGTGAGATCGCTAATCGTGTCAGGATGGGGGTACACTTGGCGAGGCTCCAGCGATCCCTACAACAATACGACCTGGTAGTGATCGCTGCAGCATAGCCAAGTGTGACGGTACCTTACTGATCGCTGGAGAAGTGTCACACGTGCAGATAGAACACTTGTGTATAGAATGAAGCCACATCGCTGATTGGTCGTGGGCGGCCGGGCACGACCAATCAGCGACAGGTGCAGTCTGGCTTAGAATTGGCGCGGGATTTGAACCACGCATGCCACTGCTACCGTCGGGAGATCAGCTGCAGGTCATCTCCTGCCGCACGGAGGTCAGCGGCGACGCAGCCGGGAGATGACCGGCGCTAGCCAGTCATCTCCCGGCTGCTAACAGCGGAAGTACCCCGACCGCCATATTGGAACACCCAAGTTATGTGTATTCCGATATAGCGGCTGGGATTTAAATCCCCGCCAAGCCACGCGGGACAACGACCTCAATACTACGCCTTAGGGTGACAGGGTCCCAATGACCGCCATATCATTGCTGCATCACTGGTGAGATCTAACTGTTTGACATATCACCAGAGACCATGTAGTGATGCTCCAGCGATCCCTATCAAATCATATTGTTGTCGGGATCGTTGGAGCGTCGCCGAGTGTTACGGTACTTACTGATCGCTCACTGCACTATTCTTAAATCTTCATAAATAAACTACATACATATTCTAGAATACCCAATGCGCTAGAATCGGGCCACTGTCTAGTGATGTTAGAAGGGTTAAAAGTATCATATCGATTTTTATGTTTTCAACAAAGTTTACAAAATCTTGTCTAATTATATTCGTTTGGTGATTCTAAACATTTAAGTGTGACAAACATGCAAAAGAATAAGATATTCAGAAGGGGCAAATACTTTTTCACACCACCAATGGCGGATCTACATTGGGGCGATAGGGCGGGTCGCCCCCGGCCCAAGGCTTCTTGGGGGGCCCAGGGGACCGGCCGCCTGTGAACAGACCCGCCACGGAGGAGACAGTGTCAGAGAGAGAGGCGGCACTGCAGCCATTCCTCTCCCTCCAGGGAGAAGCGGAGGCATGGAAGGGCCTGCAGTAGAGATGGGGAGGCGGGGCCCAGAGAGATTGACTGGAGATAGGAGGACCTGTGTGACGTGAGCCCTTCACATCACCTGGTCCTCCTATCTCCAGTCAATCTCTGGGCCCCGCCTCCCCATCTCTACTGCAGGCCCGGAAGTTGTTCCAACTTCCATTCCACAGCGCGGGAGCCAGCAAAATGTGTAAAGAGATAAAGATCATGATGAGCTGCAGCAGCAGCTGGTGGTGATGGGTAGTGTGTGTGTGTGTGTTTTGTGTGTGTGTGTCGCTCTCTTTTTGTGTGTGTGTGTCTTTCGGTCTATGTGTCTGGGGCTCTGTGTGGCTGGGGCTCTGTGTGGCTGGGGCTCTGTGTGGCTGGGGCTCTGTGTGGCTGGGGCTCTGTGTGGCTGGAGCTCTGTGGCTGGCTGTATGTGGCTGGCTGTGTGTGGCTGGGCTTTGTGGTTGGTTGTGTGTGGCTGGGGCTTTGTGGCTGGCTGTATGTGGCTGGCTGTGTGTGGCTGGGGCTTTGTGGCTGGTTGTGTGTGGCTGGGGATGCGTGGCTGTGGCTGATTATGTGTCTATGTTGCTAGGGCTGTCTGTGGCTGACTGTGTCTGCTTGGCTGAGGCTGCGTGGCTGGCTGTGTGTGGCAAAATGTGTCTGTGTGGCTGACTGTGTCTATGTGTTGCTAGGGCTGCGTGGCTGCATGTGGCTCTGTGTGTCTGACTGTGTCTTTATGTGGCTGGGGCTATGTGGCTGTGGTTGGCTATGTGTGCCTATCTATGTCTGTGTGTGGCTGGGGCTGTGTGTGGCTGACTATGTGTGTGTGGCTGGGGCTGCTTGGCTGTGTGTGGCTGACTGTGTGTGGGTGGCTGGCTTTGTGGTTGGCTATATGTCTGTGTGTGGCTGACTATGGCTGTCTATATTGCTCGCTGTGTGTGTGGCTGGCTGTGTCTGTGTGTGTGGGTAGCTGCCCTGTGTGTGGCTGGCTTTGGCTGTGTGTGTGGCTGTCTATGTGGCTGGCTGTATGTGTGTGGCTGTATGTGTGGCTGGCTGGCTTTGGCTGTGTTTGTGTGGTAGCTATGTGTGTGGCTGTATGTGTGTGGCTGATTGTGTGTGTGGCTTGATATTGTGTGTGTAGCTGGCTGTGTCTGTATTTGGCTGGCTGTGTCTGTGTGTGCCTGTGTGTGGCTGGCTATGGCTGTCTATGTGGCTGGATGTGGCTATGTGTGTGGCTGCCTATGTGGCTGTGTCTCTCTGTGTGGCTCTCTGCGTCTGTGTAGCTGTCTATGTGGCTGGCTGTCTATGTGGCTAACTGTTTTTGTGTGGTTGTGGCTCTGTGTGTGGCTGTGGCGGGCTGTCTGTGTAGCTGGCCACTGGGACATCCAAATGCTGTGCGAGTGTCCTACAGTTTTCTTAGATCACATCCATGTGCAATCTGTTTTGTTCCTCAGCAGCTATTACTGTAGAATCATTTACAGGAGCATTTTACAGTTGTCTCAGCTGAAGAATGATAATGTATCAGTGAAAAAAACAGATGCCTCTCGGATGGTTCGTGTGCTGTCAGTGTGCGGTCCATGATTTTGTCAGACTCATAGACTTGCATTGGCGAGTCTCGCACATGAATCGCATAATGTCGCAGCATGTTGTGACTTTTTTATCATCCAGAATCTGGATGAGAAAAAAGCGTCCGACACTCGCCAATGTGTTTCAGACGTTGATTAACTGACTGCACTGCGATAAAATCACAAATTGCACTCATCCGAGTTTCACCCCAGTGTGTCCGTGCCCTAATAATAAAATCCATATAGTAATCCTACAATGTCTGCTGGACATGGTATGGGGAGGTTTATGGTCAGTCAGTACACACCATACTTCATGGTAAGGGGAGGGTTTATGGCTCATTAGTACACTCCATACTTCTTGTTATTAACCAGTTAATGCTCTCTTGTCCACCGCACTGCAGTGTCAAAAGAGGAAGACAGCGAGACAGGCAGCGACATGGCGTCAGAGAGTCCCTGACCTCGAAATAGAAGATCCTTAGATCCCGGTATTGTGACGACATATGAAGAAATATTTTTTTACATTTATATTACACTAAGAACTCCACAGCACTTTACATACATCATCAACACTGTCCCCATTGGGGCTCACAATGAAAACATCCTACCAGTATGTCTCATATTGTATATCGCCTTTCTTTGATATCACCTTCACAAATATTGCATTTATTGAACTTGTCAGGTTTTGGATGTTTTAAGATTGCATTTGTTTGCAGGATGTCATAATTGACTCCCAGAGCTGCTGGTTTGACGGTTAATGTCTTACAGCATCTTAGATTTTTTTTGCTTAATGGTACTTCCAAGTTTTTCATAGGGCGGCCTCCTGCTGTATACTTGGTCTGGAGAATGTAACATACTTGGGGTTGGGGGGCCCTAGCCTTCAAAACAGCCCCGGGTCCTGGCTAATCTTAATCCGCCCCTGAACACCACTATAATCTTTTTGAGGGGCGGGTGGAAAATCAGAGTACATTATCACCAAATTTTGAAACTCATTAAAAAGTCGAATAAGATAAAAAATTGCATTGGATGAATATAAAAGTCACATTGATGTAAAATTAAAAAAAAACTAAACAATAAAAAACAACTTTAAGAAAAGAGAAAACTGCTTGATGAATTAGTAGTAAATTGTATTGTAGTAATTGAAAGGTATTTATGAATAAAACAGCAAAGTGCAATGATGAACCAAGGCCTCAGTCGCTTAATATGGAAATCACAAGACCAAGTTATGAATTTATTCATAGCATCTATTTCTAGGAATACTTACAATCAGTGATACTGTGTATGGGCTAGTGGATTGTATGTGCTCAAGATGTTTTTAGTCCAAGTCCAGACCTACCACTCAATCTAACCTACCTTATTTAGGTTTCCATATTAACGTTGCTAACCTCAAAAATATTAAGTCCCTTACAGCAGTACAATTTATTGGGGACTGCGTGCTGCAAGCTGGGGTTGTATTTCTTTTAAGGAGAACCTAAATAAAGCCCATAAATGTAAAGCCTCATGGTGGTCAAAGTTTTCTGCTCATCTTATGGCAACTTTACACACACCAACTTATCTGTCCAACTTCTGAACAGATCTCTGGTTGCAGTGAAATCATGGATACATTGCTCCATTTGTACACAGCCACAAAGTGGAACAATGTGTCCATGATTTCACTGCAACCAGAGATCTGTTCAGAGGTTGGACACAGAAGTTGGTGTGTGTAAAGCGGCCCTTATTTCTCATACAATTTAAATTATGACCATGACTTTTTTCACGTATATATTATTCACAGATATTTGCCTGTGCTTTTTTTTTTTAAGAAATATTCTATTTGCTGGGTCTTTCTTACTACTATTCGCTTGCTGGTTTCTTTAGTACACCAAATATACCTTTTTGCTTCTGAAGATTTTGATAGTATAAGCCATTCCTTGTTCTTTTGCCATAGTGATTTGATTGTGATGGGTTGGCAGGATGAGATTATTAATTAACCCCTCTATCCCGTCCATTCTTAGTTTGTTGCATCTACTATTATTGCTCAGTACTCTAGTTTGCTTATACTAAACTTCTAATATACTCTGCTGCCATCTTGTTGCTGTTTTGAGATCTACATTGTAAATCAGTCTTCTCGGTTTTGTTTTTTTTACCAATTAAACATTACTTTTGAGGTGCAAAGTAGCCAGAAAAATCTCTGTAAAAACTATTATGCCAAAATACATAAATATTCTAAGATAACTCTCCTACAATACTTTTCTCTTCTTTGCATAAAAGTGCTTACATCGCATTTTGATCAATCCCTCCTACTACAGATTCTCTCTTCCCTTTCTAACTAAAACTTTTCCCTCTCCTGGATCTCCTGTACTCTGCTCCTGGTCAGTGAAAGTAGTAGAGGAAATCCATAATTCCATTTCTGACAAAAGTAAGAGTAATAATATTAAGACCCTTAATTATTTGGGTAATCCATTCTAAGGACCAGGAAGTCACCAGAGCTCATTTCTATCTCTAAGGAGGTTGCTGACTTCACAGTGGTTAACTCTCTCTTTAAATCTTACATTCTGCACAGGCTGAGACTCCAGACAGAGTCCCACCCTGACCAAAATTCCTTTCCTCCTATATATTTATTGAAGTGTACCCTAATTGCTTTTAGAGGTTAATTTAATCCAAAGGATTATTGGAGTACATAGTAAAATATAGTAACATAGTGTTTAAGGTTGAAGGAAGACTTTAAGTCCATCTAGTTCAACCCATAGCCTACCATGTTGATCCGGAGGAAGGCAAAAAAAAACTATGTGGCAACACTAAGCTCCACATTGGGGGAAAACATTCCTTCATGGCTCCAGATACTGCAATCAGATTAATTCCCTGGATCAATGCCCTATCAAAGAATCTAGTACCGTATATAATCGTGTATAAGCCGAGTTTTTCAGCACAAAAATTGTGCTGAAAAGTCCCCCCCTCGGCTTATACACGAGTCAGTATACGGCTGAGTGTGGAGAGTGCATTGTCCGGGGCCTGTATCAGGCAGGGGGAGGCTGTAATATGAGCGCCCAGTCACGTGGGGCCGCTCAATAGTGCAATGCAATATGCACTGCATCCCCCTGTCCATCAGCGGCAGGGGGAGCTGTGCATATTACATTGCCCTCCCCCAGTAGTATATACAGGCCCCCCACTCGCCCCCCGTAGTATATACAGGCCCCCCGCTCCCTCCCCGTAGTATATACAGGCCCCCCGCAGTATCTACAGGCCCCCCCGCACTAAATACAGGCACCCCCCGTTTCCCACCCAGTGGTACACAGGCCCCCGGTTGCAGCCGCACACCTGTAAAAGAATCGCTTTCATACTTACCCTCCTCGCTGTTACCCGCGCTCCTCCGGTCCCCTTCCCGCTTCTACCCGACGCCCGGCGCATCCACAATGACGTAATTGTGCACGGTCACATGATGTCGGGTAGAAGCACGAAGGAGATGAGGACGCGCGATCACAGCGAGGAGGGTAAGTATGAAAGCGATTCTTTTACAGGTGTGCGGCTGCAACCGGGGGCCTGTGTACCACTGGGGGGGGAAACGGGGGGGCCCTGTATATAGTGCGGGGGGGCCTGTAGATACTGCGGGGGACCTGTATATACAACTGGGGGCCTGTATATACAACTGGGGGCCTGTATATATCACTGGAGGGCTGTATATATCACTGGGGGCTGTAACCTCTGATGGGGGCCTGTATATACCACTAATGGGGAGCCTGCTGTATACCTCTGGGGCTGCTGTATATACTGCTGGGGCCTGTATATATCACTGGGGGGAAGCTGTAACCTCTGATGGGGGCCTGTATATACCACTAATGGGAGCCTGCTGTATACCTCTGGGGCTGCTGTATATACTGCTGGGGCCTGTATATATCACTGGGGGGGCTGTAACCTCTGATGGGGGCCTGTATATACCACTAATGGGGAGGCTGCTGTATACCACTGGGGCTGCTGTATATACTGCTGGAGCCTGTATATATCACTTGGGGGGCTGTAACCTCTGATGGGGGCCTGTATATACCACTAGTGGGAGGCTGCTGTATACCACTGGGGCTGCTGTATATTCTGCTGGGGCCTGTATATAGCACTGGGGAGGCTGCTGTATATACTGCTGGGGCCTGTATATACCACTGGGGAGGCTGCTGTATACCACTTGGGCTGCTGTATATACTGCTGGGGCCTGTATACTACCACTGGGAGGCTGCTGTATACTACCACTGGGGAGGCTGCTGTATACTACCACTGGGGGGCCTGTATACCACACTGCTGGGGGCTGTATACCTGTGCTGGGGTCCACCCTCGGCTTATACACGAGTCAATGGGTTTTCACAGGTTTTGGGGGCAAAAGTAGGGGGTCGGCTTATACACGGGTCGGCTTATACAGGAGTATATACGGTATATATAACTGGTAATATTATAGTTTTCAAGAAAGGCATCCAGGCCCTTCTTAAATGTTAGTAGTGAGTCACTCATTACAACATCATGTGGCAGAGAGTTCCATAGTCTCACTGCTCTTACAGCAAAGAATCCGCGTCTGTGATTATGATTAAACCTTCTTTCCTCCAGACATAGAGGATGCCCCCTTGTCCCTGTCTCAGGCCTAAGAGTAAAGAGATCATTAGAAAGGTCTCTCTACTGTCCCCTCATATATTTATACATTATTATAAGATCATCCCTAAGCCTTCGTTTTCCAAGCTAATAACCCCAAGTTTAATAACCTGTCTTGGTATTGCAGACCCCTCAGTCCTCTAATGACTTTGGTCGCTCTTCTCTGCACCCGCTCTAGTTCAGCTATGTCTTTCTTATACACCGGAGACCAGAATTGTACACAGTATATTCTAAGTGCTGGTCACACTAGTGGACTTGTATAGAGGTAGAATTATGTTCTACTCATGAGCATCTATGCCTCTTTTAATACATCCCATTATTTTATTTGCCTTTGCACCAGCAGCCTGACAACTGAAGCACTAAATGTGATTTTTTTGTCATCTACCCATACACCCAGGTCTTTTTCATTAACAGTTTTTTCCCAAAGGTTCTCTTAAAAGAAGCTTCATCTCTGATAGTTCACTAGGATTTTCCACTTCTTTTACTATAAAGGCTCTCCATCTAATATATACTTTGTCATCCACTTCCGTCTGGATGTCCCCGAATCCTACAATCTACCACACTGACCGGAAGTAAACCGACCGCCATATTGGAATATCAAGTGATGGATGTTCCAATATGGCACCGCTAGTGATAACAGCCCCTTGGGTATTACCACCAGCGGGACAACGCCAGGACCCCCCTGCTGGAACCCCCCTGCTGGGATCCCACGCTGCCGCTGGGACATCCCAGTTGGGACAACCCAACCAGGACCCCTTGTCACTGGCCATCACTCACCCCCATTTCATTCATCACAGGGCAAGCCACAGACCCTCCTGTCAGCTGTGGCTGCTCGGAGGTGGGTGTACAGACAGCGCCGCAGTGATTTTTGGCAGGGGACACACACACACCACGTATACACACACCACATATATACACAAACATGCATGTACACACACACATGTACACACATGCATGTACTCAAATATATACACACATATTTATGTATACACAAACATACATATACATACACCGTATAATGTCCCCACACACACATATGTGGCGCCTGTGCGGTCTGGTCGCCACAAAGGGGTACTGCACCCATCCCACGGGTGTGGTATTCCTGTTCTCAGTAAATGAGATGGTAAGTCCAGACACCCACAAAAGCACCCAACACACCCCGTCCCAGGGACGGCAGGTGGACCCAATAGAGGGACGGTCCAGTTAGTCAGTGGGACGGAGGGAAGAAAGGTGGAGGGTGGGAAGTTAGTTGGGGTCAGTCGAGAGGAAGCAGTGAAAAGAGGAAAATCTGAAGGACTTGAGCAGCGAGGAGCTAGTCCTGGGTCCTTGAACAGCTGACTGCAGTGAGACACAGAGGGCTCTAGGGGCACGGGCAGTAAGTGATCCACCTGTGCGCCCGAATCTGAATGAAGCGGAGGGGTAGGTTGAGAACCAGGGGACTGGCCCTGAAGGTGGCGAGGAGATGCTAAGCTCCAACCATGGAATCAGAGGCCACTAAATCCTAGAGGAGCGGTGGCCAACTCTCAACACATCCGCCAAGAAGTTAGCCGTACTAGGGTCAGGGGACATGGCCGGTCGCCCGACAGGACCGATGGCTGCTGGATTGGGGCACTGTGTGCAGAAGCGCAAGCAGGAGAGAGGCGGACAGGCAGCGCTGAGAGAGAAAGCAACCCAAGAAGGAAGAAAGATAAAGGGGGTGTCATGGACGAGCTATCCTGGTTGTTGTAGACTATCCAGACTGTTGTTGTGCGTGCAAGCCAATCCCCTGTCCATACTGCTGGTGAAGATGCCTCCTGTCCTTCACCTGTACTTGCACAAGCTGAAGTAGCACCTTCATCAGCCACGTCCTTGTCCCAGCGCAGCGTTCAGTTATCCATACCCCAATCTTTGGGACGCAGGCGCAAATACGCTGCCAACGCCGCACATGCCACAGTTCTAAATGCACACATTTCGCGACTACTTGCGCTGGAAATGTTGCCTTTTAGGCTGGTGGAGACGGAAGCATTCCACAACCTGATGGCGGGGGCTGTCCCACGTTACTCGTTCCCTAACCGACACTATTTTTCCTGGTGTGCCGTCCCCGCATTACATAAGCACGTGTCACAAAACATCATACGTGCCCTTAACAACGCAGTTTCAGGCAAAGTCCACCTAACCACGGACACGTGAATAAGTGCTTGCGGGCAGGGCCGGTACATCTCTCTGACGGCACACTTGGTTAATATTCTGGAAGCCGGGACCCAGTCTGAGCTTGGGACAGAACATGTCCTTCCGACACCAAGGATTGCAGGCCCTAACTCAGTCAGGGTTTCACCCACAGTGTACAGCTCCGGAACTTCATGATCCTCACCCTCCTCCTCCTTCACTTCACCCTCTACACCAGTCCAAAGCTGGAAGCACTGCAGCAGTGCCTTGGCTAAGCGGCAACAGGCTGTGCTGAAGCTAATATGCGTAGGTGACAAACCCCACAATCCTGAAGAGTTGTGGAAAGCACTGAAACACCAGGCAGATCACTGGCTCACACCGCAGAACCTACAGCTAGGCATGGTCATGTGTGACAATGGCCGGAACCTGGTGGCGGCTCCGTGGCGAGGTGAGCTGACACATGTTCCATGCATGGCCCATTTTATTATTATTATTATTATTATTATTATTATTTATTTATATAGCGCCATTAGGTTCCATGGCGCTTTATATTAGGATAAGGGAGACAAGAACAAGTACAGAAAATATAGGCGATCAGGACGTACAGGTACAGGAGGGGCAGGGACCCTGTCCACGAGGGCTCACAGTCTACGAGGGGCGGGTTGGGATACAGTAGGATGGGGGAATGTCAGGTATGGGGTGGTCGCCTGTGCCTCATGGCATGTTGTAGGCTTGACGGAATAGGTGAGTCTTCAGGTGACACTTTAAGCTTGTCAGGGTAGGAGACTGTCTGACGTGTTCAGGCAGGGAGTTCCAGAGTAAGGCAGATGCCTGGGAGAAGTCCTGGACTCGGTTGTGCGAAGAGGTGATGAGGGTGAAGCAGAGGAGGAGTTCTTGTGAGGAGCGGAAGTTGCGTGAGGGTAGGTATCGGGAGACCAGGTCGGAGATGTATGGTGGGGCCAGGTTGTGTATGGCTTTGTACGCCATGGTTGGGCCTGTGTGCCCAATTTTAGAAAGTCACCTACTGCTTCAGCCGCCCTTGCCAGCTTTCAGCAGCGTTTGCACATTCCGTATTACAGACTGGTCTGTGATGTCCCCACGCATTGGAATTCCACACTGCACATGTTGGTCAGGATTTGTGAGCAGAAGAGGGCAGTTGTTGAGTACCAGCATCAACTAGGCCGTCGGTATATGTTTCAAACTCCACACATAAGACCTCAGGAGTGGACATGGATGTCCAACATATGTACCGTCCGCCAAAACTTTGAGGACTTCACCAAGATGGTGAGGGGCGATGATGCCATATTTAGCTTCACCATCCCGCTTCTTTGTCTTCTAAAATGCTGTCTGCTCAAAATCAAAGACGATGCATTGCAGGCGGAACACGATGAGTTGGAGCAATAAACCGTACAGGGTAATTACACACAGCCTCATCTCATCCCAACGTGCATTGGAGGACTATTCAGAGGAGGAGGCGGATAAAGAAATGGAGTTACTTTAATGCTAAATTGACGGTAATACATGCACAACCATCTTACCGTCGGATGGCCAGAGGACAGGGGAGAGGAGGAGGAGGAGATGATGAAGACAGCATGGTCAATCATTCTGTTGTTGAGGACCTGAAGTCTTGCCTGTTAACAGTCTTATGCACATGGCTGACTTTATGTGATGCTGCCTGTCTTGTGACCCTCGTGATATCAACATCTAGGCGGACACTCATTACTGGTTGGTGACACTTTTAGATCTACGCTACAAGGAGAACTTTATTTCTCTTATACGGTGGCTCAAGTGGTTAGCACTGCAGCCTTTGCAGCACTTTGCCTTGAGGTCCTGGGTTCAATTCCCACCAAGGACACAAAGGACAACATCTGCAAGTAGATTGTATGTTCTCCCTGTGTTTGCGTGGGTTTCCTGCGGGTACTCCAGTTTCCTCCCACATTGTAAAGACATACTGATAGGATGTTTAGATTGTGAGCTCCAAGAGAGACAGCATTACTCATGTAGGAAAAGTGCTATGGAATTAATAGCGCTATATAAATGAATAAATAATAATAATAATAATTCCCGGGGCGGAGAGGTCTACAAAAATGCTGCAGTACCAGAAGGCCCTAGTTGCAGAGTTAGTCAAAAAATTCACTTCTGAAAACACTGGCGGCAGAGGTCGCGGTTTGGTGGACAACCAAGGTGTCCGGCCGAGAGACGCACAATTCAAATCCAGCAGAGGTAGGGGAAAACTCTCAAAGATCTGGGACAGTTTTCTTAGCCCCTCCCATAGCACAGGCCCTCAGGTGCAGGGTACTGTCACAAGGACTGCAAAGTTTGTAAAGATGCTGAAGGAGTACCTTGCCGATCGTACGCAAGTGCTCCTAGATTCCTCTGTGCCTTCTAATTATTGGGCATCCAAAGTGGACACGTGACAGGAATTATCCCTCTACGCCTTGGAAGTGCTGCCCTGCCGTTAACATTTTGTCAGAGCGTGTTTTTATTGCCGCAGGTTGAATCATTACAGATAAACGCACCCGCCTGTCAACTGAAAATGCTGACCAGTTGTTTTTGACCTGGATACTGAGATTGAAGATTAAATTACAGCAGCTATACTGGTCAGACACAAACGCTGACATAAGTATACTGAGTGTTTTTGCCGATACAAATTGAAGCTACAACCCCCTCCTGCCACACAAAAATGGAAAATGAATGCAGGCAAGAGTTGGTTTGTAGCTGGACAGTTAGATGACAGATTAGAGCGTTTTAATCCCGGCAGTTTGAACGGTCAGACACACACGCTGACGCGTATACCGTGTTTTGGCGTACACAACTTGGGGCTACAAAAAACTGCTGAAATTTTAAATGAATGCAGACAAGAGTATGTTTTTAGCAAGACCCTAAGTTTTGAAATTAAGGCCCTGCAGGTGGACTAGTCAGACACAAACGCTGACTACAATAGCGTGTCTTTTAGCACAAGGCTTTTGGTGTACCCTAATTGACGCTGCAACCCACAGTAGCAGCAATTAGATGCAAAATTAGTGCAGAGAACTGTTTTTTTTTTAGCACAAGGCTTTTGGTGTACCCTAATTAACGCTGCAACCTACAGTAGCAGCAATTAGATGCAAAATTAGTTCAGAGAACAGTTTTTTTTAGCACAAGGCTTTTGGTGTACCGTAATTAATGCTGCAACCTACAGTAGCAGCAATTAGATGCAAAATTAGTGCAGAGAAGAGTTGGTTTTTAGCACGAGGCTTTTGGTGTACCCTAATTTGAGCTAAAACCTACTCCTGCCTATAGTGAGCTAAATAAATCCCTAAAAGCAAGGTTTTTGGGATGGATGTGACTCACCGTGGCCGGGATGTAGCTGTGGCGTGCTGTCGAGAAGCTTGTGCTTGGCGGGAAGTCTGGATAGGCACCCGGTTAAACGGCACAGGGTAAGGCGTTGCGGCTGCACCCGACCATCGTATCCGAGCTTGCTGCTCGGCCGGAGGTTCCTCGATGTCTCCCCAAATGAAACCGGTATAGAGGTCCTCAGCGATGCTGCGGGTCTCGTCGTCGTCATCATCCTCCTCTCCCTCGAAGATCACATCGGGCTGCTCGGCTGTTGGAGATGCTGGAATGGGATCTTCCGGACAATGGGGCGGTGGTGCTGCGGATCCTTCCACAGGGTTGTCCTGCAGGGCTTCCAGGCTGCCTGCCTCTTCATCTGTTACTGCTGGCAGTGGTGTTTCCATCCCGGTAACCAGGTAGACCTCCGGATTTGCAGAGGAGGCCTCCGGTTCTTGGGGAAAACATGTGTCAGTCTCTGGAGTAGTATAGAAACTGGCTGTGGGTTCCGCAATAGGAACCAGGTGAGTATCGGCTTCTTCAGGGGAGCTGGTTTGAAGCTCCAGCTCTGGAACCGGCTCGGCAGCGGCTTCAGCCGCTTGAACAGGGTAGATTGTGGGCCTCATCGGAAGGACACAGTCTATGGGCTCCGGTGAGGACGCAGGGCAGGCAGTGGATGGTGATGAGGCGGTGAAACTGGAGATATCATCCGTCCCTGGAGTGGTTGTACCCGAGCGGCTCTGCTGCATCGCACGATGTAGTCTGCTGCCCAAGCTCGCGCTCCAACTGCGGATCGTCCACTCAACGGTTTCCATTAGCCGCACTCTGAGGTCTTGCAGAGCCTCCTGCCAAAAGTCGGGGCTGCCGTCGATAGTGAAGACGGGACCTGGACCCGGATGGCCTATTGCTGCTCTGGCCTCAGCTTCCACCTGTTGCATTAGGTCATGGAGTCTTGTGCTGGTCATCTTCTTGGAGGAACCACACCCGTCTCAACCGGCAACCGTTCCGTCTGAGAGCTGGTGAAGAAGAGTC
Source organism: Allobates femoralis (assembly GCA_033576535.1). Lineage (NCBI taxonomy): Eukaryota > Metazoa > Chordata > Amphibia > Anura > Aromobatidae > Allobates > Allobates femoralis. The sequence goes on from JARQOC010000003.1 coordinate 391,388,645, forward strand.
TCTGACACTCCCACTTCCTTGGGGTTTTTGTAGTCCAATTGTGGGAAAAAAGTCTTTGGTCCGCCCCCATGGTTGTTTCGAGCAATCAGGGCGGACAATGATTTTGGCGCCTTTGCCTTTGGCCCTCTCACGAAGAGGGGCGGTGGCTCACCCCTGGGCTTGCACGTGGTGATCCTCATGACGGGCTTTGCCATCTTGGACGCCATCTTGGCCCAACGGTGAAAAGGCGGGAAAAGTTCTTTTTAGGATGAACAAAGTCCTTTTTGATGAAATAAAGTCTTTTAAGCACATTATACCCGTTAGGAAACGGGCCTGCTCGTATCCTGTTCGTGATGCCAATTTCTGACTCACTGTGGCCGGGACTCCGGAGGGACAGGCGTTTTCTTTTTCCTCCTTGTCACGGATGGACCGCGCCTGCCGATAGTGGGGCCCGGTGGGTACAGATCAAAAAGAGAGAGATGTCATGGGTTGAACAGATTAGGGGTTAATTTGTTTCGTGACGCCACCTATGAGTGTTCCGGTAACTGTACCGGCGCTGCGGGGCCTCCGGGGGATGGAATGCAGCAAGATGGAACGCTCCCCACAGGCTAAGCAATGATCCCCGGAGCCAGAAGCTGCACAAGATGTTCTGAGGCAAATGCGGTTACCTTAGTATGCGGATAAGCAGTTCATAAGAAGGCACGGACACTGTAAGTCTCTGTAACGGGTTCTTTACTGTAACCAGCAGACAGTACATGGCATACAGTTTGTAGGTAGTGGACCAGGTGGACTCAGCAATGACCTGTGTTTCTCAGAGATCCGCGGTGTTCCTCCATTCTAACTAAGTATGTTGCCGTTGTCGCCCAGGAATGCCAGATCGGGTACAAGGAGGCTGCTTAAATGCCCTATCCGGTGTATACGTTCCAGATGTTTTGGGGAGCCTTGGGTCTTTTGTGGGTACACCGCTGGCTAGACGACTGTGGATGGCGGTGGTGGGGTGCTCCTGTAAAGCGGTCCCTCCACTCCTCTGGTTTGCATAGCAGAGCTGAACTACTGCTAGCTTCGGTACCAGCAAACCGGCTGTAGATGTGCACGGGATGGTTTTGAGCCCGCATGTAGATGCCCAATGGTCGGTTGTTAAGGCACCGGGAATAATGGCTCTCAACCGGGGTGACGGCCAGGGAGACGGCCAGGGGGCCGCACAGGACGGTGCAGCCCCCTCTCCTAGGTTGTAGAGCTGGTTGGTTTAGCTCCTTCTCCTACGTTGCTCAGAGTGTTCTCTTTTTCTAGACTATCTATTTGTTCTAAACTTTCCACTACACACTACCACTACACTCCGCCCACCAGGACCTGATTTGCCCTCTATGCTAGGTGATGCATGTAGGGTATGGATCTCTGAGTTAACTGTGTGACTGCTGAGTCAGAGAATATTGCTGCTGCTTGAGAAAGACGCATCTGTGCGTCAAAACGCGTTGTGGCATACTGGACCCCTGCTGTTCGTGCAATAAATTATTGGTCATTTAATCACCAACCCGTGGTTTCTTTAGCGCTCCAAACCTCTGACACCGCTTGTTTTCTATCTGTTGTGGTAAATAGACTGGCAGCCCTGTGCCTACACTAGCTGAAAGGCCACAAATCTGTCCCTCAATCAGCAGCAGCTCTCCCTACACTGACTGTCTATGGCGCAGAGTGACGAGCTCAGTGCGGTCAGGTCTTATAAAGACCTGATGACGCTGTGCGGCCAGCCAATCACTGTAATGCCACAACCAACATGGCTGTGGCATTACAGTGTCTGTCAGCCAATCCCTGCATGTGGGCTGGCTCTGAAAAGAGCGCCAACATGCAGGGAGGTGGACCCCGAGCATAGCAAGAGTATCGCAAGATTACTCGGTACTCGCCGAGTGGCCTGAGTACCGAGATATTCGTGCGAGTACCAACAAGCATACTCGCTCATCTCTATTCGTTATCCCTTTTATTTTCATAACTGTTTATGCATATTTGTAACTTGTCTCTTTTGTAATATCTTTTGTATCTTTCGTAAACACTGCCATTTCTTTGGAGTAAAAATTATAAATTTGCTAGTTTCATTCTTCATGTTCTATGAGCGAGCTGACACGTCCTCCCATAAATTCACATTACCAAAGGGGTTTTCCATCCACCTTTTAAGAGGTCAGTGGTGGCAGTATAATTTTTGTATTTATGTGATATTGTGGATCTGAGGGTGACTGGATTGAGGTATAAATTTGTTATACTTTTATTATAACTAAGTGTCGTGAGAATGTATGGGATAGTGTAAAGCAATAGAAAGACTTAGCGTTAATAATTGTGCAATGGCAGAATAGTTGCAAACATGCCCAGGATTATTATCGCTACTTCATATACTCCTTTTATGACAATCTCATCTCCTTTTACAGTGATCAATACTGCAATATGCAAAACTTTTATTAGTACGTTTTCTTTAATTAAATGACAATGGCTATATTAAAAAGCATTTTTGTTAAAATTCAATTCATCACCAGGAAAATAGCATCACAACAACCAGACTGAAAGAATAATAATTTGAAAAAAAACAAAAAAACTTTGTCACCACTATATATAGATAAGAGATAGATACAGTAGATAGATAGATAGATAGATAGATAGATAGATAGATAGATAGATAGATAGATAGATAGATAGATAGATCGATAATAGATGGAAGGATGTATATATAATAAATGGATAAATAATGGATATATGGAAGATAGATAAGATAAAATATACATATATTTTTGGAGTATAAGACGCAGCCAGATTTTAGAGGATGAAAATAGGGGGAAAAAATAAAACATGTGGTTATAATGCACTGTCATGGAAGGGTGAGGATCTGCTGCTGACACTGTTATGGTGGTAATGTCCCCATTGTGGGCCCCTTTCCAGTAATGTATGATCCCCCATTCTGGATATAGCCCCCCATCCTGATATATAGCCCCCATATCCTGGATATAGCTCCCATCCTGGCATTTCATCCTGCAGCCTGGACATGGCACCCCACAGCCTGGTTATGGCCCCTCTCATCTTGGATATAGCTCCAATACTTGTATATCATCCCCCAGCTTGGATATGGCACCCCCTATCCTGGATAATGCTACCATACTGGTATATCATCCCCAGCCTGGATATGGCACCCCCCCCCATCCTGCATATAGCTCCCATACTGGTATATCATCTGCCAGCCTGGATATGGCACCTACCATTCTGGATATAGCTCCCATACTGGTATATCATCCCCCAGCCTGGATATGACACACCCAATACTCAATATGGCACCTCCATCATCAATATGGCACCCCCTGCTGGAGCTCACACAAAAATAATAAACAATGTAACTTACCTGTCCACTGCTCCACTCCGTCACTCCCTCTACAGCATCGTTGTCTTCATGTCTGTGTGTGTCGCCATCCGATCATGTGACCAGCTCATGCAGCAATGACATCACTATGCTGTGCCAGTCACATGATCGGATGCTGGCACACACAGGAAGACATTGATTCTGCAGAGGGAAAGATGGAGGGGAGCGGCAAATACACTTAGTGTACTGTAATATGTGCCGCACCCCTGCCTAACTCCCAGCACTGAGAGGTGATGGACAGAGGAATGCAGTGAATATTACAGTAGACTAATGAGCAGGGACACATGATTACAGGCTGCTTCTGCAGCCAGCGTCAGGCTCCTCCAGCCTGCTCCAGAGCCGCTGCTTCCCCCAGCACAGCACCACAGCCAGCACACAGTCCGTATATTCAGACTATAAGATGCACCCCCCACTTTTCCTTTGGGGGAAAAAAATTGTGTCTGAAGGCCCAGTTACGCACACAGATAATTGTGCAGACATTGTTCACAGATCCCTGGTTGCAGTGAAATCACGGACACATTGTTACATTTGTACACGGCCACAAAATAGAACAATATGTCCATGATTTCACTGCAACCAGAGATCTGCGAACAATGTCTGCACCATTATCTGTGTGTGTAACTGGGCCTTTATAGTCCGAAAAATACTGTAGATAGAAAAGAGACAGATAACACAGGTCAACAAAAAAAATTTTTTTTTCTGGTGCCCAAAATATTTTAATGAATTTGGGGTATTTTTGGGGTGCTGATTCTGAATATGCTATCAGTTTTGCCAGATTGGCTCAAGTTTTTGAGATTTTTGGTATCTTATTTATAGCACTTGTTCGTAAATGCGACGCATCATCTCATTAATTTCTTTGGATTAGTACTTGAACTGAGCAGTTCTCAATATAGTTTTGTGTTAATTAGTGTTCTAAAAGTTTGTTCATAGCTTGATTTTTTGCACTAACTTTATGTTGTTGTCTGTTGTCCAGTGAAAAGCATGAACTCATCAAGAAGAAGTTGTCTTAACGATCCAGACTCATTCTGTTACATTTGTGGTGAATATACACTGACAAAACATAGAAGAAACATAACAGACTTCGTTAAAAAAGTAGCAAAAAACGTCTTTTTTGTTACACATTTTACGAAAAATCTCAAAAACTTGAGCCAATCTGTCAAAACTGATGACATATTCAGAATCAGCACCCCAAAGTTACCCTAAATTCAATGAAATATCTTTGGCACCAAAAATGCTGTTGACCAGTGTAATAGATAAATGTAAGGGCCACGTCACACACACAGATAATTGTGCAGATATTGTTCGCAGATCTCTGGTTGCAGTGAAATCACGGACACATTGTTACATTTGTACACGGCCACAAAATAGAACAATATGTCCATGATTTCACTGCAACCAGAGATCTGCGAACAATGTCTGCACCATTATCTGTGTGTGTAACTGGGCCTTTATAGTCCGAAAAATACTGTAGATAGAAAAGAGACAGATAACACAGGTCAACAAAAAAAATTTTTTTTTCTGGTGCCCAAAATATTTTAATGAATTTGGGGTATTTTTGGGGTGCTGATTCTGAATATGCTATCAGTTTTGCCAGATTGGCTCAAGTTTTTGAGATTTTTGGTATCTTATTTATAGCACTTGTTCGTAAATGCGACGCATCATCTCATTAATTTCTTTGGATTAGTACTTGAACTGAGCAGTTCTCAATATAGTTTTGTGTTAATTAGTGTTCTAAAAGTTTGTTCATAGCTTGATTTTTTGCACTAACTTTATGTTGTTGTCTGTTGTCCAGTGAAAAGCATGAACTCATCAAGAAGAAGTTGTCTTAACGATCCAGACTCATTCTGTTACATTTGTGGTGAATATACACTGACAAAACATAGAAGAAACATAACAGACTTCGTTAAAAAAGTAGCAAAAAAACGTCTTTTTTGTTACACATTTTACGAAAAATCTCAAAAACTTGAGCCAATCTGTCAAAACTGATGACATATTCAGAATCAGCACCCCAAAGTTACCCTAAATTCAATGAAATATCTTTGGCACCAAAAATGCTGTTGACCAGTGTAATAGATAAATGTAAGGGCCACGTCACACACACAGATAATTGTGCAGATATTGTTCGCAGATCTCTGGTTGCAGTGAAATCATGGACAGATTGTCCCATTTTGTGGCTGTGTACAAATGTAACAATGTGTCCATGATTTCACTACAACCAGAGATCTGCGAACAATATCTGCACAGATATCTGTGTGTGTGACGTGGCCCTATGGGTAAATAATAGATAGATGGACAGATATATAAAAGATAGAAAAGGCCCCTTTCACAACAGCGTTTTTTTCAAATCGCGGCAGATGCGGTGAAAAAAACGCATCTGCCGCGATTACCGCATACCGGCTGCACTTGCGGCACGGTTGCGGTGCGGTTGCAGCAAGCCCCATACAATTTATAGGCGGCACTTGCGGCAGGTGCGGCTGCGGAAAAAAAACGCGGTCAGCCGCGGTTTTTTCGCAGCCGCACCTGCCGCAAGTGCCAAAACCGCATTTGCCGCACCTGCCGCAAGCCCGCCTATACATTGTATGAGGCTTGCCGCAACCGCGCCACAACCGTGCCGCAAGTGCAGCCGGTATGCGGTAATCGCGGCAGATGCGTTTTTTTCACCGCATCTGCCGCGATTTGAAAAAAATGCTGGTGTGAAAGCACTTGCGGCGCGGTTGCGGTAAACGCCATGCAAAGTATAGGCGTACTTGCGGCAGGTGCGGCAAGTGCGGTTTTGCACTTGCGGCAGGTGCGGCTGCGAAAAAAAACGCGGTCAGCCGCGGTTTTTTTCACGGCCGCACCTGCCGCAAGTTCAATTTAAAAAAACGCTGATGTGAAAGGGCCCTTAGGGTACCTTTACACACGGCTACATTTGTAGCTTGTCACCAGGTAACTTACTGGTTGCAGTGAAATCATGGATACATGATTCCATTTGTACACAGCAACAAGATAGAACCATGTATCCATGATTTCACTGCAACCAGTAAGTTACCTGGTGACAAACTACAAATGTAGCCGTGTGTAAAGGGGCCCTAATGGTACCTTTACACGCCGCTACAATTGTAGCTTGTAGCGTCCATATCGCCTGTAGTAGCGGCGTCTGAAGAGGCGACGCTACAGCCGGCGACAGATACATCTGTTTATGGTCTCTGCTCATAAACTTAAGGCAACATCGCCGATGGTAGCGAGCTGTATCGGCGTGTAAAGAGGCAACGGAAGGGAACTCTGGACACCCGGGGCTGTAGCTGCAATGTAGCTAAGGCGTGACCTCGGCTCCATGTTACCGCGCCCCATGTGCGATCATTGGTGGAAGCTGCTGCATGACGATTGGTAGTCGCTGCATAGGGAGGCATATTTAAGGAGCTGACGAGTCACACTACACAATCGCTCGAGCATGCTGTATTACTCAGCCTCCTGCGTTGCCTGCCCAATCAGGATGTTATTGCTTCGTCCTATCAGCGTACGGAAGTCTTGTAATCCACAATTGGAGCACGCCTATGTGCTGTCCCTGCTGCACCAGGTCCGCCCATAGTAGCTGGTTGTAGCGGTGTGTAAATGAGCAACAGCTGGCTACTTGAGACACCCGGCGATGTAGCTAGCTATAGATGTAGCGTGGCGTAGCGCACCTTGTGGCGGCGTGTAAAGAGGGTGCGTTGACCGTTTGTAGCCGTTTGAGCGTGCTCGTGCACGTGAAGTAGCGCGATGTATGTAGCCTGCCGTGGCGGCGTGTAAAGGTACCATCAGAGATAGCTGCATAGATAATAGATATATGATAGGGCCACATCACACACACATATATCTGTGCAGATATTGTTCGCAGATCTCTGGTTGCAGTGAAACCATGGACACATTATTCATTTGTACACGGCCACAAAATGGAACAATGTGCCCATGATTTCACTGCAACCAGAGATCTGCAACCAATATCTGCACAATTATCTGTGTGTGTGACGTGGCCCATAGACAGATAGATTGATAAGACATAGGCGGCCGTCACACGCATCAATCTTGTGAGCGATATTGTTAGCGATCACATGCACGCGCGATCGCTAACAATATCGTTCACATCGCTGGTGAGCTGTCACACAGGCAGACTCACCAGCGATGTGGACCAGCGAGATTGCTGGTAACCATGGTACACATCGGGTTACTAGGCGCCGCGCGGCGCTAAGTAACCCGACGTTTACCATAGATACCATCTCCCAGCATAGGATCTGCCGCTGGGAGATCGTTCATCGTGGTGTCACACACCACGATGATGCAGATTGATCCAGCGATTATCTCTTGATATGAGCTCCGGCTCACAAATCAGCGATCAAACAATCAAGCGATTTTACATTGTAAAATCGCTTGATTACACGCAGCGATGCACAAACGATATCACTTAAGTGATCAAAAAGCGGATCGCTTAAGCGATATCGTTCAAGAAATCGATGCGTGTGACGGCCGCCACAGGCGGCCGTCACATGCTGCAATATATACAAACATATCGCTGGAAAGTGCCTGATTTGGCATCGCTCCTACGACGTCGTTGCGTGTGACAGCATGATGTGACTAGCGATAAGTGGTCAGATCGTTAATCACAGACATGGGAACCGGACCCCATATCAGACGATGTTGATCATCCAATCTGCTGCATTGCTCTGTGAGACACCACCATAATCGATCTCCTGACCGATTTCTCCTATTCACATCATTGACAAGCATCGGTTGCTGATTGTGCCAACGATCCCTGCATGTAACATCGCTGCTGCGTCCTGAACGTTATCTATACATGTGACACCTCGCTAAGATGTTGTCCACGAGCCACACCACTGACATCGTTCTTGAGTTCCCACACAAAATTGTAGTGTGTGACGGCCGCCATAGATATATGAATAGACTTGGTGACTCTAAACTAGATGTGATAAAATGGAGTAATACCAGAAAGCCCTAGATGAACATTTAGTACAAAAATAAGGTAGAGGTCATAGTTCCTTGGACAACAAAGGATGAGAGACGTGAAAGACATACACCAAGTCCAACAGAGGCAGGGTAACACTATCAAAGGTCTGGGACCCAAGCCTTGTTACGCGGGTACTACAATGAGAGAAAGGTTTTGGAAGATGGTGAAGGAGTATTTAGTCAACTGTACCAGCATCCTCTGTAACTCCTCTGTGCCATAAAACTATTTGGTATCTAAGCTGAACATGTGGCATGAACTGTCTCTCTACGCCCTGGAGGTGCTCGCCTGCTATTCGTTGAGTATTTTGTCAGAGTGCATTTTCATTGCCACTGGAGTCACAATAACTTATAGGTACATCCGCCTGTCAACTGAAAATGAACAAGGCATGGATTCAGATGTAAGGAAAAGGTGTATCATGGTCCGCACTGCTGTGCCACAAAATCACGGAGAAGACAGTGCTTCAGTAAAATATCCTTTATTCTTCCTGTCCTACGTGTTTCGGAGCCACCTCTGAGCTCCTTCCTCAGGGACATTTGATACACCTTTTCCTTACATCTGATACCAGTGTTCCACGTCCTGTGGTAGGTGGAGGTCCAGCGGCAGCTATATTTTCGCGCTCCAGCCGGTTGTGGGTTTACACAACCCAGCAAGGTGAGTGGCCAGTACACATCACCTGTTTCCAACAAGTGTCATCATTGATAGGGCACTATTCTGCGCCTCGCTTTGTCTCCTTGTGTTTACACAAGGCATGGATTGACCGCGACTTCTTAAACCCAGCAGATGACAGCAGCAGAACATAAAGCCAATTCAAATGTTCTGTTTTTTTCTGGTGTATTCCCATCACCACTGCCCACCCAAAAAAGGTTATGTGGTTCATGGTTCCTTCTTTTTCTTCTCCTCCCCCTCCTCCACCATATCAAGAGGGTCATCAGACAGCCCTAATTCATTGTTTTTAGAGAACATATAGTGGACAGTTGCTCATTATTTTTAGAAGGCCATCAGGTGGCCTTCGCTTCACCTTCTTGTAGAGTTATCTGGCCACCCCTGCTTCCAATTTTACGAGGCTAAACGAGCAGCCATAGCTCAAAATGTTTGCAGGGTCATCAAGCCGCATTTGGTTCCAATCTTGAGAGGCTAAATGAATGATTGTAGCCAGGCCACCCTTGCTTCCAACGGAAAAAAGGTAAATGAGCTGCCCTTGCTCTACTTTTTTGTACAGGTATGAAGTCACCCTTGCTTCCAGTTTTAAGAGGTAAACAGGTCACCCTTGCTCTATCTTTTCGGAGGGTCATCTGTGCCGCCTTTGCTTCTTTTTTCAAGAGGCTAAAAGGGTGATCCTCACTCCAAATGTTTTTAGGGTTATTAGGCCATTCTTGATTCCTATTTTAGGACACTAAAGGTGTGGCCCTCACTTCGCCCTTCTGTACTGTCATCACGCCACACTTTTTCCAATTTTAAGAAGCTAAACAAGTGGCTCTCGCTCAAAATTTTTGTAAAGTCTAAACGGGAGGCTCTTAATCAATATTTTTGTAGGGTCATCAAGATACCCTTTGTTCCAATCTTAAGAAGCTAAATAGGTGGCCCTCGCTCAAACTTTTTTTGTAGGGTCGTCAGGTGGCCCTTGCTTCCAATTTTAAAAAAGGCTACATGGGTGGCCCTTGCTCATGCTTCTGATTTCAAGAGGCTAAACGGGTGGCCCTTGCGCTTCCATTTTGAAGGGTCATCAGGACACTTTTGGTTCCAATTTAAGAGGCAAAATGGGCAGCCTTCACTCAAAGTTTTTGCAAGGTCATCAGGCAACGCTTGCTTTCAATGTTAAGAGGCTAAATAGGCCAACCTTGCTACCAATTTGAAGAGGTAAACAGGCAGACCTTGCTTTTTTAGAGAGTCATCAGGCCGCCCTTGCTTCTAATTTTAAGAATCTAAATGAGTGAGCCTTGCTCTTCCTTTATGGAGGGTCATCAGGCTACCTTTGCTTTCAACTTTAAGAGGCAAAATGGGCGTCCCTAGCTGCAAAGTTTTGTGTGGGCATCATACTACCCTTGCTTTTAATTTTAAGAGGCTAAATGGGTGGCTCTCGTTTATAATTTTAAAGGGTAATCATGTCACTCTTGCTTCCAATTTTAAGAGGCTACATTGGTGACTCTCACTCAAAATTTTTGTAGGGTAATCAGGCCACCCTTGCTTCCAATTTTAATAGGCTAAATGTGAGGTCCTCACTCAAAATTGTGTACAGTCATCAAGCTGCTTTTGCTTTCAATCTTAGGCTACCTTCACATTTGCGTATGTGAACGCAGCTTATGCTGCGTTCCCATATGCAGTCAAACGCATGCGCACTGCGTTCCTATGTTTAACATGTGTAGCTCCAAAAGATAATGTGATATAATGAGCGCTAAGATACACACAAGGACTCGGCCATTAGATATTTTACCTTTCAGCTTTAATCAACAAATGGATCCCTCTAGTCACAACGCGTTTCAACGCAGATAGCGTCTTTCTCAAGTGATTACCGGGACCCTGAGTTAACACTGTTTATATACATTTCACACAAGGGAGGGGGAGAGAGAATTAGTCCAGGTTCATGACAAACTAACAAATGGAGTGTGGATTGGGTCCACTAAAACAGTCAATATATACAATACATTGTGATAAAGTGCATGTGAATTAGATAAAAATATACAAATTTTAAAAAAAAAGGAAGGATTTTTTTCTTTTCATCCTTAGCGCTAAATAGTTTTTACATATAAAAATTACTATAAAAATATCTATTGCTAAAAACTTTATAAAAAGCACTTTTATAACATGTAATAAATTCAACATAACTAACACCACTATTTAAAAATTACAAGCATATATACATAGGTTATTGTATGAATAAAAACATTTAATAAAAATAGAAATAAAAATAAATATAAAAATAAAAAATAAAATTAAAAAATAAAAATAAAAATAAAAATAAAATAAAAATAAAAATAAATAAATAAAAAAAAAAAAAATAAATAAAAATAAAAAAAAATAAATAAATTAAAAAAAATATATTAAAAAAATATATAATAACCTGGCAGACGTCAGCTTACCACTCCTTAGAGCAGTCACGTGCAGAGAGAGAGACACAGAGGGCACGTGCAGCGTCCACCTCGCCGCTCGATTTCAACTAGGAGAGCCCAGCAGCACTAGCGACTAATCCAGTTGTGCGGACCTGCACAACCTTAGAAGGTGAGCGGAGGGGTTATTAAACCGACCCCATATAATTTTTTATAGTAGTTTGGCGCAAACGATTCTGTTTCTTTTTTATGTTTAACATAGGAACGCATAGTGCCTGCGTTTGCTGCATTCGAGTGCGGATGCGGACGATATCTGCTCCTTCCAGGGTCCAGCGTCCACACCTGGGACACAGCATGTTGCATTTTTTGTGCGCTTGGGGACCTTGGAAAATCAACAAGCGTCCCCAAGCGCACAAAACATGCATTGTCGTCAATGGGTCCGCAGTGTTCTGCGCTTGACAGCGCAGGAGAACGCTGCGGACCCATTGAAAAATCTCCCGGTGGCCGCCGGTGATGTCACAGGAGATCACCGATGGTCACCGGGAGATCAGCTCAGCCTCTGATGGTCTCCTCCTCCCCGCCGCCGGTAATACCCTAGCGGTGTCGGCGGGGAGAAACAGCGGATGTGACAGCTGTTTGAATCTTCCCGCACCGACATCTCCTCTCGGTGTCGGCGCGGGAGATTCAAACAGCTGTCAAATCAGCTGTTTCTCCCCGCCAACATGTCCCGGAGCTTACCGGCAGCGGGGAGGGGGAGATCTCCGGCGCTGATCTCCGCCCCCGGACACCTCCGATTGGCTGGCCAGCCTGCACAGTGATGTGTCCGTAGGCGGACATTCTTCATTGCGGACACATCAAAATGACACCGCTTTTGACTGCGTTTGTGTCTGCATGCCATCAGCATGCAGACACAAACGCTAATGTGAAGGTAGCCTTAAGCGGCTATACAGACTGCCCTTGCTCTGCCTTTTTGGAGGATCTTCACACTGGCCTTGCTTTCAATTTTAAAATGCTAAAGGAGGCGGCCTCTCTTAAAATATTTGCATGGTCATCAGACTATCCTTGCTTTCTATTCTATGAAGCTAAATGAGTGGTTCTTGTGCAAACTTTTGTGGGATCATCAGGCCACTCTTGTTTCCGATTTAAAGAGACTAAATGGCCGTCCCTCACTCTACTTTGTGGATGGTCATCAGTAGTGATGAGCGAATGTTGCTTGAACATGTTCACCAATTTCAAAATTGGCAAGAACCCGTCCGATTCGGTTCTGTTACTGCAAGCACGAAGATGTCCACAAAACGTCGGCGAACATGAATTTGTTCGGCAAAAATTCAGAATTTAAAATGGCCCTAAAACGTTACCTGTTTATTTGGGATCAAAACGCTCGTAAGAAGACAAGCTGGCTGAGGACAACACCTAACCTATGGTTAGAACTGTCCCCAACTATCGGTTCTACCGGCTTGCATTATACTGTAGAAATTTTGGGAATGTTTTGGAACTCCTTTAAGCTTCCTCCAGCTTGCAGGTGTGTTTACAGCTGCAGGGTCTGAAATTTGGAAACAGTACCTTATGTGTCAGCAGCTGGGAAGCCCAGAAAGCGTACAATGTCCTTAAAACATCAGTTTAACACAGCTTTATATTTTTAAGACAATTTTTTATGAACATTTTTTTTTTTTATTATTATTATTATTATTATTATTATTATTTTTTTTTTAGTGGAGAGAAAACATTTATTATTGCAGATGGTCACCAGCATGAAAAACCATCTGTTGTACACTGATGTAAAAGCAATATATGAAAAAATTGAATATGGCCATTATAAGATTAACATCCCTGATCTTATGGGTCTGTTCACACTAATGAAACCCCATAGCAAAATGTGCAATCACTATTTAATGTCATAATACGGTAATCATAATACTAATAATTTGTGATGGGCGAGTGTATTCGTCACTATTCGCACGAATAGTACGGTATTTCCATAATTTGTTATTCTGCGAGTTTTTGTGTTCTCGCCTCGCTATATAAGGATGTTCCGCCCAGCAGTTTTGATGCCTCATTTGAAGCCACTAATCATGCTGGGCTTCGTAACCAATCCCAGTAATGATGCAGACATCTTGGTTGTGTCATTACTGTGATTGGCTAGCCACCCGGCATCATAGATGACTCATAGGGTATATTTAAGCCCTGCTTCCGCCATTTTGCTTGCATTGCATCTAAAGCCAGGATAGGGATAGATCGCTCAGCTGCTAGAGAGTGTGTTAGACCTCTTGAAAACACAAAAGCCCTTGTCAGGACTACCTCTAGTGTATGTCAATGTAGATTAGGAAGGGAGAGATATTGGAGCAGGGACAGTTGAAAGGATCCGTTCAGCAGCTGAATAATACCACCAAAACAATAGCTCTTGTGAGAGCTGAACAGACACAGTACAGAGTTAGATTACAGGGAGGAAGAGTTAGTCCAACAGGGTAAGTGTCCAGCATGGGTCAATGTAAAGCAGCAGCACTCCAAAACTTCCTACTGCCTGCTACAGACCTCACAGCAGTCACAGCAGTCCATTTAATCTGCTGGTGCTTCTATCCATATTCTGAAAAGATGGTGTGCCGAACACAAAGCGGCAATACTCCAAAACACAGACTGTAGTGGGCCCCTGTGCAAGAAATATTTTGAGCCCCCGCCCCTCATAGTCAGCAAAGTTATGTACTATTAAATATTCAACATGTAAGTTAGGGTGCCTTCATATAGGCAAGTTTTTTGTATCCGGTGAGATCAGGCGAAAACTGCATCTGACTTGATATGCTTTCACACTGGCGTTTTTCGCCACTAGCAGCAGATCCGGCAGATTTTCGCACCTCTGCCGCCTAACGAGCAACTTGTGGCACTGATCCGGCAACCCCCCCATTAATTCTCTATGGGGCTTGTGGCCAGCCGCGGCAAGTGCAGTTGCGCTAGATCCGCATTACATGGTGCCACTAAAATATACAGCGGATATGCTGCATTTTTTAGTGCGAGAAAATCTGCACCATATCAATTTTTGCTGCGGATTTTCCCACCGTAAACGTACTGTATATCTAATATTGAGGCTATGCAGGACTGGATATGTGGCACCCCATGGGTTAATGTGCCACAATAACACCACATGGGTTCTCTCCCCCACTACACACTGACAAACACTAGCACCTCTGGGCCAGGAGGGGGAGCACCACCTGCTTCCTTATATACTCCAGTTCATGAGGGAGAGCTCAGTTCAGCTCGGAGCAGGGCTGTGAAGAGGACACAGAGCAGAGTTAGCTCAGTGCAGACCTAGCAAGGGTCAGAGGAACAGGAGAACTACAGACAGAGAAACACGTCTGGGAGCTGGAGTGATACCATCACTTGCCCCAGAAGAGCACACACAACGGACACCGGATCCGGTACTGTGTCTGGCACCCACAGCACAGTGAATCCAGAAACAGTGGGATCTCTAGATGCCCTAGTACCATGCAAAGCAACACGGAGGGGTCAGCACAGCACAGAGGACTCAAGTTGCCTAGCCAAGTGGTACCAGCAGAATACAGAGAGAGAGATGTGAGGAATCCCAGCAGCTTAGCTAAACGCAACAGCCAGGACACACACACAGTGCAGCATAAGGACGCTGACGACCCCGGGCAGGGTGGGAAGAGAACTCAGCCCCATTACAGACTCCGTGGACTATAATCTGCAATAACATCAGCAGTAAAGCTTTGGAAAACAGCAAAACTGTGAGTCTGTGTATTGATTGCGACCTTTGCTCCAGATTCAGCACAGAGAGCTTCCCCCTGCTACAAGCCTGTCAGCTCTGCAGCATCAGGAGAAGAAGAGAATTGCACCAGTGTCTACCAAACGTGAGTGTGTGTCCTTAACCCCTTCTCCACCATCTATTACCCCAATAGACCTTACTGCCCCGGGGATACAGTTCTTCCCACTGGAACTACACCATCTCCGCTGCCACTACATCAACCCCGGAGGTTCTGCAGCAGCGGCGGCCCCCATCACTGGCCGCAACAAGTGGGTGGCGTCACCCGTGACAATCCCCTTGTAAATATTTCCCATTTAATGTGCTGAGCCCGGGACACGGTCCGGACCAAGCCACCTGTGACATCCCCGGCACCGACCGGTCCGGTACCGAGTACCCCCGTCCCGTGGGGGCTCCACAGATATAATATCTAGAGGGTGCTGCTGGGCTGTATATATTATTTGCCAGTTGCAGCCTCCAAATTATATATACCCTTCAGCACCACTCATCCACATCAGCCCCTCTCTCCTGCCCTACCCTATGTACAGCACCCATGCCATCTTCAGTTCACTGAAGATTCTCAGCCCACCATATTCTAACATTTGTCATAATAAACCAAGTCCAAAATCTAAAAACTATCTGCTCTTCCTCTTTTTGCTGCTGCTCCTCTCAGGTGATATCTCTCCCAACCCTGGTCCACCCTCTAACTTCAACCCTTCTCCCACCACACATAGAAACACCACTAACCTCATTATCATTACTTGCACTCCTTCATCCCCCTCTTTTAACTGCGCTCTCTGGAATCCACGATCTGTATGCAACAAACTTCCTTTCACTCACAATTACTTCCTTACCAACTCTCTAAACCTGCTGGCCCTCACAGAAACCTGGATCCAGGATTCAGACACTGCTTCCCTGGCTGCTATTTCTCACGGCAGCCTACACTTCTCTCACTCCCCTAGACCTGGGAACAGACGTGGCGGTGGAGTTGGCCTCCTCCTGTCCCCACAATGTACTTTCCAGGTCATTCCTCCAGCCCCATCACTCTCATTCCCTTCTTTTGAGGTCCATACCATTAGGCTATTCCATCTCCTCCACCTCAAAGTAGCAGTGGTATACCGCCCCCCAGGGTCACCCACCCAGTTCCTCGACCATTTCTCAGCTTGGCTCCCGCATTTCATGTCCTCAGATTTACCAACCCTTATTCTGGGAGACTTTAACATTCCCATAAACAGCCCCATCTCCCCATCTGCATCCCAGCTCCTATCTCTAACTACCTCTCTTGGCCTATCACAGCTCTCAACCTCTGAGACGCACGAAAACGGTAACACCCTTGACCTGGTCTTTACCCGGCTCTGCTCATCCTCCCCCTTGGTAACTCACCTCTACTCTCTGACCACTACATTCTCTCCTTCTCATCACTAACCCTCATCCAACACAGCCCAATCCTACCTATCACACATCCAGAAATCTACAGGCCATTAACCCTCAAGCACTCACAGACTCCCTCATCTCATCTCTGTCCCCAATCTCTTCATTCTCCTGTCCAGATCAGGCAGTAAATCACTACAATGACTCTCTCCGAAGCTCCCTGGACCAAGTAGCGCCCCTCACCCTCAGCACCTCCAAACAGAGAACAAAACAGCCCTGGCTCACACCACAAACTCGATTCCTCCAGCGATGCTCTAGGAGTGCTGAACGTCTATGGAGGAAAACTCGCTCACCAGGAGACTTTATCCACTATAAATTCATGCTCAAAACCTACAACTCTGCCCTTCACCTTGCCAAACATACCTACTTCACCACCCTGGTCTCCTCACTATCCAACAATCCAAAAAACTCTTTGACACCTTTCACTCTCTCCTCAGTCCGAAAGTGCAGGCCCCCATCACTGACCTCTGTGCTGATGACCTGGCTTCCTACTTCATGGAGAAAATAGACAACATCCGCCAGGAAATCAGCTCTCAGCCTCCAAGCGCTGCCACCCCCATTCTTCCCCACATCTCCTCCGGTTCACTCTCCACATTTGACCCAGTCACAGAAGAAGAAGTCTCCAGGCTCCTTTCTTCCTCTCGTCCCACCACATGCACCACTGACCCCATTCCCTCACGCCTGCTCCAGTCCCTCTCTCCAGTCGTCACCACTCATCTAACCAAAATCTTCAATCAAACACTCGATCATTACTCCATTATTAAAGAAAACCACTCTCGACCCAACCTGCACAAATAACTACAGACCAGTCTCCAATCTCCCCTTCATCTCTAAACTCCTGGAGTGCCTGGTCTATTCCCGTCTCACCCGTTACCTCTCCGCTCACTCTCTGCTAGATCCATTACAGTCTGGTTTCCGCCCCCTTCACTCTACAGAAACCGCCCTCATCAAAGTGACCAAGACCTTCTGACAGCAAAACGTAATGGTGACCACTCTCTGCTTATTCTCCTTCATCTCTCTGCAGCTTTGGACACTGTCGACCATCAGCTCCTGCTCTCTATGCTGCACTCCATTGGCATAAAGGACACTGCTCTCTCCTGGCTCTCCTCCTATCTCTCTGACCGCTCTTTCAGTGTATCTTTTGCTGGCTCCACTTCTTCCCCTCTTCCCCTCACTATTGGGGTCCCTCATGTTCAGTCCTTGGCCCTCTCCTCTTCTCTCTCTACACAGCCCCGATTGGACAGACCATCAGCAGGTTTGGCTTTCAGTACCATCTTTATGCTGATGACACACAACTATACATTTCAGCCCCTGACCTTACCCCTGCGGTATTAAAGAACACCAATGACTGTCTACTGCAGTTTCCAATATCATGTCCACTCTCTATTTGAAACTAAACCTTTCCAAAACTGAACTTCTTCTGCTCCCCCCATCCACTAACCTCCCTAAATCGGACATCTCTCTCTCAGTTTGCGGCACCACGATAACGCCTAGGCAGCAGGCTCGTTGTCTGGGTGTTATGTTTGACACCGATCTCTCCTTCTCCTCCCACACACAATGTCTCGTCCGCTCCTGTCGCTTACACCTGAAGAATATCTCTAGAGTCCGCCCCTTTTCTCACCCTGGAAACAACAAAAACCCTCACCGTGGCCCTAATCCATTCCCGCCTTGACTATTGCAATTCTCTATTAAGCGGCCTCCCCCTCACCAGACTTTCTCCTCTCCAGTCCATCCTTAATGCAGCAGCCAGGATCACCCATCTGGCCAATCGTTATTCAGACGCCTCTGCTCTGTGCCAGTCATTGCACTGGCTGCCCGTATACTACAGGATCAAATTCAAATTGCTTGTTCTCACCCACAAAGCTCTTCACAGTGCAGCACCCCCCTACCTCTCCTCCCTCATCTCTGTCTATCACCCCACCTGCTCTCTACGTTCCTCAAATGACCTTCGACTAACATCTGTACTAATCCGATCCTCCCACTCCCGGCTCCAAGACTTCTCCAGAGCTGCACCAAACCTCTGGAATGCTTTACCCCAAGAAATCAGGACTATCCACAACTTGCATGGCTTCAGACGATCCCTAAGAAACGCATCTTTTTAAGGCGGCCTATCATACTCCCTAATAGAAGTCCATTGCACTGTAGACAGTGAATGGGCTATCCCTCTGGACATTACTCTTCTACAAACTCCACCAAACCAAAAAGGTCTACACAGATTTATAATGACCATCCATGTAAGCTTAGTTCTATGCCCCACTTCCTCAAGATGCCTGGACCATCAGTGCAATAAGCCCCTGTACCTTGTGCAACCCCTATCCCGTTGTAGATTGTAAGCTCTTTTGAGCAGGGTCACTTTCATTTTTGCTTTATTTATTGTATTTTTTTACATTGATTCTTTGCCTATTGTTTTGTATCCGATTATTGTACTATACTTGTTCTCTACTTAAATTACTTACTGTATATTTTCTGTACTCTAACCCCTACATTGTAAAGCGCTGCGGAATATGTTGGCGCTATGAAAATAAAGCTTTATTATTATTATTATTATTATTATTATTATTATTATTATTATATACAGGCCATCACAGCTTCCAAATAACATATATAGCCCACTAGCTCAACATTGCCTCTAGTTAATATATACAGCCCAGCACAGTCTCCAAATAAAATATACAGCCCAGCGTAGCCTTCAGTTAATATATACAGCCCAACACAGCATCCAAATAACATATACAGCCCAGCATAGCCTCCAGTCAATATATACAGTCCAGCACAGCCTTCAGGTAATATATACAGCACCCAGCACAGACTCCGGTTAAAATATACAGCCGATCACAGCCTCCAGTTATTATATACAGTCCAGCACAGCCTTCATGTAATATATACAGCCCACCTCAGCCTCCAGGTAATATATACAGTCCAGCATAGCTTCCAGGTAATAGATACAGTCCAGCATAGCCTTCAGGTAATATATACAGTCCAAAACAGCCTCCATGTAATATATACAGCCCAGCATAGCCTCTAAATAACATATATAGCCCAAGACAGCCTCCAGGTAATATATATAGGCACCCCCGTTTCCCTTTGTTTCATAATGCTCTCCCCCATATGCGGTCCACTTTCGGCATTGTGCTTCTCGCCCTATGTGGCCCCCCAGTTTATGCTGCTTCTCCCCATGTGGCCCCCCAGTTTATGCTGCTTCTCCCCTTATGTGGGCCCCCCCAATTCATGTTTCTTCTCCCCTCATGAGCCGCCCTATTCATGAGCAGCCAAACTTCTCCCTCAGGCCCACCCCCCATTCATGAGCAGCCATGCTTCTCCCCAGGGGCCCACCCATTCATGAGCAGTCAAGGCAATGCTTCTCCCCAGGCTAGGGCCCCCCATTCATGAGCAGCCAAGCCATGCTTCTCCCCAGGCCAGGGCCCCCCCATTCATGAGCAGCCAGGCCATGCTTCAAGTTCTCCCAGGTCAGCCTCCACCCCATTCATGAGCAGCCAAGGCAATGCTTCTCCCCAGGCCAGGGCCCCCCCCCATTCATGAGCAGCCAAGCCATGCTTCTCCCACCAGCCCCCTTCATGAGCAGCCAGGCCATGATTCAAGTTCTCCCCAGGTCAGCCTCCCTCCCATTCATGAGCAGCCAAGGCAATGCTTCTCCCCAGGCCAGGGCCCCCCCATTCATTAGCAGCCAAGCCATGTTCTCTCCAAGGCCAGGGGCCCTCCATTCATGAGCAGCCAGGCCATGCTTCAAATTCTCCCCAGGCCAGGGGCCCCCCATTCTAGGACTCCTGGGGAAGAACTGAGCGAGGAGCCCCCCAAAATCATGCCTGCCATGCTTCAGTTCTTCCTCAGGAGCCCCCCAAAATCATGCCTGCTGGTACTAGTTCCTCAGTCCTGCTCAGCTCCGTTACTCTTACCTGGATCAGGCAGGGCAGGCCAGACCAAGAGGATCATCCATTCATTCACTGTCCGCCCATGAGCTGCAGCGTTATGGGGAACAGTCAGTGTGTGACTTCACAGACACACACACACTGACGCTGGCACCGCGGTTGCAGCCACCGGCCGGCCGGCGCCACACACACAGTGAGTGACAATATTATCACTCAGTCTGTCTCCTCCTCTCCTCCCCCACAGTGGCAGGCCGGCAGTGCAGCACAGCACTCACGCTGAGGCTGAGCTCACCTCAGGGCTGGCTCCTCGGCACCGACACTCGCACAGTCGCACTCATCTCTCTCCCAGGACCCACTCCAGCCGCCACCCGCAGAGCTGCTTTCCTCCTTGTGCCTCCGCGCTCCACATGGCTAATTTAAATAGGTAAATAATTAGCCATGTGGTGCTGGAGGCTTCCTCGGGGCCCCTGTTCAATGAACTGGCTGCACGGGCAGTAGGTCCGCCCCTGGACTACAAGCTTGGCCATTCAGAGGATCTATTTGGTTCGTATCATTTGGATGGCTCTGGCCTATGACTGTGCAGCATCTAAGAAGGACGTGAGGAGGTGTGAGTTGATGCTCAAGCATCTGAGGACCTACGGCCAGAAGAAAGGCACTTGGAGGAACGTCATTTACTGTCTCCAGAGGTGGAGGCTAATGATGATGAGACACAATTGCCATCAAGTCAACCTACAATGTCCACTGGGAAGGAGGATGAGATGGAAGACGAGGTGGTCGATGATGAGCCCACTGATCCGACCTGGACCGTTGGCACACATATCCATGACAGCAAAACAGACGAAGATGGATATGTAGCACCCACACAGGCAGCAAGGGGTCGTCGTGGTTTGCTCATAGTGACAACTGGGTCCACTGTTCCCAAGGCCACCACTACTGTGGGCCAAGTCAGGGTGCATTCAGCATTCAGCTGCTGTGTGAAATTTTTTTTCTAAGAGTCCTTTAGATAAAACATTGTAGTCTGTAGCATCTGCCATCCCAAGTTGAGCAGAGGCCAGGGCAAAGGCAACCTCAGTACCACCAGTATGTGAAACCACATGGCACCCAAGCACCCCAGTAGGTGGGTGGAACACCTGGGTACCAAGTCTGCATCTGGTGGTCAAACTACTGCCATGTCACCTGGGCTATGTCCTTCAGAATCTTCAGTTCAGGAAGCTGACACTCATATCTCCTGCCCATAAGCTGCAGTTGCTTACTCATAACAAACATCAACCACATTCACTTCCTTGTCCCAGTGAAGAGTCCAATTGTCCGTGCCTGGGACCTTGGAAAGAAAGTGTAAATACCCAGTCATGCAACCACAGGCACAAATATTAAACTCCCACATTACCAAATTGCTAGCTGTGGAGATGTTGCCGTTTAACCATGTGGGAACACAGTCTTTCCGTGATCTCTTGGCTGCGGCTGCCCCAAAATACAGTGTTCCCAGTTGCCATTATTTGTCCAGGTGTGCCGTCCCTGCGTTACACAAGCACGTGTTAAACAATCTGAATCGTGCTCTCGCCAACGTCATAAGGTCCACTTAACAACAAACACCAGGACAAATTGTTGTGGACAGGGACGCTACATTTCTGTCACGACACACTGGGTGAACCTGCTGGGACAAATGAAAGAGAAAAAATGAAATGGAGGCGCTTCCCTGTGACAAACCCGATGGCAAATTGGGGGAGAGAAAGTTGGTGAGTAATTTCGCTCACCCTCTGAGCTTGTGCTGCCTGCACAACCTCGAATTAACAGCCTACGGCTCCGAGACCGGCGCCTTATCCTAGCTTGAGCCGACCCCTCTAAGGATCCTCACCTCCTTCTGATCTCGTGAGCCCGGTCAGGTGATGAGATGTGAGGTCTTCACAGGTCCTGTGTGCACTGTGACTGGATGCGTCTTGCAGCTTTGGTTCGCAATCCCCAGAAGGAGATGGAAGTGTAAAGAGTAATAAAGTTGCGGTCACTGTCCTGGTGCTGGGGGCAGCAACACAGTATATAGATTAGAATGTACAGACCTTTATTGTTTCAATGTAGAACTACATAACGTTTCTGCAGCAGTCCGCTGCCTTCATCAGGTGGATTTATGTCATAATACTGGTGAAGGCAAATTATATAGGGTCCTGAGCTAAATTGGGCGGTACAATTCAGAAACCCATTAACTCTCTCTGGACCGAGATAGATGCTCAATTATGCAATTATACAGCTGTGGTGACATCATCAATTTCAAATTTCCATAAAAATTACTGTGCACACAATAGACCTCGAGGCTGTAGGTCAGAGGAGGGTGGGGAGAGAGAAAACAGGCGCAGATCTAAATGTAAAAGTACAATATTTCTCAGAAGTACACTGGGCAAGAGAACTCACCTTTATTGTGTCTTGTTTCTTCGCATATCAACCCACTGGGGGTCTTACAGGGGTTTTTGTCTCCTTGGTATGCTGCTGCTATCCTCCAGAGAGCGGAACTCCCAGCTATGAGCCCGTGGAATGAAGCAAGTAATCAAGGTATCCAGAGGATTGAGCGCTCCCAAGGAGATTTACCTTATGATAAGGACACTGACTCCTTTTTCCTTCTTGGAGATTTATTTCAAATGGCTTCACGGTAGTAAAAAGTCATAAAAGTCATAAAAGCATAATTAAAACAACGCGTTTCGGCTATAAATATCATAAAATAGCCTTCCTCAGGTATATGAAGTATTACATAAAGTTTGGAGGTTATATAGTGTGTGTTATCCCTCCTAATTAATCATATTGATCACACATGTCTGGCTCTTCAGTATCCAGTCTCATTAGTGTTAACCAGTTCCTCCCAAGATAAAAAAGAGAACAATAGAATAAATATACACATATATCTCTCTCTTCCTTTTTGTATATATATACACATATACATATAAGGGTATAATTCAAAAAACCAATTGTATTTTAAACATTATTAGTTCCCTTTTGTTCCATTATTAATCTTTATCTTTGTTTTCTTTCCATTTTCTTTTTCCTTTTCTTTTTATTTTTGTGTTTCGAAATCAAGGTCCAAATATCATAGTATTATTTTTATTTCTTATTAATTATGATCCACTTGATATCAAAAAATTATATTCCCAAAAGATAAAAAGAAAAAGAAAAAAAAAAAAAAAAAATTTTTTAAATGTTTTTTTAAATAATTACAGATGGACTCGATCCTGCACATTTTCTATCAACATATCTTACCCAGTCAGAGGTATATACCACTAGGCTATACACTTCATCTATAGGACACTTGATCCAAGTCAACCCATTCATAAGTACCACATAATTGTTACGTCCCAATATATCTCTATCCCCCTCAAAGAGACAGCTATATTAGGTCGCTATATACTAGCGTGATAACTTCACCATAAAATATTTTGCAATTTCCTTAATAATATATACAAATATATCTCATATATTGCATACTTCTACTGGGATCAATCTTGCTCTATTCACATTCGATCATTTTATCTTCACCCAAAAACCTGGTGCGTGGCGTTTGCCGCGGCCCGCGCCGCGGGTGCGGCCGGTGTGCGGTGGTTGCGGCGGATGCGTTTTTTTTCGTCGCGTCTGCCGCGGATTTCGGAGGGCGCTGATGTGAAGGGGCCCTTATAGAGATAAAAATCTTGTTGAGGTTCATATTTGGGATCCCATCATTTTATGAGGTGGGGATATTGAGGTTATCGGGAGTGCTCTTGCAGTGTTTCTCCTTGTGGAAGTAGGAATGTCTGCTCTGTGGGTCCTAAAATGACATGTGAAGCGGTTCATAACTTGGTGCTGACATTGTAATGGTCCACCTGCATTTATGGAGGCATTGGGAAAAGAAGATTTAATCACTCTCTGGTGGAGGATAAGATGGTTTAGCAGGTTTTTGGGTGAAGATAAAATGATCGAATGTGAATAGAGCAAGATTGATCCCAGTAGAAGTATGAGATATATTTGTATATATTATTAAGGAAATTGCAAAATATTTTATGGTGAAGTTATCACGCTAGTATATAGCGACCTAATATAGCTGTCTCTTTGAGGGGGATAGAGATATATTGGGACGTAACAATTATGTGGTACTTATGAATGGGTTGACTTGGATCAAGTGTCCTATAGATGAAGTGTATAGCCTAGTGGTATATACCTCTGACTGGGTAAGATATGTTGATAGAAAATGTGCAGGATCGAGTCCATCTGTAATTATTTAAAAAAACATTTAAAAAATTTTTTTTTTTTTTTTTTTTTTCTTTTTATCTTTTGGGAATATAATTTTTTGATATCAAGTGGATCATAATTAATAAGAAATAAAAATAATACTATGATATTTGGACCTTGATTTCGAAACACAAAATAAAAAGAAAAGGAAAAAGAAAATGGAAAGAAAACAAAGATAAAGATTAATAATGGAACAAAAGGGAACTAATAATGTTTAAAATATAATTGGTTTTTTGAATTATACCCTTATATGTATATGTGTATATATATACAAAAAGGAAGAGAGAGATATATGTGTATATTTATTCTATTGTTCTCTTTTTTATCTTGGGAGGAACTGGTTAACACTAATGAGACTGGATACTGAAGAGCCAGACATGTGTGATCAATATGATTAATTAGGAGGGATAACACACACTATAGTGTGTATAACCTCCAAACTTTATGTAATACTTCATTTACCTGAGGAAGGCTATTTTATGATATTTATAGCCGAAACGCGTTGTTTTAATTATGCTTTTATGACTTTTATGACTTTTTACTACCGTGAAGCCATTTGAAATAAATCTCCAAGAAGGAAAAAGGAGTCAGTGTCCTTATCATAAGGTAAATCTCCTTGGGAGCGCTCAATCCTCTGGATACCTTGATTACTTGCTTCATAAAAATTACTGTACAATTCCATAAAAATTACTAAAAAGCCATTAGTTACAAAAAACAATTAACACTAAAATTGCCTTAAATAAGCTTCAAATGAAATTTGCATTACATCAAACCTATTATATCCAAAACAATTATAAATATAAGAAATAATTCATCCGTATCGCAATTATATATATTGTGATAGAGCCACTCACACCTGCCAATTCCAGGTAGACACAGGAAGCCTTGCCAGGTAAATGTCTGGTTTATTGCTGTCATAAACCATATGAACACAACAAAACAGGGAATCAGATTCTTAGGCTCACAGCTACACACTGTGCTCTGCTGCACTTCAAACTCACACCCAAGAAAAAAAACAGAGGTGAACATTTAACTTATCTGACCACACCACAGGGAGGGAGGGACGTGCTGAATCAGCCCCAGCTCACATAACAGAGTTCATCAACCTTGCTGGCACATATCTCCCATCATGTACATCTAGGGTAATTGGTCACAGCACCTGGTGTTGCATGCTAGGCCATTCGCTCCTCCAGCCTGCACCTGGACGCACGTCCAAACCGGAGAGTCCAAATCCGGATCACAATAAATTATCAAAATAAGAAACGGACAGCGCCACAGGAGTGGTCGAAACGTCGCTTTTTTCATGACCATGAAATAAAGACACTGAGATAATTTGCACCATCAAAGGTCTGTGGCGCTGTCCGTTTCTTATTTTGATTACATATCTCCCATCACTTACGGTACCAGTAATCATATTACACATTCCCCCCCTCTGCCCAAAGATGGGGGTTTGGGCACCATTTGACACCAGACAGGGCATCTGCATTCCCATGTAATTTCCCGGGACTGTGCTCAACATGGAAAGTGAAATCCTGAAGTGCCAAAAACCACCGGGTCACTCTGGCATTCTTTCCCCATCGGTCCTTCAGCCACGTCAGGGGCGCATAATCTGACACCAGCCTAAACTGTCACCCTGGGAGGTAATACCGTAACGTGTCCACTGCCCATTTGATGGCCAAACACTCCTTTTCTACAATAGCATTGTTTTTCTCGCAGGACGACAACTTTCTAATAAGGTACAGGATCGAATGTTCCTCGCCATGTACTACCTAGGACAGGACAGCTCCTAGCCCGATCTCTGACGCGTCGGTCTGGAGTACAAACTCTTCGCTGAAATCTGGTGCCATGAGGACCGGTTGTTTACACAGAGCTGACTTCAGGTCCTGAAAAGCCGTCTCAGCTTCCGAAGTCCACTTGGCCATGGAGGACTTTGTGCCTTTAAGGAGGTCGATCAAGGGAGCAGCTTTCACAGCAAAGTGTGGGATGAATCGACGGTAATATCCGACAAGTCCCAAGAAGGCTCTGTCTTGCTTCTTTGAGAGGGGTTGTAGCAAATTCTGGATTGCCTCCACTTTATTTAGTTGTGGCTTGATCTGGCCTCTACCGACAACATAGCCCAAATACCTGGCCTCCTCCTTCCCGATGGCGCACTTCTTCGGGTTTATTGTGAACCCCGCGGTTCTCAGTGCCCACAGCACCATCTGGACCTTCTTTCCCAGTCCTAGATAAAGATCACGATGTCATCCAAATAAGCCGCAGCGTACCTCTTATGGGGGCTAGGATTCAGTCCATGGCCCTCTGGAAGTTGGCTGGGCCTCCCTGAAAACCGAATGACATCCGCGTATACCGGAAACAACCATCAGGTGTAGAGAAGGCCGTCTTCTCCTCGGCAGTCTGTGACATAGGTATCTGCCAGTATCCTTTTGTTAGGTCAAGGTTGGTAATGTACCTTGCTGGTCCTAACCTCACGATGTGCTCATCGACTCAAGGCATTGGATAGGTGTCAAACTCGGAATCTTCATTCAATTTGTGATAGTCATTACAAAACCACCACGATCCATCCGGTTTCAGCACAAGTACGATAAGACTGGACCAGCAACTTTTCGATTCTTCGATAACACCGAGATTCAACAGTCTCGTCACCTCCTTCGAGATCACTTCTCGACGAGCTTCAGGGATCTGATACGGCTTCAGGTTAACCCTCACGTGTGGTTCAGTCAGGATATCGTGTTCCTCAACCTGAGTACATCCCGGCAGGTCTGTAAAGAGATCCCTGTTCTGATGAAGCAACTCATGACATTGTTGCTTTTGAGCCCTCGATAGTGTGTCCAGCACTGTGACCTCCTTGATGTTGGCCTCTATCTTGCCTACCAGACAGGGGGTTTCCTTAGGGTCTCTATCCCGCAATGGCTTCAGCAGGTTGACGTGGTATACCTGGTAGGGCTTCCTTCTTCAAGGTTGGTGAATCTTGCAGTTCACCTCGCCCACTAATTCTACCACTGTTTCACCCTTGCGGAGCGGTTTATACACCCTTGCTTGCGCCTCTAGCGCTCGGAGAAGATTTTCTCTTACGATGGGCATCACCTCGGCGATTCTCGCCTGCATCTGAGCGACATGCTCCACGACACTCTGGTGGGGGGTCACCTCCGCTTCCCACGTCTCTTTTGCTATGTCCAAGAGACCTCGAGGATGACGACCTTACAAGAGTTCAAGTGGACAGAATCCCGTTGAGGCCTGGGGAACCTCTCTGATAGAGAACAACAGATATGGTAGGATACTGTCCCAGTCTCGACTGTCTTTGTCGACCACCTTCTTCAGCATGGACTTCAACATTTTGTTGAATCTCTCCACGAGGCCATCTGTCTGCGGATGATACACTGAGGTTTTCAATTGGGTTATCTGTAGTGCTTTACACAGTTCCCTCATAGCCTTGGACATAAAGAGGGTTCCTTGATCTGTGAGGATCTCTTTTGGAAGTCCTGTTCTTGAGAAGATGTGCACCAATTCTCGGGCTATATTTTTAGCAGAGGAAGTTCTCAAAGGTATCGCCTCCGGGTACCGAGTTGCATAGTCCAGGAGTACTAATATGTTCTCGTGGCCTCTTGCAGACTTGACCAGGGGGACCACCAGATCCATGGCAATTCGATTAAATGGCACTTCTATAAATGGTAAAGGCACTAGTGGACTTCGGAAGTGAGCAACGGGGCGGTCAACTGGCAGGTGGGACACGAACTACAATAGACTACAATCTCCCGATGACACCCAGGCCAATAGAACTTCCGAAGGATCCGCTTTACCCCTAGGTGACCATCCAGGACATGAGAATGGGCCATGTCTAGTACTTTGCATCTATAGGGCCCTGGAACCAACAGCTGTTTTATTACCTCACCTCTCACCTGGGTAACCCGATATAGCAACTCCCCATTTACTGAGAAGTGAGGGTATCTGGTGTCAGCCCCCGGCTCCTGGGCAACCCCGTTTATAACAGTCACATTTTCAAAGGCCCCTTTCAGTGTCAAGTCCCTTATTTGAGCAGTCCCAAAATTCCCACTGGACGTCATCAACTCCGGAAGTCGGCTTCATGGGATTTCGGCTCATCCTCGTCACCGAGCAATACACCCAGGGGAAACTCATCTGCCTCCTGCAGTGGCAAGGTTTCTTGATGGGCTGACTGTCAAGGACCCTTGGATACCGCCCCCTTTTTCCACAAGTCCCAAAACAATGTAAACTCCTGCCCGATTATCACCGGGTGTAATAAGTCTTCCACCACCCCGACTTCATGTAACTTAGTCCCACAGTTTGCTTTTATGGTCACCATAGCAACGGGGTAGTTTGTGGCATCTCCGTGGATACAGAGGATGCCCACCTTTTAACCCGGTATCAGTCGATGGGGAAGTATGGTCCTCACCAAGGTCACCAAACTTCCAGAGTCCAATAGTCCCGTTATTCGGGCCCCATTCACTTCCACAAGACATGCCTGTGGGCCCTCTCTGGGTTTGCTGTCAATGCTGCAGACCGGGTAAGCATAATATAAGAAGCGATGACCCAGGCTACAGTCCATTCGCTCATTAGTCAGGGGACAATAGGCGGCTACATGACCAGGGCCTTGACACCTCCAACAGATTAATGGACCAGCGGGAGGTTTATGCCTCCACTTGCCCCTTGGGGCCTTGGGCTCCCTCACCCCTGCCTCTATTACCCTTCCTTTGGGTGTCGGTCACTGTTTGTACCCCTCAATATGTAGCTGATAAGTCCCATGGCTTCCCAGGGTACTCTCAAGCACCTGGTACCTCTTCACCAGTCTCACCAGGTCATCGGCATTCTGGAAGTCACCCTGAGCAACCCAGGTTTGCACTGGCTTCAGGAGGGCGTGCACAAATCTGTCCATTACCACTCACTCCACCATTTACGCTGGTGTGGAGGATGGCTGCAGCCATTTTTGCACAAGATGTAGCAAGTCAAACATCTGGATGCGGGGGGGTTTGTGGCATGATAGGCCCATTGCTGGACCCGCTGAGCTCTAACAGTCATAGTCACACCCAGGTGTGCTAAAATCTCAGTCTTTAGCTTCCCATACTCCCAAGCGTCCTGTAATGCCAGGTCATAATAAGCGTTTTGGGGCTTTCCGTTAAAGGGATCCTGTCACCTCCAAAATCTTCCTAAGCTAGCAAAACATGTCCCTGCACCATCCTATCACTAATCTCACACTCATTTTGTCTCCTAAAAGTATCCTGTGAAAGTGCATAAAAACGTTTTAATACTCACTCATTAGTGATTATAATTAGCAGTGACTATATTCTTTAGTCACCAAGGTGGGCTGTTTTGCAGCTCCAGGGATCCACCCTGTCTCTGTGTGTTCTGCTGTGATGTGCAGGCATTGCCCCCCCCCACTCTCTATCACTCACGTAATGCAAATCATTAGTCCTGCCTTCAGTTTCAGTTTCACAGCAGCACAGACAGAGAGAGGCCGGATCATTCAGGCTGCAAAACAACACCCCCTGGTGACTAAAGAATATGGCCCCTGCTAATTATAATCACTAATGAGTGAGTATTAAAACATTTTTATGCACTTTCACAGGATGCTTTTAGGAGACAAAAGGAGTGTGAGATTAGTGATAGGATGCTGCAGGGACATGTTTTGATAGCTTAGGAAGCGTTTTGGAGGTGACAGGATCCCTTTAACGGAAAGCCCCAAAACGCTTATTATGACCTGGCATTACAGGACGCTTGGGAGTATGGGAAGCTAAAGACTGAGATTTTAGCACACCTGGGTGTGACTATGACTGTTAGAGCTCAGCGGGTCCAGCAATGGGCGTTTTGGAGGTGATAGGATCCCTTTAAATATGACGCCAACACCTCTGCCCACTGTCTCGGTGGCAGTTTTTCTCGCTCTGCCACACTCTCAGAAATCGTCAGGAAGGCTTCAACATCATCCCCCGGGGTCATCTTTTGGAGTGCCCGCCCAACCGCTTTCCTGACGCCAGAATCCTCATCTGGACCTGGGGATGGGCCAGCTGCCCTTGCACGGAGTACCTTAGTCAGGAGTTGCCTGTTGCTGCTCCCGCTGCTGCTGCAACTGCTGCATCAAAAGTTAATTTGTTTCCTGTTGCGCAAGCTGATGTTGGTGTTGCTGCTGCTGTTGGATCTGCACCAAGTGCTTAATCAGGTCCTCCATGCTGTCTGACTGTGTTTGCAGGCTTGTGGCTGCCTTCCCCCAGGACATACAGGTCATTTGTAGTGTATATGGGTGCTTCCTGGGTGTCCATGCCCGCATTCTCCACCTAGTGTGATAGAATAACTCACAGCTGCCAATTCCAGCTAGACAAAGGAAGCCTTGCTGGGTAAATGTCTGGTTTATTGCTGTCATAAACCATATGAACACAACAAAACAGGGGATCAGATTCTTAGGCTCAAAGCTGCACACTGTGCTCTGCTGCACTCCAAACTCACACCTAAGAAAAGAAATCAGAGGTGAACATTTAACTTCTCTGACCACACCTCAGGGAGGGAGGGACGTGATGAATCAGCCCCTTCTCACATAACAGAGTTCATTAACCAGAACCGAAAAATCACTTGCACACATTGTAATTAGCTATTGACAATGTGTGCAAGTGATTTTTCGGTTGTGGAGGTACGCAATAGTATCCAATAGGCTGTTCCATTCTATAGAGTGTCATGGTAAACAGGTCCAGAACCTATAGTGTATGTTTGTTCTATATTTAAAAAAAAAAAAGTATTTATAGTTGTATGAAATAATTATTATAGGAAGGATTTTTATTAATTTTTATTCATTTATATAGGTCTTCTATTTTTATTTTTACTTTTATAATTTATGTGTGGATGGGTGCATATATATGTATGTGCATATACAGGGGTTGGACAAAATAATCGAAACACCTGTAAAAATCAACAAAAGTTAGCGTGATATGGTGTAGGTCTACCTTTTGTGGCGATTACAGCCTCAATTCTCCGAGGTATGGATTAATACAAGGTGATATCCTTGGCCCGGCGGATCTCCACAAAATAGCACCCCAGATCATCACAGAACCTCCGCCATATTTTACGGTTGGGAGAAGGCAGTCTGGATAGAATGCTTCTTTCGGCTGTCTCCAAACGTACACTCGGCCGGATGTCGGAAAATGGGGTAAACGATGATTCGTCTGAGAATATCATGTTTCCACTGCTCGAGGGACCAATTCTGGAGGTTTCTACACCAGTCTAAATGCTTGGAAACATTTGTCATTGAGAGCAGCGGTTTTCTTATTGCAGCTCTTCCATGGAATCCAGATTTGTGCAGCTCCCGATGAACAGTTTTCGTGGATACTGGGTTCTGTAGGTGTTCATTGAGCTCAGCAGTGATTTTCAGAGCCGTGGTCTTGCGATCCTCTCTCACAATTCGCTTGCAGACGTTTTTCCTTCTCTTTCAAACGCAGTCATTACTTTTGAGACAGAACCTCTTGACACGCCAAGCATTCGGGCACTTTCTGTTACACTAGTGCCTGCCATACGAGCGCCAACAATTTGGCCTTTTTTGAAAATCTGAAAGGTCTGCCATTGATATTAGGTTCTCATCAATGTTCTTACAATTTGGCAAAACAAACAGTTAATTTACATACACATATCACATAACACAAATAATCAACTACAAAACATTAAAGGGGTTGTCCGGGTTCGTCACATAATCTCAGTGCATATCCAGGCTGCCTAATGCTGACAATGTGTAATGTACTATGTGTCAGCTTTCTGCAGGGTTTCATAGATAACACTTGTTTTGCGTCTGAACAGAACGACCAGGGGGGGTGTTCTGTCATGATAATGAACACTGGTCGTTTCCACCTACTCTACCCCATCCCCTCCCCCATAGCAACATCCCCGCCCTCCCCATCTACATGACTCAGCCTCTCCATAGGAAGAAATCCTCGGCTGCAGCCATCCGTGTGATCAGACCTGCCCGGTGTCTCTGCTCCTCCCCCGGCCACACACAGTGATGTATGGAGAGTCTGCACTGAAGAGACAATGTGCTGCACTCAGGGGGGGCCGCTCCGGGATTACAGTGTGTCCCGGGCTGTGATCAGGAGCAGTGAAGGAGAATGTACAGTGTGCAGACACCAGTGATGTATGGAAAGTCTGCAGAGAAGAGACAATCGTGCTGTATTCAGGGCCGCTCCGGGATTACAATGAATAGCTCCCTGTTATCAGTGATTCCTTCCCTGCACTGTCTCGGGCTGTCAGTGATTCTTCCCTCATTGTCCTGTGATCAGGAGCAGGGAAGGAGAATGTACTGTGTGCAGACACGAGTGATGGGGGGCTGAAGCTTCTAATCTACACAAGGGACAGCAGACACTGAGGTAATCTGTGACACACAGTGTAAATCTCTGTCACTGATGTCTTCACACAGCAGATCTGGTGCATTGTATCAGGGTGAAGGATGGACAGCACTGTGTCTCTAATGACACAAATACTGACTGAAGCAGCCTGTCCACTCAGTAACTGCAGCAGTGTGAAGTGTTGGGGGGTGTATGTATGGAGAGATAGATGATACTAAGGATTTTGATATTGTTGAGGAGTCCTTGCTTCCGTCGCCCCATCAGTCCGCCCGTCCTTCCTTCTTTCTTTCCTTCCTTCCATCCATCCTTCCTCCCGTTCATCCTTCTGTCCTTCTTTCAGTCCGTCTTTCGTCCTTTCTTTCCATCCATCTGACCGTCCTTCCTTCTTTCCATCCGTCCTTCCCTCCTTCCTTTTTTCCGTCCGTCCTTCTTTCTGTCCTTCCTTCTTTCCATCCTTCCATCTGTCCTTCTTTCCGTCGTCCTTTCTTTCCATCTGTCCTTCCTTCTTTCCGTCCATCTATCCGTCTGTCCTTTCCGTCCTTCCTTCTTTCCATCCGTCCTTCCTTCTTTACGTCCTTCCTTCCGTCCATCTATCTGTCTGTCCTT
Source organism: Allobates femoralis (assembly GCA_033576535.1). Taxonomy (NCBI): domain Eukaryota; kingdom Metazoa; phylum Chordata; class Amphibia; order Anura; family Aromobatidae; genus Allobates; species Allobates femoralis. Next base: position 391,422,287 of record JARQOC010000003.1, read on the forward strand.
TCTGTCCCTCCTTCTTTCCGTCCATCCGTCCTTCCTTCTTTCCGTCCTTCCTTCCATCCGTCCGTCGCCCCATCAGTCCGTCTGTCCTTCCTTCCATCCTTCTTTCCATCCTTCCTTGCGTCCTTCTTTCTGTCCATCCTTCCTTCTTTCCATCCTTCCTTATTTCCGACCGTCCTTCCTTCTTTCCGACCGTCCGTGCCGTTCTTCCTTCTTTCTGTCCTTCCTTCTTTCCGTCTGTCCATCAGTCGTTCCTACTTTCTGTCCTTCCTTCTTTTTGTCCGTCCTTCCGTCCTTTCTTCTTTCTGTCCGTCTGTCCTTTCTTCTTTCCGTACTTTCTTCTTTCCGTCTTCCTTCTTTCCATCCGTCCGTCCTTCCTTCTTCCCGTCCGTCCTTCCTTCTTCCCGTCCGTCCTTCCTTCTTTCCGTCCGTCCTTCCTTCTTTCCGTCCTTCTTTCCATCCGTCCTTCCTTCTTTCAGTCCGTCCGTCCTTTATTCTTTCCGTCCATCCTTCATTCTTTCCGTCCATCCATCCGTCCTTCCTTCTTTCCGTCCATCCTTCAGTCTTTCCATCCGTCCATCCGTTCTTCCCTCAAGCCTGTATTTTCCCTTCACCCCTGGGTGATTTCCTGTTTTCCTTCCTCTTCTTCCATAACTTTTCTATTTTTCCGTCAATACAGACATATGAAGCTTCTTGTTCTTTTTTGCAGGACGAGTTGTACTTTTGAATGACGACATTTATTTAAAAATTGCAAAAAAATAGTGCAATTATACATTTGTTTTTTGGGTTTTTTATTCACCATGTTCACTATATGGTGACACTGAGGTGTCGGTATGATGTCTGGGGTCTGTACTATATGGTAACACTGACGTGTCGGTATGATGTCTGGGTCAGTACTATATGGTAACACTGAGGTGTCAGTATGATGTCGGGTCTGTACATATGGTAACATGAATGTCGTATGATGTTGGGTCAGTACTATATGGTAACACTGAGGTGTCGGTGTGATGTCTGGGGTCAGTACTATATGGTAAACTGAGGTGTCGTATGATGTCTGGGGTCAGTACTATATGGTAACACTGAGGTGTCGGTATGATGTCTGGGGTCAGTTTTATATGGTAACACTGAGGTGTCGGTATGATGTCTGGGGTCAGTACTATATGGTAACACTGAGGTGTCGGTATGATGTCTGGGGTCAGTACTATATGGTGACACTGATGTGTCGGTACGATATCTGGGGTCAGTACTATATGGTAACACTGACGTGTCGGTATGATGTCTGGGGTCAGTACTATATGGTAACACTGAGGTGTCGGTATGATGTCTGGGGTCAGTACTATATGGTAACACTGACGTGTCGGTATGATGTTTTTTGAAAAAAAACGCAAGTTTTTACATTTTTTCTCATATATAAAGCTTGTCAGCATATGTACATCATTGGTTGTAGCTGAGTGCTGCAAGGTTTTTTTCTAGTATATTGACCCAGCGTCCCTGCTGGCACCAGTTCACATTGTCTGTGAGTGCTGTGCAGTTTTTTTCTCATATATATATATATATATATGTATACATATTCCACAAATAGGCCAGATGCAGTTGCATCGGGAGTGCGGTGAAATGAACAGGTCCCGTAGAAATAGCTGCTGAATAGTACAGTCCTCTCTTCAGAAACTACGCGGTTGTTCCGAAAATTATATGGTGTATTTGGTGGTCTCAGTGGTTAGCACTGTATGGTGGCTCAGTGGTTAGCACTGTATATGGTGTCTCAGTGGTTAGCACTGTATATGGTGGCTCAGTGGTTAGCACAGTATATGGTGGCACAGTGGTTAGCACTGTATGGTGGCTCAGTGGTTAGCACAGTATACGCTGGTTCAGTGGTTAGCACTGTATGGTGGCTCAGTGGTTAGCACTGTATACAGTGGCTCAGTGGTTAGCACTGTGTGGTGGCTCAGTGGTTAGCACTGTATATGGTGGCTCAGTGGTTAGCACTGTATATGGTGGCTCAGTGGTTAGCACTGTATATGGTGGCTCAGTGGTTAGCACTGTATGGTGGCTCAGTGGTTAGCACTGTATATGGTGGCTCAGTGGTTAGCACTGTATATGGTGGCTCAGTGGTTAGCACTGTATATGGTGGCTCAGTGGTTAGCACTGTATGGTGTCTCAGTGGTTAGCACTGTATATGGTGTCTCAGTGGTTAGCACTGTATATGGTGTCTCAGTGGTTAGCACTGTATATGGTGTCTCAGTGGTTAGCACTGTATATGGTGGCTCAGTGGTTAGCACTGATAGGTGGCTCAGTGGTTGGCACTGTATACGGTGGCTCAGTGGTTAGCACTGTATGGTGGCTCAGTGGTTAGCACTGTATATGGTGGCTCAGTGGTTAGCACTGTATATGGTGGCTCAGTGGTTAGCACTGTATATGGTGGCTCAGTGGTTAGCACTGTATGGTGGCTCAGTGGTTAGCACTGTATATGGTGGTCTCAGTGGTTAGCACTGTATATGGTGGCTCAGTGGTTAGCACTGTATAGGTGGCTCAGTGGTTAGCACTGTATTGGTGGCTCAGTGGTTAGCACTGTATATGGTGGCTCAGTGGTTAGCACTGTATATGGTGGCTCAGTGGTTAGCACTGTATATGGTGGCTCAGTGGTTAGCACTGTATATGGTGGCTCAGTGGTTAGCACTGTATGGTGGCTCAGTGGTTAGCACTGTATATGGTGGCTCAGTGGTTAGCACTGTATAGGTGGCTCAGTGGTTAGCACTGTATGGTGGCTCAGTGGTTAGCACTGTATATGTGGCTCAGTGGTTAGCACTGTATATGGTGGCTCAGTGGTTAGCACTGTAATGGTGGCTCAGTGGTTAGCACTGTATACGGTGGCTCAGTGGTTAGCACTGTATATGGTGGCTCAGTGGTTAGCACTGTATAGGTGGCTCAGTGGTTAGCACTGTATATGGTGGCTCAGTGGTTAGCACTGTATATGGTGGCTCAGTGGTTAGCACTGTAATGGTGGCTCAGTGGTTAGCACTGTATATGGTGGCTCAGTGGTTAGCACTGTATATGGTGGCTCAGTGGTTAGCACTGTATATGGTGTTCAGTGGTTAGCACTGTATATGGTGGCTCAGTGGTTAGCACTGTTATGGTGGCTCAGTGGTTAGCACTGTATATGGTGGCTCAGTGGTTAGCACTGTATATGGTGGCTCAGTGGTTAGCACTGTATGGTGGCTCAGTGGTTAGCACTGTATTGGTGGCTCAGTGGTTAGCACTGTATATGGTGGCTCAGTGGTTAGCACTGTATGGTGGCTCAGTGGTTAGCATTGTATATGGTGGCTCAGTGGTTAGCACTGTATATGGTGGCTCAGTGGGTAGTACTGTATGTGGCTCAGTGGTTAGCACTGTATATGATGGCTCGTGGTTAGCACTGTATATGGTGGCTCAGTGGTTAGCACTGTCACGGTGGTCAGTGGTTAGACTGATATCCGGTGCTCAGTGGTTAGCACTGTATATGGTGGCTCAGTGGTTAGACTGTATGGTGGTTCATGGTTAGCACTGTATATGGTAGCTCAGTGGTTAGCACTGTATATGGTGGTCAAGTGGTTAGCCTGTATATGGTGGCTCCGTGGTTATCACAGTATATGGTGGCTCAGTGGTTAGCATTGTATGGTTTCTAAGTGGTTAGCACAGTATGGTGGCTTCAGTGGTTAGCACTGTATATGGTGGCTCCGTGGTTATCACAGTATATGGTGGCTCAGTGGTTAGCATTGTATGGTGGCTAAGTGGTTAGCACAGTATGGTGGCTCAGTGGTTAGCACTGTATGGTTTCTAAGTGGTTAGCACAGTATGGTGGCTCAGTGGTTAGCACTGTATATGGTGGCTCCGTGGTTATCACAGTATATGGTGGCTCAGTGGTTAGCATTGTATGGTGGCTAAGTGGTTAGCACAGTATGGTGGCAGGGGATTTGAATCCCACGAGCTCCTTGTCCGCCAGCTGAGCCAATGAGCGTCGCTGGATTCAAAGCTTTGAATCTTGCGCCGCTCAACGGTCACCGTCGACTGCGTCGATTGCTAAGCGAGATTGAAATCACGCACCAACATTGCTCATTGGTCGGCGCCGATGAATAAGCGGTGTTGGCCCGTGATTTAAATCCCTCTGCGCTCATTTGTCGACGCCACAGAGACCCCTAAGTTTCCTCATGGTTGGATGACTTTCAAGTTCTTCCCGAGGAGGCGTTATCCATATCACCCAGAAGAGGGGACGGGCAGTCAAATGGCAGGATAGGCGGGATGGACGATGACGAAAAGCAGGATGGACGGCGGGAGAGCCTTGATGGACAACAGGTGAGGCAGGACTAACCAATCTGCAAGCGTGCCCATCGGACCGGAAACAGGTAATTATTATACAGAGCGGGAGATTTGTGTAAGTTATTTATTGTGTTTACGGGGCAGTCAGGGCATAATAGCCTCCTTGCTAGGCTGGGTTCACATTAGGGTTCCCCTCCGCAGCGTTCTGCGGAGGGGATCCGCAATGTGTCCGCAGCGGCCGCCAGCTCCTATCTTTATAATGGGAGCGCACGGTGCTGCGCTTAACAGCGCATGACCGTGTGCACCCATTCACTCCTATACGTGATCTGTGCGCAGCCGGACGCCTGCGCACAAATCACACAGTCTAGTCCGCACCAGGAATGCAACATGTCGCGTCTCTGGTGCGGAAGAGACTGTGTGATTTGTACACAGGCATCCGCCTGCGCACAGATCACATATAGGAGTGAATGGGTGCGCACGGTCATGCGCTGTTAAGCGCAGCACCGTGCGCTCCCATTATAAAGATAGGAGCTGGCGGCCGCTGCGGACACATTGCGGATCCCCTCTGCAGAACGCTGCGGAGGGGAACTCTAATGTGAACCCACCCTTAGAATGCAGGATAGTCCCTGATACAAAAGGGAGCTTTTATTTTAATACACAAAAAGGGTTGACGGTTCTCTTTAAAATAAAAATGGATATAGATTTTGATTGTCAGAATAAATGTTTGACTGTAACTGCGGATCGTGGAAAATGGTGCAAGAGCGCAATTCTTCTTTTTTTGTTTCTTTAATTCTTCAATTATTCATACCAACACGTCATTGATACCATAGAGTACTGACCCCAGACATTAGACAGACACCTCAGTGTTACCATATAGTACTGACCCAGACATCATACTGACACCTCAGTGTTACCATATAGTATGACCAGGTATCATACCAACACGTCCTTGATACCATAGAGTACTGACCCCAGACATTAGACAGACACCTCAGTGTTACCATATAGTACTGACCCCAGACATCATACCAACACCTCAGTGTTACCATATAGTACTGACCCCAGACATCATACCAACACGTCATTGATACCATAGAGTACTGACCCCAGACATTAGACAGACACCTCAGTGTTACCATATAGTACTGACCCCAGACATCATACCGACACGTCAGTTGTTACCATATAGTACTGACCCCAGATATCGTACCGACACATCAGTGTCACCATATAGTACTGACCCCAGACATCATACCGACACCTCAGTGTTACCATATAGTACTGACCCCAGACATCATACCGACACCTCAGTGTTACCATATAAACTGACCCCAGACATCATACCGACACCTCAGTGTTACCATATAGTACTGACCCCAGACATCATACTGACACCTCAGTGTTACCATATAGTACTGACCCCAGACATCACACCGACACCTCAGTGTTACCATATAGTACTGACCCGAGACATCATACCGACATGTCAGTGTTACCATATAGTACAGACCCCAGACATCATACTGACACCTCAGTGTTACCATATAGTACTGACCGCAGACATCATACCGACACGTCAGTGTTACCATATAGTACAGACCCCAGACATCATACGACACCTCAGTGTCACCATATAGTGAACATGGTGAATAAAAAACCCAAAAAACAAATGTATAATTGCACTATTTTTTTGCAATTTTTAAATAAATGTCGTCATTCAAAAGTACAACTCGTCCTGCAAAAAAGAACAAGAAGCTTCATATGTCTGTATTGACGGAAAAATAGAAAAGTTATGGAAGAAGAGGAAGGAAAACAGGAAATCACCCAGGGGTGAAGGGAAAATACAGGCTTGAGGGGAAGAACGGATGGACGGATGGAAAGACTGAAGGATGGACGGAAAGAAGGAAGGACGGATGGATGGACGGAAAGAATGAAGGATGGACGGAAAGAATAAAGGACGGACGGACTGAAAGAAGGAAGGACGGATGGAAAGAAGGACGGAAAGAAGGAAGGACGGACGGAAAGAAGGAAGGACGGACGGGAAGAAGGAAGGACGGACGGGAAGAAGGAAGGACGGACGGATGGAAAGAAGGAAGACGGAAAGAAGAAAGTACGGAAAGAAGAAAGGACAGACGGACAGAAAGAAGAAAGGACGGAAGGACGGACAAAAAGAAGGAAGGACAGAAAGTAGGAACGACTGATGGACAGACGGAAAGAAGGAAGGACAGAAAGAAGGAAGAACGGCACGGACGGTCGGAAAGAAGGAAGGACGGTCGGAAATAAGGAAGGATGGAAAGAAGGAAGGATGGACAGAAAGAAGGACGCAAGGAAGGATGGAAAGAAGGATGGAAGGAAGGACAGACGGACTGATGGGGCGACGGACGGATGGAAGGAAGGACGGAAAGAAGGAAGGACGGATGGACGGAAAGAAGGAGGGACGGAAAGGACAGACAGATAGATGGACGGAAGGAAGGACGTAAAGAAGGAAGGACGGATGGAAAGAAGGAAGGACGGAAAGGACAGACGGATAGATGGACGGAAAGAAGGAAGGACAGATGGAAAGAAAGGACGACGGAAAGAAGGACAGATGGAAGGATGGAAAGAAGGAAGGACAGAAAGAAGGACGGACGGAAAAAAGGAAGGAGGGAAGGACGGATGGAAAGAAGGAAGGACGGTCAGATGGATGGAAAGAAAGGACGAAAGACGGACTGAAAGAAGGACAGAAGGATGAACGGGAGGAAGGATGGATGGAAGGAAGGAAAGAAAGAAGGAAGGACGGGCGGACTGATGGGGCGACGGAAGCAAGGACTCCTCAACAATATCAAAATCCTTAGTATCATCTATCTCTCCATACATACACCCCCCAACACTTCACACTGCTGCAGTTACTGAGTGGACAGGCTGCTTCAGTCAGTATTTGTGTCATTAGAGACACAGTGCTGTCCATCCTTCACCCTGATACAATGCACCAGATCTGCTGTGTGAAGACATCAGTGACAGAGATTTACACTGTGTGTCACAGATTACCTCAGTGTCTGCTGTCCCTTGTGTAGATTAGAAGCTTCAGCCCCCCATCACTCGTGTCTGCACACAGTACATTCTCCTTCCCTGCTCCTGATCACAGGACAATGAGGGAAGAATCACTGACAGCCCGAGACAGTGCAGGGAAGGAATCACTGATAACAGGGAGCTATTCATTGTAATCCCGGAGCGGCCCTGAATACAGCACGATTGTCTCTTCTCTGCAGACTGTCCATACATCACTGGTGTCTGCACACTGTACATTCTCCTTCACTGCTCCTGATCACAGCCCGGGACACACTGTAATCCCGGAGCGGCCCCCCCTGAGTGCAGCACATTGTCTCTTCAGTGCAGACTCTCCATACATCACTGTGTGTGGCCGGGGGAGGAGCAGAGACACCGGGCAGGTCTGATCACACGGATGGCTGCAGCCGAGGATTTCTTCCTATGGAGAGGCTGAGTCATGTAGATGGGGAGGGCGGGGATGTTGCTATGGGGGAGGGGATGGGGTAGAGTAGGTGGAAACGACCAGTGTTCATTATCATGACAGAACACCCCCCCTGGTCGTTCTGTTCAGACGCAAAACAAGTGTTATCTATGAAACCCTGCAGAAAGCTGACACATAGTACATTACACATTGTCAGCATTAGGCAGCCTGGATATGCACTGAGATTATGTGACGAACCCGGACAACCCCTTTAACATATGTCACGGTTTCCATGTTTATAATATGTTTGAAGATTATGATGCCAAAACGTTAAGTGTTTCATTTATTTTGTCCAACCCCTGTATATATATATATATATATAATTGCGATACAGATTAATTATTTATTATATTGATAATTGTTTTGGATATAATAGGTTTGATGTAATGCAAATTCCATTTGAAGGTTATTTTAGTCAATTTTAGTGTTAATTGGTTTTTGTAACTGATGACTTTTTAGTAATTTTTATGGAATTGTACGGTAATTTTTATGGAAATTTGAAATTGATGATGTCACCACAGCTGTATAATTGTATAATTGAGCATCTATCTCGGTCCAGAGAGGGTTAATGGGTTTCTGAATTGTACCGCCCAATTTAGCTCAGGACCCTATATAATGTGCCTTCACCAGTATTATGACATAAATCCACCTGATGAAGGCAGTGGACAGCTGCAGAAACGCGTTGTGGTTCTACATTGAAACAATAAAGGTCTGTACATTCTAATCCATATACTGTGTTGTTGCCCCCAGTGCCCGGACAGTGACCGCAACTTTATTACTCTTTACCTGCTGGGACAAAGGTACAAGGTTGAACATCGCACATCCTATACACGCCAAGAATAGCGGACCCAACTTCTGTCAGGTTTTCCACCTCTTCATATTCCAGTTCCTCTCTCCCATCTTTCTTGCTCCTTATCCTCTGCAGAATTACCCTCCCCATCAATACCAAGCTGGGACCTGTGCAGCAGCGCATCGGCAAAGTGGCAACACGCTCTGCTGAAGCTGATCTGTTTAGGTCAGAAACTACACACTGCAGGAGAGCTGTGGCAAGCTTTAAAATAGCAGACCTATCAGTGGCTCTCCCCGCTGCACCCCCATCCCGTTCTGGTCGTCGGCGATAATGGGCGTAACCTGGTGGCAGCTTTAAAGGTCAGCAAGCTGGTACACATGCCATGAATGGCTCACGTGCTGAACCTAGTTGTTTAGAAATTTCTTAAAACTTACCCTGACTTTACGTACTTCCTTGACAAGTTGCGCAGTATTAGCCCCATTTCCGCCATTTCTCTACTGTTTTTGCCACACTTACAGTGCTGCAAAAGCACTTGAATTTGCCAAATCATTGACTCATTTGCGACCTGCCTACACGGTGGAACTCTGCCTATCATATGTTGGCGAGGATTAGTGAGCAGTAGAGAGCAGTAGCTGAATACCAGCCTCAACATGCTCATCAGACTGAGAGTCAGCCACCACACATAACAACTCTTGAATGGGTGTGGATCGCAGACATTTGTGAAGTTCTTGAGAACTTTCAATACTGCACCAACCTTGTAAGCAATGATCAGGCTATTATCCATCCCACTGCTGTGTCTCGTGAAACATTCACTGCATAATCTCAAAGATGAAGCTTTGAGTGGCCAGCATGTTGGCATGGAGCCAGATTTCCGAATGAATGATACTACCCAGCCCAGCCAATATTCTGAGTCAGCATTGGGTGATGCAGAGGAAGATGTAGAGGATGAGGAGGAAAGAGACTTGTTTTACTGTGCTACGGAGGGGACTCCTAATGCTACAGAAGGGTCACCCAACCCAAGCTTTATGTCTGTCCAGGCTGGATGGGCTGGAGAGGAAGATGTATGGAGGAGAGTGTAACTGTCTGCGGCAAGACCCTCACGTGATACGCATTTTATTTAACAACCTATACTGGTTGGCCACCATTCTCGATCCATGGTACTAGGAGAAATTTCCTTCTCTCCTTTTGGAGACGCCAAACAGTTTTAAAATGGAATCCTTCAAGAGGGTCGTTGTAGATCAGTTGCTGAAAACATCACCTTCAGACAATGCTGGTACTGGCTCTCTTCAACACCAAGGTAAAATGGGAAAATATACAAACACCAGGTCTAACAGAGGTGGGGAGAAAATGTGCAGAAATTGGGCAATTTTCAATAAACCAGCACAACACCAAGGGCTGTCTGTGCCTGTAACAATGCCAAGGCGGGAGAAGTTGCAGAACATGGTCAAGGGGTACTTAAGTGACCACACGTGCGTCCTTTCTGATGTTTCAGTTCCGTTTAATTATTGGGTGTCCAAGCTGAATACTTGGCCCAATCTCTTCTTATACGTCTTGGAGTTGCTGGCCTGCCCAGCTGCTAGTGTGATGTCAAAGCGTGCTTTCATTCCGCTGGGTCAATCAACACTAGTTAGGCACACATGCCTCTCAACAGAAAATGCAGACAGACTTACTCTGATTAAAGTCAACAAGGACTGGATATCGCCACAGTTTCTAATTCCTCCAGATTACACCAAGCCAACCTAAATTCACCAAAAATGCTGATTCTTCATGCTACTGCTGTTAATGTCAACCCCTTTCCATAAAAACCTGTTTCCTTCCTTTGTCAAACATGTAACAGCCCATATGGCTAATTTATACAAACCCCATGCACATAGTGCAGTGGGTAAAGTAGACCCTGACCAGACAATTAAAGGGGTTTCTAAAGGCGAATAAAGTTTATGAAGTTTATACTTTATTATGAAGCCATCTGAGGTGTCTTGTGGGTTGGGTCAGCGCTGCTTGTAATGGTCCCCAGGGGATTGGTGTTGTGGCAGCTTTGATGTAGCAATCCCCTCAGATGGAGTGGGCTCCTGGAGTGTAGGATTGGTGGGATGTTGTGATGATAGGAGTTGTAGTTGTTGAAGGTGCTGGGTACAGAGAGCAGTGCAGCAGAAAGAAGCAAGGAGGCAACTGAATTTAGTTTTACCTTTACTGGTGCTTGATGGTAGTTAAATCCATGGGTACTGGTCACCAGGTCCAGGGTACAGTCAGCCTGGAAGCAGCTGAAGTCCACTCCACCAGGTGAGATCAGTATGCCTTCCTTCTGCGCTTTATGCTTACAGTCTCAGATGCCTGCGAGCTAATCTGTGCTTCTATTTGTGTTCCTTTCTCTGTAGTCTCCCAACTAACAGGTAGTGCAAACCTATTAAGGGCACTGTTCTGCTCCAGACTCTCTATACTGCTGTGCTCTTGGGTCCACATTTGTGACCAGCAGACTTATAATCCTCTGGTCTCCAGACTTCGCTCCCAGGGCTTGCAGTCCCTAAATAGCCCAGGACTCTGGTGTCCTCTTCTCCATGCAAATATGGGTTGAGTCTCAGCAGCTTCCAAACCCACAGAGCTCTCCAACCCGTGCACGTCCTCTGCCTTCCCTTCCTCACACTACACTCTATGCTCTGTCTAGGGGCTTGTGCTCCCCTTTCTGGTCAGGGATCAGGCTTGTGTGTGGATGCATAGTCCATTTATGTCCAGGCATGATACCACCACCGGTTAGGAAGACAATACTATTGTGCAAACCAGACCATAGAGGTGTCACATATACATATTCTGCAGTGGACAAATCTGGAATATCGAGTGGTCCTACCAAACTAATATTTGTCATTGGAGGCCCTTGTCACAACTTGTGCCACATTGTGACTAAGATAGAGGGTACATATTCAATCAAAATCTACCGTCACTCACCTTATTTGGCAGAAAAACACACCTGGCTTGTGCCACATTGTGACTGAGATAGGGGATACATATTTGATCGAAATTTACACTGACTGTTGATAAATGACTGATATCGCTCTGAAAACCTGAATTGAGGACCACAACTACTACAGTAATACATAGTAGATAATATTTGTCAAATGAGGCCCTTGTCATGGAATCTTCCTGCACCTATGACATAGCCTGCAAGAGTCATTTTTGGAAATATGATGCACATTCTGCACTGGACCAAGTAGTAGAGTATCAAGACGTTTTTTCTTCCTGTATAATCTGGGGAATATTGTCAATCACAATCTCTGAGCCATTTGAAGAAGCTTCTCCAACCCATCCTGGAGGGGGGCACCATATATCCTTTGTCCATTGACTTACACAAGAGATATATTTGAGCTTGTCATCTAGTTGACTAGTGCAGCTTTATTTTTCCAGTTCACAGAGTTCAGCCAAACCTGAGAATCACTGCTACCTTCTATTACTCCATGTCGCTTCTCCTTTTCCCATGTAGTCTATGGCCTTTAATGACTTAAGTAATAGAGTGAGGGCCCTACAATGTGAATAAGTGACAGCACTCTCAAATGAACACAAGATGGACTTCCAAAATTTCTAGAGAAGGGCACTTCCAAACATATGTTACAGGCCTACATGAGGGCTCTCAATGAACTCAGGTTTATTGCCTACGAAAACCCTCAGAACATTTGAATGTAGGGCTGCTAAATCACAATACGGTGGAGGTGGAGGAAGATGAGGATGAGGAGGAGGTTGAAGTCCAACGGTACAATGGGTACATTGTAAACTGCTATGGAATATGTATTCCGCTATCACAGTGTCAATGAGGAAGGGACTGCCCAAATGTCTAAGTAAGAGCGGTCTCTTCAAAATGTACATTAGAGGGTCATTTCTGGGCCCTCAGCAATCTCAGGTTTCCTGCCTACTGCAGTCCCGCTGAACATTTGAATTTAGGGCCGCAAATGTCATGGAGGTGGAGGAAGAGGAGGGTTTTGCCCAATACTACAATGGGCACATTGTAAACTGCTATGCAATATGTATTCCGCTATCACAATGTCAATGAGGGAGGGACCGCCCAAATGTTTAAATAAGAGTGGTCCCCCCAAAACGTACATTAGAGGCGCATCTCTGGACCTTCAGCAATATCAGGTCTCCTACCTACTGGAGGCCCTCTGAACATTTCAATTTAGGACCACAAATGTCATGGAGGTGGAGGAGGAGGAGGGGTTTTCCCAACGTCACTATTGTAAAGTGCTATGGAATATGTATTCCACTATCACAGTGTTAAGGAGGGAGGGACCCCCAAATATTTAAGTGATAGCAGTCCCTACAACACGTATGTCAAAGGACCACCTAAGACCTCTGAGGTTAAAGATCAACATACCTACTGGTATGTTGAAGCTAGCCTTGTAAAGTACTGAGGAATAGCTAACTAAAAAATGATGTATGACAGAGGAACCTACAAAATGTATGAGTCAGGGCCCTTTCAATTGTAAAAGGCAAAAAAACCGCTACAACAGTATGTATGAACAAATGCTAAAAGCGATATTTTTTTTTGTTTCTCTGGTTTATTTAGCCTTGAATACAAATGATTATGCATGAAAAACAGTTTTTGAACCTTTTTAGCCTGGTAAATGCGATTTAGGTTAGGTTTGGTAGTTGATTTTCTGCATCTCTAACAGTGGCGTAATCCTGGGACAAAGCTATTCCCACAAACCATATGTGAGTCAGAAATGCATACAGGCATATTCTCCAGGCTCTTCCCATTCTGTTTCATCGCTTTCCCTCCCATTTCAGCCTTTTCCTCAGGCACCCAAACACCTTTGTAGGGTCCAATAGAAAATTACTCGCGTTTCCGATTGACTTACATTGTACTCGCTATTCGGAACGAATATGCGATTATTAGAAAGTATTCGGAACAAGTATTACGAATATTACGGTATCACTCATCACTACTACAACCCCTAGCAAAAATGATGGAATCACCTGGCTCGGAGAATGTTCATTCAGTTGTTTAATTTTGTAGAAAAAAAGCAGATCACAGACATGGCACAAAACTAAAGTCATTTCAAATGGCAACTTCAATTCTAAGGAAAAAATTATGGAATCATGAAAAACAAACACGCAAAAGAACACTCCAATACATCACTAGTATTTTGTTGCACACCCTCTGGCTTTAATAACAGCTTGCAGTCTCTGAGGTATGGACTTAATCAGTGACAAACAGTACTCATCATCAATATGGCTCCAACTTTCTCTGATTGCTGTTGCCAGATCAGCTATGCAGGTTGGAGTCTTGCCATGACCAGATTTTAGACACAGCTGACTGTGAACAACCAACATCTTTGGCAACATTGTGTATTGATTTACCCTCTTTTAAGAATTTGATAATCCTCTCCTTTATTTCTTTTCTTTTCAAAATTCTTTTTATTAAATTGTAAAGATTCAAACAAGATGAATACAGATATATCGCAAACAGTAGTACAGACAGATAAAACAACAAGAAGGTGTCACACAATATGTAAGTCATACTGCAACGTAGAGTTGTTGACTTAGATGCACCGAACATATTAGGTCAGCAAAGCTGAGAAGGATCATATATAGTCCATCCGTTATTTGTACCTAGGATATGTAGGGAACTTCCCATAGCATGTGGGGCACACTAATAGTGTGACCATATACATAAGTCTGTGTCCACAGGTCACTATGATAACACAATCAACCTTTATGGTAGAATATAGAGTATTTAAAACCAGATTGAAAAGGGGGTAAGAGGAAAGGTAAGAAGATATAGAAGTGGGGGGGGGTTGAGAAGATGGGGAAAGGGGGTAGAGAACAGAGTGGGGATGGGGGGGGGAGCATATGAAGGCACTTAAATCTGAAGGTTTCCCTGGGATAAGTAAGTCTCATGAGTACACTGTCGATGTAGTGGAGAGGTAGTCGAGCCAAGGTCGCCAGATGTCTATGAAGGTGATCCGAGTGTGATTCACTGAGGCTACTATTTCAGCTACATGGTATAGTAAGTGGATTTTCTCCCGAAGTTGTGTTTGTATGGGCAGAGCGGGAGATTTCCAGTGTGTCGGTAAAAGCAATTTTGCTGCGCTTAAAATATGTTGTGCTAGTATTCAGGCCTTCCCATGGCCCGGCAAGGTCGGAAAGTGTAATAGGGACATTTCTGGGGTTAAGGTAAGGTCTCTTTGTAGTATTTTCTGGATGAGAGTCTCAATCTGTTTCCAGAATGGAGTTAGGTTAGGGCATAGCCACCATATATGGAAGTAGCAATTTTAAATTGAGGGCACCATCCTCTCATACAGGGATCACTAACACACTTGTAACAATAGGTACGTTTCACAAGAAAAAGACAGTGTGTATAGAGCAAGGATCACCTGAATCAATGTACAAAATATAACAATCTTTATTTCATAAATCCACACACAAGAAGCAAAAATTGAAAAACAATTAAAATGCATGGCGTGCAAGACATTGTATTGTAGCCGTCCTCTTCCTATAAAGTGAGGTCCTCTCACCCCCCCTTTTTTTTACCCCCCTGAAATGCCACAGGGTTAAAATGCTCCTTTGGACAAAACAGGACCTTACCGGGGCTAGGTAATGAAATCCATATAGGGCATTTATCTCAGCTTTATAATCAAGAGGGTCAGTATTGGCTTTTATGTGATGGTGCACCTCTGAGTAGGTGACCATATAACTTTATTATTTGACACCAACCTTAGGCTCTTGTGTATACTGTTGTACTAAGTCCTTGTATATACTGTTGTATTACTATGGATGAATTAACCCTTTTGGCTATAGATCATATATTATACTCTCCACTATTTGTTATTTGTCAGGTTAATCTGTGGGTTTGTATGTGCGTGTTTTTGCATGTCTTGCATGTCATGCATTTTAATTGCATTTATGAAATAAAGATTGTTATATTTTGTACATTATTCAGGTGATCCTTGTTCTATACACACTGTACATATATGGATGTAGTTGCCGGTGGTTGATCCGCATCTCCAGCAAACCAATGAATTGCATGTATTCAATGCATGACCGTGACTGGGTGCGATGTGCCACCTCGTTATGATCTTGAACGAGTTTCCTTGTGCTTTCACGTATTTGGGCAGGCCATGGGAGTATGTATAAATGTATTGGATTTGTGTGGATGTAAAATTGTATCCCAGGTCCTTTTCCCAGGTCAAGATGTGTGCTCTTTTGAGGCACGTGTCTGCAGTAAGTAGGGTCTGCTACACAATCGAAAATATTTTCTTAGGTCTTGTGGATGCCACACAGAGAGTCTCAAATGCCGTTAGATTTCTGGAGAGATCTGTGGTTTTGAGGAGTGGGCAAAGTATATCTTTGATAGAGTTGTATTGTATGAAATTCAATGTTGAGAGGCTGGGTAGCTTATTAATTTCCTTCAGAGATAGGAGAGCTCAATCGTGGATGAGTTGGTCAATAGAGTAGTAGGAGTATCTGTTGTCTACCTTGAATCTAGTACCAGGTTTTGTTGCCTGGTGTACTAAGAGGTCTGAGAGTTTAATCAGCGGGGGAGAGTGTTGGTGCCAATGCATGTGTCGTCTCCTGCCAAATTTTTAAAGTAACTTTGGTGTAGGGGGTTGAGAGGGACAGTTTATGTTTTAACTGAGAATGTACTAGGAATATAGATCTGAGACTGTGTGGTGCAAGAGCTTCTTCCACTTCTAACCATTGTTTGTCTTCGGATCGTCTAAGTATGTCCACTATTGTAGAGAGTAGTGCCGCTCTGTAGTACGCATTAATGTCTGGTGCCCCCATTCCTCCCAGAGTTTTAGGTAGAGTTAAAGTACGATAGGATATACGTGGTTTTTTGCAGTTCCATATATATGTTGAGAATAGTGAGTTCACTTTAGAGAGGAAGGATGAGGGTATTGATATGGGCAACATCTGAAATAGATAGGCGAACTTACGTAGAACCAGGCTTTTCAGTATGTTCTTCCTCCCCATCCACGAAAGATGTGTCTTTCCAAGTCTTTATAAGAGCAGAGGTGGACGTAAGTAGAGGAAGAACATTTAGTTTAAATAGGTCGGCTAGCCTCTATCCAATTTCACTCCCAAATATGTAATGTATTGTTTGGGCCAGGCAAAGGGATATAGTTTTTTTTCGATTTTTGGAGGGTGGTCGAGGAGATTTGTATGTCTAGAGCTTCTGATTTGGATATGTTAATTTTAAAATTGGATAGGCTGCTATATTGATCCATGAGGTTCATGAGGGCAGGTAGTCCCCTCAGTGGATTAGTCATAAGTACCAAGAGGTCATCTGCAACGGCTGCAGTCGTAAAGTGGGATTTATTTATTTCGATGCCTCTATGTCCTGATTGTGTTGTATCACCACTAAGATGGGTTCCATTGCCATCACGAACAACAATGGGGATAATGGGCAGCCCTGTCTCATACTATTTTTAATAGTAAATGTGTCAGTTAGTGAGTCATTTATTTTAATACGTGCTGTGGGTTCATGGTTCATTGCCGTAATTGTTGAAACTATTGTGGACGGTAGATGAAATCTATGAAGCATTTCCTCTAAATAAGTCCAGTCCACCCTGTCAAAGGCTTTTTCCACGTCTGTGCCCAAGAGGACATGTGGGATTTTGCGGGTTTTGGCTATTGAATAAGATGTAATATTTTGTGTGCATTGTCCTTTCCCTCTCTAGCTCCCACGAAGCCTGTTTGGTTCAATGAGATCAAGTTCGGCAGAAACTCCACTAAACTGCGTGCAATCATACTAGCCAGTAGTTTCAGGTCTACATTTAGTAAAGAGATAGGCATGTAGTTGCTACACAGGGTTGGGTCCTTACCCTTTTATGAATTAACGAGATTTTAGCTTCAAGCATCTGACGAGGGACTGGCTGACCATCGAGTGTGGCATTGCACAGCGTCAAGAGATGTGGAAGTAGTAGAGAGGAGAAGGTCTTATAGTATAGAGCTGAGAACCCATCGGGTCCAGGGGCCTTTCCCTTAGGGCACCTTGACAGGGTGGACTGGAGCTCCTGAAGTGTAAAAGTTTTGAGTAGTTTTTTTGACAGTTTTCTGGCAGAGTTGGGAGATGGAGTTTATGTAGAAAACCTTTTGCTTCTAATCGTCTTTAAGTATATCACTCTTTGTATCGCCTGGACGTAAATTGTAAAGTTGTGTGTAATACTCTAGGAATGCTTTTTCAATATGTGTTGGGTTTTGTGAGGTCACTCCGTTTTTATTTCTAATCGAGTATATCTGGGTGCGGGCTTGTCGCTTGCGTAGGTAGGAGAATAGAAATTTAGAAGCCTTATCTCCATGTGCGTACATTTTGTTCTTCCATGCCACATAATGTCTTGCTGAGTTGGAGTTAAGGAGATCTTTGAGGCATTGTCTTTTATTAGTTAGGGAATCAAAGGTAGCTTTGCAGCGCTGGGGTCTTGAGATCCTGGGTTTAATTCCCACTAAGGACAACATCTGCAAGGAGTTTATATGTTCTCACCGTGTTTGCGTGGGTTTCCTCCGGGCACTCCGGTTTCTTCCCACATTGTAAAGACATACTGATAGGATATTTAGATTGTGAGCTCCCAAGAGAGACAGCATTACTGATGTATGTAAAGTGCTATGGAATCGATAGCGCTATATAAATGAATAAATATTATTATTATTATTATTATTATTATAGCTTGGTCTATGTTTATTTTGTGTTGAAGCTCCAATTCCGCTATTTCGTCATATAGTTTTTGAGTTTCTGCCTGTCTTTTTCTGTTGAAAAATGACGAAACAGAAATCAGTTTCCCCCTGATCACAGATTTGTGAGCCTCCCACAGAGATTGGATAGAAGTATTGTTGTAATTTCTCAGGGAGACGTTTTTTCATGTCAGGGAGATCCAATAGTGATTCATTTATTTGCCAGGATCTGTGAAGTGGGTGCTGTTTGGAGGTGGAGATTGTCGTTAGTACTATTGAATGGTCCAAGTAGATGTTAGGTATTATAGTGGATGTTATCAAATCGGGTAGCACTCTCCTCGATACGAGTATATAATCCAGACGGTGGTATGATTTATGCGGGTTGGAGTAATAGGTGTAGTCCCGATCAGAGGGATTCATGTACCTCCAAGAGTCAACAAGGTGCATGGTGAAATGGCACTTTTTTGTTTGGTGGTGTCTAGAAGAGGCTCCATAGCTAAATTAAGGTTGCCACTGATCAAGATCAAGCCCTCTCCAAACCTTTCTATTTTTTTTCTAATAGTGGTTAGCCACTTCAATAGTTTTTTGCTTGGAGCATAGAGACTACAAAGCGTCATCAAAGAGCCATTAATTAAACCCTTGACCAGTATATATCCACCTAGTGGATCCGCTAGGATCTCTCAGGGCTGAAAGTGAATATTTCTTGCAAAAGCAATTGATACACCTCTCGAGCCTGATTGGGTAGTGGTGGAGTGATACCATTTGTCGTAGATCGATCTGTCAAAATTGGGAATTTTGTTTGGTTTAAAATGAGTCTCCTGTATGAAGAGGATGTCTGCCCCTCGTTTTTTAAGTGTATGTAGTGTTGAGTGTCTGGTGCGTGGTGAATTAAGACCATGTGCGTTCAGTGAGGCTAATGTCAGTACCTTACTTTTATCCAGATTTGGTGTGCACATCAAGAAGGCTTGATACTTTGGTTGAAGAGATATCTGTTTGTGCCTATAGGGGGTAGGGGAGGAGCAAGATAGGCTGGGGAAGAGAAAAGGTAATGAATAAGAGGGTAGTGGGAGGGAAAACAGAGATAGTTAATAAAGCCATTAACAAACTAGTACATGTAACATTTCCAGAATTAAAAGATAACATCGGTGTTAGCATTTAACATTAGTTGCCAGCTTGGGGCTAAGGTGCTTCTGTGAGAGAAGAAGAACCAGTGAATAGCCAAGACTCTCGTATTCAAGGCTCCGGGGGTGAGTAGGAGAACAGGTTAGGAACCGGTTGTAAAAAGGGCGGTGGTTAGGGATTGGGAGTGGGGTAGGGGAGTGCAGGAAAAGGGGGTGGGGCAGGTGGAGGTGAGTAGGGGGATGGGGAGTAGGTGGGGGTGTGGGTGGAGGTTAGGGTTAAGAGCTAGGGAAGAAGAGGGTTCCGATTCTTCCTGTTCATTTTCACTCTCCCAGTAATGAAACAGTCAGTTAGTTTGGCTAAACATCATCTATACAATGATGGCCAAGAATTTGTCAAGGCATTTAATCAGGAGTTAAGTAGTAAGGCGGAAACTTGAGTAGGATATACAGTCCTCATCAGTCTAGGGGACAGTGAAAACAGATCTAAGCAGGTATTGCTTACGGCAGGGGAAGAAAATGTGAGTTATGCATGTCCAGCTGATTCCGCTAGTTTCTTCATTGTAGGGGGTTAGTGGTAAGAAAGTAGCATCGACTCATGGAAGGCAAGTTCAGGTGGCGTCTTCTGGCCCTTTGGAGGAAGGGGATCTATTTGTCAGCGCCTGTTGCCATGGTGTTGGATTCGGAAGCGAATGAAGCAGCGATGCTGAATGAAATGTTTCAAGGTCCGGGTAAGAGTCCAGGGCTATATCCAGGGAGGTGCAGGCTGTTTTGATATCCATAGACATCCTGGCAATTATCTTTTTATCCCCAGCTGTAATATGTATGTCAAAGGGGAAGAGCCAGCGGAATTTATATCCCTTTTTGAGAACTGTATTCGTGAAGGGTTTCAGTAGCCTTCTTTTCCTCAGAGTAATGGCTGAGGTCTTGAAAAATTAATATTTTTGTGCCCTCATAGGTAACTTCCTGCTGCTCCTTGGCTCTGCGTAGTATTAAGTCCTTTGTGCGGTAATCTAGGAAGCGATGAAGCACGTCACGGGGGGTTTCTCCTTGGGCTGGTTTGGGGCGGAGTGCCCTGTGCACCCGAATTATCTCAATCTCATGAGGGTCGTCATCTCTTAGTAGAGCTGTGAATATCTCTAAAGGTACCTTTACACGCCGCTACAACAGGATGGATACAATCCGCTACTTCACGTGCACGAGCACGCTCAAACGGTTACAAACGGTAAACGCACCTCCTTTACACGCCGCCACAAGGTGCGCTACGCTACGCAACATCTATAGCTAGATACATCGCCGGGTGTCTCAAGTAGCCATCTGTAGCTCATCATCGCTCATTTACACACCGCTACAACCAGCTACTATGGGCGTACCTGGTGCAGCAGGGACAGCACATAGGCGTGCCACAATTGTGGATTACGAGACGTCCGTACGCTGATAGGACAAAGCAATAATACCATGATTGGACAGGCATCGCAGGAGGCTGATTAATACATGACGCTCGAGCAATTGTGTAGTGTGACTCGTCAGCTCCTTAAATATGCCGCCCTGTGCGGCGACAACCAATCGCAACGCAGGAGCTTCCTCCAATGATCGCTGAAGGGGGCGCGGAAACCCGGAGCCTGTGTCACGCCCCAGCTACATAGCATGGTGTAGAAACAACCCTTCTGTTCCTTCTTTACACGCCGATACAGCTCGCTACAATCGGCTTTGTAGCCATCTGTTTTCGAGCAGTGCTGGGAAACAGATGTATCTGTAGCCGGCTGTGTCGTCCCGTCTTCACACGCCGCTACTACGGGCTATATTGACGCTACAAGCTACATTTGTAGCCTGTAGCGGGTTGTATCCATCCTGTCGTAGCGGTGTGTAAAGGTACCTTAAGGGTACCTTTACACGCCGCTACTGGAGGATGGATACAACCCGCTACTTCACGTGCACGAGCACGCCCAAACGGTTACAAACGGGAAACGCACCACCTTTACACGCTGCCACAAGGTGCGCTACGCTACGCTACATCTACAGCTAGATACATCGCCGGGTGTCTCAAGTAGCCATCTGTAGCTCATCTTACCTCATTTACACACCGCTACAACCAGCTAATATGGGCGGACCTGGTGCAGCAGGGACAGCACATAGGCGTGCCACAATTGTGGATTACGAGACGTCCGTACGCTGATAGGACAAAGCAAGAAACCCATGATTGGCCAGGCATCGCAGGAGGCTGATTAATACGTGACGCTCGAGCAATTGTGTAGTGTGACTGGGCAGCTCCTTAAATATGCCGCCCTGTGCGGCGACAACCAATCGCAACGCAGGAGCTTCCTCCAATGATCGCTGAAGGGGGCGCGGTAACCTGGAGCCTGTGTCACGCCCCAGCTACATAGCATGGTGTAGAAACAACCCTTCTGTTCCTTCTTTACACGCCGATACAGCTCGCTACAATCGGCTTTGTAGCCATCTGTTTTCGAGCAGTGCTCGGAAACAGATGTATCTGTTGCCGGCTGTCTCGTCCCGTCTTCACACGCCGCTATTACGGGCTATATTGACGCTACAAGCTACATTTGTAGCCTGTAGCGGGTTGTATCCATCCTCCAGTAGCGGCGTGTAAAGGTACCCTAATGCTGCTTTACCCAGAGCTTCGAATGCCACCGTTTCAGGGAGGCCCTTAATTTGAATGTTATTGCGGCGCTCTCTGTTTTCGTAGTCTTCCAGGGTGGCATGAATCGTGTGAAGTTGCTTTCGTGGGAATTTAGACAGTCTAATAGAGAGTTGGATTGTTGTGTCATTGTCACCTGGGCATTTTCTAGTGACTCGACCCTATGACCCTGAAGGTTGAGATCTTGTTTTATTTCAGCCAGCAACCTCGCTATGGGTTCCAGGGCTTTAGCCAAGATGCGTTTAATAAAGGACCTGGTGACAGTGGAGTCCCTTGTCGAGGTGCCAGTGTCAGAGTCGCTCTCCATATCTGAATCTGAGTCCTCTATATATGGTAGTCCAGATTGTTTGGTAGATTTCGGGGTATCTGAGAAAGCACACTGCTTCTTTAAAAATTGGTCTACATCCGCTTGAGTTACAGATTTGGAGGTTTTGGAGGACGTTTTTGGGGCTTTGATGCTTGTTTTCCCCATAATATTTTTGAATTCTTGACTAGTGAATTTAATATGTATGATTCAATTGCTCCCCCTGCTGGCAATGGAGAGGTTAAGTATGCCATGTATAGAAGATTGAATGAAGGGGTTAATCTGGAAATTGTAATGAGGAGATCCTACTGGTGCTATGGATGTTGTGCACCAGGATTAGAGAAAAAAAGATGTAGCAGATCTCTAGGTCAGAGAGCTCTGTGGACAGATGATGTGTCCATCTATATCAGGGGTGGGGAACTCCAGTCCTCGAGGGCCTCAAACAGTGCAGGTTTTCAGGATTTCCTTAGTATTGCACAGGTGATAACATAATCACTTGCACTGGTGATGATTCCAATCCCTGTGCAATACTAATGAAATCGTGAAAACCTGAACTGTTTGCGGCCCTCGAGGACTGGAGTTCCCCACCCCTGATCTATATGATCCTGTGCAGGACAGAGTCTCCCTATGGGGCTTATTCACGTTGTTACCCCCAATCCCCTCACTTGTATGGGCTTCACAAGCTTGCGCTTTAACAACCAGTGACTTAGTGCTGCACCTTTATCTGCCAGGTGCTGATGTTAGTGAGCATGGGTCGTCTACTAGAGAGCGCCGCCCGCTTCTATGCTCAATGGCAGCAGGACTGGAGGACCTAACAGGCTCGCGCTCTCGCGGTCTCCGTTCCCCGCTAGGTGGATCGCAAGTCCGTGCTCCCGCAAGCCGCCCTGGCGCCGGTGCTGATCAGCGGTGCTCAGCAGGAGATAATTCTCTCCAGGTGTGGAGGAGCGGGTCTTGAGTGCGGCAGGCTTCCAACGCTGCTTCTCGCCAAGGCTCCCTCTTCTGCGTGGCCACCCGCGGCACCTAGTAGGAGCTCAGTGGGCAGTGGGCGGGTGTCACTCGCGGCAGTGGAGCGGGTGGTATTTGTAGCAGGGGAGAGCTTGTAGCAGAGGGACAGGGTGGTGCTGTGCTAGGCCCAAGATGGCAGAAGTCGGGGTGCGTGTAAACCCACCTGTAGAGAGCCTGTGGAGGCTCAGTGGGCTTTTTTTGTTCCTCCTCTCCTTTGTTTCAGTTGACATCCCTCATGTTGGAGCCATGATTCATGTCAGTCCACTTGGTGCAACAACTCTCACTCATTTTTAAATGCAGACTAGCGAGCAGATCTAATTTGATGCAGGTGTTAGTTTTGGGAATGAAAATTTACAGGGTGATTCCATAATTATTTCCTCATAATTGAGTGATTCCATAAATTTTTCCCTCAGCTTGGCCTGAAAAAAGGATTTCTTTTAGTGTTTCTTAAAGCCATAAAGTTGCCATTTGAAATTACTTTAGTTTTGTGCCATGTCTGTGATCTGCTTTTTTTTCTACAACATTAAACAACTGAATGGACATCTTCTGAGCCAGGTGATTCCATAATTTTTGCCAAGGCTTGTAATAATATGTATTCATTTATCATAGCCCTTTATATTCATTTGCAGCATCGTTCCGATTGGAGCTCACATTTCATTTATATTCATGCGTATTTCATTTGTCCTCCTGCTATTCCTGCAGTGGTCAGTGCCCAGTACCGTATATACTCGTGTATGAGCCGACCCGTGTATAAGCCGACCCCCCTACTTTTGCCCCCAAAACCTGGGAAAACCTATTGACTCGTGTATAAGCCAAGGGTGGACCCCAGCACAGGTATACAGCCCCCAGCAGTGTGGTATACAGGCCCTTCCAGTGGTATACAGGCCTCCCCAGTGGTAGTATACAGCAGCCTCCCCAGTGGTATATACAGACCCCAGCAGTATATACAGAAGCCCCAGTGGTATACAGCAGCCCCAGTGGTGTGGTATACAGCAGCCCCAGTGGTATATAGCAGCCCCAGTGGTATACAGCAGCCCCAGTGGTATATAGCAGCCCCAGTAGTATATAGCAGCCCCAGTGTATATAGCAGCCCCAGTGGTATATAGCAGCCCCAGTGGTGTGGTATACAGCAGCCCCAGTGGTATATAGCAGCCCCAGTGTATATAGCAGCCCCAGTGGTATACAGCAGCCCCAGTGGTGTATAGCAGCCCCAGTGGTATACAGGCACCCAAATGCTGGCACTCGCCCCCCCCTCTGTTGTAAGGGCCCCCCGCTGCTTAACTTACCATCCCTGGTCTTCTGCACCGCGCCGGTCTTTTGTGCTCCGTCCTCCATGCTCCCGTCCGGCTGCATCCGGGGTCCCCGGCCTTCGCACGATGACGTCATCGTTACTGCGACGGCCGGGGATCCCGGATACAGCCGGACGGGAGCATGGAGGACAGAGCACAGAAGACCGGCGGTGCAGAAGATCGGGGATGGTAAGTTAAGCAGCGGGGGGGCCCTTACAACAGAGGGGGGGCGAGTGCCAGCATTTGGGGGCGACCAAGTACCGTATTGACCCGTGTATGAGCCGAGGGGGGGACTTTTCAGCCCAATTTTTGGGCTGAAAAACTCGGCTTATACACGAGTATATACGGTAGTTTAATTCAGCATTCCAGATTAATTGGTGGTGAATGTTGACCTGAATAAAATTATTTATTTTCATCATTATGTTTCATTGTAACATGTCGCGCTTCAATAATGACTGCAACTAAATATCCACAACTCAGTTCATATACATTGTGGACTGCAATACCGGCGTTAATTAGTAGCTAGGCATTATTCAACAATAGTGTGCAAACATTCAACTCCAGTACTGATTGCTTCGGTCTAAATCATGGCACTCAATCCAAGAGGAGGGCTCCTTAGGGAAAGCAAACAAAATACAACCAAAGCCATGGAACTTTAACAGCATCTCCCGCCATCTTACCTGTGTCTGCACTCCGAGTAGCATGCAGCTCCTTTATCTGGATCCCACACTGCAGTTATTTGGTTTCTCATGAATCCCTTAAAAGTCATGGCTGATCTCAACTCAGAGGATGATATCATCTACCTAAGCACCCTGGGGGCAGAAGGTGGGTCATCTGAACCAGACTCAGAGTGGCTCATGGAAAGGAGATGAGAGAGTGAGACCTATGTCACCTGGAGCTCCACTGCACTTCGCAATTTGGGTATCATTTGTAATGAGGTGTGGATCCAGTCCTGGGTTCTGATGCAAGTCGTGGACCTGAGGAGCGAGTCCCAGCAGTAAAGTGACTTTTACGATATGGCATCCGGGCCCGAGAGCAGCACATGGGATAATGCAGATGATCTGGCTGTATGTCTGCTTACATTCCAGGTACAGCCGGTGTCGCAGCCTCAGCTCATGGATACTATTCTCCAAGACCACCAGGACCTTTATGGGGAGCCCGAGGAAGAGGACCACCTACAAGGCAATGTGTGCCAGCTATGTGGATCACCCTCACCACATCCGGAATCATTTAACTGGGGGTAATGCCATGTGGGAATCCCTACCCCCTCCTAGCACCTATCCAACAAGGCATCAAGGACCCTGTACTTTTATGTCATTTGTCAAGGAGATTCAGCATGCAGATGCCACCACCCGGGACTGGCTACATGGGCTTAAAGCTAATGACATCCTTCACCAATGCATGAAAGGCAAGGTGATGGCATTCAAACAGGATAAGGGTATGGGTTTCAAAAGGAACATGGCACTAAACATCAGTGATATGTCAACCGCGCCATCCTGCAGCTTGACAATCTTCCCCAAAGACTACACACCATCTATGTTTGAGAATGAGGCCATATTCATGAAGGTGCAAGGCACAAAAGGGTGGTTTGCATTTGCCGAATTTCGGGTTGTCACCACGGTCCAATTTCACGAGTGGCAGGAGGAGGCCGACTTAGAGAGAAGTTGGCATCAGGTGCGGCTAAAATCTCTGTTGGTTGGCCAGCCAGTTGCAACCAAACCCACAGAGCATGGACATGTTTCCCAACATGATCCTGGTCCTGTTTGTCTTAGAGGAGGTTGTAATCTAATTCCTCCATCCTCTCCAGCTGTGGCAATGATGGATTGTGCTGATGGTGGCAGAGAATACACCAAGAGGAGTAGCTCCGGAGACCCCTCCAAGACTATCCTGCAGCAGGCTACCATCCGAAACTGCGCCAATGGATAAAAATGCAAATAATCATGCCTAGTGGATCTTCCTAAAGGCATGTCGGTGAGTCTGTGACACACTGACCCGTTCCTTACATGGCACTGACTTTGAGACTTGTTTAATTTTTTGTTGTGCTTCACCAAGCTATGTTTTTGTTAGTTATGTGCATATACGTCGTATATTGTTAAGTTTTTATGTTTCAGACTTATAGTCTGTTTATAAATAGTAAAGTTTTTTTTGAGTTCACTCCTTGTGTGCAAACAGGTGCTTTGATACTACCCTACAGAGACTGGTAAACAAGCCACTGGTTCTCCTAGAGGTCGATGGTAGGGAGGCAGCAATGTTCTTAAAGGGATCCTGTCACCCCCAAAACACCTCCTAAGCTCTTAAAAGCTGTCCCTAGTGCATATTAACACTTTCCCTACACTCCTTTTTGCTCCTAAATGCACCTAATCAAAGTGAAGAAAAACGTTTTATAAGTACCTCATTATTGATGCTAATGAGTGACTATCTATTCATAGTCACTCATCCAGGCAGCCCCTCTTCATGATATCACGCCTATTCAGGCGTGATCTTCCTAATAGATTCAAAATCGCGCCTCTCTGCGCGCCTCCCCACTCTCCCATTACGCACGGGCTTCAGTGGGGGCATTATGACGCGATTCGCGTCATTTCCTGGCGCCGGGTGACGTATACACCCGCGCCGCTCGCTTTGAGCTTCAAGTGCCTCACTGCGCATGCGTGCGGGAGCCGGAACAGAGCGGCCAGCGATCCGGAGACACAGGCACAGAAGAGGATTCCATTCCTCATAACAACAGTACGGCGGTCCCATTACAAACCCCTAACTTAGGGGTTTGTAATGGGACCGCCGTACTGTTGTTATGAGGAATGGCATCCTCTTCTGTGCCTGCGATCCGGAGACACAGGCCGCTCTGTTCCGGCTCCCGCACGCATGCGCAGTGCGCTCCCGCACGCATGCGCAGTGAGGCACTTGAAGCTCAAAGCGAGCGGCGCGGGTGTACTACGTCACCCGGCGCTAGGAAATGACGCGAATCGCGTCATAATGCCCCCACTGAAGCCCGTGCATAATGGGAGAGTGGGGAGGCGCGCAGAGAGGCGCGATTTTGAATCTATTAGGAAGATCACGCCTGAATAGGCGTGATATCATGAAGAGGGGCTGCCTGGATGAGTGACTATGAATAGATAGTCACTCATTAGCATCAATAATGAGGTACTTATAAAACGTTTTTCTTCACTTTGATTAGGTGCATTTAGGAGCTAAAAGGAGTGTAGGGAAAGTGTTAATATGCACTAGGGACAGCTTTTAAGAGCTTAGGAGGTGTTTTGGGGGTGACAGGATCCCTTTAAGCCCTCTATGAGTAGGGCTGACCCCTAAGGCAGCTACAGGTACCTGAGTGAGTTAGTAGTCGTGTTTCTGGTGCTTTTGACGCGTTAAGAAAGTTCACAGACACAGCGGGTTGCAGCCTTCAGTTCTTTTACTCACAGTTTCTGTACAACCAACCCGCTGAGCACTGGGTTCTCGGAGGCAGGAATCCAGCTACTCCTGGGTAGTAGGATGGTATGTAACGGCACCCCTTCTTTGTCCTTTCTCAGCCTCTTTACACTGTGCTTGCCTCGCCCGTCCTGCCTTGCGCCTCATCACACAGAGCTCTGAGACAGTGACTGTGGGCTTTTCTTAGGCGTAAGCCTGTAGTATGTCCCCTTAGCCCTATGGTTGCCCTATGGTTGCCACTTTTTCAGCAGATGTGCGCAGTTGTCGACCGTGTCACCATGGAAGTACCACACAGTCTCCGGGTTGCTAGCTGAGCCTTGTCTGTATTCTTCACTAGTCTTAGGGTCCCGATGCCACTTTCTTTGGCCTAGTCACTCCACTGCCTCTGCTTGACAATGGATCTGAGACCCACAGGTGGATTGTTCACTGCCAGTGCCTCTGGGACCCTCACTTCCTCCTGGAGCCACCTAGTTCTCCTTCTCTGCTCCTCATTCTGGCCTCTGGACACTTCTCTCAAGTTCTCTGCTTCAGTGACAGGCTTCTTTCTCTAGCTTCCCTCCAACTCGACCCTAGCTGCTTCACTTCCTTTTCTCTCTTTGCAGCAACTCTCCTCTCTGCTGTTCAACTGTCTCTCCTGTGTTCTAGATCTTTCCTGCTCTATTTATACCCCATGTCACGTGTCCCACGTCATCTACGTGTGTTCTTCTTGACCTTACTCCTTCCCAAGTGCTCCCTCTAACTACTTCCTCTCCACCCATCCCCACTACAATGGTTCCTAGTGTCAGGGTGTCCTGGCACCAGTCTGTGCCCCTCTTACCCGTGAGTGGGATACTACACCCTAACAGGGGTGCAGTACCTCTGTGGCGACTGGATCCGCAGGGGCGCCACAAATGCTTTCAGCATTCGCCTAGCATTGCATAAGGTGCTAGAATGTGATGAAATTAGCACATGTACAATGCAAAGGAAATTTGCACTGTTTTCAGACCTTGAGGACTTTAGTTGGCCACCCCTGTCCTTGAGGTCGCTGTGGAAGTAGCCAGGGGGCAAGAGGAATCCTTGAGCCCTTTCACCACAACTGCGACTCTCCCTGGACTCTCTTAGGCCCTGTGCCCATGCAGCATTGTTTGTTGATTTTTTTTTTACACAAATCAAGAATCTGCATCAAAATCTGCATGTCTATCCTGAGGCCAGCAAAGTGCAGGCAGGTCAGAAGAGAGGGCTGTGGCCACATTGCTTCTTTGTTTCCTTGCACATGTGGTTCAGATTTGTTTTTTGCACCAAAACCTGCAAGAAAAAAAAACACATTAACACAGCACTTAAGAACTCTCATAGACTTTGCTGGTTTCAAGATAGATAAGCAGTTGCTCAAAATCTGCTTGTAAAAATGCATCAAACAAAATGGCGGGGCCACAGTAGTTTTCATTGCTGCTTGAAGCTGGCTGTGTGACATAAAATAATGTAAAAATAAAGTTTTGGGCTCCTCCCTATTTTTAATTGCCAACCAAGGCTAGGCCTCTTTCACACATCCGTGCAAACATGCACGTGTGAGAGAGTGTCACGGGATAGTATAACGGATAAATCAGGGAGCAAGATGGTATGATGGGTAAAGGCATTTAGGGGAGCTAGTCTGACCCTGGACTTGGGGTCCCTGTCTAGCTCTGTTCCCAAAGGTACTTCTGAAGGTGAGAACGTTCGGACCACCACCCTAGCCCTTCGCTCCTCATCAGCCCTAGACTAAGAGCCCCTACCTCAACCCATGGACGGGGAAACCCAGTAGCTTCAATAAAGTCAACGGCAGCAACAAACAGCTCAGCACAGCACAGCATGACTTCACAGCACAGGTACTAGAAGAAGAATCAACTTGTTCTGCGACACCTAGTAGAGGAAACTGGACCTATTTTAAGGCTGGGGAGTGGAGATCTGAATACTAAGACATAACCCTCCACCTCCACCCAAATGCTATGGCTCACTCCTCCACCTGGAGAGCTGTAGCACACCTCATATGCTAAGGGGAAAAAACTCAGTTTAAACTCCATTTAAACACAGCAGTGGCACTCATGCAAGTTAACACGTGACAGAGAGGCTGTTTTTGGGGGCCACGTATTTGTGTGTCCAGAACCACGAAAGGTATCCGTATGACATCCGGATAGCACACGGACATCATGTCATTGTAAACTCACCTATATCCAGCGCTGTCTGTCCCTCTCACTTACAGGGCTGCTGCAGCACACATTTCAGTGAATATTCATGAGCCTAACGGGTGGCCCTTGAAGTGAGAGGGACAGGAACATCACTGGAGTCAAGGTAAGTATAAAATTCTTAATATTTATACATACAACTTAATGCTACAGTCCGTGCACACGGATGTCACACGGATAACATCCGTGTGAGGGACGTTTTTTGCACGGACCCATTGACCTGAATGGGTCCATGCTGCTCGCCAAAAATAGACATATCTCCGTGTGGAGCACACGGACACACGGTCCAAACAGAACCCTAGACATGTTAAAGAGGCCATAGATTAATATTGGTCTCCTTATGTCCGTGCCTACGGTATGTGTCAGCACGGATTGCACATGTGCCAGAGGCACGGATGTGTGAAAGAGGCCTTAATGTAGGCAGCAAAGGGCTGGTATTCTCAGCTGGGTGAGAGTCCATCGTTATTGGTTTCCCCCCCATGCTATAGAATAGCATCCCACATCCGCCCCAGGAATTGGCTCATTCGTATGATGCTACAGTTTCTGGTGCTTTTCCTGCCTCTTCCAGTTGCCATGTAGTGTTGGCAAACTTTGCAATAAGGGTTTAATGGAAGCTTTGTTTTGCCAGCTGGCATTAAGGTTGAAATTCTTAATGTCGAATCAATGTTATACCCAGCCATTAGGAAGTTCAAGTAAATAGTAAAGAAAACACAACACAGAGAGAAAACATTTTATTAGAAATAAAAACACACACTTATCTAGACTCCATCTTTATTACTCCCTCATACCCATCCTTGATCCTCTGTGACATCTTCTTGATTGCTGGCTGTGTTGAACAACACAACGTCTTGTCACCGCAGCCTCCAAACATTGATTGAATGAGCTGCCAGCTCTGGTCCGGTAAGTGAGTTGGCAATAGAAAGCTGGCATTAACCTCATATTACCCAGTTTGTGACCACTACACAGCAAGTGAAAGAACCATGTAAAGTGGTAGGAATTGGTTCTTCCTTTGAATGTACCAATTTCTAGGGTGTCTGTAGGATGCTATTCTACAGCATGGTGGGTGCCAATAATGATGGGCCCTCGCCTCACTGAGAATACCAGCCCTCAGCTGCCTATTTTTATCTTGGTTGGAAATGAAAAACAGGGCAAAGCCCTAGGCAATTATTTTTTCCATTTTTTTGGGGGGGACATACTATGATGCCATGTTGCTATACACTAATGTGTGTGCCAGGGGTGGGGATCTCTTTAGTATTGCACATGTGATAATTGAATCACATGCACTAGTGATGATTCCAATCCCATGTGTAATATTAAGGAAATCCTGAAAATATGACTATTTGGTGATCCTTGAGGCCTGGAGTTCCCCACTCCTGGTGTATGACAACCAAGCACAGACAGATTGTGGAAATGCAGTCCGATGGCAACAGCCAATCACAGATGCTCTACAGAGCATGAGCGTCTTATGTTTGCTGGTCAGTGAAGTGAATATGCGTGAAGCTTTATAGGTGAGACCAGAACTAAGTGAGAGGAAGAGCAGACCTACAAGCAAGCAAGCAGCAGGAGACTGGTAAGATGATCTGTGTGTACCTGTATTCAATTATTTTTTTTGTAAGGATTAGTTAGAATATTCAGGAACTTGGAAATGTTCTAAACAAGTAGAGGATCAACGGAAGTAGTACCAGCCTTACCAAATGTATACAACATATCCAATAGACAAGACAGGGTGGGATCACACAGTAGCAACCAAAAGTTTTGCATTTTTTTTAAACTGTGATAACTTCTGGTTGTTGGTGTGCCACGGTCCGCGCTGCTCAGGGTTCAGAAAAACTCACCAAAGAGCCAATCAACTTTCCATCCTCTTTATTCCTCCTACGCGTTTCAGCGCCACACCCGCGCCTTCCTCAGGGATATTCTAGGCCGGGTGTGGCGCTGAAACGCGTAGGAGGAATAAAGAGGATGGAAAGTTGATTGGCTCTTTGGTGAGTTTTTCTGAACCCTGAGCAGCGCGGACCGTGGCACACCATCACTCCCATCATTTTTCTTGGAACATACCACTATCCAGTGGTAGGTGGAGGTCCTGCAGCAGTCTTGGAACATTGATTCCGAAACGCCTTCAAACCAGTTGGGGGATCCCAACTGGACCAGGTGAGCGGCTCCATAGCACCACCACACTACAACTAGTGTCACTAGTGATAGGGCACTATTGCGCCCCTTGTCCCCCCCTTTTATATTTTTACAACTTCTGGTTGTTGTGATGCCAGTTTCCTGGTGATAAATTGAAAAAAAATGAAGTTGTCATCATGCAAGACTTTACTTTTAACAAAAATGCTTTCTGAATATAGATATGGTCATTTATTAACCCCTTCCCGACCCGTGACGCAGCATATGCGTCTTGAAAACAAGTTAGTTCCCGACTCATGTCGCATATGCTGCGTCATCGCGGGTTTCCCTTCCTGCGGCTCTATTAACCGGGTCACTGAAGGGTTAATAGAGCCGCAGGAATCGTGAGTTCGGTGGTTTTTGCCCCCCCGTTGCTAGGAGCCCTCCGATTGGGCAGTTAAAAGTCAGATGCCCAATAGTAGTGATTGAAATATTTCACCAATGGAAATTGGCAAAATACTTACAATCTGGGCATCAGGCATTGGCTGGGGCAGTGTGACCTATGTGTCCCCGCCCAGATCTGTATTGGGGCTAGTGTCCATGTGATGCTAGCCCTCCAATCAGATGTGCAGGGGGCTGTTTACAATGGCCAACCACGCTCTTCAGCTTCATCCCATCCGAGGAAGCTGAAGAGCCAGGTCCCTGCCACAGCTACCACCATGATCCACCGCCGCTGCTGCAGAACCTCACCCACAGCTGGTAACCTCTCCTCCCTCTTCTGTCCTCCTCTCCCCTCCGGTCATCCCGCGCTTCCCCCCCCCCCGATCTCCGCTCCCTCCCCCCAATCTCAGCACACCCTCAGCCTGATCTCTGCTCACCGCCCTCCCTATCTCTGCTCACCTCCCCCCCCCCCGTCTGCTGCTCCATTGCTGCGACCCTCCCTCCGGCTGCTGTCCTGCTTCTGCCCGCATCCACCTTCTGCCAGCCAGTGTGAGGCCCCCTGCTGATTGCAGGCAGCAGGGCAGCCTCACAGTTAGTGATCCCCAGCACCTGTGATCACCCCCCCAGTGATCCCCACCTGCGCTAACAGTCCCATTCTGCCCCAGTGATCCCCCAACCCCCCAGTGATCCCCTGCCCAGTAATCACCCCCTCCCCCTGCTGCTGCTGCCGACTCCTGCCCCAGTGATTCCCGCAAACCCCCCAGTAATCCCCCCTGTGCCTAACAGCCCCATTCTACCCCAGTGATCCCCCAACCCCACCAGTGATCCCCTGCCCAGTAATCACCACCTCCCCCTGCTGCTGATGCCCGACTCCTGCCCCAATGATTCCCCCAACCCCCCAGTGATCCCCCCTGTACCTAACAGCCCCATTCTTCCCCAGTGATCCCCCAACCCCCCAGTGATCCCCCACCCCCTGCTGCCGGCTCCTGCCCCAGTGATCCCCCAACCCCCCAGTGATCCCCCACAACCTGCTGCCGGCTCGTGCACCATTCTGCCCCAGTGATCCCCAACCAGCCTAACTGACCCATTTTGCCCCAGTGATCCCCCTGCCCCAGTGATCACCTCCTCCCTGCTGCTGCTGCCGGCTCCTGCCTCAGTAATTTCCCAACCTCCCAGTGATCCCCCCTGCTGCTGGCTTCTGCTCCCCAACCTCAGTGATCAACCCCCCTGCTGCTGCTGCCAGCTCCTGCCCACCCCCACGCCTGACAGCCCCTTGCTGCCCCCCCGCGCCTTACAGCTCACTTCTGCCCCAGTGATCACCCCCTCACCTCAGTGATCACCCCCCAGCTGCTGCTGCTGGCTCCTGCCCCCTGCGCCTAACAGCCCCTTCTGCCCCAGTGTTCACCCCCCCTGCTGCTGCCGCTGGCTCCTGCTTTTACTTAGCCCCCTCATGCGCCTGACTCCCCCCTCGTGCGCCTGACTCCCCCCTCCACGCCCAACAGTCCTCTCGTGCCTGACCGCCCCCCACACTTGACCGCCCCTATGCCTGACCACCCCCCAGCGCCTAACGCCCCTACGCCTGATTGCCCCACACGTGACTGCAGTAAAGTTACATCAAACACTCACACATTCACACGTACACTCACACAATAATAAAGTTTACATTTTTTTTACAAACGTACACAGCACACAAAAAGTCCCCAAGTGACCCCAATTTGATCTAGATATGTTCCTTGGGGGGTCTAGTTTCCAAAATGGGATCAATTGTGGGGGAGCTCCAATTTTGGGCACACAGGGGATCTCCATACACTACATGGTGTCCGCTAACAATTTGAATGGAAAATTAGCTCAAATTGTTAGCGGACACCATGCTGTGTTTGGGAAGCCCCTGTGTGCCTAAACCTTGGAGCTCCCCCAAAAGTAACCCATTTTGGAAACTAGACCCCCTAAGGAACTTATCTAGATGCAAAGTGAGCACTTTTAACCCCCAGGTGCTTCACAAATTAATCCGTAAAAATGAAAAAAGAAAAACTTTTGTGGAAAAAAAAAAGTAATTTTTCATTTTTACGGATCAATTTGTGAAGCACCTGGGGGTTCAAAGTGCTCACTTTGCATCTAGATAAGTTCCTTGGGGGGTCTAGTTTCCAAGAAGGGGTCACTTGTGGGGGAGCTCCAATGTTTAGGCACATAAGGACTCTCCAATCGCGACATGGTGTCCGCTAACAATTTGAGCTAATTTTCCATTAAAGTTGTTAGCGGACACCATGTCGCGTCTGGAGAGCCCCATGTATCTAAACATTGGAGCTCCCCTACAAGTGACCCCATTTTGGAAACTAGACCCCCCAGGGAACTTATCTAGATGGGTGTTAAGCACTTTGAACCCCCAAATGTTTCACAAATTGATCCGTAATAATGAAAAAGTAAATTTTTTTTCACAAAAATTTACTTTTAACTTAGGTTTTTTCATTATTAGGGTACTTCCACACTAGCGTTTTTTTTAAATCGCGGCAGATGCGGTGAAAAAAACACATCTGCCGCGATTAACGCATAACCGCGACACCTGCGGCACAGTTGTGGCAAGCCCCATGCAATGTCTATGGGGCTTGCGGTAAGGATGCGGCAGGTGCGGCAAGTGCGGTTTCGGCACTTGCGGCAGGTGCGGCCGCGAAAAAAAACGCAGCTGACTGCACCCTTACCGCAAGCCCCATAGACATTCCATAGCTCAGCTCACTCAGCTCTTCACAGTTCTGTAGTGACTGCACACTTTGGTGTTACTCCCTTCAGAGCCCGTATTTATAGGGGGAACTGGCTTAAGGCAACCAGTGGAGCTGAGGCGTGTTCTTGCTTGCTTTTGCTTTGATCTAAGTTCTTTTCAACACTTTCCTCAACTCGTTTGTACTGTTCTTGGCGGTCATAGTTCCAATCTTCATTTGAAGTATCTGGGTTCTACTGTTCCCATTTCCAGTCAATGGGGAGTTTTCCAGGTCTTGCTCACTTAGGTATGCTGGTGCGTAGCTGGTAGAACTGACAGGGATGTGATTGTAGATATCCACTAAGTCAAGTAGCTTTTCTGGCCACTGATTTCTCTCGTCAAGTGGTAAGGTCTTCAACATATCAATGACGATGTTGTTCATATTCTCGCACAGACCATTTGTTTGTGGATGATACGGTGTGGTTCTTATCTTCTTACACCCATACAATCCTAAGAACGCGTGGAATAGTTCTGATTCAAATGCTGGACCTTGAAATGTCAATACTTGATCTGGATACCCGTGCGGTCGACAAAAGTAACTCTGGAAGGTCTTGGCTGCAACTTCTGCAGTTAAATCTTTAACTGGTACTACTACTAGGAATCTGGAGTAGTGATCAACCATTGTAAGGGCATAGGTGTACCTGTTCTGCTAGGTGTTAACTTCACATGATCTAAAGCCACGATTTCAAGAGGTTTCTTGGTAATGATTGGCTGTAGCGTAGCCTTTTGACTTTGCTGGTCTTTCCTTCTAAGGTGACACGGTCCACAGTTCTTACACCATCTTTCAATAGATCCTCTCATGCCGACCCAGTAGAAACGGTACTTTAACAGCATCTCCAGTTTCTTCCAACCAAAGTGTCCTGCATCATTGTAATAAGCTTCTAGTATCATCTGGATATCGCTTTTTGGAACAACTACTTGCCAGATAAGTTCATGGGTTCTGGTGTTAAGGTGACATCTGCATAGCTTCCCTTGGTAGACGAACAGTTTCCCTTTTTCTTTCCATAGGCTTTTGGCATCTGGTGAAGCATCTGAACTCATCAGACAGGAGTGCTTTTTGGTTATTAGTTCTTTGATTAAACTTACATCCGGGTCACTGTCTTGGGTCTCTTTCCAGTTATGGTGGGATAACGGGTTCACTGTTCTCTCTTTACATCTTTGAGTTGCCTGATGACATGAGGCTGTAATTGGATGGTGGAAAGCTGGCAATTCTACTTCTTCCAGTTCATCTACGTCTTCTCCTTCATCTGGGAGATTAGGCATTCTGGATAGGGCATCAGCGTTGCCATTCTTGTGGCCTGCCCGGTACTTGACTGTGAAGTCGTAGTTTGACAATCTTGCCATACAATGCTGTTCCATGGCTCCCAGCTTTGCAGTCTCTAAATGGGTTAGAGGGTTGTTTTCAGTGAAAGCCGTGAACAGAGAGGACGCCAGGTAGTGCTTGAAATGTTCTGTAATTGCCCAGAGTAAGGCTAGGAACTCCAACTTAAAAGAGCTGTTATTCTCTGGGTTCCTCTCTGTTGGATGGAGCTTTCTGCTGGCATAGGCTATCACTTTCTCTTTGCCTTGCTGTTTCTGTGCCAAGACAGCTCCTAAGCCTTCATTACTTGCATCAGTGTATAACAGGAATGGCAGGTTGTAATCAGGGTAGGTCAGGATCTCTTCTCCCGTTAAGGCATCTTTCAGCTTCTGGAAAGACTGTTCTTGTTCTGGTCCCCACCAGAACGGAGGGCCTCTGATCTTGTCTTTCTTGGATTGACCCACCAGGAGATCTTGCATGGGCGCTGCCATCTTCGTGTAGCCCTTGATAAACCTCCTGCAGTACCCGACCAGTACCAAGAATTGACGTACCTCTTTGAAGGTGGTTGGCGCTTGCCAGTTCTGGATGACTGTAACCTTGTCCGGGTCGGGTGCTACGCCTTCTGCACTGACCACATGTCCCAGGTACTGGACTTTGGGTTTTAACAAGTGACACTTTGACAGTTTCAACTTCATACCATACTTGGACAACGATTCAAACACTTCACTCAGGTGTTGCAGGTGATCTTCATAGGTCTTGGAGTACACTATGACATCGTCCAGGTATAGCAGTACGGTCTCGAAGTTTCTGTGGCCTAGGCAACACTCCATCAGGCTCTGGAATGTTCCTGGTGCGTTGCATAACCCAAATGGCATGCTGTTGAACTCGCATAACCCCATTGGTGTCGTGAAGGCTGTCTTCTCAGATCTTCTTCTGCAACGGAGACCTGCCAGTACCCACTAATAAGATCCAAATTTGAAAAGTAATTGGCAGACTTTAGTGCAGCTAGTGACTCATCTATGCGTGGTAACCGGTATGCATCCTTGTGTGTTACTCTGTTGATCTGCCTATAATCTACACACATCCTCATACTACCGTCTTTCTTTTTAACCAGGACCAGTGGTGCTGCCCGGGGGCTACAACTATCTCTAATGACCCCTGCATTCTTCATGTCTTGTAGCATCTCTTTTGCTTACTGGTAGTGTGCTGGTGGTATAGGCCTTTATCTCTCTTTAATGGGTGGATGATTACCTGTGGGTATATGATGTTGTACCCCTTTAATCCTCCCAAAATCAAGTGGATGCTTGCTAAACACCTGTTCATACTCCCAAACTACCCGATAAACTCCATTTTTCTGGTGAGAAGATGTGTTGTCAGTTCCTATACTGAGCTCTTGACACCATTTCTCTAGCTGGCTCTGGGAATCTGGGGGTTCGTCTGACACTGTCTGAGCTAATGATTCAGCTTCATGTATTGAGTTGTTATCTACATGGTACAGTTTTGCAACAGTAGAATATCTTGGCAGCTTTACTTCATCATCACCATAGTTTAAGACACGTACAGGCACCCTTCCTTTTCGTACATCAACCACCCCCCTGGCTGTCAGGAGTGTAAGACTGCTGTCAGACATCACTGGCTCCACTACTGCTTGGTAGTCATACCCTCTGAGGCCTACTACTGCCCGACACCAGATCATCATTTCACTTCTTAGTGGCACTACAATAGGAATTGGGTCTGTTACACGCACACTGCCAACTTCATTATTAGACATTGTTACCTGCTGCTGATACACAAGATTTCGGATCTCCCTCTGGAGAGCTCTTCTCTCGCCTGGCTTAGCGGTATCTGCACTCTGTTGGAGCAAAAACAACACTTCATCTAGGCAGTTAACCATTACATTAGTGCCCAATATCACATGTGGATCTCTTTCATGTGGTTTGTCCTGAACCACTATAAGTCCCTGGTTCCTTAACTGCACCCACCCCACCCTTACTGGTGCCTTCCCACTGCCCCTCTATCACTACGGGCAACCCATTAGTTGCTACAATGTTCAAGTCAGGGTTTGGGGGTTCCAGCTTTATGTCGGACCAGAACCGTTTGTAAAGGATACTCGGGATAGTGGTCACCTGGGATCCCGTATCTACCAATGCAGTGGTAGCGGTGCCGTCGAAGATGATGGACAGGTACGGATGATCTCCCACGTACCTGCGCTCCCAGCTGGACGGGCCTGGACTGTCTACTCCTGGGGTTGGCCCTCCGGCCCAGGAGCTGCTCGTTTAAAGGGCAAAACCGGTAGATGTGTCCTTCTTTGTTGCACTTGAGATAGATGGGCTGCCCATAGGCACTGTAGCGATCTGTGGTCCTCCCTCAAAGCGGTGGTGTCCTCCTCTTCATCCATGGAACGTCGTCGGGGCTGTCAGCGAGCTGGATCTTGTCTGATGTCCTTGCTTCTGTCTTGGGTTGCCTAGCACCTCGGAGCTTTGCCACCTCTCTGGTCAGCTGGTGCACCTCTGAGCACAGACTGTCAAACCGGTCAGGTATCGCAGCCTGCATACTGGATTCTGCTGTGGGGGATGAAGAAGGTGCTTCTGGCAAGGAAGGGGTTTTAGTCCATTGCGGCTGTGGGGTTAAAGGGAACCTAACCCCACAAACTGACCCCCCCCACATCTTTATCCCTGTCCCTGCACCCCCTCTTATCATTTCTAGCCATCCATTTTGCAGAAAAAAATCGATTTTGTAAAGTAGAAAAGA
The DNA here is from genome assembly GCA_033576535.1 of Allobates femoralis. Taxonomy (NCBI): domain Eukaryota; kingdom Metazoa; phylum Chordata; class Amphibia; order Anura; family Aromobatidae; genus Allobates; species Allobates femoralis. The sequence continues at coordinate 391,461,869 of JARQOC010000003.1, forward strand.
AGTTATATTCACTTTCGTCCTGTGTGAGTTCTCTGTTTCTGAATTAGTCTCAATGGTCTGCCAGTCTGCTGCTCCCTTGTAATTATGCACGCCCCTCTCTCTTTGCTAAGAGCCTGGCCGCGTCATGAAAGGGGGCGGGGCTACCGTCATGACGTGATTTAGCCCCGCCCCTTAGCCCCTCCACACTTTCCTGTGCCCATTGCTTGCAATGGTAAAACACCAGTCTTAATTCAGATTCAGTATGATGATCAAAAACCCTCTTTAGCTTTGCAAATATTTGTTCAACAGACTCCTGATCTTCCACAGACTAGTTTCGGGTTTCCAGCTCTGCTGCACCTGTTAACTGTCCCATTTCTACTGATGCTCTCTGCTTACCGGTCATCGCTTACATGTCCAGCACGGTGTATATCTTCCTCTGGAACGCATCTAGGGCACCTGGCTTGCCGTCATACTTGGGTAACCAGACTGCATTCGGGATGTACGGCAGAGAGATTGGCATTATCGGGGCCACCGGTGCATGACGCCGCCGTGTGGATTGGCAACTACGAGCTGTCCATTCTGGGCTCCTGCCGGGGCAACAGGCGGGTTCACAAGCGGGACTACTGCGTCGTTGGGGTCCGGGGCACTCATTCTCGCTCCCCCCTAGCTAATCGCTGCCAGTCTCTTTCAAATCAATGGAAGTAGTCGACTCGGCGGGCGGGAAGTGGAGCACCTCGGGAGTTTCCGGATCCGACTGCTGCGTCCGGCGGATCTAGTCAGAGCGTGGGGCGGGGCCTATCTTCACGCCCTTGCACCGTAACACCCCTTCCTGTCCCGCTCTGCGGCGCAGCAATGGCGATTCAAATTTACAGTTCACAATCACAGTCAATAAATGGCGCACAGTACCCGGTTACACTGGGCACGTGATCCTGTTTGTGACGCTAGAATCTGTCCAGCCCAGGCCCTGGGGGTACTCGGATCACTAAGGCGCGGTCTTTGGGGGAAGTCAGGGGTAGCGGTGCCTGAGGCCGTGGGCCCGGGGATGCAGATAAAAGATGGGTAGAGAGAAAATAATAGAAATGTTTGTCGTGACGCCACCTGTAGGGTTCCGGTGATGACATCGGCGCTGCTTGGGCCTCCGGGGTGATGGGCGGCACCAAAGTGGAACCACTTCCTACAGGACGAGCGGGGGTCCCCGGGGCTGTAAGTTGTAGTGAGGGTAGTAGGGTAGCGTGGTCAGTGTGGTGCAGATGGAAGGAGGGACACGCACACATAGAAGTCTTTTGGTACCTTTACTGGTGTTCTGTACGGGTACACTCGTCCGGAGGTGAGGGAAACACTTTAGGATCTCCACAGCGAGTAGGGTTGTAGGCCTCCTTGTTTCAGTTATTCTGTCAGAATCTGGCAGGCTTGGAACCCGACCAGACCGTTACTTCTCTATCTGTATGACTCTCCACACCTGGGTTTGTTGCACTGAGGGCACTCTATGGGATTCCTGTCATGGCCTTGACTCCGGGCTCTCACTTGGTGGTGCTTCGTAGTGCTGGTTTCTCTGCAGGGCCTGTTCTCTATGTCCCTGTAGCTCGGACCCAGTGACCGGAACTCTGGTGGGGTGAGTCGGTATGACTCCTCTGCCCCCTTCTTGTAGAACATTTCTCTCCTCTGCCTGCGACCTGTACTCTGCGGGTCTACCACTGTCTCAGGTGTTGCTGGTATGGGCCTAGCACGGCTCCAGTACCAGCTCAGCTCACTCAGCTCTTCACAGTTCTGTAGTGACTGCACACTCTGGTGTTTCTCCCTCCAGAGCCCGTATTTATAGGGGGAACTGGCTTAAGGCAACCAGTGGAGCTCCCCCTACAGGCAGTGGCCCCGATGCGAAAGCTCCAATGGGGCCCCCAAATATTGCAAATAATATTAGTCTTTTCCTATGGGCCAAAGGAACTTTTGGGGCCCCCTAGGCTGCAGGGCCCGGGTGCGATCGCAACCCCTGTACCTGTGGTAGTAATGCCCCTGCCTACAGGCCTGGGGTGAAAGGGTGTTGTGTGTTAGTGGATTACTCGCTGTGTAAAATCCCTCTATGCCCCAAGGGAGTCTGTGGTGACCTGGCACAGGATGCCACACAATTGTCATCCTTGGAGCTGACAATTGTTTGCTTCCAGTTTACTAAAATCATCCACAAAATGGCATCACAGCAACCAGACAAAAATTATCACATTTTTAAATAAAATGCAAAACTGTGGCTCATTCATTCTATGAGATAAAATGAGTGTATTTTCTGTTTCTTCAGCACTTCATCATAAATTAAGTCAGTGACATTTGAGCTCAGCAGGAGATATAACTCATACCTCACCGACTTGATTTATATGGACTCAGGGGTCTGGATATGTAGCAAAAAACAATAGCTCATGTGCTAAAACAGGCATTGGAATGTTTTATCTCATAGAAAGAACAAGCTATCCTGCCAGTATACTTTTTTGTTTCCTCCCAGGCTAGGATGTGTAGTATGTACCAGCCATATTACTGTATGGTCAGACATAGCAAATAACAGAAAGCAGCAGCTGCGCACCTGTGCTACCTCATCTGTATATTCTCTTCTGATTTCTCCCCTGTTCAGGAGCTGTGAGATGTGGCGACCAAGTTCCTGCATGATCAGCCATAGCTATTATACAGTACATAGCAGGTGCACGTATATATGATTATCTCATTATAAGAACATTTTTTAACACTTCCAGTGGCGGAACGTATTAATATTCCAAGATCTATTAATTGAAATATATTTATTGTCCTGGTACAATCCTTTTATCCCAAGGTTTAAAGCAATATTCAACAGGTGAAGTAAGTATTGAATCTGTCATTAATTTTCTAAGTAAATACATTTTTAAAGGTGCTACTGACATGCATTTCTCACCAAATGTCGGTAATAACTGATCCAATCAAGACAGGCAAGGAAATCAACGAATAAATGTCCAAAAATGTAGTGATGTATAAAAATGAGAAATGACACAAGGAAAAACCAATGAACGCATGAAGAAAGAGAGATGCAGAAAGCCATGAAAAGTCATGACACCAGTTGATCTATTAGTAATTAAAAAGCAATCCTGTCACTTAGGCTACCTTCACATTGCGTTTTTGGGCTGTCCGTGGGGATCCGTGTGTTGTCAGGATCCCCACGGATCCACACGGATCCCTGCAATCAGATGGCAAATAGCCATCTGATCCGATTCTATGCAGGATCTGTGTGGATCCTGTTCTCCCTGCCTGTCCCTGCTTCTTCTCTATCTGTCCCTATCTGTCCCTCTTCTATCTCTGCTCTCCCTCTCCTCTATCATCCCCCCTGTCCTCCCCCTTGTCCTCTCCCCCTCCAGTATGTAAAGAATAAAAAAAATCCTCCCTGAGGATACATTACCTTCCGATGGCTTCATGCGACAGTCACCATCTGGTGGCTGAAGGACCTGTGATGATGTCACAGAGACGGTCACCTGACACATCAGCCGATCGGCTCTCTGACATCATCAGAGGTCCTCCTGCACAGATGGTGACAGTCGGGGATCCGATGCTGTCAGATTTCATTCTCGGACATAAAATCTCAGCAGGCTACGATTTTGTGTCCGTGCTTAAATCAGACAGGATTGGATGGTGCCAAAATCGGATGACAAAAGGCACGCATCCGATCCGATCTGAGCCCCATAGGAATACATAGGATCTGATTTTGGATCTGAGTGTATCCGTTTTGAAACGGATACACTCGGATGCCTCAAAAATGCAGTGTGAAGCTGGCCTTAGATAAACAATATCAAATGGTTCAGCAGATAGCTTATAATAAGGTTTCTCATTACTAAGGTGTTACACAAGAAACAACTCATCATTGGTAAAACCAATGAGTTGTCTGAAGACCTCAAACAGCAAAACATACTGATGGCACTGGTTACAGCAAAACTTATAAACAACTGAAGGCCCCTGTGAGCACTGTTAGAACTAGAATCAGAAAGTAAAAAAACATCATTTCAACACAAACCCTCCATGACCAGGTGCTCCCCGTAATTTTTCAAGTAGAGAAGCAATGATGAAGTAAAAACATCCGGTGTATATCACAGGCGCTTCCAGAGAATTAGTCACGTATCCCGATTTTTCAAAATTTATTTGGTATCGATAAGTAAAAGTATATAACAACGCGTTTCGGATAAAATATTTTAAAAAGCCTTCCTCACGTATAATTAGTTAACATTTCACACAGAAATATATACACATACAGGGACGGGTGTGTGCACATTAATTATCCAATTAACGGCACCAATCGTACCTTTGCAGTTACACCATATCTGGGTTGTTTTAGTTTGTAAACATCAAATGTATCAGGTTTTACACATATACATATTAGTTTTATCCTATAATGTTTATATATATATATATATATATGTATGTTTTTTCATATTTCTTGAAATGTGCATATTAATCACAATAACTGGTTTCTCAAAGCTCTATGTTTTACTATTCTTGACAGTTCTTGTAGAGGATTAATGTACCACATTAGTGGGAAAGAAATTAGAAAAAATTAATCATGTATAAATAAAAGATTTTTCACATGTGTCATTCTGTGTTTTAATTTCTTTTAAAATGGATTTATATTGTTTTGCTAATTAGTTAGACCTGACTTATTCTCCAAGGTACTTTTATGTAAATACCGGTAATCAAAGGGCTAACTTCAGCTTTCAAGATCCGAATTCACATAGTTTCGTTCTGTCATTCATATAATGTACAACCTATTTCAAACATCCCTCACCACAACGTGGGTATGTTTGTATTAGTGTTCATAGGGATGGTGTTTTCCTCCCTTATTAGATTCACTGGAGAGACGCTGATTAGGTTCATCTTCTCGCGGCTACTGTCGGGAGATCAGTGGCTAGCGCCGCTGATCTCCCGACAGTAGCGGTGACGTGCATGGTTCAAATCCCACGCCAATTCACGGCCAGACTGTGCCTGTCACTGATTGGTCGCGGCCGGCTGGGCGCGACCAATCAGCGACGCGAGATTTCCGTTACAGAGAGACAGACACAATAAGATGATTATTTAGGGGGCCGTCACACGGAACGATATCTTGCCCGATATCGTTTAAGCGATCTCCTTTTTGATCGCTTAAGCGATATCGGGCAAGAAATCGTTGCATGTAATCAAGCGATTTACGATGTTAAATCGCTTGATCGTGACATCGCTGATCTGAGGTTCGGTTCTCAGATCTAGCGATGAACGATGCAACGATCTGCATCATCGTGGTGTATGACACCACGATGATCCATCTCCCAGCGACTGCGCCTATGCTGGGAGATGGTAACTATGGTACACGTCGGGTAACTAAGCGACGCGCGGTGCCTAGTTACCCGATGTGTACCATAGTAACGAGCGAGATCGCTGCTCCACATCGCTGGTGAGTCTGTCTGTGTGACATCTCACCAGCGATGTGACCGATATTGTAAGCGATTGCGCGTGCACGTGATCGCTTACAATATCGCTAAAGATATCTCACCGTGTGACGGCCGCCATAGTAGGATAAATATATATTAACACAATGCCTTGTGAAAGAATTTGGCCCCCTTGAACTTTTCAACCTTTTGCCACATTTCAGGCTTCAAACATGAATTCTAATATTTTTGTGAAGAATCAACAAGGGGGACACAATCGTGAAGTGGAACGAAATTTATTGGATATTGTAAACTTTTTTAACAAATAAAAAGCTGAAAAGTGGGGCATGCAATATTATTCGGTCCCCTTGAGTTAATACTTTGTAGCACCACCTTTGGCTGCGATTACAGCTGCAAGTCGCTTGGGGTATGTCTCTATCAGTTTTGCACATAAAGAGATTGAAATTCTTGCCTATTCTTCCTTGCAAAACAGCTGGAGCTCAGTGAGGTTGGATGGAGAGCGTTTGTAAACAGCAGTTTTTAGCTCTTTCCACAGATTCTAAATTTGATTCAGGTCTGGACTTTGACTTGGCCATTCTAACACCTGGATACATTTATTTTATTCATTCCATTGGAAATTTTGCTTTATGTTTGGGATAGTTTTCTTGTTGGAAGATAAATCTCCTTCTCAGGTCTTTTGCAGACTCCAACAGGTTTTCTTCCAGAATGGTCCTGTATTTGGCTCCATCCATCTTCCCTTCAATTTTAACCATCTTCCCTGTCCCTGTTGAAGAAAAGCAGGCCCAAACTATGATGCTGCCACCACCATGTTTGACAGTGGGTATGGTGTTTTGAGGGTGATGAGCTGTGTTGCTTTTACGCCAAACATATTGTTCTGCATTGTGGCCAAAAAGTTTGATTTTGGTTTCATCTGACTATAGCACCTTATTCCACATGTTTGGTGTGTTTCCCAGGTGGCTTGTGGCAAACGTCAAATGAGACTTTTTATGGATATCATTGAGAAATGTCTTTCTTCTTGCCACTGTTCCATAAAGGCCAGATTTGGGCAGTGTACGACTGATTGTTGTCCTATGGACAGACTCTCCCACCTCAGCTGTAGATCTCTGTAGTTTATCCAGAGTGATCATGGACCTTTTGGCTGCATCTCTGATCAGTCTTCTCCTTGTTTGAGATGAAAGTTTAGAGGGACAGTCAGGTCTTGGTAGATTTGCAGTGGTCTGAAACTCCTTCCATTTCAATATGATCGCTTGCACAGTGCTCCTGTGGCTCTCCACATGGTCAGGTGTCACAGTGGGGTATTGCACCCGTAAAAGAGGTGTAATCCCTCCCAGATGCAAGTGGATTCTAGGCTGGTGGGTGTGACCCATTTCAGCACTCCCACATTAGAATAGTGGAGGGAGGTTACCCAGGAGGGAGAGATGTTCACCTCTAGGGGGGACAAAGGGTAGTTAGTTAGAGGGAGACTGTGAAGTAGCAAACAGTTGGGACAGTTGGAGAAGGAGTGTGGAGCGAGGCGGAAGGTCAACCCAGACAGCTCTACGCTGATCCGGAGGGAAGATGAGAGAGGATCCTGAGGGGATCCTGAGAGAGGGTGCCTGACGTGCGGAGTCAGGGCCCTAGAGAGAAAGGGGGAACCCCAGCGTGGAGTGACCATACTCCAGGGAATTCCCCAGTCCACCACGGGGACGCCGGACCCGAGGAAACAGCCAGAGTCCATCTCTGAAATTCGTCAACCGGCTGCTGCGGTCTGTTTACTGGCTGCGGCACCCTGCCAGATGGAGCGGTCTGCCTGCTTCTTCACTACGAGGGAGGGGAGCCCCAAGTCTACCTACAAGGAGCAGTTGGGTATAGACTCATCCTAGGCGGGGAAGACTAAAGTTTACCACGGGTTCCACCATACCACCTGGCATCCACTTGCCGCCATCCGTAGAGCTAAATGTTTAAATAACATCTTGCTGAACTGTGGACTGTGTATTTTGCTGAGGAACGTTTACAACCAACGAACCAAAATGTCTTTAAGGTACATAGAGTCACACAATGCATCTTCATGCGTTACAACCAGTTTTATTTGTAGAAAAACAAGTGATTGTCACAGCTAGTAAGCAAAAAGTGCATCAGTGAAAAGGGGGGGGGGGGGGTTTACAAGGACAAAGTTCAGGGTGAAAAGAGAGATCAAACACAGGACCCAGAATTTTACATAACAGACATCTCAATGGTAATGACGTTAATATAAAAGGTAAAAATCCCCCAACAGAGAATACAGTTGCAGTCTTTTGCATAAGTTGCAGCCAAGGTGATTACAGCCAGATTACAACATCATAAACATACAACTAGAACCAATGTCAGGGACACAAGAGGTTAATAAATAGTTCTCATACCAGAGATGCCTGCTGCCTGGGGACTGTGTCAGGGAAAAGGGGATTTTTACCTTTTATATTAACGTCATTACCATTGAGATGTCTGTTATGTAAAATTCTGGGTCCTGTGTTTGATCTCTCTTTTCACCCTGCACTTTGTCCTTGTAAACCCCCCCCCCCCTTTTCACTGATGCACTTTTTGCTTACTAGCTGTGACAATCACTTGTTTTTCTACAAATAAAACTGGTAGTAACGCATGAAGATGCATTGTGTGACTCTATGTACCTTAAAGACATTTTGGTTCGCTGGTTTTAATATGTGTATATGTCGGTACTCTTACAACAGGTCATGTTGATTCTCTGGTTGTTTATGAGGAACGTTTACAGTAAAGTGCCCGGGAGAAAGTGACTTTGTGCTGCAGAACTAAACCTGTTTGCTTACAGGAATGCTGCCCCAGAGGTCCAGCTCCACCTGTAGGGAGCTTTGCCATCTCAGTTGCATTACCATCTACCTCCGGAGGACTGTGGCGGCATCGGTAACCCATCACCAGGTACTACAGGTGGCATCACATGACAAACTCTACTCCCCTGTACATACACCCCTTATTGAAGTGTCACCCAAGCCACGGGCTCAGGCGCTGCCACCCGTGACATCCCTGTGAAAACATCCATTGAGCCTGATACCCGAGTACCGCAGGGCCTGGGGCTTGACACTCCTTGAGATGTTTAAAACTTGGGAAATCTTTTTGTATCCAAATCCGGCTTTAAACTTCACCAGAACAGTATATCGGACCTGCCTGGTGTGTTCCTTGGTCTTCATGGTGCTCTCTGCACTTGAAACAGAACCCTGAGACAATCACAGGTGCATTTATACGAAGACTTGATTACACACAGGTGGATTCTAGTTATCATTACCAATCATTTAGGACAACATTGGATCATTCAGAGATCCTCACTGAACTTCTGGAGTGAGTTTGCTGCACTGAAAGTAAAGGGGCCGAATAATATTGCACTCCCCACTTTTCAGTTTTTTATTTCTTAGAAAAGTTTAAATATCCAATAAATTTCGTTCCACTTCACGATTGTGTCCCACTTGTTGTTTCTTCACAAAAACATTAGAATTTATATCTTTATGTTTGAAGCCTGAAATGTGTCAAAAGGTTCAAAAACGCTCAAGGGGGCCGAATACTTTGACAACGCACTGTATATGTATATGTATATACATATATATATATATATATATATATATAAATTAGAGTTACCAATATAGGTCTTTATTAGCCCGACTATGTGCTTTTTTGTGCTTTTTGTTCTGATTATCCATTTCAAAATTTAAAATATACCTGTTGGTACTATTGATACTTATAAATGGGGATTTATTGCAGTTCCCTATCAAGCAAGAGGCCAAGGTAATACTTGTGGAGAAAAAAAATTCTCAGATATGGTTGAAGCCTGAGCATAAGACTAGACGAGATACAATAGCGTTGGCTTATCCTGACGATATGCGATCAATTTAAATCACCACTCAAACGGGAAGGGGGGGGGCTCTAGCACTGAAGTAGTGATTCAAGTGCAAGTCCTCTGCACCTAGCATTATACTTACCCTCTGGCATTTTCATCTTTTTTCAATGTTGTTCCAGTCCCGTATCGCTATCTTGTGACTGTCACAAAATGTTACCTAGTCTTTATAGCTGTTAATTAATTATTATTAAAGCTGATTTTCTGAACTAATATAGCAATATGTAATCAAAAGCTAACATAACAATGCTGTAGTCAAATTTATGGCAGACATACCTGATTTACCGTCCAAAATTCCAAAATCCAGTGAATACTTCACTACATGATAATTGTTCCATACATAAAGTAAATTGTCCCGAGGATTGTAATCCACAGCAGCAATGTACTGATATGAGTTTGGGAATGGGATATCAATATAATCATCGCTGATCTGGTCTGTGTTATATATATAATCGATTTTATTCCCAGTTGCTTCATTATCATCATCTTCATAAACAGATTTTACCACATATAATATCCCACAAATCATGAAGGCATTTGATGCAGATCGTTTATCATATGCAGTATCCCAAGTTCCTTCAATTCGTAGGGTATAAGGATTAAGTTGACTAATCACTATCCTCCCATTATTTTGTTCTGTTGCATAAATGACCCAAAGTCCATTTTCATCAACTGCAAGATCAATATCTGATTTACCACCCCATCTATAAGGAGATGTGTCATGATAGTTGGCACTTGCAATAATAGCCTCTCCGCTTTTTATTCTTGTTCTTAGGTCAAACTTGACTATATTCCGGGTACGTTCCTTATTAAAAAAGAGAGCTCCATCATAGACAACAAAGCCTGTACCATCTACTCTATGAGGAAGCTTGTAAGTCGTAGTTGGTCGTCCAGCAATGAAGTCGTCTTTAGACGAGTACTCTGTTAGGGTGTCAGTTCTATATGGAGTCCATGGCATATAATATATTTTATCAGATGCCTGCAAAGGATCTTTACACCATGCTCCTGATTGGTGATCAGATTCAAATAAGTGTTCACTCTGATAAACTCCCTTTAGCATTCCAGGACAAAGAAACACTGCAAGAAGACAAATATTTTCTTATTAGCAGTCAGCAACAATACAGGAAAGAAAAAGTCTCCCGAATAAAAGTAGTAACAAATAAAATAGAGAAAAATAATCTATGTCAGCCATATAACAATAGGACAAGACTTTTTTTATTTCATTTTTTTTCTGTTAATTTTTTCTTTCCATCATTACATCCCAGGTGTCTTTTTTTGTTGAAATAAGTCAAAAGTGGGCTTGTTTTTTGCATTATGAGTTGTATTGTTGGTGGCATTATTTTGGAGTACATATAACTAATAAAAAGGGTTGTCCAGTACTATTTTCTTACTATGAGCATTAGGGCACGGACACACTCATCCAAGATTGACGGACGAGACTCGGAACAGGCTGGAGCAGTGACCCTGAACGGTCTCTCCCTCTCTGCACGGGGAATGCGATGCCGCACAGAAACACAAGCAGCTGTCATTCCCCGTCCAGACAGGGAGAGGCTGTTCAGGGTCACTGCTCCAGCCTGTTCTGAGTCTCGTCCCTCAAACTCAGATGTAACTAGGAGGGTGTGTCCGAGCCCTAAAGGTACCGTCACACGTGGCAATTTTGCAAGCAATTTCACTGGCAATTTGCTGGTTGCAGTGAAATCATGGATACATGGTTCCATTTCTACACCACAACAAAACAGAACCATGGATCCATGATTTCACTGCAACCAGCAAATTGCCAGTGAAATTGCTTGCAAAATTGCCGCGTGTGACGGTACCTTAAGAGCTAACATGCAGGTGGTTGTTAACTACTTGCCTGTTCTGCCCAGCGCTCATCTCTCCTGGCACAGATCAATAACAGACTGCTCCTGTCAGCAATTATGTGCTTTCTGCTGTCAAATCAAAAGAGCAGTGGCTTCTCTTCCATTCTTCTCTGTTGACAAGAAGTGAATGCTGATGTCATGTTGCCTAACTGTGGGAACCCAGTTATACTCTGTTGACAGAACATCTGAATTGCCATTAGAAGTGATCTGTGACAACTCTTAGCTGGCATCAGCAGAAGAGTCAAATTAGTTGTTGAACCTAGTGATGGGCGAATCCTAAATTACTCGGAATCGCTTGACTCTAGCGAGTCCGAGCCCGGGACTCGCTACTCGTTGCGAGTCTAGCGAGTCCAATGTTAATGAATGGGGAAGCGAGTAATAGCGAGTAGTGTGAGATTTACAAATCGCAGATGTGTCTCGGAAGCTTCAGCCTGAAGCAATCCTAGTTTTGCCATTTATTTGCATTGGACTCGTTTACTTTGCAACTGTAATCGCTGGGAAACTCGCACAGATAAGAGTCCTGTCTGCTCTGTGTGCTGGCTGCCACAGCTCCAGGGTCCTAGAGCCCGCCTGCTGCCTGATGTAGCAGAGCTGAGATTGTTCTCAGTCTGCTCATTCCCTGTGTACAGACATGAATGTCTGTGCACAGAGATGATGTAGCAGAGCTGAGATTGTTCTCAGTCTGCTCATTCCTTGTGCATAGACATCTATATCTATGCACAGGGGATGTAGCAGAGAGGACATCGTGTTTTGGACTACGTCGGACGGAAGAGGATTTTTTTAATTAAAGATGGAGTCTCTAATGGCTTTTTTTTTTCATTTCTAATAAAAAATTTTCTCTGTGTTGTGTTTTTTTAAAAAAATTTAATAGAAATTCATGGCGGTCATGTCTAATATTGGCGTGACCGCCATAAATTTCGGGCTTAGGGCCAGCTGATAATACAAAGCTGGCCCTAACCTCTTTATTACCCAGCGTGCCACCGCCACCAGGGCCGCTGGAAGAGCGGGGTTCAGCGCCAGAGGATGGCGCTTCAATGAACGCGCCATCTTCTGGGGCGGCTGTGGGCTGCAATTTGCAGCGGGGGGTGCCCAGAAAGCTTGGGCATCCCTGCGCTGCGGATTCCAGCCCCCAGCTGCTTAGCTGTACCTGGCTAGAAATAGAAATTGCGCGGAGCCCCACGCATTTTTTTTTAATTATTTCATGAAATTCTGAGATTCTGACTCTGAGACTCTGAGATTCTGACTCTGACTCTGAGACTCTGAGATTCTGACTCTGAGACTCTGAGATTCTGACTCTGACTCTGAGACTCTGAGATTCTGACTCTGACTCTGAGATTCTGACTCTGACTCTGACTCTCTGAGACTCTGAGATTCTGACTCTGACTCTGACTCTCTGAGACTGAGACTCTGAGATTCTGACTCTGACTCTCTGAGATTCTGACTCTGACTCTGACTCTCTGAGATTCTGACTCTGACTCTCTGAGATTCTGACTCTGACTCTGACTCTCTGAGACTCTGAGATTCTGACTCTGACTCTGACTCTCTGAGACTCTGAGATTCTGAGACTCTGAGATTCTGACTCTGACTCTCTGAGATTCTGACTCTGACTCTGTGAGATTCTGACTCTGACTCTCTGAGATTCTGACTCTGACTCTGAGACTCTGAGATTCTGAGACTCTGAGATTCTGACTCTGACTCTGACTCTCTGAGATTCTGACTCTGACTCTGAGACTCTGAGATTCTGACTCTGACTCTGAGACTCTGAGATTCTGACTTTGACTCTGAGACTCTGAGATTCTGACTCTCTGAGATTCTGACTCTGACTCTCTGAGATTCTGGCTCTGACTCTGACAATCTGAGATTCTGACTCTGACTCTCTGAGACTCTGAGACTCTGAGATTCTGACTCTCTGAGATTCTGACTCTGACTCTCTGAGATTCTGACTCTCTGAGATTCTGACTCTGACTCTCTGAGATTCTGACTCTCTGAGATTCTGACTCTGACTCTCTGAGATTCTGACTCTGACTCTCTGAGATTCTGACTCTGACTCTCTGAGATTCTGACTCTGACTCTCTGAGATTCTGACTCTGACTCTCTGAGATTCTGACTCTGACTCTGAGATTCTGACTCTGAGACTCTGATTCTGAGACTCTGACTCTGAGACACTGAGACTCTGACTCTGAGACTCTGACTCTGAGACTCTGACTCTGAGACTCTGAAATTCATGAAATAATAAAAAAAAATGCGTGGGGCTCCGCGCAATTTCTATGTCTAGCCAGGTACAGCTAAGCAGCTGGGGGCTGGAATCTGCAGCGCAGGGATGCCCAAGCTTTCTGGGCACCCCCCGCTGCAAATTGCAGCCCGTAGCCGCCCCAGAAGATGGTGCGTTCATTGAAGCGCCATCCTTTGGCGCTGAACCCCGCTCTTCCAGCGGCCCTGGTGGCGGTGGCACGCTGGGTAATAAAGGGGTTAATACCAGCTTTGTTATACAAGCTGGTATTAAGCCCGAGATTCTTAATGTCAGGCCACGTTTGACCCAGCCACTAAGAATCTCCAATAAAGGGTTAAAAAAACACGGAGAAAATTTTTTGTTTGAAATAAAAAAAAAGCCATTAGGGACTCCATCTTTAATTAAAAAAATCCTCTTCCGTCCGACGTAGTCCAAAACGCGATGTCCTCTCTGCTACATCCCCTGTGCATAGATATAGATGTCTATGCACAGGGAATGAGCAGACTGAGAACAATCTCAGCACTGCTACATCATGTCTGTGAGCAGGCAGGCTCTAGGACCCTGGAGCTGCACAGAGAAGACAGCTGGACTCGGCTCGCAAAGAAACAGCAGTTATTTGCGAGTTTCCCTGCTATCACTGGCACAGTAGCTGAGTCTAATGCAAACAATGGCAATCCTAGTTTTGTCAGCGTTTGCCATTGATTTGCATTGGACTCGTGCGAGTAAACGCTGGGAAACTCGCAGAGTACCGAGTCCTGCGAGTCCCTTACTACTCGCCGAGTAACGAGTCCTAGCGAGTAGATTCGCCCATCCCTAGTTGAACCCCTTTAACTAACTTTAATTAGAAGCAATTTAGTAATTATTGTTTTTTTTACCTGTTAAATTTTATGCATTCTGCATAAATAAAGCGTTGATGGTGTTTTCCAGAATAACATTATATTTGAGCAAAAAGTTGTACAGGTATACAATAAAACCCTCATTCCAAGTGAAATGCCAACTCCCTGGCATTGCCCTGGTATTCGATCATAGGTTATGGTGGTGATATCAATACTACATTGCATGTTACTGCTGCAGCCAGTCACTGAGCACAGCTGTGTGGAATACGATGGTATAAAATATTAAGATTAGTGACTGGTTTCAGCGGTAATACAACCCTTTGCAAAAATTATGGAATCACCATGCTTGGACGCAGGGGCGGACCCAGACTGTAGTGGGCCCCGGTGCAAGAAAATTTTCGGGGGCCCCCCCGCCCCTCATATTGGCAACAAAGTAATGTAAACATCTCGACTGTAATATTTATTTACAACGCAACTATCAAATCTAAATAGTAAAGTTGTTTATTTTTTTTAATATGATCCTAAAAACTAATAGGAAGATAGTTGTTACCTACCTACCACTTGCATAGGTCTGTCACAAACCTCTCTAGCCAGTGATTCTGCTGCTTCATGTCAATAGAGAACTCTTAGGCCTCTTTCACATCAGCGGCAAGCTGATGTTTATGGCCGATCCAGCAGGTGGTGCCGCATAATGGCCAACTTGTGGCCTGGATGCGACAAGCCCCATGCTTACAGCGTTTTCTTTCGCAGCTGCAAGTGCCGCATCTGCCACACCTGGCAGAACCGTAAGCTCCATACACAATGAATGGGGCTTGACGCATCCGGGCATCATCCGGGTGCATCCGGTCCAGGACCAGGACCCCTCTTCCTTGATGCATCCAAGCTTATCCCCCTAGCTGGGGGATAAGCTCGGCTGCATCAAGGAAAGGGGGGCCCTAGGGGGATCCTGGGGGAGAAGCTCAGCTGCATTAAGGAAGGAGGGGGTCCCTAAGAGTCCTAGGGGCCCCCCCTTCCTTGATGCAGCCGAGCTTCTCCCCCAGGACCCCCTTCCGAAGGGGGTGCCTGGGGCCCCAGGACCCCCCCTTCCTTGATGCATCCAAGCTTATCCTCAAGCTTGGGGAGATCGGCTGCTTCAAGGAAGGGGGGTCCTGGGGCCCCCATGACCCCCCCCTTTGGAAGGGGGGTCTGGAGGGAGAAGCTCGGCTGCATCAAGTTAGGAGGGGGCCCTAGGGGGTCCTGGGGGAGACGCTCGGCTGCATTAAGGAAGAGGAGGGGCCCCTAGGAGTTTCCCTCCCAGTGCCCCGCTTCTGAAGGGGGTGTCCTTGGGGCCCCAGGGACCCCCCTTCCTTGAGGCATCTAAGTGCAGGGCCCCCCAGGATCTTCCTTTGGAAGGGGGGTCCTGTGGGAGAAGCTCAGCTGCATCAAGGAAGGGCCCCCCCCCCAAATCATGGTGGTCACTGACTGTTTAATTATTTATTCCCTCCCCACCAAAGCCCTGCTCTGTGGCTCTTACCTGGAGCAGGCCAGGCAGCGGGAGCATCAGAGTGTAATGATCCTCAGCTCAGGTAGGATCATCAGGAGTGTCACAGTCAGACAACAGGCCCTCAGGCATCGGGTATGAGCGCACGCCTCTCCTCGATCTTGCCGCAGGCCCGCAGCCTCAGCCGCCCTCAGTCACTCACCGGCCGCCAGCGCTTGCTCACTGTCACTTCCGGGTGAGGGAGAGCTTCTCCAGCCTCCACGGAAGAACCTGGAAGTGACACTGCAGGGCCGACTCTCCCAGCACCAGCACACTGTGAACAGTACTGTCTGGTTGTCATGGTAACCAGTCACTGTGACACAGGCGGTGGCTGAGGAGTGTGTCGGATGCTGCTTGCAGCACTGCTCAGCCAGCCGCCGGCCATTGCACCCTCCTCCGGTCCGGAGCCCTGTCAGGAAAGAGACGGACCGGACCCGTGGCTGGAACCTTGAGGGGCCCCCTAGCCGGTCGGGGCCCTGGTGCAGCTGAACCAGCTGCACCACGGTAGGTCCACCCCTGCTTGGATGATGTCCATTCAGTTGTTTAATTTTGTAGAAGAAAGCAGATCACAGGCATGGCACAAAACTAAAGTCATTTCAAATGGCAACTCTCTGCCTTGAAGAAACACTAAAAGAAATCTTGAAAAAAAATGCTAGCCAGTAACGGTTACTTTTGTAGATGAAGCAGGGGAAAATATTATGGAATCACCCTGTACATTTTCATTCCCAAAACTAATACCTGCATCAAATAAGATCTGCTTGTTAGTCTGCATCTAAAAAGGAGTGATCACACCTTGGAGAGCTGTTGCACCAAGTGGACTGACGTGAATCATGGCGATTATCAGAGGATTATCAAACTCTTAAGGTATTGTTACACACAGAGATATATTGCTTGCAACTCACTGATTACAGTGAAATTATGGACACATTGTTCCATTTTGTTACCGTGTACAAATGGAACAATGTGTCCATGATTTCACTGCAACCAGTGAGTTGAAAGCAATATATCTCTGTGTAATGGTACCTTTAAAAGAGGGTAAATCAACACGCAATTTTGCAAAAGATGTTGGTTGTTCACAGTCAGCTGTGTCTAAAATCTGGTCCAAATAGAAACAACATGGGAAGGTTGTTAAAGGGAAACATACTGGTAGACCAAGGAAGACATCAAAGCGTCAAGACCGGAAACAAAGCAATATGTCTCCAAAACAGAAATGCACAACAAAACAAATGAGGAATGAATGGGAGGAAACTGGAGTCAATGTCTGTGACCGAACTGTAAGAAACCCCTTAAGGAAATGGGATTTACATACAGAAAAGCTAAACAAAAGCCATAATTAACACCTAAACAGATAAAAACAAGGTACAATCGGCTAAGGAAAAGCAATCATGGCCTGTGGATGACTGGATGAAAGTTATATTCAGTGATGAATCACGAATCTGCATTGGGCAAGGTGATGATGCTGGAACTTTTGTTTGGTGTCGTTCCAATGAGATTTATAAAGATGACTGCATGAAGAGAACATGCAAATTTCCACAGTCATTGATGATATGGGGCTGCATGTCAGGTAAAGGCACTGGGGAGATGGCTGTCATTACATCTTTAATAAATGCCCAAGTTTACATTGATATTTTGGACACTTTTCTTATTCCATCAATTGAAAGGATGTTTGGGGATCATGAAATAATTTATCAAGATGATAATGCATCCTGCCATAGAGTATAAACTGTGAAAACATTCCTTGAAAGAAGACACATAAGGTCAATGTCATGGCCTGCAAACAGTCCAGTTCTCAATCCAATTGAAAATCTTTGGTGGAAGTTGAAGAAAATGTTCCATGACAAGGCTCCAACCTGCAAAGCTGAACTGGTAACAGCAATCACAGAAAGTTGGAGCCATATTGATGATGAGTACTGTTTGTCACTCATTAAGTCCATACCTCAGAGACTGCAAGCTGTTATAAAAGCAAGAGGTGGTGCAACAAAATACTAGTAATGTTTTTGAGTGTTGTTTTGTTTGTTTGTCATGATTCCATAATTTCTAACTCAGGAATTGAGTGATTCCATATTTTTTCCCCCTGCTTGGTCTACAAAATTAACCATTACTGGCTAGAACTTTTTATTTCTAGATTTCTTGTAGTGTTTCTTCAAGGCAGAGAGTTGCCATTTGAAATGGACTTAGTTTTGTGCCATGTCTGTGATCTGCTTTTTTCTACAAAATTAAACAACTGAATGGACATCTTCCGAGACAGGTGATTCCATAATTTTTGCCAAGGGTTGTATTACCTCTGAAACCAGTCACTAATCTTAATAGTTTATACCATCATATTCCACACAGCTGTGCTCAGTGACTGGCTGCAGCAGTAACATGCAATGGAGTATTGATGTCACCACCTTAACCTAGATTCAAATACCAGGGCAATGCCAGGGAGCTGGCATTTCAAAATTAAACAACTGAATGGACATCCTCCGAGCCAGGTGATTTCATAATTTTTGCCATGGGTTGTACTGTATATGCTGTAATCCTGATGATTATGGCAATAAAAAATTTACATAGTTTTATGTACATGCTATTACTTTTCCACAAAAAAATGGAAAAAAAAGAATATGCTTCCATATCCTGAAATCCATATATTGTACATTCTCCTGTAAAAAGAACTGTGTGAGGTCTTATTTTTCATGTGATGAGCTATAGTTTTTCATTGATGCAATTTTGTGTGATACATACTTTTGGAAACTTTTTATTACACTTTTTAATTTGCTTATTTAGTCTTTGCAGAGTCGCCATGTTTGTCAATAAAAAATGACTGTAAAATATTGATATAGTGTTTGTTTGTTTTTTAAACTTTTGTGCAGAAAATGTTTTAAAACATTTGGTCGGCACACTCTAAGGCTACCTTCACATTTGCGTTTGTGTATGCATGCTGATGGCATGCAGACACAACGCAGTAAAACGCAGGTCTAATGATGTGTCCGCAGCGGAGAATGTCCGCCTGCGGACACATCACTGTGGAGCCCGGGCAGCCAATCGGCGTTGTCCGGGGGCGGGCTGGAGATCAGCGGCGGAGATCTCCTCCTCCCGGCCGCCGGTAAGCTCCGGATGTGTCAGAGGGGTTAAACAGCTGATGTGACAGCTGTTTGAATCTCCCGCGCCGACACCGAGAGAGATGTCGGCGCAGGAAGATTCAAACAGCTGTCACATCAGCTGTTTAACCCCTCCGACACTCCTATGAGCTTACCGGCGGCGGGGAGGAGGAGATCACCAGTGGCTCAGCTGATCTCCCGGTGGCCGTCGTGATCTCCTGTGACATCACCGGCGGCCACCAGGAGAGATCTCAATGGGTCTGCAGCGTTCTCCTGCGCTGTCAAGCGCAGAACACTGCGGACCCATTGACGCCAATGTATTTTTTGTGCGCTTGGGGAAGCTTGCTGATTTTCCAAGGTCCCCGAGCGCACAAAAAATGCAACATGCTGCGTCCCGAACGCAGCAAATGCAGGCACTATGCGTTGCTATGTTAAACATAGGAAAGCAGTGCGCATGCGTTTGACTGCGTATGGGAACGCAGTATACGCTGCCTTCCCATACGCAAATGTGAAGGCAGCCTTATATCCATAGATTTTTTTTTATCTTTCCGTAGAGCAGGAGTGTCAAACTCAAGGCCTGTGGGTCAAATCTGGCCAGCCACATCATTTGATGTGTACCACAGGTTGGTTTTCAGTAACTTTTCTTAGCCTTCCATAGTGTCCATCACAAAAAAGCATTGTTCATTATTTTTTTTTTAATTGTCCACCAGTTTGTACTGCACAAACACTAAAGAGGCTGTTAGTGGGTACGGAAAGTATTCAGACCCCTTTAAATTTTTTACTCTTTGTTTCAGTGCAGCCATTTGGTAAAATCCAAAAACTACATTTTTTTTCTCATTAATGTACACTCTGCACCCCATCTTGACTGAAGAAAGAGAAATGTAGATATTTGTGCAAATTTATTAAAAAAGAAAAACTGAAATATCACATGGTCATAAGTATTCAGACCCTTTGCTCAGTATTGAGTAAAAGCACCCTTTTGAGCATGACTCTGCTTTGAAATATTGCAACAAGTTTATCACCCCTGGATTTGGGGATCCTCTGGCATTCTTCCTTGCAGATCCTCTTCAGTTCTGTCAGGTTAGATGGTGAACATTGGTGGACAGCCATTTTCAGGCTCTCCATAGATGCGCAATTGGGTTTAGGTCAGGTCTCTGGTTGGGCCAGTCAAGAATGGTCACAGAGTTGTTCTAAAGTCACTCCTTGTTATTTTAGCTGTGTGCTTAGGGTCACTATCTTATTGGAAGGTGAACCGTCAGCCAAGTCTGAGGTCCAGAGCACTGTGTAGAGGTTTTCATCAGGATCTCTACTTGGCAATCATGTTTCTTGAATTACAACTTTGTCTGCCCCTGCAGCTGAAACGCCCCGTAGCATGATGCTGTCACCACTATGTTTCACTATTAGGATTGTATTGGGCAGGTGATGAGCAGTGCCTGGTTTTCTTCACACATACCACTTAGAATTGTTACCAAGAGAGGTAAAGAAGAACCTCAAGATCACTGTGGCTGTGCTCCAGAGATGCAGTAGGTAGATGGGAGAAAGTTCCTCAAAGTCAACTATTACTGCAGCCCTCCACCAGTTAGGCCTTTATGGCAGAGTTGCCCGACGGAAGCCCTCTTCAGTGCAAGACACATGAAAGCCTCCAAAGAGTTTGCTAAAAAACACATGAAGGGCTCCCAGACTATGAGAAATGAGATTTTCTGGTCTGATGAGATGAAGATAGAACTTTTGGTGATAATTCTAAGCAGTATGTGTGGAGAAAACCAGGCACTGCTCATCACCTGCCCAATACAATCCCAACAGAGAAATGGTGGTGGCAGCATCATGCTATGGGTGTGTTTTATTAGCTGCAGGGACAGGACGACTGGTTGCAATTGAAGGAAATATGAATGCAAATATCAATGAATTTATACCCTAAGCACACAGCTAAAATAACAAAAGAATGGCTTCAGAACAACTCTGTGACCATTCTTGACTGGCCCAGCCAGAGCCCTGACCTAAACCCAATTGAGCAGCTGTCTCCCCCCTGTTTGCTCTCTCTCCATGCTATCTTGTCCTCTCTGTAATCTCTCCTTTGACCTCTCTTCCCCATGTGTGCTCTTCCCCATGTGCTGTTTTCTCCCCTCGTGTGCTCTCTCCTTTGAGCTGTTTCCCCCTGTGTGCTTACCGCATCTACGCTCTTTCTCCCCTTGTGCTGTCTTCTCCCCTCTGTTCTCTCTTCTTTCAGCTGTCTGCCCCCGGTGCACTCTTTCCCTCACCTGTGCGCCTGCCCCTCTCTGTGCGCTCTCTCTGTCCTGCTGTGCACTCTCTTGGTCCCGTGAGCTCTCTCTGACCTCTGTGTGTTCTCTCTGCCCCCCTGTGCGCTCACCCCTTGTATTTTATATTTCCCCCTTGTGCTCTCTCCCTCCTGTAGTGTGCAAAGATGGGGACGGTGTATGTGTGCATGCGAGCACTGGGTCTCGCTGCCATCTTCGTATACCCAAGTGTTCAAAGATGGCAACCACCTGAGTAAGTGTGCATCTGCGCTGGGTATACGCATGCACACTTACTCAGGTGGGGATGTGTCAGCGGCAGTGGGCGGAGGTTTTGTGTGGCGGCAGTTTTTGTGTGGCAGCGGTTGCAGGTGGCAGCGGCACCACTAGTGGTACTATTTAATGTGCCAATACCACTAGTGGGCGCCATATTATCACAGCCATCACTTCTGCCGCCTCTGGGTGCTCTCTCTGCTCCCTGTACACTCTCTTTCCCCCTGGGTGCTCTCTATGCCCCGTGCACTCTGTGCCCCTCTTGTGTGTTCTCTGTGCTCCCCGTGTACTCTCTGTGCCCCCCTGTGTTCTATCTGTGCCGTTTGTGCCTCCTCTCTGCCTCCCTGTGCTCCCTGTGTACTCTCTGTGCCCCCTTTGTTCTCTCTGTGCCGTTTGTGCCTCCTCTCTGCCTCCCTGTGCGCCCTATGTGCCCCTATCTGCCTCCCTTTTGCATTCCCCCTGTGTTCTCTCTGTGGCCCAATGTGTGCTCCCTGTACCCTCAAGTGCCTTCTGTGCCCCATCTCTACCTTCCTTATCTGCCTCCCTTTGCATTCTCTATGCCCCCCTGTGTTCTCTCTGTGGCCACTGTGTGCTCCCTGTACCCCCGAGTGCCTTCTGTGCCCCATCTCTGCCTCCCTGTGCACTCTGTGACCCCTCCGTGCACTCTCTGTGCCCTCTCTCTGCCTCTCTATGACTCCCTGTGCCCCTTCTTTTCTCTCTCTGTGCCCCCTCTCTGCCTCCTTGTGTGCTCTGTGTGGCCCCTTGCATGATCTCTGTATCCCCTCTCTGCCTATCTGTGCAATCTCTGTGGCCCCTCTGTGTCCCCTCTCTGCCTCCCTGTGACTCCATGTGCCCCCTATGTGCGCTCTCTGTGCCCCCTGTGTACTCTCTGTGGGCCCTTGGAGTGCTCTCAATGCCCCCATGTGTGCCCTATGTGCCACCTCTCTGTCTCCTTTTGCACCGTGTGTCCCTCTTTTCCTCTCTGTGCGCTCTATGTGCCACATCTCTGCCTCCCTGTGCCCCCATGTGCGCTCTCTGTGCCCCTTTCTGCCTCCCTATATGCTCTCTGTGGCCCCTCTCTACCTCCCTGTGCGCTTTCTGTGACGCCTCTGTGCCCTCTCTGCCTTCCATTGCCATCTCTGTGTGCTCTTTGTGCCCCCTCTTTGCCTATCTGTGCAATAACTGTGCCCTCTCTCTGCCTCCCTTTGACTCCTTGTGCCCTCTCTGTGCCACCTCTTTGCCTCCTTGTCACTCCCTGCCTCCCTGTGTGCTCTCTGTGCTCCCTCTCTGCCTCCTTGTGCCCCTCTGTGCACTCTGTACCCCCATATACTTTCTGTTCTCTGTGGGCCTCTGTGCACTCTCTGTGCCCGCTCTGTATGCTCTGTTCCCCATCTATGCCTACTTGTGCCATCTCTGTGCTCCTCTCTGCATCTCTGTGCCCCCTCTGTGAGCTGTCTGTTCCCCCTCTCTGCTTCCCTGTGCCCTCTCTGCGCACTCTCTGTGCCCCCTCCTTGTTACCCTGTGCACTCTCTGTGCCCACTCTCAACCTCCTTGTGCCCCCTCTGTACCTCCCATGTGCTCTTTGTGGGCCCTCTGTGCTCCCTCTCTGCTTCACTGTGCCCTCTCTGTGCTCTCTGCCCCCTCATGACTCGCTGTGCCTCCTCTGTGCTCTCTGTGCTTTCTGCCTCCCAGTGCCCACTCTGTGTGCTCTTTGTCCGCCCGCCCTGCCTATCTGTGCAATCTGTGGCCCCCTGTGCATTTTCTGTGCCCCCTCTATGCCTCTCTGTGACTCCTTTTGCCCCTCCGTGCACTCTCTGTGCCCCTCTCAGCCTCCCTGTGCCACTTCTGTGCACTCTCTGTGCCCTCTGTGTGCTCTCTGTGGGCCCTCTGTGCACTCTCTGTGGCCCTTTTCTGCCTCTCTGTGCACTCTCTTTGGCCCTTTTCTGCCTCTCTGTGCCCCCTCTGTGTACTCTCTATGCCCCCTGTGTGCTCTCTGTGCCCCCTCATTGTGCACTCTCTTTGAGCCTTCTGTGTGCTCTCTGTGCCCCCGTTCTGTCTACTTGTGCCCCTCTCAGCCTTCCTTTGCCCCCCTGTGCACTCTCTGCAGATCCTCTGTGCCCCCTCTCAGCCTCCCTGTGCCCTCACTGTGGACCCTCTGTGCACTCTGCGTGCCCCATCTCTGCCTCCCTGTGCACTCTCTGTGCCCCCTCTACATGCTCTCTCATGGCCCCATTGTGAGCTCATTGCCTCTCTTTGCACTTCCTGTGCCCCCTCTTAACCACCATGTGCCCTCTCTGTGGCCCCTCTGTGCACTGTGGTCTCTCTGTGTCCCGTCTATGAGCTCTCTTCCTCCCTGTGCCCCCATTGTCACCCCTCTGTGCGCTCTTTGTGCCCCTTCTCTGCCTCCCTGTGCCTCCTCTCTCTGCACCCCCATGTGCTGCCCAAACACCATGTCACAGCTGGTAAACAGGATGATACAGGACCCGTGGTGATATCACAGTCATGTAACCAGTCACGTGCACAGGCAGAGCCAGGGTCAGGCGTCAGTGTAACGGTTGTGTTTGGTGGTTCCAGGAGTTGACTTCAGCTTCAGTTTAGTGTCAGGTCCAGTTGTTGGTGGCACCGATGCTAGGGGCCACTACCACTATTGGGCACCATATTTGCACACCCATAACTTGGGTGTGCAAATATGTTGGCCGCAGTGGAAGTGAATGTTGCGTGATATGAGGGCATCAGGACAGAAGTGGATGATGGGCGGGACATAATGATTATGTAAGTAGATAAATATACCAAAAAATAAAGCAGGCAGCACTCAAAAAGAATTGCAGAAATAGACACTTTATTGGCCCTTGTGCAGGGCCAGCTACAGGTTTTTGTGGGCCCTGAGCGAAACAGTCTCAGTGGGCCCCTTTAACACATACCATGAATCATGAATATAATATGGAAGCTGCGGGCTGTGTACTGTATATATAATATAGAGGCTGCAGGTTGAGTTTTATATATAATAATGAAGCTGTGCAGGGCTGTATATATTATCTAGAGGCTTCTGCTGGGTTGTATATTATTTGGAGGCTGTGCCAGACAGCTGTGTTGCAGCCTTAAATAATATATAAAGCCCAGCACACCTCCAGGTAATATATACAGCCCAGCACATCCTCCAGGTAATATATATAGCACGACCTCCAAACAATATATTTACCTGGCTCATCCTCCAGGTAAAAATATATATATATATATATATAATATATATATATATATATATATATATATATATATATATATATATACCCCCATGTACTCCCCACCATTTCATACTGGTCTCCACCATATGCAGTCCCCCTTTTCCATACTTCTTCTCTTCCTCATATGTGGCTCTCCTTGTTTCATACTACTTCTCCCCTATGTGGCCCCCCATTCATACAGCTTTTCCCCCCATGTGGCCCCCCATTCAAACAGCTTCTCCCCCATGGGGTATCCCCATTCATACTGCTTTTCCCCCATTTGGCCCCCCTTGTTTCACACTGCTTCTCCTCCCATGTGGTCCCCCCTTGTTTTACACTGCTTCTCCTCCCATGTGGCCTCCCTTGTTTCACACTGCTTCACGCTCCATGTGGCCCCCCCCTTGTTTCACACTGCTTATCCCCTCATGTATCCCCACCCATTCATGGAGCTTCCCCACATGTGGTCCTCCTGTTTCAGGGCGCTTCTCCCTCCATGTGGCCCCCCATTTTATGGCACTTCTTCCCCATGTGGCCCCCTGTTTCATGGAGTTACTCCCCCATGTGGCCTTCCATTTCATGGAGCCTCTCCCCTATGTGGCCCCCTGTTTCATGGAGTTACTCCCCCATGTGGCCCCACGTTTCATGGAGCCTCTCCCCTATGTGGCCCCCCTGTTTCATAGAGCTTCTCCCCAATGTGGCCCCCTATTCACCCCGCTTTTCCCCTCATGTGGCCCCCCATTCACCCTGCTTCTCTCCTAATTTGCCCGCCCATTCACCCTGCTTCTCCCCTCATGTGGTCCCTTTTTCATAATGCCCACTCCCTCCTCTCCCATGTGGCCCCCATTCCAGATACCCCCACCCATCCACATGTGGCCCCTGTTTCAGACTCCCCACACCTAGGCTCTCTTCAGCTCCTTAGACAAATTATGCAATCCAGAGTATACACAAACCTTTTTATTATTAAAATATTAGCCACTACGCGTTTCAACAGTGAGCCGCCGTCTTCCTCAGGTGAAGTTCCACTGAGGAAGATGGCAGCTCGCTGTTGAAACGCGTAGTGGCTAATATTTTAATAATAAGGTTTGTGTATACTCTGGATTGCTGGTCACTGCATGTAGTGCTCCAAATTGACTACAAAATAATTTGTCTGAGGTTGTTGGCTCCCCTGGAGGGATTGTGGCTGGAGCAGCTTGCATAGCAGTGCCTGACATCCAGTCTGAAGGACCTGGCATGACATCACCAACCAGCTGACCAGCAGTAGCATCACATGACAGGTAAAAAAAAACCCGGCGACGGCGGTGGATTCGGAGATCACGCCGCAGCATTCGCTGTCAAACTGAACCCCTTGGTTGTGTAAGGCTTGCACAACCATAACTGGTGAGCAGGGTGCTTCCCCCACCTGTAAAATACCCCCACTAGACCACCAGGTACTGTTCAATTGCACCTCTGTCCCCTTTTGTTTTTCTCTTCGGCTCCTTGGCTCTTACCTCCTGCTCCCAGAGACTCCTCATACTGCTGACACCTCATCAGCATTAGCGCTGGCACTTCCGGGTCAGCGGGAGCTCAGCTGCTCTGATATCTAATCTGAGCTCACTGATCCCAGAAGTGCCAGCATGCAGGGGGATCAATGCAACATCCCAGTATTCAATGAATCCTGGGACACTGCCGCCGCTCCAACCCCCCCTGCATCCAACCCTGGCACTGCCTCTGGAGACCAGCCGCCCAGCTTGCGCCTCCACATGGCTAATTTGCATCGCATGGGCTTTACAGTCCTTGATGCTGTAGCCTAAAACCAAATGTTGTTATTATGGCTAATTACTGTCCTTTCCTGAAGTCAAATCACTGTATGGCTAGCAACTGGAGAAGGGACAGTTTTAGATTAGAGACGTTTAGGCTTATTGCCTTATTCCACTTTTATGGACTGACAATAAAACATACAAAACCAAAAATAAAATGGATTTTACAGGAAAAAATGTAAGGAAACATTCTTTCATGAATAATGATTTGAATAGAAGGCAGAATTCAAAATCTATAAAAAAAAACGCCTCCTACATCCCTTAGGGCCCCTTTACACGCGGCTACATTTCTAGGGTGGCTACAGGTAACTTACTGGTTGCAGTGAAATCATGGAGACAAGGTTCTATCTTGTTGCTGTGTACAAATGGAATAATCTCTCCATGATTTCACTGCAACCAGTAAGTTACCTGTAGCCACCCAAGAAATGTAGCCGCGTGTAAAGGGGCCCTTAGGGTACCTTTACACGCCGCTACTGGCGGGTGGATACAACCAGCTACTTGCGAGAAATGTATCTTGCATCGGCAATATACCCAATAGTAGCGGCGTGTGAAGACGGTAGTAGCCACCCAGCAGTAGCTGCACCTGTTTCCGAGCACTGCCCTGAAACAGGTGGCTACACAGCCGATTGTAGCGACCTGTATCAGCGTGTAAAGAAGGAACAGAAGGGTTGTTTCTACACCATGCTATGTACCTGGTATGTAGCTGGGGCGTGACACAGGCTCCGGGTTACCACGCCCCATCAGCGATCATTGGAGGAAGCTCCTGCATTACGATTGGTAGTCGCTGCATAGGGAGGCATATTCAAGGAGCTGACCAGTCACACTACACAATTGCTCGAGCGTCATGTATTAAACAGCCTCCTGCAATGCCTTGCCAATCATGAGTTTCTTGCTTTGTCCTATCAGCGTACGGACGTCTCGTAATCCACAATTGTGGCACGCCTATGTGCTGTCCCTGCTGCACCAGGTCCGCCCATATTAGCTTGTTGTAGCGGTGTGTAAATGAGGTAAGCTGAGCTACAGAAGGTGACTTGAGACACCCGGCGGTGTATCTAGAGATAGATGTAACCTACTGTAGCGCACCTTGTGGCGGCGTGTAAAGGTGGTGCGATTACCGTTTGTAACCATTTGTGCGTGCTCGTGCACGTGAAGTAGCTGGTTGTATCCACCCCCAGTAGCGGCGTGTAAAGGTACCCTGAGTGACAGCCGACTCCCCTCTGCTAATTCAGCCCATGTGTACTGAGTAGAGAGGAGCTGTTTGAGGCAGGATTGCATGAACACTGCAGGTACACCGAGCAGCTCCCAGACAAGTGGCTCTGTCTGTATGCAGTGCCTGCTCCACCTAATTTTTCCCTCCTTGCATTGGTTCAGTGCTGTAGGAGTTGCTTGCTGGATCCTGTTTGTGTAATAATGATGAGTTGTTTGTGAATGATCCTTCACTGCTGCAGCACTGAGACACTGTAGAGAGTCCTGGCCAATCAGGGGGCAGTTTGTGTGCAGAGAGGAGTGTGGAGGGGGCAGAGAGGTGTGTACAGGGGGTGGTGATCAGCACAGGCTGTAAGACGAAAAAAAAAAACAGGAAGCTACCTAATCATGAAATGCTGCATGTAAACATCCACCATGGAGGCACTGAACACAGAAATTGAGGAAATGATGGTAGGAAAGCAAAAAACACTGTGGGAGGCTTTTTTAATACAATTCAGCACAGATTAGCTTTTTAAAAATAACAAGTTTTGTGGTCGGATAGGTCCTTTACCAATCCGCGGATCATGTTGCAATTAGTGAATTAGTGTAGCAAGAAGGCACTCATGCGTCTTAGGTATCCAGGAGGAACACGTCCTTGTTATGTTGGTGGCGGTGGGGTAACGTTCTCACTTGGTTCCTCCATCCTCTCACACCAACCTTGCACAACAGAAAGGTGACCCAAATCTCTCTCATCTGCTGAGCCTCCCTTCAACATTGCCCCTTCCTCCTCAATTTTTTCCACGCCTTCTGCAACTTCATCAACTGTTCGGCTGCTACCGTGACCTCCTGTCGATCCCTCTCCTCCACCCTCCTGCCTCTGTGCTGACAACAGTCTGGACCTTTCAGATCTTGTTATCTGTTATGCATACGCCTCCTTCTGTTCTCCATCCTCTACCTTTTGGACCACCACCTGACTCCACATACTGGTCAAAGTGTGCCCGACCATGTAGATGACTGAAATAGTCATGCTGATAATGGCATCTTCAGCGCTAAACATCTTAGTTGCTATTTCAAAATGTGCAGAAGGGTGCAGAGGTACTTGGTCTGTGATCCCTCCAGTAGCGTGATATGCCCCACCTCAGAATGGCGATGGCCCAGGCTGTACGTCATGACATACTGTATCAGGGTTCAGCGCTGCTGCCACAGTCGCTGCAACATGTGCAGAGTGGAATTCCGTCGTGTCGTCACATCGCATATCAGGCGGTTAACTGCTAGGCCAAAAGACCTCTGTAGCAATGCAAGTCGTTGAGCAGCGGGGTACAAATGGCGGAAGTGAGCACATAACCACTGTCCTCTGTGTAGCAGTGAATCTAGGCCAGGAGAGTGGGCTAGAAATTGCTAGACAACCAGGTTCAGGACATGAGCCATGCACAGCACATGTCACCTTGCCTTGGTGTAGGGCTGCACTCAGGTTTGTAGCGTTCTCACACACTGCCTTGTCTGGCTGAAGTTACAGTGGAGACAGCAATTGATGAAACTCGGTCTCCAAAGCTGACCACAACTCCTTAGCTGTGTGACTCACATTTCCCAGGCATTTTAACGTAAAGACAGCCTGGATGCCGTTCAGCCCTGCTGGCAGTGTAGTAAGGATGGCTGCTGTGCTGAGACAGTGTGGAGTAGGGTATTCCAGACTGCTGCAGTCTGAGGGAGGTTTTAGCATGGTAGGTTTACCACTGTAATTTCTGCTGCATCTCAATGTGACGTTTCATACATGAAGTCACCGTATATACTCGTGTATAACCGAGTTTTTCAGCACAAAAATTGTGCTGAAAAGTGCCCCCCTCGGCCTATACACGAGTCAGTGACAGCTCCCCCCCAAGTGGTATATACAGCAGCCCCCCCTGTGCTATATACAGGGCCCCCTTGCTGCCGCCGCACACATGTAAAAGAAGAGCTTTCATATTTATCCTCCTCGCTGTCACCGCGCGCGCATCCTCCGCTCTCCTTCCTGCTTGTACCCGGCGTCCATCCACGTGACCGCGCACCTGTAATGACGTCATTGCTTGTGCGCGGTCACGTGGATGGACGTCGGGTGCAAGCAGGAAGGAGAGCGGAGGATGTGCGCGCGTGACAGCGAGGAGGATAAGTATGAAAGCTCTTCTATTACAGGTGTGCAGCGGCAGCAACGGGGGCCCTGTATATAGCACAGGGGGGAGGGCTGCTGTATACTACCACAGGGGGGCCTGTATATACCACAGGGGGGGAGGGCTACTGTATACTACCACAGGGGGGCCTATATATACCACAGGGGGGAGGGCTGCTGTATACTACACAGGGGGGCCTGTATATACCACAGGGGGAGGGCTGCTGTATACTACCATAGGGGGCCTGTATATACCACAGGCGAGAGGGCTGCTGTATACTACCACAGGGGGGCCTGTATATACCACAAGGGGGGAGGGCTGCTGTATACTACCACAGGGGGCCTGTATTTACACAGGGGAGTGTGTATAAGGGCTTATATACACAGGGGGGGAGGGCTGCTGTATACTACCACAGGGGGGCCTGTATATACCACAGGGGGGGAGGGCTGCTGTATACTACCACAGGGGGGCCTGTATATACCACAGTGGGGGGCTGCTGTATACTACCACAGGGGAAGACTGCTGTATACTACCACAGGGGGAGACTGCTGTATACTACCACTGGGGAGACTGCTGTATACTATCACTGGGGAGGCTGCTGTATACTACCACTGGGGGGCGCTGTATACCTGTGCTGGGGTCCACCCTTGGCTTATACACGAGTCAATAGGTTTTCCAAGGTTTTGGGGGCAAAAGTAGGGGGGTCGGCTTATACACGAGTATATACGGTACTCAAATTATTTATTTTTTTGCCTCTACTCAGAATTTGCTTATAGATTTGGCAAATACTGAGGACCTGAGAAACAAATTTGTTAAAAAATATCAACAATCTCAAGATTACAAGTCTTTCTCCAGAGATATGCAACATAATCATGAGATTTACAACCTATGGCACTTTACCTATTATCTCTGGATGTGTGCAGCAGAAAAAAATTGATGAATGGTTGCATTGTGGGATAGTCCAGATGGTGAATAAGCAGCCTAAATTAAGTTCCAAAGATATTCAAGCTGTCCTGCAGGCTCAGGGTGCATCAGTGTCAGCGCAAATTAATCATTGACATTTGAATGAAATGAAATGCTAGGGTAGAAGACCCAGGTGGACCCCACTGCTGAAAGACATAAAAAAGCTAGACTGCAGTTTACCAAAATGTACATGACAGGAGGACGAAATCTAATCTGTAGGTGGCAGTGCTCCCCAGTGCTATGAATCCAATTTTAGTACAAAGATAATTTTATTGCATGAAAATAAAAAACACGCTTATTTATAGTCGGCCTTTTTCTCACAACACTTCGCTTTGGTTTGGGTGTGGACCATTTTAAACCGCAACTATCAATTGGTGGAAAACTTTTTCAGCAGTAGATACAAATTATTTTGATAACTCCAATACATCTAAATATTAGAAAGTTCCTTAACAATTTGTAAAATGATCATTATGAATATAGCTAAAAAGGAAATTTTCTTAAAAATCTGTTTTGTTAAACTAAAATACGAGATACAAGTCGAATTTTCCCCACAACATCATTAAGACCATTGGGGTAGAAAGTTTGCAGGCGATAAATCCAGTATGTTTCTTTGCAGTTGAGTAAAGTATTTCTATTTATGGCATCCATCGGAATTTGCTCAACTGGAGTCACTTTTGTATTAAAATTGCTATTATTTTTTATTAGTAGATGTCTGGAATGGCTATGTTTTAGATAACCATTTTTAGCCCTATGCCTATGCCCATTGCATGCGGGATCGCACAGTTTGTGTGGTGCGCCCCCACTTTCTATAGCCCACAGCTTTTCATTTTTTTTAGTTCTCTTTTTTTGCTTTAGTTCTTATATAAAAAATAAAATAAATAAAAAATAGGAAATCTGAGATTTATATGTGGATTGAAAAAATGTTGTAGCTGTAGGATTTTGGACTATGGGGCAAAAACCATTGCATTAATACAGGTGAAGTTATTGCTATTAAACAAAGGTTAACATGCAAAAGTGATTTTGCTATTTACGTTATAAGCTGTAGGTGTGGGCTACAGTATGTGGGTTGCACTACACAAACTGTGCGATCCTGCATAAATGGGCATAGGCATAGAGTTAAAAATGGTTATCTAAAGCATAGCCTTTCTAGGCTTCTACTAATACAATATATTAAAAACTTTGATATAAAAGTGACTCCAGTTTAGCAAATTCTGGTGTATGAGATAAATAGAAATACTTTGCTGAACTGTAAAGAAACGTGCTGGGGTGGCGTGGCTTGGCAGCCAATGGCGCCGGCTGCTTGAGCGGGGAGCTCCAGCAGGCTTAGGCCATTAATCATCTTTAACGCGGCACAAACAGCCCGAAAACAGCTCTGCTACATCTGGGCTGCCTCCTGCTCCCGGTGACATGCCTCGCGGACCTGCAAAGAAACTGAACTCAACGCCCAGGATGACTGACTTCTATGGCAGGGAAGGGGCGCAGCACTCCAAGATGGCACCGGCGTCCCGCTCCTGGTCGTCATCCTCCCGTTCCTTTAAGGGTATCAGCGAGGTCAGAGCTTCGGAAGAGGAGGGGATACCGCTGATGGCAGCTACTATGGAGCGGTTGCTAGCTTCCCTGCTCACCGCTCTGCATGAAGACTGTAAAGGCATGTTGGGAGAGCTTAATAGAGAGGTCCAAGTGCTTGGAGAGCGCACAGACCATATAGAACACAAGATGACTGACTATGCCGCTGCGCATAATGGTCTGGCTGATAGTGTGGCAGAATTGGAGGACAAAATGACTACCCACCAGCTGAAGCTGTGGGATCTTGAAGATTGATCTCGCAGATCTAATGAGAGGTTCAGGGGGATACCAGAGGAGGTCAAAGACTCAGAGTTGTCCTCTTTCTTTACTGATTTCTTATCTGCTGTTCTGCCTGACACCCCATCTGCTTCACTGGAGATTGCTAGGATCCACAGGGTCCCAAAGCCTACTCATGTCCATAAGGATTTACCCAGAGATGTCCTAGCATGCCTGCATACCTATAAGACTAAGGATGATTTTATGCAAGTGATGAAATCTTGCCTGGACTTGCCGGAACCTTATGCTAAAGTGGCAGTTTTTCCTGATTTATCTGTTGGGACACTAGCTAGGAGAGAATTTGCTCCAATGTGCAAAGTTCTGAGAGACAACCATATCCCTTATAGCTGGGGATTCCCGGTTAAAGTACGGTTTTCTTATGATGATAACCGATATGTCTTCAACTCTCCCAAGAAATTGGACAAAGCCCTCTGGGAATGGAAACTCTCTCCCCGTCACCTGAAGCATCGTCCCGTCCTGTACGTGGACTTACTCAAAGGAGGCTGTCCCCAGGATGGAGGTCGGCTACATGACTGACCTGAAATGTCTTTCTGCGTTAAGCTGTTCGGCACAGTTTTTGATGGCCGGGCCTGTTGGGGCTTCTCCCCTGTCTTTTGTACCAGCTTACAAAATACACAAAAGGTTTGCGCCAAACTGCTTTCATTAAATTGTGGGATCGGTGAATGATCCCCTCTGCTCACCTTCTATTGTTGTGCCTGTCCGCACAACTGGAGTAAGAGTTTAATATATCTCCCAGCTGGGCTCTCCTAGTTGGGCTCCAAGCAGCGAGGTGAAAAGTGCACGTATTTCCCGTGTATCCCGGTGCATGTGACAGCTCGGGGGGAGTGGTGATGTGACGTCTGCCAGGTCCTGTATTCCTAAGCTGCTCTGTATCACGCTTCCCAGCGTGGAAGAAATTTGCAGCTCCAGATAAAACGAGTGATATTGTAAGCGCTAAGGTACATTAACAGGACACGGCTCACATAAGTATTACCTTTCAGCTTTAATGATTCAGCATATGGATCCCTTTCGCCACAACGCGTTTCAGCGCAATTGCGCAATCACTTGAAAAAGGCGCAATTGGCGCTGAAACGCGTTGTGGCTAAAGGGACCCATATGCTGAATCATTAAAGCTGAAAGGTAATACTTATGTGAGCCGTGTCCTGTTAGTGTACCTTAGCGCTTACAATATCACTCGTTTTATCTGGAGCTGCAATTTTGTACCAGCTTGGCACTGTCCAGTGGGGTGGCTGATCCACCTTTCTGAAGGACATGCGTGCCTGTTTGGCCCCCTTGCTGAGCGAACTTATTCTCTTATGTATGTCTTTTTTCTCCCTCTCTCTTTTCCAAGATTGCTTTTTATTCCTGGAGACCGCCGGATTCTACGCACAAGAAATAGGCTGCTGGTTTATTTTTACCATGTCTGTAAAGTGATTATCACTGAATGATAACAGGTTAAATTCGCCATATAAGAGATCTATGATGTGGAGAGAGGCCCGGGCTTTGAGAGCAGATATTTTTTGCGTTCAGGAGTCCATTTACTAAGAGAGGATAACTTTCAGGTTGCCCACCATTTGTTTCCTATAGCATTATTTTCTAATAATAAGTCGAAAACAGCCGGGGTGTGTATATTTTTTAAAAATTCTATAGCTTTCCATCGGGTCAAGGAATTTTGTGATCCTGAAGGACGATTTATTATTATGTCTTGTGATATTCAAGGGATGAGATATACTATTTTGAATCTATATGCTCCAAACCACTCTCCCATTAAACTTATTCGAGCTGTATTGAATAGGCTCAAAGAGTGGCCAGATGGAAGGTTGATTATCTGCGGAGATTTCAATATAATTCCGTCCCACGACTTAGATTGTTCAGCTAAACCAGATGTTAGAAGGAAAAATATTAACATGCTTTGTAAAGAACACCATTTACATGATATTTGGAGGTATCTGCATGCTGCGGAGAGGGACTACTCCCACTATTCGTATAGACATAAGTCCTACTCAAGGATTGATTTTTTTCCTTTTGGATAGTGCCCAACTTCAGAACTGCGTCTCGGCTGAGGTGCGTCTGCTCTTCTGGTCGGATCATGCGCCGGTCTGTCTTGAGATCTCCGTAGCATGCAGGCCTCGTCCCCCATGGCAGTGGAGGCTAAACCCAGGTGTATTGTCTCATCAAAAAACTTTAAATGAGATGGAAAAGAATTTGTTAGATTTCTTCTCCATTAATGATAATGGGGAGGTAAGGGACGAGTCTCTGTGGGAAGCTCATAAGGCCTATACTAGAGGCCTTTTTATTCAGAAGTCCTCACAACTTGAAAAAAGATAGAGATCGACTCAGGGTGGAACTCAGACTCTCTCCAGAGCCTTGAGTCTCTTAATAAATCGGCCTCATCTAGCCTGATTTCCCTTTAGCTTTTTCAAGTTAGGAAACAGTTGAGATTGTTTTTGCTTGAACAACACAATAAAAAATATATGAGGAAAGTAAAGACTTCATTCTTTGCTGGGGGATAGGGCTGGTTCTCTATTGGCAAGAAGGGTTAAACGTCGAGAGGCCTTGGCATGCATAGTTGCTATTTGAGACCAGTCCGGTTCCATCATTCGGAATCCAGTCCTTATTGCGGAGACCTTTGCTAAGTACTATTCAACCTTGTATAATCTTAAAGATGATTGTGACACTCCTTCTCCTACTCCTGAATTGATCAACTCCTTTTTAAATGAGATCTCCCTCCCCAAGGTTACTCAAGATCAACTAGATCATTTGAATGTTCCGTTTACCTTGACAGAGATTATCTAAACTATTAATTTAACTAAAACCCACTCTGCTCCGGGCCCGGACGGGTTTTCTAATATATATTACAGAAAATTCTCACACATATTGGCCCCATTCTTGTTACATACTCTCTCCTCCTGGCAACATAAAGGCTCTTTGCCTGCTTCAGCCTTACAGGCCACGATAATAACTATCCCAAAACCGAGCAAGCAAAGGGATGACCCTGGTAGCTATTGTCCGATATCTTTACTAAACTGTGATGTGAAGATTTATTCGAAGTTCTTGGCAGCACGGTTACTTCGGGTCACTCCCTCCCTGATCCATGAAGACCAGGTTGGATTTGTGACAGGGAAGCAGGCTGGAGATGGCACTCGTCGCATGTTGGATCTTCTTGGGGTAAAGGAGGAGGCGGGGGTCCCTGGTGCATTCCTGTCTCTTGATGCAGAAAAAGCGTTTGATAAGGTGCACTGGGGATACCTCGCATCTGTCCTAGATAAGTTTGGTATTTCTGGCCCATTTGTGTCGGCAATCATGTCGCTATACTCCAATCCAAATGCGAGGGTGCTCTCATCTGGTTACCTGTCAGCTCCCTTTCTGATATCTAATGGTACGCGCCAGGGTTGACCCTTTTCACCGGTTATTTTTTCGCTACTTATTGAACCCCTAGCGGAAACAATACGCAAAAATAAACATATAGTGGGTCTTAGTGTGGGCTCCTGGCATCATGTAATAGGACTTCACGCAGACGACATAATTATTACATGTATGAACCTTGAGTCCTCTCTGGAAGAGATTATGCAAGTTTTACATAAGTTTTCTCTGACATCTTACTACAAACTCAATGCGATCAAGTCCTTGCTACTTCCTATTGGTGTCTCTCCAGATGCCCAGGCACTAGGGATGAGCGAGTATGCTTGTCACTACTCGGTACTCGCACGAATATCTCAGGACTCGGGGTACTCGGCGAGTACCGAGTAATCTCGCGTACTCTTGCTATGCTCGGGGTCCACCTCCCTGCATGTTGGCATCTTTACAGAGCCAGCCCACATGCAGGGATTGGCTGACAGACACTGTAATGCCACAGCCATGTTGGTTGTGGCATTACAGTGATTGGCTGGCCGCACAGCGTCATCAGGTCTTTAGAAGACCTGACCGCGATGTGCTCGTCACTCTGCCCACAGACAGTCAGTGTAGGGAGAGGTGCTGCTTATTGAGGGACAGATTTGTGGCCTTTCAGCTAGTGTAGGCGCAGGGCTGCCAGTGTAATTACCACAACAGTCCTTCTGAGGACTAATAGAGCTGTATACAAGCAGGCAGGGAGGCAGGGTATATAGCAAACTTCGTTGTGCCAGCATACCAGCCTGCATCACATCTGGGGCTGTTGTACAGGCTGGAAATCTCATCCATCCATCCCGAAACAGTGCTTTTAGGGATTAATTTAGCTCACTATAGGCAGGAGTAGGTTTTAGCGTAAATTAGGATACGCCAAAAAACTATTCTCGTCTGCATTCATCTAACATTTGTGTGCGGCAGGAGTAGGTTGCAGCGCAAATTAGGATACGCAAAAAGACTCGCTATTGTCGTCAGCGTTTGTGTCTGACTAGTACACCTGCAGGGCCTTAATGTCAAATCTCAGTGTCGTGCTAAAAACCAAATCTTGGACGCCTTCATTTAGCTGTATACAGTCAGCACAACATTGAAAATGCACAAAGCCGGTGGCAAGGGACAAGGAACTGGACGTGATGGTGGTGCAGGCAGAGGCCGAGCCAGTGTGCAAGCTCGTATTGTGCCACGACAAACGCCCATATCATCTCGCTCAACCTTCCTGTCCCAATTTCTAGGGGACCCTAGCAGTACTCTACTATTAAACCAAGACCAGTGTCAACAGGTTGTTAGTTGGATAGCGGATAATGCTTCCAGTCAGTTTGGCACCACCACAAATACCCTGTCTTCCACACGGTCAAGTGTCAGTAGCCGTGAGACTGGACAGCACATTCCACACCTTGATACTTCTTCCTCCCACCATGCCGAGTGCCCGGCCCCGGACATAACTGATAACACACTTGGACACTCTGAAGAGCTGTTCACTTATCCATTCGTAGATTCTGGCCTCTCGCCAGCTTCACTTGAAGTGGGTCATGAGGTGATGGTATGTACCAATGCCCAAATATTTGAGCAGCCACGGTCTCACGAAGGCAACAGTGGGAACGTGTCTCAACAAGAGGTAGATGATGATGAGACACAATTGCCAGAAAGTCAGGAGGAGGACCAGGGTGCGGAAGTGGAAGATGACGTGGCGGATGATCCAGTAACTGACCCAACCTGGCAGGAGGACATGCAAGAGACGAGTGACAGCAGATGATACAGGGGAGTTAAAAAGGTAGTTGCAGTACAGAGGTTCCAATTTTTGTGCTGCAGAAATCAAAAGGCCATTTGCAACACCTGCCATGCCAGCATCAGAAGGGGTAGCAAAACTAGCAGCCTGACCACCACCAGCATGATCAGGCACATGGCAGCAAAGCACCCGACTTTGTGGGACGTACAGTAGAGTCCAAGAGCAGTATCTGCGGGTGACACCGCTGCGTCTTCCACTGTTGTGCGTGCAAGCCAATCCCCTGTCCATACTGCAGGCGAAGATGCCTCCTGTCCTTCACCTGTACTTGCACAAGCAGAAATAGCACCATCATCAGCCACGTCCTTGTCCCAGCGCAGCGTTCAGTTATCTACACCAATCTTATGAACGCAGTCGCAAATACGCTGCCAATGCCCCACATGCCACAGTTCTAAATGCACACATTTCGCGACTGCTTGCGCTGGAAATGTTGCCTTTTAGGCTGGTGGAGACGGAAGCATTCTGCAACCTGATGGCGGCGGCTGTCCAACGTTACTCGGTCCCCAGCCGCCACTATTTTTCCCGGTGTGCCGTCCCCGCATTACATAAGCATGTGTCACAAAATTTTATGCATGCCCTTAACAACGCAGTTTCAGGCAAATTCCACCTAACCACGGACACATGGACAAGTGTTTGTGGGCAGGGGCAGTACATCTCGCTGTTGACACACTGGGTTAATATTCTGGAAGACGGGACCCAGACTGAGCTTGGGACGGAACACGTCCTTCCGACACCAAGGATTGCAGGCCCTAACTCAGTCAGGGTTTCACCTACAGTGTACATCTCTGGCAAGTCATGCTCCTCAGCCTTCTCCTCCTCCTCTTCCTCCACTTCACCCTCCACACCAGTCCCAAGCTGGAAGCACTGCAGCACTGCCTCGGCTAAGCGGCAACAGGCTGTGCTTAAGCTAATATGCGTAGGTGAAAAACCTCACAACGCTGAAGAGTTATGGACAGCTCTGAAACAGCCAGATCACTGGCTCACACCGCTGAACTTACAGCCAGGCATGGTCATGTGTGACAACGGCCGGAACCTTGTGGCGGCTCTGAGGCGAGGCGTGCTGACACATGTTCCATGCGTGGCCCATGTGCTCAACCTCGTGGTTCAGTGGTTTATTAAATCCTACCCGGAGCTGTCGGATCTGCTTGTCAAAGTATGCCGCCTGTGTGCCCATTTTAGAAAGTCACCTACTGCTTCTACTGGCCTTGCCGGCTTTCAGCGGCGTTTGCAGCTTCCGGCTCACAGACTGGTGTGTGATGTCCCCACCCATTGGAATTCCACACTGCACATGTTGGTCAGGATTTGTGAGCAGAAGAGGGCAGTTGTTGAGTACCAGCATCAACTAGGGAGTAGGTATACGGTTCAAACTCCACACATAAGACCTCAGGAGAGGACATAGATATCTGACATATGTACCGTCCTCCAAAACTTTGAGGACTCCACCAAGATGGTGAGCGGCGATGACGCCATCATTAGCGTCACCATCCCACTTCTCTGTCTTCGAAAACGCTCTCTGCTCAAAATCAAAGACGATGCATTGCAGGCGGAGCACGATGACTTGCAGCAAGAAACCGTACTGGGTGATTACACCCAGCCTCATCTCATCCCAACGTGCATTGGAGGACTATGACGAGGAGGATAAAGAAATAGAGCTATTTTCATGAGGAATTGACGGTAATACATGCACAACCGTCAGACCGTCGATTCAGCGTGGGTGGCCAGAGGACAGGGGAGAGGAGGAGGAGGAGGAGGAGGTCAGCATAGCCAGTCATACTGTTGGTAAGGACCCTGAAGTCTTGCCTGTTAACAGTCTGGCGCACATGGCTGACTTTGTTATGCTGCCTGTCTTGTGACCCTCGCGTTATCAAGATCTTGGTAGACACTCATTACTGGTTGGTGACACTTTTAGACCCACGGTACAAAGATAACTTTATTTCTCTTATTCCGGAGGTGGAGAGGTCTACAAAAATGCTGCACTACCAGAAGGCCATAGTCGCAGTATTAGTCAAAAAATTCCCTTCTGAAAACACTAGCGGCAGGTGTCACTATTCAGTGGACAACCAAGGCGTCCGGCCGAGAGATGCACAAGTCCAATCCAGCAGAGGTAGGGGAACACTCTCAAAGATCTGGGACACTTTTCTCAGCACCTCCCGTACCACAGGCCCTGAGGTGTGGGGGTACTGTCACAAGGACGGCAAAGTTTGCCTTGACGCTGAGGAGTACCTTGCCGATCGTACTAAAGTGCTCCTAGACTCCTCTGTGCCTTATAATTAATGGGTATCCAAGCTGGACACGTGGCAGGAATTGACTCTCTCTGCCTTGGAAGTCCTGGCCTGCCCTGCCGCTAGCGTTTTGTCAGAGCGTGTTTTTAGTGATGCAGGTGGAATCATTACAGATAAACGCACCCGCCTGTCAACTGAAAATGCTGACAGGTTGACTTTGATCAAGATGAACAAGGTTTGGATTGGGCCTGACTTCACCACACCACCACCAAATGATAGCGGAATTTAAAATTTGTGCCGGTAGATTGCCATGCACCTCCGCACACCCACACATCGGTACACACTTCATGTCTTTGGCTACTTGCTGTACTGCTCCTCCTTCTCCTCATCCGCCACCAATTTATGATGATGATGACCCTAACCATTCAAAAGTTAGGCATTAGTTTCATGTATACCCCAGGGGTAAATGTTTTAGTCCATGCTTACAGAATGGGCATTACAAGTAC
Source organism: Allobates femoralis (assembly GCA_033576535.1). NCBI lineage: Eukaryota > Metazoa > Chordata > Amphibia > Anura > Aromobatidae > Allobates > Allobates femoralis. The sequence continues at coordinate 391,502,234 of JARQOC010000003.1, forward strand.
AGGAGACCCGCTCCTTTGTAATGGGAACAATTTTTAGAGGGTCTCCTCCATGTTTCTTCCCAGGGACATCGCAATGCCTACCCAATTTTTGGCAGCCCTTCCTACGGCAATCCTACTTCATTAAAATGGGCACATTATTTAAAGAGGCCCTCATGCACGCCTCTATCCAGGGGCATTGGGGTGCCTCCCAATGTTTAGCAGCCCTTCCTAGGGCAATACTACAAAAGACCCACTTGCTTAAAATTCGCACATTCTTTAAAGAGGCCTTCATGTACGTCTCTTCCCAGGGGCATCAGAGTGCGACACAATTTTTGGCTTCCCTGCCTAGGGCAATACTACAAAAGACCCACTTGCTTAAAATGGGCACATTATTTAAAGAGGCTCTCATGCACGCCTCTATCCAGGGGTCACAGAGTGCCTCCCAACTTTTGGCAGCCCTGCCTTGGACAATACTACAAAAGACCCACTTGCTTAAAATGGGCACATTATTTAAAGAGGCTCTCATGCACGCCTCTATCCAGGGGTCACAGAGTGCGACACAATTTTTGGCTTCCCTGCCTAGGGCAATACTACAAAAGACCCACTTGCTTAAAATGGGCACATTATTTAAAGAGGCTCTCATGCACACCTCTATCCAGGGGTCACAGAGTGCCTCCCAACTTTTGGCAGCCCTGCCTTGGACAATACTACAAATGACCCATTTGCTTAAAATGGGCACACTCATTAAAGAGGCCTTCATGTACGTCTCTTCCCAAGGGCATGAGAGTGCGACACAATTTTTGGCTTCCTTGCCTAGGGCAATACTACAAAAGACCCACTTCCTTGCAATGGGCACATTATTTAAAGAGGCCCTCATGCACGCCTCTATCCAGGGGCATTGGGGTGCCTCCCAATGTTTTGCAGCCCTGCTTAGGGCAATACTACAAAATATCCACTTGCTTAAAATTCGCACATTATTTAAAGAGGCCTTCATGTACGTCTCTTCCCAGGGGCATAAGAGTGCGACACACTTTTTGGCTTCCCTGCCTTGGGCAATACTACAAAATACCCACTTGCTTACAATGGGCACATTATTTAAAGAGGCTCTCATGCACGCCTCTATCCAGGGGCATCAGAGTGCAACACAATTTTTGGCTTCCCTGACTAGGGCAATACTACAAAAGACCCCCTTGCTTAAAATGGGCACATTATTTAAAGAGGCCCTCATGCACGCCTCTATCCAGGGGCATTGGGGTGCCTCCCAATATTTAGCAGCCCTGCCTAGGGCAATACTACAAAATACCCACTTGCTTAAAATGGGCACATTATTTAAAGAGGCCTTCATGTACGTCTCTTCCCAGGGGCATATGAGTGCGACACACTTTTTGGCTTCCCTGCCTAGGGCAATACTACAAATGACCCACTTGCTTAAAATGGGCACATTATTTACAGAGGCTTTCATGTACGTCTCTTCCCAGGGGCATCAGAGTGCCACACATTTTTTGGCTTCCCTGCCTAGGGCAATACTACAAAAGACAAACTTCCTTATAATGGGCACAATCTTTAAAGAGGCCTTCATGCACGTCTCTATGCAGGGGCATCAGAGTGCCACCCAATTTTTGGCTTCCCTGCCTAGGGCAATACTACAAAAGACAAACTTCCTTAAAATGGGCACATAATTTAAAGAGGCCCTCATGCACGCCTCCATCCAGGGGCATTGAAGTGCCTCCCAACTTTTGGCAGCCCTGCCTAGGGCAATACAGCAAATGACCCACTTCCTTATAATGAACACAATATTAAAAGAGGCCTTCATGTATGTCTCTTCCCAGGGGCATGGGAGTGCCTCCCAATTTTTGGCTGCCCTTCCTAGGGCAATCATACAACAGACACACTTCCTTATAATGGGCACATTATTTAAAGAGGCCTTCATTTACTTCTCTTCCCAGGGGCATGGGAGTGCCACTCAATTTTCGGCTGCCCTGCCTAGGGCCATACTACAAAAGACCCACTTCCTTACAATGGGCACATTATTTAAAGAGGCTCTCATGCACGTCTCTATCCAGGGGCATCAGAGTGCCACACAATTTTGGCTTCCCTGCCTAGGGCAATCATACAAAAGACCCACTTCCTTATAATGGGCACAATATTAAAAGAGGCCCTCATGCATGCCTCCATCCAGGGGCATCAGAGTGCCCCCCAACTTTTGGCTGCCTTGCCTAGGCCAATCCTACAAAAGACCCACTTCCTTATAATGGGCACATTATTTAAAGAGGCCTTCATGCACGCCTCTATGCAGCGGCATCAGAGTGCCACCCAATTTTTGGCTTACCTGCCTAGGGAAATACTACAAAAGACAAACTTCCTTAAAATGGGCACATAATTTAAAGAAGCCCTCATGCACGCCTCCATCCAGGGGCATTGAAGTGCCTCCCAACTTTTGGCAGCTCTGCCTAGGGCAATACAACAAATGACCCACTTCCTTATAATGGGCACAATATTAATAGAGGCCTTCATGTATGTCTCTTCCCAGGGGCATGGGAGTGCCTCCGAATTTTTGGCTTCCCTGCCTAGGGCAATCATACAAAAGACCCCAATCCTCATAATGGGCACATTATTTAAAGAGGCCTTCATTTACGTCTCTTCCCAGGGGCATGGGAGTGCCACTCAATTTTTGGCTGCCCTGCCTAGGGCCATACTACAAAAGACCCACTTCCTTACAATGGGCACATTATTTAAAGAGGCCCTCATGCACGTCTCTATCCAGGGGCATCAGAGTGCCACACAATTTTTGGCTTCCCTGCCTAGGGCAATCATACAAAAGACCCACTTTCTTATAATGGGCACAATATTAAAAGAGGCCCTCATGCATGCCTCCATCCAGGAGCATCAGAGTGCCTCCCAACTTTTGGCTGCCCTGCCTGGGCCAATCCTACAAAAGACCCACTTCCTTATAATGGGCACATTATTTAAAGAGGCCTTCATTTACGTCTCTTCCCAGGGGCATGGGAGTGCCACTCAATTTTTGGCTGCCCTGCCTAGGGCCATACTACAAAAGACCCACTTCCTTACAATGGGCACATTATTTAAAGAGGCCTTCATTTACGGCTCTTCCCAGGGGCATGGGAGTGCCACACAATTTTAAAAAAAAAAATCTTTCATATAATCCAAAAATCTAACATACACCAACTCTGTCTCACAAGTGGGTATGAGCCCTTAATATTTTTTCCATGAAAATCCATTTTGGTTTCATTTTGTAACGTTTTCTTGACAGTCCGTAAAAGTGGCGTAATAGTCTGACAACATTGTTGACATCAGTGACCTTGGGGTTTGAAATACTTACAGGGGTCTTCCCATGCTGTTCCCATGTAATTTGAGCACTGTTCTGATACTTTTGTGACATTTTTAATGTTTTTCCATGCTGCCAGGGGTCATGCCAGAAAAATACTCGGGTCTCCCATAGGATAACATTGAGCTCGGTGCTCGGGCCGAGAATACGAGTATCTTGGGATGCTCGGCCCGAGCTTCGAGCACCCGAGCATTTTAGTACTCGCTCATCTCTACCAGGCACGTTTGGAGGAGAGGTTTCCTTTTGTGTGGAAACATCATGGGATTCCATATTTAGGTGTAACTCTTTCACGGTCCCATAAGCAGGAAGCTTCTATAACATGGAGAGGCTCCTCTCGACCTTGAGGTCAGGAATTAAGAATCACCCTATCAATAATATGTCATGGATAGCCCATATCCACGCATTTAAAATGTTTGTACTTCCTCAGATATCTACTTATATAATCGGGAGTTTGGAATTCGGGCGTTGTCGCCGAATCCCAGACTCCTTTGCGCGAGCCGCAGCCGCACTGCCGTCCCCGCCACCCGCCGTCTCCGCCGCCCACCCGTCCGCCCCGCCGTCGCCTCCGCCCCGCCGCCGCCTCCCCGAGGTCACCGCTGCCCCTCGCTGCTCTAGCACCGCTGGGGCCTCGGTGACGCCATGCAGCTGGAGGAGCACTGTCCTTGCGGCGACATGTAATATCCAAGATGGCGACAAAATCTCGCGAGATTTTGCCGCCATCTTGGATATTACACGTCGCCCCAGAGACTCCGCTATCCCACCAACATAGCGCCGAGGTGACCGCCCAGCGCCCCTCGGGAGATCAGCCGCTCATGCGCATAAGCCGCTGATCTCCCACCGCATATGCCGGTCAGTATCGCCGCTGCCGCCCGCTCTCCCCCGGCCGCTCCGCACTTACCCCTCCCCGCTCTGCTGACTGCACACAAACTTTCTTCTTCGAGCCGGTCATGTGACAGGCCCTCTGTGATGTCACATTAGCCCGCCCTGTCACATGACCGGCTTCAATGCCGCTCCAAGGAATACAGAGAGCAGAGGACAGGGGGACACAGGACATGGGCACACAACTGGGGCAGAGGACAAGGCGACACAGAACAGGGGCACAGGACAGGGACACACAGGACATGGGCACACAACTGGGGCAGAGGACAAGGCGACACAGAACAGGGGCACAGGACAGGGACACACAGGACATGGGCACACAACTGGGGCAGAGGACAAGGCGACACAGAACAGGGGCACAGGACAGGGACACACAGGACAGGGGGACACAACAGGGCCAAAGGACAGGGGGACACAGAACAGGGGCAGAGGACAATGACACACAGGACAGTAGGACACAACAGGGGCAAAAGACAAGGGGACACAGAACAGGGGCACAGGACAGGGACACACAGGACAGGGGGTCACAACAAGAGCAGAGGACAAGGGGACACAGAACAGGGGTAGAGGACAGGGACACACAGGACAGAGGGACACAACACGGGCAAAGGACAGGGGGACACAGAACAGGGGCACAGGACAGGGACACACAGGACAGGAGGACACAACAAGGGCAGAGGACAAGGGGACACAGAACAGGGGTAGAGGACAGGGACACACAGGACAGAGGGACACAACACAGGCAAAGGACAGGGGGACACAGAACAGGGGCACAGGACAGGGACACACAGGACAGGAGGACACAACAAGGGCAGAGGACAAGGGGACATAGAACAGGGGCAGAGGACAGGGACACACAGGACAGGAGGACACAACAGGGGCAAAGGACAAGGGGACACAGAACAGGGGTAGAGGACAGGGACACACAGGACAGGAGGACACAACAGGGCCAAAGGACAGGGGGACACAGAACAGGGGCAGAGGACAGGGACACACAGGACAGGACGACACAACAGAGGCAAAGGACAAGGGGACACAGAACAGGGGTAGAGGACAGGGACACACAGGACAGGATGACAACAGGGGCAGAGGACAAGGGGACACAGAACAGGGGTAGAGGACACGGACACACAGGACAGGAGGACACAGAGGGACACAACAGGGGCAAAGGACAGGGGGACACAGGACAGAGGGACACAACAGGCCCAGAGGACAAGGGGACACCAAACAGGGGTAGACGACAGGGACACACACCACACAGCCACACCGCACAGGGCCACACCGCACAGGGCCACACCGGACAGGGGCACACCGGACAGGGGGACACCGGACAGGGGGACACAGGACAGGAGAACACAGGACAGGGCCACAGGACTCAGGCACATGGGCCAGAGGACAGGGGGAGATGACAGGGGGACACAGAACAGGGGCACACAGGACAGGGGGACACAGGGCACAGGACAGGAGGACACAGGGGCAGAGGACAGGGAGACACAGGGGCAGAGGACAGGCAGACACAGGGGCAGAGGACAGGGAGACACAGGGGCAGAGGACAGGGAGACACAGGGGCAGAGGACAGGGAGACACAGGGGCAGAGGACAGAGGAACATGGGCAGACGACAAGGGGACACAGGCACAGGACAGGGGGACACAGGGGCACAGGACAGCAGCACAAGACGGCAGGACACACTGGTAGAGGACAGGGCCAGAAAACAGGGGAAGACACCGCACAGAACAGGGAAACACGGGGCAGAGAACAGTGGAAGATGGGCCAGAGAACATGGGAAAACAACTAACCACTCAGCCACCATATACAGTGCTAACTACTGAGACATTGTATACACTCCTAACCACTGACCCACCATACAGTGCTAACCACTGACCCACCATATACTGTCCTAACCACTGAGCCATCATATACAGTGCTAACCACTAAGCCACCATATACAGTGCTAACCACTCTGCCACCATACAGTGCTAACCACTCAGCCACCATATAATGTCCTAACCACTGAGCCACCATATACAGTGCTAACCACTCAGCCACCATCCAGTGCTAACCACTGAGCCACCATATACAGTGCTAACCACTCAGCCACCATATAATGTGCTAACCACTGAGCCACCATATACAGTGCTAACCACTGAGCCACCATATACAGTGCTAACCACTGAGCCACCATATACAGTGCTAACCACTGAGCCACCATATACAGTGCTAACCACTGAGCCACCATACAGTGCTAACCACTGAGCCACCATATACAGTGCTAACCACTAAGCCACCATATACAGTGCTAACCAGTAAGACACCATATATTCTGCTAACCACTAAGCCACCATATACAATGCTAACCACTGAGCCACCATATACAGTGCTAACCACTGAGCCACCATATACAGTGCTAACCACTGAGCCACCATGCAGTGCTAACCACTCAGCCACCATATAATGTGCTAACCACTGAGCCACCATATACAGTGCTAACCACTAAGCCACCATATACAGTGCTAACCAGTAAGCCACCGTATCCAGTGCTAACCACTAAGCCACCGTATACAGTGCTAACCACTGAGCCACCATATAGTGTTAACCAGTGAGTCACCATATAAATCCTGCAACAACACCGTCGTTTCTGGAGAGAGGACTGTACTATTCAGCCGCTATTTCTACGGTACCTGTTCATTTCTACGCACTCCCGATGCAATAGCATCGGGCCTATTTTCTAGTTATATATATATTCAGAGCTTTGCCAATACGGATTGCGACGAGATTTCTACGTAAACTGCAATCTTTAACCAATTCCTATATTTGGGCAGGTGGGACGGCTCGGGTTGCAGGAAAAATAATGTACCTTCCTTTTGCTGAGGGGGGTATGGGTGTCCCAAATATTATCAACTATTATAAGGCGGCGCTTCTTGAGTCGGCAAAAAAAGGGTGGTCTTCCCCGGCTGAGCCACCCGGTTGGATGAGTATTGAAACTGATGCTTTGGGAGGTCTTTCTCTGCGCTCTCTTTTAGAGGCTGAGTCACTAGCTTGTACAAACACTAGGCTGGCACTTCTAGCTCCTCGGGCTATTTTAGCCTTGTGGCGCGGTGTGATCCGAACCTTGGTTTCTCTTCCGGCTGGGGTCATCGGTCTGGAGGCACTCCAATTCCATATTGCAGGGTTAAATTTACGGCCGTGGCGGGATGTTGGTCTGCATGTTCTTGGAGACTTGCTGCGGGATGGCTCTTTTCCTCCCTTTGACACATTTTGTGAGTAATTTCCAGAGTTTAAAAAACGCTTTCTTCAGTACATGCAGATAAAGCATTTCCTTCACTCGATAAAAAGATCCACCTTAGGTGGTATCTCCCCACTTCCCGGTTGGTCCATTTCACACCGGATGCTTCTCTTTTGTGTTGGAGGCAGTGTGGGGAGATGGGCACACTCTCTCATATGTGGTGGTTTTTGCACTAAACTGAGGCCCTTCTGGACAGTTATTTCCCAGCTCCTACACACAATGACAGGTTTGGAAGTTCCCCTTACCCCACAACTAGCTGTCCTAAATATTGGTGTGGATGGAATTCACAGGGATTTTTAACCCATTGTCTCTATAGTTCTTACAGCTTCGAGAATGTCTATAGCTGCTAAGTGGAAGGCACCATGTCCCCCAACTCTTCAAGAAGTGGCAGATAGGCTTAACTCAACTTTCCATCACGAGTATTGGCTATCATTAGATTCTAATCGGAGGAATAAAGTGATTGACATATGGTCGGGCTGGGCCTCTAATCCCCTGACAGTTCCTATTTGGTGATAGCTTTACAATTGCTGCCTAGGCTGCATTTGTGAAAGGTTATTTCTAGCACGTTCTTTTCATACTCAGAATTAAAAGTGGAGTTTGCTGATCTCCTTCTATTTCTTTCATTCCTTCTCTCCCCCACCCTTACCTCACCTCTCTCCACCTTACCTCACCTCTTTCTTGTCTTTTCTGACACCTTTCCTTTATCTTCCTTTCTACTCTTTTCCTCTTCTATTCCTCCGCCCCTCCCTCTTAGGTTAGAGTTGGCGTATGCTTTGCCTTCTGTTGGTAACATTATGTATGTATCATTTTGTCCATGTGACCTTCGGTCAAATGCTGTTTTTCTTGTGCTTGTTCTTAAATCTGTCAATAAAAAATGTATTGGATTAAAAAAAAAAAACAAACGTGCTGGATTTTTTTAGCCATATTTTTTATCCATGTCTTGCAGTACAGGAGTTCACAACAGGTACCCCTTACTGTCTCCAGACAGGGTATGGCTCCAGGAGCTACATCAGTCTCCAAACAACTGTAGCGTGTCTCCAGTGTGTCTCCAGGAAGATGGCATCCCAGCGACTCCCAAACACACAGAGTCCTTCTTTGCATCAGAGACCATATGATCAGGAGGGAGTCAACCTATATGAGATGTGACACACTGATGGGGAACGTGGCTTCAAAATTTCAAAAGGACTCGTGTGTCACGACCAGCACTGCTTACATTAAGGTAATCAGACAGTGATCATCATCACAAGATTCTCCTTTTATTCCTCCTACGCGCTTTAATATAAGCAGCACATGTCGTTACACACTAGTCCTTTTGGAATTTGGAAGCCACGTTGACCGTATGAGTGTGGCCCCTGCAGCAGCTATTGTTACCTGCCTTCAAGCTGGTTGTATGCTAGACAACCTTCCCAGGTGAGCGTATAACTTTCGGTTAGCCTCATCGCATAAAAAAGATAAGACCCTATATGCGCTTCTTTCCTTTTTAGCAAATTCAACACTGATGTGGAGGTATGTTCCGGGCTGGGAACCATTCCCATCAGACATATTGGCAATGCAGCAAGCTGCTGCATCACATATCCTCCCCCTCTTGTTCAAGCCCATGGTATTGAACACATGATATACACAAGCACATTATAATCCATAGTTCAAACAGAGTCCATGTACTAAGCTTTTGCGCTGCTCAGCTCCTGTCAATGACCTATCCTTTGTGAATAACTCACTACCAGACTTTGTCAAGTCCCATTTCCAAGTTGTAACCTTGTCAGACCTCCCCCACCCGAGCGTTCAATACTGTAGTGCGATTCAGTTGCCTCTGTATCTAAGGTCAGGTTTGACTCTGTGCTATTACGTTCTCTATTGGGTCTTTTGATTAGGCCTCTCAGACTTGGGTTACAGGAGGATTCACTACCTTTAAATCCCCGCCCACTATCCTCAGGACGTCTTGATAGGTATCTCCGTTGGTGTCTTTCTTCATCACCTTTTTCAACCAGAGAATCAATACTCCATTTGTCACTTCTTTTGGCTCTAGCTTCAGCTGTGGCCATTCCATTATTTGTAGGGCACCTTCTTTGTCAGATCTCACAATTTACAGACTGCTGCCATCTTCTGCTGCTCAGACGATGCTGTCTCTCGACTCGCAGTCCAACAGCATTCATATATACTGTAACTGAGATTTTCTTCCTTTCCAACAGCAGAGAATGACACCATACCATTTTCATCAGGTATTCAGTTTTCAGTCTTGGTAATCACGTGGACCACTGCCTTTCATCACACTGGACTTATGTACCATTATTTGCATGGCTTGGCCACTTCTCCCAATGAGCTTTCTCGCTAGAGCATGAGGCAACCGGATGACTAATTCCCACAGACTTTGAGCTTGCTTCATATGCTCCAGCTGTCTTGCGGCTTCGTCAGACCTCAACCGAATCCTCTTGTTCATGCGAATTCACCGCAAATGCATGTCACTTATAATAGCCACTTGCTTTACTGTGGCTTCGGTTGTGGATAGGACCACCAGCTGTTTGGCTTCTGAAGTCCAGTACACCTTATAAGCTCCCATGGCCTTCTGAAACTTTTCATTCACTGACTCTCTGGTGTATTCTTCTCTCAAGTCTTCAGGTACATCTACGAGGCACTTTTACAGAGAAGTTTCTGTCTCACCGGTGGTCTCCAAATGATCATCTGGCTCAGGTCTAAGGGCCAACTGACTTTCAGCTTCTTCACCCTTTTTGACTGGGAGAGACACTTGTCGCTCCACCTTCTCCAAGGCTGCTTCCACCTTCTCCAAGGCTGCCTCGTTCATCGACTGGCACTTTGCCAGGTGACCTCTTGAGCTCTGAAACTTCTTCCTCCAACTCAGCTACTCGCCTCTCAGCAGCCCATCTCTGAAGAACTTCCTGCTTAAACTGCTCTTTTTCCTGCAGAGTTCTTTTGGACCTCCCTGTCTCCAATGCACCCACTCGGCTCTCAACAGCCTGTCTCTGAAGCTTCTCTTGCTTTAAATGGGCTTGTAGCATCTCCTTGAGTTCCCTGATATCGGATATTATATCAGTTGAGCTCGCATTACTTGAGGAGGTATTCACTTAATACCTCTCTTCTCCAGTGGCTTGTCCCACTTCTGCATTTTCAACCACCTCTTGGGGCCCTGCAGCACCCCTGGTAGCTTCTGCCTTTCCCAGGGTCTCCACTGCTTCATCCTCATCTTTTGCCATTTCATCTTTCCCTTGGGTATCGGCAGTCTCATCTTAACCCTCTCTTGGGTCTAGACGGTGTCACTTTCAGAAGGTTTAACACCCTCCATCTCTTTAACATCAGAGCCTTTGGAGTTTTCAACCTTCTCGGCCATGGTACCATATACTTCCATGAGTTTCTCTGCTGATCGATCCTCAGTTACCTGGTCAGACACAGGAGACATCACACCTACCATCTTCTGGGCCATCTCTTTCTCTTAGTCTTCTTTGTTGTCTGTCAGTGCACCCAAGGTTGCTACTGGCGACATCACCTCATCTTCTTTTCTGATCTCCCCTGCTTCTGAAGGAGGATCCTCACTTGGAATAGAAGGACAGAACATTGCATTTTTTTTAACTTTCAGCAGGGCTACATGAGCAGCTACTCTGTAGCTCTTGCGATCGCTGTACGCTGTTCACACCAGACACTCCACACTGCTCTCTCCAGAAAATGTTCATGGCCCCGCAAGCCACAGCAAACCTGGTTTGAATACCATGAAACTTCGTAACCCCGCCAAGTTACAGCCAGATACTTTATCCACATTGTGCTCCTGTGTCATTGCTGCTAGCAACCAGGCTGCACCGCCTGCATTCTCCACCATGGGTGAAGTAGCGCTCATTGAGGACATTAAGGGATACTCGCTTGGCAGCTATATTTAAACATATAGCAGTGCTTATCCTTATAATTATTCCATTTCTGGTTAATTACACAACCATAAACCACTTTAAGTCATGTAGACGTCACAGAACTGACATACAGTCCAATCTCTTCAGTGGATAGATCCGCACACTTTATAGAAACGTATCTGACTTATTAGTCCGTTTCAACTGTGGCTATGTCCGCACAGTTCAGTAACTAACACAATGTCCCACTCTGGGTTTAGTTGCTCTTGCAACTTAGCAAACTTTATACAGGCTTCTGCCAGTCTTGCAGTCCAGGAGATCACAACAGGTACCCCTCACTTTGTCTCCAGACAGGCTATGGTTCCAGGTGCAACATCAGTCTCCAAACACCTGTAGTATTTTTATAGTGTGTCTCAAAGAGGATTTGAAACAGGTGGGGGGAATGGGAACCAACACCTCGAAGAATACTCACTGGACTCCGGTACTGATATAATGGTTGGCGTCCATCCACAAGCAAGTAATAAAAGAGTATCAGTGCCAATCTTCTTTTTAATCCTTTGTTTCCATATTAAAGCATCAAACATGTATAGAGGGAACGCTGGACACGCTTTGAGGTAACCCTCTTATTCTTCAGCACAAAACATACAAAATTACAAAACTATATACAAAAAGAACAACCCCCGCAACATCTGATACACATTAAATAATTAACTCATGTCACGCACTAGACCCAGGTAAAGTAAGATCCAGTTCACACACACATAAGGATGTGCAATCTTATACAAAAGAAATACGGCAGGAAACATATAATTTCAAAATATACATCAAGGAGGTTCCCCAACTGGGACAGAAGGAAATATGCCGAATCCAAACGTTTTTATAAATCAAGTGTTGTTAATAATAAATTTTTTATATGTATATTTTTAATTACATTACAAATTAATTAAACGAATATCTATATCATTATTTGTTATGCTTTTATTATTATAATATGTACTACAAGTATATAGTATTGTGTGTCTTACCAGGATGTGAAAATAGTAAAACAACAACTCCATGTGCATTATGCAATGTGATTCTTAGGAACAAATTAATTCCACATAATCACAAATTATACATTAATATTGTTATAGCTTTTTATCATTATTTAATCTATATTCGTTCAAAATAATTATCTATTTTTTTCAACCATTCCTAGGTACTTTTGGATGTGTGCTTTGGGTCACTGTCTTGCTGGGGAACCCATGATCTTCAACAAACCAAGCTTTCTTACACTGGGTAGGACATTTCACTCTAAAATCTCTTGATATTTCTCTGATTTCATTATTCCTGTGATATGGTCAAAGCCTCAAGTACTAGTTGCAGCAAAGCAAGCCCAGAGCATTATGGATCCTTCACCATGCTTAACTGTTGGTAGGGTGTTCTTTTCCTTATAAGCTTCATTGCTCCATCTACAGTATAAACAAAGTGTTGCATGGCATTGTCAAGAAGGTCTCTATTTGTTTCATTTGTCCACAGAACATTTTCCCCGAAGGCTTGTGGTGTGTCAAGATACTGTTTGACAAAGATCAGTCATTAATTTTCATGTCTTTTCTTCAGCAATGGTTTCTTCCTTGGCCCTGCCCATAAAGCTCTGCTTTGATTTTGTGTACGACGTATGGTACTTGTTAAAACCTGACCCCAGACTTTTCCAGGTTAAGGCTCTGTTACACGGCACGACATCGTTAATGACATCGCTGATACGTCACGGGTTTGGATGCGTTCCAGCGACATTGTTAGGACGTTGCATGTGACTCTGGCAAGTTGTAACGATAAATCGTTAGGTCGTTGATCGCAGGTTTGAGAACATGTTCTAAAGCCAGACGATCAACGATCAGCCAACCTGGTAGATCGTTATGTTTGACACCGCGATAACGATGTCTTTTACGACTTCGCCCATTCACAGCAATGAGCAGGTATGGGTTGCTGGTTTGTGCGAATGATACCCGCTCACAACATCGTTGGTGCGACATCCACAATATCTATACGTGGGACATCTCAACACGTTGTCTGCAATGACCGCGCTGTCCACGAGATCGTTGCCGACATCGTTCCAACGTCGTGCCGTGTAATGGACCTTTAGCCTTCAGGTTGTTGGATGTTTGATGTGGTGTTTTTTCTGTGGCACCCCATGGGTTAATATGCCACAATAACACCACATAGGTTCTCTCCCCACTACACACTGACAAACACTAGCACTTCTAGGCCAGGAGGGGGAGCACCACCTGCTCCCTTAAATACTCCTGCTTATGAGGGAGAGCTCAGTTCAGCTCGGAGCAGGGCTGTGAAGAGGACACTTAGAGCAGAGTTAGCTCAGTGCAGACCTAGCAAGGGTCGGAGGAACAGGAGAACTACAGACAGAGGAACACGTCTGGGAGCTGGAGTGACACCTTCACTTACCCCAGAAGAGCGCACGGAACGGACACTGGATCCGGTACTGTGTCTGGCACCCACAGCACAGTGAATCCAGGAACAGTGGGATCTCTAGATGCCCCTAGTACCAGTGCAAAGCAACACGGAGGGGTCAGCACAGCACAGAGCACTCAAGTTGCCTAGCCAAGTGGTACCAGAACACAGAGAAAGAGTGAGAAGTCCCAGCAGCTTAGCTAGAAGCAGCAGCTCAGGACACACACACAGCGCAGCACGAGGAAACTAATGACCCGGACAGGGTGGGGAGAGAGCTTAGCCCCATTACAGACTCCGTGACTACAACCTGCAACAACATCTGCAGTAAAGCTTTGGAAAACAGCAAAACCGTGAGTCTGTGTATTGATTGCAACCTTTTGCCCTACATTCAGTAACAGAGAGCTCCCACCTGCAGAGATACCAGCCTGTCAGCTCTGCACACGATTAGAAGAAGCTGCAGCATCAGGAGAAGAGGAGAATTGCACTTTTGACTACCAAACGTGAGTGTGTGTCCTTTGACCCCGTCTTCACCATTCATATCCATTATAGACTATACCATCACTGCCCCGGGGAATACAGTTCTACCCACTGGAACTATTACACCTCAGCTGCCATCCCATCATCCCCGGAGGTTCTGCAGCAGTGGCGGCCCCATCACTGGCCGCATATGGTGGGTGGTGTTATGACTGACAATCCCCTGTAAATACACCCCTTTTATTTGCCAGGGCCAGGGAAACGGACCGGACCAGGACCACCCTTGACTTCCCCGCAGCAGACACGGTCCGGTACCGAGTACCCTCGTCCCACTGGGCTCAACATTTCCACCATTTGCAACCTCTCTTATCAGTTTTCCTCTTTCCCCACGTCCAGGGAGGATTTTCACATGCTTGGCAAACTTCTTAATAACATTACACACTGTTAAAACTGGGATACCAAAATCTTTGGAAATGGCCTTATGGAAGTCTTGTGTTTTCTAATAATAACAGTTCTGATGTCCTCAGGCAGCTGCTTTGTCTTCACATTTGTGACAAAGGAACAGGGCCTAACAAGTAGCTGTTTAAAACATTGAAGTCATCATTCATTGACTAATTCATGTTACATGAGCACCGACAATTTATCACAGGTAATTCTTATTTGTGATTTACCACAGGCGAGTCAAAATGGGTTTCCATACTAATCTAATACAAAGGGTGCCTAGACCAGTGTCACAGCAAGCTTTAGGTGTTTCTATTTTCCATCCCATTGTTTTCCGTTTTAAATTGCTGTTTATCATGTGCTCTTTTGTATTTAGTATTTAACACGAGACCCTATACAAAAAGCTATTTCACTTGATTCCTTTTTTTCAGGAAATATTCCACACTATGCTGTTAAACTCAATGGGCACCAATATTAATTGGGGGACAATGTATATATATATATATATATATATATATATATATTGTGACGCGGTCACTGGCCGTGTAGTTGAGGGGAGGTATGTGTCACGCAGGTTACTAGCCTGTGTGACCTAAAACCTGTAAAAGCTACCCAGCATGTTATGTGTTGTGGGGTTAATCTCAAAAGGGTGTGTGGTTTTAGGGGAATGACTAAGAGGGCGGGAGGTCATTCCCCCTACCTCCCCTGAGGGTGTGGCTGAGCCACAGTAAAAGCACAAGGCTGTTTTTTTTTTCTTGTGGTTAGAGAGACTGATGTGCAGAGGCTCCAGACTGTGGAGCTGAGCTGAGCAGGAGCTGCAGTCTGCAGCCAGTCAGTACAGACGGACCTGTACACATACGGACTGTGTTGACTCGTTTTGTTTTTTTTGTTGTTTTGTTTTACCTTGCAAGCCAGTGAGGCTCCTTTGTTTTTGTGCCCAATTCTGCTGGGTTTATGAGGTTTTAATAAACCTGCAGCCAAACACATTCCTGTGTCTACGTCTGAATGCAGCCGAGTGAGTCGTCTTGCCACACTTGGTGGAGAATGCGGGCAACGCTCCTCAGGAACTCGTGCATCTGCTGCAAGAAACAGGAATAGTCGCAGAGCTGCATAGGAGGAGACCGCTGGGAGCAGAAGGCTGAAGGACCTGGGATGATGTCACAGTCACGTGATCTGGCCATCCAGGAAGTGCTGGGCTCTGCTTGGTGAGCACAATACACCACAGGCTGGAGATCCTGGTTGTACGGGCGGTACAACCGGGAAAGGTTAGTGTAAACCTACCCCCCCCCCTGTTGACAATCGGGTAGTACCCATTGGAGCGCCCCTCTTGTTTCTTGTCTCTTTGCAGCTAAGAGAAGCCTGGCAGCATGGAGGAGGTCCTCAAACACCTGCTGCAGAGCCAGCAGCAACAGCACCAACAACATGTGCAGAGCCAACAGAGCATGCAACAGCAGCACCAGGAAACCACCAAGTTGTTGCTACAACAGATCCAGTTGCAGCAGAAAACACAGGAGCAACACCACCAGCAGCAGCAGCAGCAGATGCAGCTTCTCGCTGACGCCATCCAGAGCAGAGCGTCCGCCCTACCCCCACAGTCGACTGATGACTCGCATGTTAGGAAGGCTGTCAGGGGGGCGATGCAAAAGATGACCCCAGGGGATAATGTTGAGGCGTTTTTGTCGGTGTTTGAGAGGGTACCTGAGCGGGAGAAGTTGCCACCACAGCAGTGGGCAGAGATGCTGGCCCCCTATTTAACCGGTGAACCTCAGAAGGCCTACTATGACCTGGCACTTCAGGATGCACAGGAGTACTCTAAATTGAAGGCAGAGATATTGGCGCGATCCGGAGTGTCTATGGCGGTCAGAGCGCAAAGAGTCCACCACTGGGCGTACGCGGGCGACAAACCCCCTCGCTCACAGATGTTTGACTTATTACATCTAGTCCAGAAATGGCTACAGCCCGAGTCTGCCACTCCTGCCCAGATGGTGGAACGGGTGATGATGGACAGGTTTATTCATTCCCTGCCCCGTCCGGTTCAGACCTGGGTTGCCCAGGGAGACCCTCGGAATGCTGATGACCTTGTGGGCTTGGTAGAGAGGTACCAGGTGGTGGAAAAGTCCCTGGGAAAACCGGACCTAATGTACTCTCCGTATTGGGGCACCCAAAGGGGGGCAGTAACACCACGTAAGGGGGCTAAAGCCGCAAACGGAGGGCGTCCCAGTTCTACTGATGGGCCAGCAAAGTCTGCTAGGGCGGAGGTGATTTGTTGGCGGTGTCATAACCCGGGGCACATTGCCGCTAGGTGCCCTACGTTCCCTAAGCCAATGGACTGCAGCCTGGGCAGACGGTGCTCTTATTATGCCTATCCGGCCTGTAGTGTGGATGGACAATCCAGGGAGGGACCACAGGTGTGTGACGTGTCTGTGGATGGAGTCAGGGTACTGGGACTGTTGGACTCTGGAAGTCTGGTGACCTTGATTAGTGCTACCCTACCCCATCAGCTGATCACGGCCAGAACCGTGGGTGTCCGCTGTATACATGGGGACGCCAAGAACTATCCCGTAGCCAGAGTGACCGTTGAAACAGACTGCAGTGCTCAAATCCATGAGGTCGGGGTGGTCAAGGACCTGATACATCCCATTATACTGGGCCGTGACTTTCCCTTGTTTTGGGACTTGTGGGGGAGAGGAACTGGACTTAGTAGCATGTGCAGAAACCAGGTCCTTGGAGAAGAAGCCCCGATAAAGCCTCCTGGGAAGGACTTTCCTTTGTGTGTCCTCGCCGGCGATGAGGGCGAGGCGGAGACTGAGATGGAGGACGTACCTGAGTTAGACGTATCTGGCGACAACTTTGGGACTGATCAAATTCGGGACTTGACTTTAAAGGGGGCGTTTGACCAAGTTACTGTATGTAATGGGGTTGCCCAAGAGCCGGGGGCTGATACCAGATTCCCCCATTTCGCAGTGCAGGGGGAGTTGCTATACCGGGTGGCTAAACTAAGGGGTGGTGAAACAGTAGAACAGCTGTTAGTGCCGAGGACATACAGAAGGAAAGTGTTAGACATGGCTCACTCACATGTTCTGGGGGACACCTAGGGGTCGAAAAAACGCAGGAGAGGATTCTGAGGAGATTTTACTGGCCGGGGTGTTACCGGGAAATTCACAATTATTGTAGGTCCTGCCCCACCTGCCAAATAACGGCTCCCTCGCCCCACTTCCGAAGCCCCTTAGTTCCACTACCGGTGATAGAGGTTCCATTTGAGAGGATTGCCATGGACCTGGTGGGACCCTTAGTGAAGTCTGCTCGGGGACATCAATACATCCTGGTGATCATGGACTATGCGACCCGGTACCCCGAAGCAGTACCCCTAAGGAACTCGTCCAGCAAAACCATAGCTCGAGAGCTGGTCCATATCTTTGCGCGAACAGGGCTGCCAAAGGAGATTCTGACTGATCAGGGAACCCCCTTCATGAGCAAAGTGATGAAGGAGCTTTGTAGAGTCCTCCGGATAGCCCAGATTCGGACCTCCGTTTATCACCCACAGACGGATGGTCTGGTGGAACGGTTCAACAAGACCTTAAAGGCGATGCTCAGGAAAGCAGTGGAAAAAGACGGGCGAGACTGGGACTATCTGCTCCCATTCCTACTCTTTTCCATCAGAGAAGTTCCGCAAGCCTCCACGGGTTTTTCGCCGTTTGAGCTTCTATATGGGCGACATCCAAGAGGTCTCCTCGACATCGCCAAGGAAACCTGGGAGGCTGAAGTCACGCCGCATCGGAGTATCATTGAACATGTTGCCCAGCTACAGGAAAGAATGGCACAGGTGATGCCCATTGTGAAAGAACATCTCCTCCGGGCACAAGAAGCCCAGGCTAGGGTGTATAAACCGATCGGCGAGACTAAGACAGTTCCAGCCAGGGGACCGTGTGTTGGTGCTTATCCCCACCGTCGAAAGCAAGTTCCTGGCCAAATGGCAAGGGCCATACGAGGTGGTGGAAAAAATCAGTGACGTTAATTATAAGGTCCACCAGCCCGGCCGCAGAAAGGCATATCAAGTATACCACGTGAACTTGCTCAAGCCGTACCAGGACCGGGAACCTGCAGGAACTTCTTGCTTGGAGGCTGCTCCTGAAGGCAGGGTGGAGGAAGTCACTATTGCAGAGACCCTTTTGCCAGCCCAGAAGCAACAGTGTCGAGAGCTACTACAGCGGAACCGGGAGCTATTCTCGGAATTGCCGGGGCATACTCAAGTGATAGAACATGACGTGCTCACAGATCCACAGGTGAGAGTGAATCTAAAGCCATATCGGATTCCGGAAGCACGTCGGGAGGTGATCGCGGCCGAGGTGAAGAGGATGTTAGACCTCGGGGTCATAGAGGAATCGAAAAGCGGGTGGTCAAGCCCTATCGTTCTTGTGCCAAAACCCAACGGGGAGTGGAGGTTCTGTAACGACTACCGTCAGCTGAATGAGGTATACAAGTGTGACGCCTATCCGATGCCCCGTGTCGACGAGCTAATCGAGAGGCTTGGACCAGCGAGATACATCACCACTCTTGACTTGACAAAGGGGTATTGGCAGATCCCCATGTCCCAGACGGCTAAGGAGAAAACTGCTTTCTCAACACCGGATGGATGTTTTCAGTATACCCGGATGCCGTTCGGACTCCAGGGGGCTCCAGCCACCTTCCAAAGGGCTATGGATAGAGTCCTAGCCCCCCACAAGAAGTATGCCGCCGCCTACCTCGATGACATTGTGGTCTTTAGCTCAGACTGGGCTAGTCATCTTCCGAAACTGCAGGCCATTTTGGATGCTCTTGGGAAGGCGGGATTTACTATAAATCCCAGGAAATGTGCCATTGGGAAGGAGGAGGCCAAATACTTGGGCTATGTCGTCGGAAGAGGTGAGATAAAGCCACAAGTCAAGAAAGTGGAGGCAATCCAGACCTGGCCACGACCGCTCACCAAGAAACAAGTGAGAGCCTTCCTTGGTTTGGTGGGATACTACCGGCGGTTTATCCCGAATTTTGCCATGATGGCTGCGCCACTGACAGATCTCCTAAAAGGCACCAGATCTACCATGGTGAAATGGACGGAGGAAACAGAGGCTGCATTCCAGCAGTTGAAGGTAGCACTGTGCGAACAACCGGTCCTGGTTGCACCAGACTTTACGAAGGAGTTTATAGTCCAGACAGACGCTTCGGAGGTGGGGTTGGGAGCCGTGCTCTCCCAAGAGATAAATGGGGAAGAGCATCCCGTTCTCTATCTGAGCCGCAAGCTATCATCCTGTGAGACGCACTATGCAGTGGTGGAGAAGGAGTGTCTAGCCATAAAGTGGGCCGTAGATACCCTGAGGTATTACCTGCTGGGCCGGAGGTTTAAATTGGTGTCAGACCATGCCCCATTGAGATGGCTTAGGGAAAAGCAGGGACACAATGCCAGGGTCACCAGGTGGTTCCTGGCCCTTCAGGACTTCGACTTTCAGGTGGAGCATAGGCCGGGGAAGTTGCACGTAAATGCTGATGCCCTCTCTAGACTTCCCTGCCTGGTGTCGGTAGGTGCCCAAACCCCCGGCTTTGGGCAGAGGGGGGGAATGTGTGACGCGGTCACTGGCCGTGTAGTTGAGGGGAGGTATGTGTCACGCAGGTTACTAGCCTGTGTGACCTAAAACCTGTAAAAGCTACCCAGCATGTTATGTGTTGTGGGGTTAATCTCAAAAGGGTGTGTGGTTTTAGGGGAATGACTAAGAGGGCGGGAGGTCATTCCCCTACCTCCCCTGAGGGTGTGGCTGAGCCACAGTAAAAGCACAAGGCTGTTTTTTTTTTCTTGTGTTTAGAGAGACTGATGTGCAGAGGCTCCAGACTGTGGAGCTGAGCTGAGCAGGAGCTGCAGTCTGCAGCCAGTCAGTACAGACGGACCTGTACAAATACGGACTGTGTTGACTCGTTTTGGTTTTTTTGTTGTTTTGTTTTACCTTGCAAGCCAGTGAGGCTCCTTTGTTTTTGTGCCCAATTCTGCTGGGTTTATGAGGTTTTAATAAACCTGCAGCCAAACACATTCCTGTGTCTACGTCTGAATGCAGCCGAGTGAGTCGTCTTGCCACAATATATATATATATATATATATATATATATATATACAAAACAGAAAAAATCTGCACAGCACTCACAGACACAATGTGAACTGGTGCCAGCAGGGTCACTGGGTCAAACAAGTACAAAAAAATTCTCTGCAGCGCTCAGCTACTAGCAATGATGCACAGATGCTAACAAGCTACATATGTATGACAAAAAAATTAAAAAACTCAAATTCTTATTTTTTATTTTTGTGGGGTTCTTAGTACACACATTGGCCAATGTCCGTTTGCTCATCAACTGCGACAAGGTGACCCCAGGTCTGATGAGTCCTAACGTTGACATCCCTGTCCTCCTTTTCCTCCCTGTCCACTCTGAAGTGGGTAGACACTATCTCAACCTCAGACCATCTGTGGGTGATGAGGGTGCAAATTGCCGACTTGGAGCCAGGAACTCAATATGTTATGCACAAAACAGAAAAAAATGCACAGCACTCACAGACACAATGTGAACTGGTGCCAGCAGGGACACTGGGTCAAACAACTAGAAAAAAATTCTCTGCAGCACTCAGCTACTACCAATGATGCACAGATGCTAACAAGCAATATATGTATAAGAAAAAAATTTAAAAACTTACGTTTTTTTCAAAAAATATTTTTTTGGGGATTCTTAGTACACACATTGGCCAATGTCCGTTTGCTCATCAACCGCGACAAGGTGGCCCAGTGTCCCTGCTGGAACCAGTTCACATTGTGTCTGTGAGTGCTGTGCATTTTTTTCTGTTTTGTGCATTACATGTGGAGTTCCTGGCTACATGTCTGCAATTTGCACCCTCATCTCCCACAGGTGGTCTGAGGTTGAGAACGTGTCTACCCACTTCAGAGTGGGACAAGGAGGAAAAGGAGGACAGGGATGTCAACGTTAGGACTCATCAGACCTGGGGTCACCTTGTCGCGGTTGATGAGCAAACGAACATTGGCCAATGTGTGTACTAAGAACCCCCCCCAAAAAAAAATAAGAATTTGAGTTTGCTGCTGCAAAGAATTTTTTTCTAGTTATACACACATATATATATATATACTAGCTGTAGTACCCGGCTACGCCCGGGTTAATAAATAACTGATGTTAGCTATAACAAAATAGAATTTGAATATGTCATATTAATGACCTGTAAGAAAATAGAAGCTGAGCTGTGATTGATTGCTATAGGCAGTCTAATAAATCTCCAGCCAACAGTAAACCCTCCCCTGGCCAAGCAGTATATGTTACCTCACACATACACATAATAGACAGCTCATGTGACTGACATCTGCCTTAATTCCCTATATGGCACATGTGTTGCACATTGGCTATTTTTAATCAGATGGTTATGTTTGGAAATTAAAGATAGCACACGTATGAGGCGAGTTATGTGAGGTGATTTGTGCACATCTGTGTCTGTGTGGTGTGTGTGTACCTGAGGTGTGTATTTGTGTGTCCCTGTGGGGTGAGTGCATGTGTCCCTATAGGGTGTGTGTGTCCCTGTGGGTGTGTGTGTGGTGTGTGTCTCTTTGTGGTGTGTGTGTCCCTGTGGGGTGAGTGCATGTGTCCCTATAGGGTGTGTATGTGTGTGTGTCCCTGTGGGGGTGTGTGTGTGGTGTGTGTCTCTTTGTGGTGTGTGTGTCCCTGTGGGGTGAGTGCATGTGTCCCTGTGGGGTGTGTATGTGTGTGTGTCCCTGTGGGGGGGGGGTCTGTGTGGGGTGTGTGTCTCTCTGTGTTGTGTGTGTCTCTTTGTGGTGTGTGTGTCCCTGTGGGGTGAGTGCATGTGTCCCTATAGGGTGTGTATGTGTGTGTCCCTGTATTCCTGTGGGGGGTCTGTGTGGTGTGTGTGTGTGTCCCTGTGGGGTGAGTGCATGTGTACCTATAGGGTGCCTATGTGTGTGTGTCCCTGTGGGGGGGGGGGTCTGTGTGGTGTGTGTGTCTGTGTTGTGTGTGTCTCTTTGTGGTGTGTGTGTCCCTGTGGGGTGAGTGCATGTGTCACTATAGGGTGTGTGTGTGTCCCCTTGGGGGGGTGTGTCCCTGTGGGGTGTGTATGTGTGTGTGTCCCGGTGGGGGGGGTCTGTGTGGTGTGTGTATCTGTGTTGTGTGTGGCTCTTTGTGGTGTGCGTGTGTGTCCCTGTGGGGTGAGTGCATGTGTCCCTATAGGGTGTGTATGTGTGTGTGTCCCTGTGGGGGGGTCTGTGTGGTGTGTGTGTCTCATTGTGGTGTGTGTGTGTGTCCCTGTGGGTGAGTGCATGTGTCGCTATAGAGTGTGTGTGTGTCCCCTTGGGGGTGTATGTCTCTGTGTTGTGTGTGTCTCTTTGTGGTGTGTGTGTGTTTGTTCGGGTGCGTGGTGAGTATCCAATGTTGGGGCTGCACCTTAGTGACTATGCACTTGCTGTTACTCTTTGTGTGCGTGTGTTGTGTATACATGTCCCCGTGCGTGGTGAATATCTCATGTTGGGGCCCACCTTAGTGACTATATGCTGGTATGTGCTGTTAGTCTTTGGCGCTATCATTAAGCCCCTCTCATTCACAACTGTCAACTGGTAACTGTCACTGTTTCCCCATTATGTAGATAGGGGCAAAATTGTTTGGTGAATTGGAATGCGCGGGGTTAAAATGTCGCCTCACAACATAGCCTGTGACGCTCCCGGGGTCCAGACGTAGGACTGTGCAAAATTTAGTCTCTATAGCTGACATCTGTCGATTTTCCTCCCACACGTTTCCTTTCCCTTTTTCCCCATTATGTAGATAGGGCCAAAATTGTTTGGTGAACTGGAACGCGCGGGGTTAAAATTTCGCCTCACAACATAGCCTATGACGCTCTCAGGGTCCAGACGTGTGACTGTGCAAAATTTTGTCTCTATAGCTGATAGCTGTCGATTTTCCTCCAATATTTTTCCATTCACTTTTTCCCGATTATGTAGATAGGGCCAAAATTGTTTGGTGAACTGGAACGCGCGGGGTTAAAATTTCGCCTTACAACATAGCCTATGACACTCCCGGGGTCGAGACGTGTGACTGTGCAAAATTTTGTGGCTATAGTTGCGATGGTGTAGATGCCAATCCCGGATATACACACATACACACACACATACATACACACATTCAGCTTTATATATTAGATATATATATATATATATATATATATATATACTAGCTGTACTACCCGGCAACGCCCGGGTTAATAAATAACTGCTGTTAACTCTAACAAAAATGAATTAGAATTTGTCATATCAATGACCTGTAGGAAATCAGAAGCTGAGCCTCGATTGGTTGCTATAGGCAGTCTAATAAATCTCCAGCCAACAGCAAACCCTCCCCCAGCCAGGCAGCATATATTACCTCACACATACTCATAATAGACAGCTCATGTGACTGACATCTGCCTTAATTCCCTATATGGCATATGTGTTGCACATTGGCTGTTTTTAATCAGATGTTTATTTTTGGAAATTAAAGATACCAGACGTATGAGGCGAGTTGTGTGAGGTGATTTGTTCACATCTGTGTCTGTCTGTGTGGTGTGTGTGTCCCTGGGGAGTGTGTGTCCCTGGGGTGTGTGTGTGTCCCAGTGGTGTGTGTGTGTCCCTGTGGGGGGTCCCTGTGGTGTGTGTCCTTTTGGAGGGGAGGGGTGTCCCTGTGGTGTGTGTCCTTGTGGGGGGAGGGTTGTCTCTGTGGTGTGTGTCCATCCCTATGGGGTGTGTGTGTTCCTGTGGGGTGTGTGTGTGTCTATGTGTCCCTATAGGGTGTGTATGTGTGTGTGTCCCTGTGGGGGGGGGGTGTCTGTGTGGTGTGTGTCTCTGTATTGTGTGTGTCTGTTTGTGGTGTGTGTGTTTGTGTTCGGGTGCGTGGTGAGTATCCAATGTTGGGGCTCCACCTTAGCTGTTACTCTTTGTGTGCATATGGTGTGTATACATGTCCCCGTGTGTGGTGAATATTCAATGTCAGAGCCCCACCTTAGTGACTATATGCTGGTATATGCTGTTAGTCTTTGGTGCTGTCATTAAGCCCCTCTCATTCACAACTGTCAACTGGTTACTGTCACTTTCTCTCCATTATGTAGATAGGGCCAAAACTGTTTGGTGAATTGGAACACTTGGGGTTAAAATTTGGCCTCACAACATAGCCTATGACGCTCTCGAGATCCAGACGTGTGACTATGCAAAATGTTGTGGCTGTAGCTGCGACGGTGTAGATGCCAATCCCGGACATACACACACGCACACATACACATATTCAGCTTTATTTATTATATATATATATATATCTACTTACATAATCGGGAGTTGGGCACTGTAGCCCAATCCCAGACTCCTTTGCGCGACTGCGAGTGATGACGCGCAGCGTCATCACGAGCCGCAGCCGCTCTACAGTTAAAAAAAAAAAAATCCTCACCTCTCCCCGAGCCCCCGGAGTCTCCCGCCGTCTTCCGCCGTGTTCCGCTAGGCTCCCGGTGGCTCTGCAGGCTCCCGGTGCGTGCAGTGGTTTTCTATCTACTGCACTCAAGGACCTGTGGTGATGTCAGAGTCACGTGACACCAGCTTACTCCAGGCAAATCGCAGGTCACGTGACTCTGACATCACCACAGGTCCTTGAGTGCAGTAGATAGAAGACCACTGCACGCACCGGGAGCCTGCACAGCCACCGGGAGCCTAGCGGGAGACGGCGGGAGACTCCGGGGGCTCGGGGAGAGGTGAGCATAATCTTTTTTTTATTTTTTTTAACCCCTGCCTTGCAGGAGCACCACCACAGACACCTCTATATTCTGCCACCACACAGATGCCTGTATACTATGCCACCACACAGACGCCTGTATACTATGCCACCACACAGACGCCTGTATACTCTGCCAACACACACACGCCTGTATACTCTGCCGCCACCACACACACCTGTATACTCTGCCGCCACCACCACACACGCCTGTATACTCTGCCGCCACCACACAGACGCCTGTATACTATGCCACCACACAGACGCCTGTATACTCTGCCAACACACACACGCCTGTATACTCTGCCGCCACCACAGACACCTGTATACTCTGCCGCCACCACCACACACGCCTGTATACTCTGCCGCCACCACCACACACAGCCTGTATACTCTGCCGCCACCACACACGCCCGTACACTCTGCCACCACCACACACGCCTGTACACTCTGCCACCACCACACACGCCTGTACACTCTGCCGCCACCACCACACCTGCCTGTATACTCTGCCGCCACCAGCACAGACGCCTGTATACTCTGCCGCCACCAGCACAGACGCCTGTATACTCTGCCGCCACCAGCACAGACGCCTGTATACTCTGCCGCCACCACACATGCCTGTATACTCTGCCCCCACCACACCCGCCTGTATACTCTGCCGCCACCAGCACAGACGCCTCTATACTCTGCCACCACCACAGACGCCTGTATACTCTGCCGCCACCACCACACCCGCCTGTATACTCTGCCGCCACCAGCACAGACGCCTGTATACTCTGCCGCCACCAGCACAGACGCCTGTATACTCTGCCACCACCACACACGCCTGTACACTCTGCCACCACCACACACGCCTGTACACTCTGCCGCCACCACACACGCCTGTACACTCTGCCGCCACCACACACGCCTCTACACTCTGCCGCCACCACCACAGACGCCTGTATACTCTGCCGCCACCAGCACAGACGCCTGTATACTCTGCCGCCACCAGCACAGACGCCTGTATACTCTGCCACCACCACACATGCCTGTACACTCTGCCACCACCACACACGCCTGTACACTCTGCCGCCACCACACACGCCTGTACACTCTGCCGCCACCACACACGCCTGTACACTCTGCCGCCACCACACACGCCTGTACACTCTGCCGCCACCACCACAGATGCCTCTATACTCTGCCGCCACCAGCACAGACGCCTGTATACTCTGCCGCCACCAGCACAGACGCCTGTATACTCTGCCGCCACCACACATGCCTCTACACTCTGCCGCCACCACACACGCCTGTACACTCTGCCACCACCACACACGCCTGTATACTCTGCCGCCACCAGCACAGACGCCTGTATACTCTGCCGCCACTACACATGCCTGTACACTCTGCCGCCACCACACACGCCTCTACACTCTGCCACCACCACACACGCCTGTATACTCTGCCACCACCACACACGCCTGTACACTCTGCCGCCACCACACACGCCTGTACACTCTGCCGCCACCACCACAGATGCCTCTATACTCTGCCGCCACCAGCACAGACGCCTGTATACTCTGCCGCCACCAGCACAGACGCCTGTATACTCTGCCGCCACCAGCACAGACGCCTGTATACTCTGCCGCCACCAGCACAGACGCCTGTATACTCTGCCGCCACCAGCACAGACGCCTGTATACTCTGCCGCCACCAGCACAGACGCCTGTATACTCTGCCGCCACCAGCACAGAAGCCTGTATACTCTGCCGCCACCAGCACAGACGCCTCTATACTCTGCCGCCACCACCACAGATGCCTGTATACTCTGCCCCCACCACCACACACGCCTGTATACTCTGCCCCCACCACCACACACGCCTGTATACTCTGCCGCCACCACCACAGACACCTGTATACTCTGCCACCACACAGATGCCTGTATACTATGCCACCACAGACACCTATATACTCTGCCAACACCACCACACACGCCTGTATACTCTGCTACCCACAGAGCCGCCTGTATACTCTGCTACCCACAGAGCCCCCTGTATACTCTGCTACCCACTGACCCGCCTGTATACACACAATTCATTTCACCCTGCTCCCGATGCAATTGCATCGGGCCTTTTTACTAGTATATATATAATACACACATACATGCAGTTGTTCTCACAAACAAACCACCTGATGTAAACAGGAGATGTGCTTAAAAGACATGATCTGTATGTGGAAAGTATGGTCTTCAGTATTAGTGATCATTCTTACCCCATTGTTCCTTGTTAGCCTGTGTGAGGAGGCTTAAACACAAGCGCTGGATGAATTAACTATATTGTGTGTGACGGTGCAATATATTAGCAGTTGGGGGACTACATTTAACATTAATGTCGGGCTCCACTTTGTCTTTAAACAACCTGTGCCAAAGCATTATGAAATCTCACGATATCCAAATGATTTTGGGTTACAATGTAGTGCCTAGTGCCAGAAGGCTGGATTTGCATCCCAAGTCATGTTTTTTTTTTAGCAGGACAATGACCGCAAACATACGGTACTTCAAAAGGCACCCAGAAATGGATGGAAACAAAGTGCTGCAGAGTTCTGATATGGTCAGTAATTAGTTTAGCTCTAAATCCCATTAAACATATGTAGAGAGATCTTAAAATTGTTCTTGGGAGAAGGCACGCACCAAATATGAGATACTTGGACTGTATAAACAAGAGATACAAAAGAAGAGTGGTACAAAATTCCAGTTGAGTAGTGTAAGAAGCTTGTTAATGGTTATAAGAAGCGATTGATTGCAGTTATTTACTCCAAAGGGTGTGCAACCAAATATTAAGCTTAGGCTGCAATTTGGAATTCACATTTTCACATAAATTTGAACATTTTGAATTCTGGTAGACAGTTGCCCCCCAAAAAAACTTTTTCAACACCATTTTTAGAATGGTAATTTATCAGAGACCAGGCAAACGTCATTGTTGCATTGCATCAGCCTCCACATAATGCCCTGCTTCTATGACATTTTGCAGATTATCAGACCTTGTACAGTGGATCAGTAACTGAAATATCACAGATCAACATTTCCCAGTGGATCAGAATTTGTATGGTACAGTTGTTTAACATCTCCAAAATGACTTTTGGTCACCAGGTTTCTCTCTTTCTCCTGCAGAGTGTAAGCTGTTATGGTCATTGAAGTCTGTTCTCTCTTCCATAGAAAGTAAAGCTCTTTTGCTTAATGAGGTTCTCTTTCTTTCTCTTGTACAGTGTAAGCTCTTGTGGTCAGTGGGGTCATTTCTATCGCTCCTGTAAAGTGTAAGCTCTCATAATCAGCAGGATCATCTCTCTCCCATAGAGTATAAGCTCTTATGGTTAATGAGTATCTTCTCTTTCTTGCCAGTAAAGGGTAAGCTCTTATGGTCAGCAGGGTTATCTCTCTCCTCTACCCACACATGTATTTTCCAAGTCATTGCAAGCTTTCGAGTAGTGGCGTAACTAGAGTCTGGTGGGCCCTGGAGCGAAATTTAGACCTGGTTCCTCCCCCCCCCCTACCTCCTGCGCACATGTTCATGATCAGATGTATAGGCCCCATGTAAGGTTCTAAATCCTTTAAAGACTCACAAATTGACCCCTCTCACCCTTCATTATGTAATAGTGTCACTTATCCTGATATATATGGTCCTCCTCCTGGAATATGGACCTTTTCATGGAATATATGTCCCCCATCATGGTTTAAATGGTCCAACTCCTCCCGCCACCATAGTTCTCCAATTATACTTGGAATCTCCCGCCCTCTTTTCATGCTATGATGCACTGGCCAGTACGTCACATCCGGCCCAGTGCATTATGGGCTTCATTACGTGATCGGCCCGACTCCGCGCATGCGCAATGCGCATATTGAAGTCGGGCCGATCACGTGATCAAGCCCATAATGCATCGGGGCCGATCACATGATCGGGCCCAAAATGCACCGGGTCGGATGTGACGTACCAGCCGGTGCATCATAGCATGAAAGGAGGGCGGGAGATTACAAAATCAGGAGGAGATGAAGAAAGAAATATGCTGCCTAGCGGGGTGTACAGAGAAGCACAAAGGAGGGGAGAACGGAGCCTGGAGCCGCCTTTCCAGTCGCCTGACTGAGCGACGTGCAGTAAGTTCAAAGTCATTTTTCTAACTCTTTCCACGTCGGTTTTACAACAGAGAGGGATGGTTAGGCAGCACCTAGGAAGCTGTAGGGACAGCTAGTGATAGGTCAGGGGGTTAATTACAGGTGATAGGTTCCCTTTAAGTCCATCTAGTTCAACCCATTGCCTAACATGTTGATCCAGAGGAAGGCAAAAAAAAAAACATGTGGCAACACTAAGCTCCACATTGGAGGAAATAAATTCCTTCCTGACTCCACATACGGCAATTAGACTAGTTCCCTGGATCAACGCCCTATCAAAGAATCTAGTATATATAAACCGGTAATATTATAGTTTTCAAGAAAGGCATCTAGGTCACTCAAATGTTAGTAGTAACTCACTCATTACAACATCATGTGGCAGAGAGTTCCATAGTCTCACTGCTCTTACAGTAAATAATCCACGTCTGTGATTATGATTAAACCTTCTTTCCTCCAGACGTAGAGGATGCCACCTAGTCCCGTCTCAGGCCTAAGAGTAAAAAGATCATTAAAAAGGTCTCTGTACTGTCCCCTCATATATTTACACATTATTATAAGATCACCCCTAAGCCTTCGTTTCTCCAAACTAAATAACCCCAAGTTTAATAGCATGTCTTGGTATTGCAGACCCCTCAGTCCTCTAATAACCTTGGTCGCTCTTCTCTACACCCGCTCTAGTTCAGCTATGTCTTTCTTATACACCGGAGAATTGTACACAGTATTCTAAGTGTGGTCACACTAGTGACTTGTATAGAGGTAAAATTATGTTCTCCTCATGAGCATCTATGCCTCTTTTAATGCATCCCATTACTTTATTTGCCTTTGCAGCAGCTGCCTGACATTGGCCACTAAATGTGAGTTTGTCATCTACCCATACACCCAGGTATTTTTCAGTCAAAGTTTTTCCCAGTGTTTCACAATTAAGCACATAATTATACCTTTTATTTCCTCTGCCAAGTGCATGACCTTACATTTATCCCCATTAAAGCTCATTTGCCATTTATCAGCCCAAGCTTCTAGTTTACATAAATCCTCCTGTAATATAAAATTGTCCTCCTCTGTATTGATTACCCTGCAGAGTTTAGTGTCATCTGTAAATATTGAGATTCTACTCTGTATGCCCCCTACAAGCTCATTAATAAATATGTTAAAAAGAAGCGGCCCAATACTGACCCCTGTGGTACCCCACTGTTAACTGTGACCCTTTCTGAGTGTGTTCCATTAATAACCACCCTTTGTTTCCTATCACTAAGCCAGTTCTCTCATTCTAGGCATCAACCCTTTGTGTGGCACCGTATCAAAAGCTTTTAAAAAGTCCATATACTCCACGTCCACTGCATTTCTTTGGTCCAGTCCAGAACTTACTTTTTCATAGAAGCTTATCAGGTTAGTTTGACAGGAACGGTCCCTCGTAAACCCATGTTGATAATGGGTCATGAGGTTATTTTTCTTCAGATTCTCCAGTATAGCATCTCTTAGAAAACCTTCTAGGATTTTACCCACAATAGAGGTTATTCTTACTGTCCTATAATTTCCAAATTCAGTTTTTGTCCCCTTTTATAATATTGGTACCACATTTGCTATACGCCAGTCCTGTGGTACAGACCCTGTTATTATGGAATCTACTTATATAATCGGGAGTTGGGCACTGTAGCCCAATCCCAACATGCTTTGCGCGGGACTGCGAGTGATGACGCGCAGCGTCATCACGAGCCGCAGACCCGCACTACTCTAAATAAAAAAAAATCCTCACCTCTACCCGAGCCCGCGCTGTCTCCCGCCGTCTTCTGCCGTGTTCCGCTAGGCTCCCGGTGGCTGTGCAGGCTCCCGGTGCCTCCAGTGATCTTCTATCTACTGAGACTGAAGGACCTGTGGTGATGTCAGAGTCACGTGACACCAGCTTACTCCAGGCAAATCGCGGGTCACGTGACTCTGACATCACCACAGGTCCTTCAGTCTCACTAGATAGAAGATCACTCCAGGCACCGGGAGCCTGCACAGCCACCGGGAGCCTAGCGGAACACGCCAGAAGACGGCGGAACACGGCAGAAGACGGCGGGGGCTCGGGGTGAGGTGAGCATAATCTTTTTTTATTTTTTTTAACCCCTGCCTTGCACGAGCGCACCACAGACACCTCTATACTCCACCACCACACACGCCTCTACACTCTGCCACCACCACACACGCCTGTATACTCCACCACCACACACGCCTGTATACTCTGCCACCACACACGCCTGTACACTCTGCCACCACACACGCCTGTACACTCTGCCGCCACCACCACACACGCCTGTACATCTGCCGCCACCACACACACCTGTACACTCTGCCGCCACCACACACGCCTGTACACTCCACCACACACGCCTGTACACTCTGCCGCCACCACCACACACACGCCTGTACACTCTGCCACCACCACACACGCCTGTACACTCTGCCGCCACCACACACGCCTGTACACTCTGCCGCCACCACCACACACGCCTGTACACTCTGCCGCCACCACACACGCCTGTACACTCTGCCGCCACCACACACGCCTGTACACTCCACCACACACGCCTGTACACTCTGCCGCCACCACCACACACGCCTGTACACTCTGCCACCACCACACACGCCTGTACACTCTGCCGCCACCACACACGCCTCTACACTCTGCCGCCACCACACACGCCTCTACACTCTGCCGCCACCACACACGCCTGTACACTCTGCCGCCACCACACACGCCTGTACACTCTGCCGCCACCACACACGCCTGTACACTCTGCCACCACCACACACGCCTCTACACTCTGCCGCCAACACACACGCCTGTACACTCTGCCACCACCACACACGCCTGTACACTCTGCCGGCACCACACACCCCTGTACACTCTGCCCCCACCACACACGCCTATACACTCTGCCGCCACCACACACGCCTGTACACTCTGCCGCCACCACACACGCCTGTACACTCTGCCACCACCACACACGCCTGTACACTCTGCCACCACCACACACACCTGTACACTCTGCCGCCACCACAGACGCCTGTATACTCTGCCGCCACCACCACACCTGCCTGTACACTCTGCCACCACCACACACGCCTGTACACTCTGCCACCACCACACACGCCTGTACACTCTGCCACCACCACACACGCCTCTACACTCTGCCCCCACCACCACACACGCCTGTACACTCTGCCGCCACCACCACACACGCCTGTACACTCTGCCGCCACCACCACACCCGCCTGTATACTGTGCCGCCACTCCACACACGCCTGTATACTCTGCGCCACCACCACACACGCCTGTATACTCTGCCGCAACCACCACACACGCCTGTATACTCTGCCACCACCACACACGCTGTAACTCTGCCGCCACAGCACAGACCCTGTATAACTCTGCCACCACCACACATGCCTGTATATACCTGCCACCACCACAGACGCCTGTATACTCTGCCGCCACCACCACACCCGCCTGTATACTGTGCCGCACCACCACACCCGCCTGTATACTCTGCCGCCACACCACACACGCCTGTATACTCTGCCGCACACCACCACACACGCCTGTATACTCTGCCCCACCACACACGCCTGTATACTCTGCCACCACCACACCACACCTGTACACTCTGCCCCCACCACAGACGCCTGTATACTCTGCCGCCACCACCACACCTGCCTGTAATACTCTGCACCACCACCCCTGCCTGTATACTCTGCCAACCACACACGCCTGTACACTCTGCCACACCACACACGCCTGTACACTCTGCGCCACCACCACACATGCCTGTACACTCTTCCGCACCACCACACACGCCTGT
The DNA here is from genome assembly GCA_033576535.1 of Allobates femoralis. Taxonomy (NCBI): domain Eukaryota; kingdom Metazoa; phylum Chordata; class Amphibia; order Anura; family Aromobatidae; genus Allobates; species Allobates femoralis. Next base: position 391,535,728 of record JARQOC010000003.1, read on the forward strand.
ACACTCTGCCGCCACCACCACACCCGCCTGTATACTGTGCCGCCACCACCACACACGCCTGTATACTCTGCCACACCACCACACCTGCCTGTACACTCTGCCACCACCACACACGCCTGTATACTCTGCCGCCACCACCACAGACACCTGTATACTCTGCCACCACACAGATGCTGTATACTATGCACCACAGACACCTATATACCTGCCACCACCACCACACACACCTTATACTCTGCCACCACCACCACACACGCCTGTATACTCCACTACCCACAGACCCACCTGTATACTCTGCTACCCACAGAGCCGCCTGTATACTTTACTACCCACAGAGTCACCTGTATAATCTCCTACCCTCAGAGCCGTCTGTATACTCTGCTACCCACAGAGCCCCCTGTATACTCTGCTACCCACTGGCCCGCCTGTATACACACAATTCATTTCACCCTGCTCCCGATGCAATTGCATCGGGCCTTTTTACTAGTATTTAAATATTAAAAATAATGGTCTGTCTATGACGTTACTTAATTCCTGCAGTACTCTGCGGTGTAACCCATCCGGGCCCGGAGATTTGTCAATTTTAATGATTTTTAGACGATGCCGTACTTCCTGCTGGGTTAAGCAGGTGACATTAAATTGAGAGTTTTTGTTATCACTGATCATGTTGTCTGTCATGGGATTTTCTTGTTTAAATACTGCTGAAAAAAAGTCATTTAGCATATTGGCTTTTTCCTCATCCTCATCCACTATTTCACCCAGACTATTTTTAAGGGGGCCAACACAATAATTTTTAGTTTCTTACTATTTATGTAGTTAAAAAATATTTTGGGATTATTTTTACTTTCTCTGGCAATGAGTCTCTCTGTCTCAATCTTTGCTGCCTTCATTTGCTTTTTACAGATGTTATATAATTTTCTATATTTATTTAATGCCTCATCACTACTACTTGCTTTCGTTCCCTAAATGCTTTCTTTTTGTCACGTATTGCGCCTCTTACCGATTTATTTATCCATAGTGGTATCCTCCTATTTCTAGCATGTTTATTCCCATAGGGTATATATTGTGCACAGGCCCTATTCAGGATGCTAATAAACATCTCCGATTTGCTTTGTGTTCTTTTATGTCTCAGAACATCGTCCAAGTTTACATGAAAACTTATTATTTTGTGATCACTATTACCCAAGTGACCTCCAACCCATATATTTGATATGCGGTCCGAAGTGTCAACCCCCTCACAACATATGATGTACCCCATATGCATGCCATGATTGTCAAAGTGTTCCACACAGATAACATGTTAGGTATGTCAAGGATTTCATGCGGACACAGGAGCTGACCCACATGATCATCGCTGAGAGCTTGGCTTAGGCTGGAGGCGCACGGTGCGAGGGACTCGCACGAGTGCCACGCGAGGGATACTCACATTGCACTGAAACCAGTGTTGCCCTATCAGGCAGGGCACACTGGTGCGAGTCCCCCGCACCTAACTCGCACTGCGAGTCAGAAGCGAGTGCAATCGCAGCATGCTGCGACTGCACGCGATTCTGACGCGCGTGAGGGCAATGGAAGTGTATGGGGCGAGAAAATCTCGCCCCCATACAGCACACAGTGCGAGTGTGCAGTCAAAAACGCTTTAAACTCGCTGGCTGTCAAAGCCAGGAAATTTTATAATGCCCGCTTTGTCGGTACAGTAAGCTATAATCTTGTACTGCTGTGACAGCAGTGGTACAAGATGTTTAGCTAATACAATAATGATTGTAGTAAAATAATGTATTCTGGGGTTATTTTACTGATTAACCCCTTCAGCATCCTCTGCACCGCATGTGTGCGCCGAGAATGCTGATGCGGCTCTAAACCCAGTGCTGAAGGGGTGTAGTGACACCATGTATGTGGAGAGTGTCCTCACTCTCTGCAAACATGGTGTCATTACACCATGTGTGTGAAGGGGTTAATTTTTATGTATAATGGGTTAAAAGAACTGTCGGGTTTATAAATTCACAGAGAAAGCCGGCTCTCTGTTACTGCCTATGGGGAGCTGTGGCTTCAGCATGAGAGGGGACAGCTCCCCATAGACAGTAACAGCTGGCTTTTTCTGTGAAGTTATAAACCCGACAGTTCTTTTAACCCATTATACATAAAAATTAACCCCTTCACACACATGGTGTAATGACACCATGTTTGCAGAGAGTGAGGACACTCTCCACATACATGGTGTCACTACACCAGCAGCATATTAACCCCTTCAGCACTGGGTTTAGAGCCACATCAGCATCCTCGGCGCACACATGCGGTGCAGAGGATGCTGATGGGGTTAATCAGTAAAATAACCCCAGATCACATTATTTAACTACAATCATTATTGTATTAGCTAAACATCTGCTGTCACAATGGTACAAGATGATAGCTTACTGTACCAGCAAAGCGGGACATTTAAACTCTGTGGCTTTGACAGCCGGAGAGTTTCTATTCCCGACAAATTCTGCCCGCGGTCCTTCAGGACCTTGGACAGCATCACAATCACGCAGCACACACGCACTCACACCTCACAATCACAGCACACTTACATACATACAGCCAGCCACACTCACCATACGCACCATACTCGCACCACACACACCCACAAACACGCATCACACTCTCATCACTATCATGTATCAAAAACGTGGCGTTTTTGATGCATGATAGTGTGCCTCCACCCTTATGTGAAAGGTGATACCCAGCTCAGCCCCGACTTGTTTAACCCACTATATCTTCCAATCAATAATGATCATAGCATTTAGGAGGCTGAGAGAGGAGTGCTCTCTTCTCCCAAGCGATCGGGACCCATGCATCATGACTACTGGGGGCCAATCATGGCCATAACAACCAAAGGCCATCATGATTATGTCATGACAACCTTCAGGTCACCCAGCTACAGCAAGCCACTTAGATCATGCCAGAAACATGGTGTAAGATGCTTCTTTCAGTGCAAAACTGACAGGTATAATCCATTGCAATGGATTATACCAGAGATCAGTATAACACAAATTAATGTCCCAAAGAGGGATGCATTGAAAAAGAAAAAAAAAAAAAAAGTTTAAGAAAATTGTAAAAATGTTTTAAAAAAATCACAAAACAAAGTGCAAAAACAAGATTAATAAATGATACAAAATAAATATGTATATTTATATTAAAAAAATAAATTAAAAAGTGCCATACGGACATGTAAGTATCAAACTCATTTTTTACAACCATTATAGGACAGTTATAGGTCAGACAGGGATGGTTAGGGATGTGCTAAGAAGGTGCAGGGACAGATAGAGATAGGTTTGGAGGCACAAATCAGATGACAGGTTCCCTTTAACATCTAATTTACATACAGCGTGGGACACATTAAAAGTTGTTTTTAGATTAACTTCGCTGGAAGTCTCTAGGGGGGTATAAAAGAGAAAAAGTCCCGGCGCAACTCTAAGTGCAGTAATTAAAATTCAATATAAAGATGTTATACTTTGGTATTGCTCACCTTTTAGGTGTCTTGGTTATATTGCATATAAGATCTCCTTTGGTGTGCAGCTCTCCCACTCCGGATGGATCAGATTTAGGAAACCTGGTTCGTCACATATAGTAATAAGTAAACTGGTCTATTGGTACAGCGCTTCCACAGGAGACCCAGAGTTCAAATAGATTTTCCTTTATTCTTAAAATGTATATTACAGTGGGCAGTACAACGCGTTTCGACCCTTTTAATGGGTCTTCCTCAGGTACAGTTGTATAATTTCATAACACTTACATGTGTCTCCTTACATAGCTCATGCAGTGTCTGAGTTCAAGTGAGTGAGGGTTATCTCATTAGCTGATTGCTTTCAAGTGTGTGCATATCATTAGCATAGAGTTGCTCTGCTTTGTCCATCAATTAACACTGCTCTAAATAAGTTAAAAAAAAAAAAAAAAAAAACAGTAATATAAAATATCTAGCTATAATGCTCATAAGGTCAAAAATGGCTAAAAACTTTCTTATGCAATTTACTTATAAAATTATCTTATTTGTATATATAGTATATACATATATAGGATATATATAAAAAGCTAGTCAGTCATATATATATATATAAAAAAAAAAAAAAAAGTAATAGGTTCTGACTCTTATTTCATATCTTACATTTTTGCATCATTTTCTAATGTTCTTTTAGCTTTTCTGTTTATAAAACGAAATAAAGTAAAAGAGGAGGTGCTTATTTACTATTATTGTACTGCTTATGCTCTCAATATAATACATTAGACATGGATGGGAATTGAACTTGTGCTGTTATATCCCAGTCAGTCTCCTAGGGAGTTAGATGTATTCTATTTTGTCATTGAGGCCATCTGGGTGTATGCTTCGCAGGCAATACATCCAGATGGACTCCTTTTTGTTTAATACTTGAGTTCTATTGGGATGAGAAGGAGGTATATGTTCAACAGGTGTAATTTTAACCTCAAACTTGCCTCCATGGCAAATGGAGAGATGCCGTGAAAGACTGTGTGTCTGTAATTTAATTTTTGCATTGTAACGATGTCCACTCAATCTTGTCTGTACTTTTTGAGTTGTTCGTCCGACATACTGTAGATTGCATTTACAAGTGATCACATATATTACAAACTCGGTTTGGCAAGTGAGATGTTGTTTTATGAGAAATTTTTCTCCAGTGGCATTGGAGATAATTTCTGTAGCACCATGTGAAATATTAGCACAACAGTGACAATGTTTTTTTCTGCACTTATATACCCCTGATTTTTGGTTTAAAAATGTTTTTAAATCCCTATCTGGGTGGGTTGATTTCAATCGACTTGGGGCTATCATATTGCGTATAGTTCTCCCTCTTCTGAACGTGAGTCCAGGATTATCAGGGAGTGATTTCTTCAATAAAGGATCTTGTTGCAATATGTACCAGTGTTTTTTCAAAATACTCCTAATGTTCAAATTTTCTGTGTTAAAAGTTGTTATAAAATTTAGATGCCAATTTTTAGTCTGGTTATTACAAGTGCGCTGCTGCTGGTCTGCATTATGAATTAAAGTGGTTTCAGATACAGTGGTCTCTGGTGGATTATCACCCTTCTTATTTTTTATCTTTTGTTTCATTTTTAGGAGGCAATCCATCTGTGTTTATTCCTTATGCAATTCATAGGCTGAGGTAATCAATTTTTTTGGGTATTTTTTCATTTGAAACCTGTTGATTAGAATCTTTGACTGTTCATTATAGTCCTCTACTGTGGTATTATTTTTTCTTATTCGTAAGAATTGACTGTAAGGTATATTTTGTTTCCATTTGGAATAGTGTGCACTTGTGTAATTCAGATATCCATTACAGTCTATGGATTTAAAGTGTGTCTTGGTACTAATCCCCATTGGAGAGGCATTTATTTCAAGGTCTAGATATACAATACTATTTTTATTGATGTGGGAGGTGAAACTTATACCCCAGTTATTATTATTCAATGCTGTAAGTAATTGCTCCGCTTGCGTTGGGCTCCCTTCCCATATTAAAACTAGATCATCTATATATCTACGGTATAGAACGATCTTATCTGCATATTGGGGATCAGTCAATGCTGATAGGGACTCGAATCGCCCCATGAATAAATTAGCGAAACTTGGCGCGACCCGAGTCCCCATCGCGGTCCTGAGCCTCTGGATGTATGTTTGGTCCTGGAATTCAAAAATGTTTCTTTTAAGAATGAATTCCAGGCCGGAGAGTAAAAAGCATATTTGATCGTGGGGCATTGTAGTTTGATTTTCTAAGTAGAATCGCACTGCTGCGATTCCTAATTCATGATTTATATTAGAATATAATGAGATGACATCTAGTGTTATGAACCAGTAGTTATCTTTCCAAGTAATGTTATTAAGTTTTTTTTTTATCATTTACCAAAAGTCCACAAGGACATAAAAAGACCTCCCGGTCGCCCAATAATATCTGGGATAAATTCACTTACGAGCTCCCTGTCACATTTTATAGACCTCCACCTACAAGAATTGGTCAAGAATTTACCATCCTATTTAAAAGATTCCTCCCAGCTCCTGGAGGAACTTAATAACATTATTTGGAAAGATAACTACTGGTTTATAACACTAGATGTCATCTCATTATATTCTAATATAAATCATGAATTAGGAATCGCAGCAGTGCGATTCTACTTAGAAAATCAAGCTACAATGCCCCACGATCAAATATGCTTTTTACTCTCCGGCCTGGAATTCATTCTTAAAAGAAACATTTTTGAATTCCAGGACCAAACATACATCCAGAGACTCGGGACCGCGATGGGGACTCGGGTCGCGCCAAGTTTCGCTAATTTATTCATGGGGCGATTCGAGTCCCTATCAGCATTGACTGATCCCCAATATGCAGATAAGATCGTTCTATACCGTAGATATATAGATGATCTAATTTTAATATGGGAAGGGAGCCCAACGCAAGCGGAGCAATTACTTACAGCATTGAATAATAATAACTGGGGTATAAGTTTCACCTCCCACATCAATAAAAATAGTATTGTATATCTAGACCTTGAAATAAATGCCTCTCCAATGGGGATTAGTACCAAGACACACTTTAAATCCATAGACTGTAATGGATATCTGAATTACACAAGTGCACACTATTCCAAATGGAAACGAAATATACCTTACAGTCAATTCTTACGAATAAGAAAAAATAATACCACAGTAGAGGACTATAATGAACAGTCAAAGATTCTAATCAACAGGTTTCAAATGAAAAAATACCCCAAAAAATTGATTACCTCAGCCTATGAATTGCATAAGGAAAAAACACAGATGGATTGCCTCCTAAAAATTAAACAAAAGATAAAAAATAAGAAGGGTGATAATCCACCAGAGACCACTGTATCTGAAACCACTTTAATTCATAATGCAGACCAGCAGCAGCGCACTTGTAATAACCAGACTAAAAATTGGCATCTAAATTTTATAACAACTTTTAACACAGAAAATTTGAACATTAGGAGTATTTTGAAAAAACATGGTACATATTGCAACAAGATCCTTTATTGAAGAAATCACTCCCTGATAATCCTGGACTCACGTTCAGAAGAGGGAGAACTATACGCAATATGATAGCCCCAAGTCGATTGAAATCAACCTACCCATATAGGGATTTAAAAAAATTTTTAAACCAAAAATCAGGGGTATATAAGTGCAGAAAAAAACATTGTCACTGTTGTGCTAATATTTCACATGGTGCTACAGAAATTATCTCCAATGCCACTGGAGAAAAATTTCTCATAAAACAACATCTCACTTGCCAAACCGAGTTTGTAATATATGTGATCACTTGTAAATGCAATCTACAGTATGTCGGACGAACAACTCAAAAAGTACAGACAAGATTGAGTGGACATCGTTACAATGCAAAAATTAAATTACAGACACACAGTCTTTCACGGCATCTCTCCATTTGCCATGGAGGCAAGTTTGAGGTTAAAATTACACCTGTTGAACATATACCTCCTTCTCATCCCAATAGAACTCAAGTATTAAACAGAAAGGAGTCCTTCTGGATGTATTGCCTGCGAAGCATACACCCAGATGGCCTCAATGACAAAATAGAATACATCTAACTCCCTAGGAGACTGACTGGGATATAACAGCACAAGTTCAATTCCTATCCATGTCTAATGTATTATATTGAGAGCATAAGCAGTACAATAATAGTAAATAAGCACCTCCTCTTTTACTTTATTTCGTTTTATAAACAGAAAAGCTAAAAGAACATTAGAAAATGATGCAAAAATGTAAGATATGAAATAAGAGTCAGAACCTACTTTTTTTTTTTTTTTTATATATATATATGACTGACTAGCTTTTTATATATATATCCTATATATGTATATACTATATATACAAATAAGATAATTTTATAAGTAAATTGCATAAGAAAGTTTTTTGCCATTTTTGACCTTATGAGCATTATAGCTAGATATTTTATATTACTGTTTTTTTTTTTTTGTTTTTTTTTTTAACTTATTTAGAGCAGTGTTAATTGATGGACAAAGCAGAGCAACTCTATGCTAATGATATGCACACACTTGAAAGCAATCAGCTAATGAGATAACCCTCACTCACTTGAACTCAGACACTGCATGAGCTATGTAAGGAGACACATGTAAGTGTTATGAAATTATATAACTGTACCTGAGGAAGACCCATTAAAAGGGTCGAAACGCGTTGTACTGCCCACTGTAATATACATTTTAAGAATAAAGGAAAATCTATTTGAACTCTGGGTCTCCTGTGGAAGCGCTGTACCAATAGACCGGTATACTTATTACTATTATTAAAAGTTGTTTTAGGATGTAGTCAGGGGAACTTCTAGGGACATAAAGGGGTTACAGGAACCCCAATTACAGTATGTTGAAGGTGGTGGGCACAGTTGATAATGCCCAAAAGAGGTGACGTGCACATTAAACCCTTCAGTGAACAACATTAAAGCTGTAAAAAAAAATGCAGCAAAAAACAAACAAACAGCTTTTTCATCATAAAGCCAAAAAGGGGACTGAAACACAATCAAAAAGTTTTAAAGAGGACCTGTCATCCCCCTGGTGCATGGCAATCTAAATGCACCACTGAATGCAGCATGCCTGCTGCATTCAGGGAAGGGTCCCCCATGACTCTAGCCCCCTGTGCGCTGAGAAATAGACTTTATAAATCTTACATATAGGTGAGTCCGGAGGGCCTTCCTTCTTATGGAGTCAGTGCTGGCACAGAGGTTTTTTCCCTGCCTCTGGCCGCTCTGCGCTGCCTCCTGCTGCTCTGTTCCTCCTCCTTATTGTGTCCGCACCACTCCTCGCCTGCGCTGGTGTGGTGCCCTGCCAACACAGGTAGCCACATTTCTCTCTACTGCACAGCTGGGTTTCCACAGCAGGTACCACAAACAACACCTTCCACCCCGGCACAGTAGGGGGAGCTCAACCTGCTGCACTTAGACAGGATCCCCTTTAAATACTGCTGCTGGGGGTGGAGTTAGTCAGAGTGTGGCAGACGCTAGAAGAGCTGCAGGAAAGTTCTGGTGCTGGTGCCACAAGTAGGCACAGGCCAGAGACCCAGAGTAGCCTTTCAACGTCCCACCAGCCTAAGTGGGACTGAAGGCAAGGAGTTTACGAGCAGAAGCAGAAGCAGGGAACAGGTAGCTCAGACTGTGAGTTCGTTCCAGAGAGGGAAAGAGAAGCCGAATATTGGGGATCTTTACCAGTGGAGAATTACAAGTTCCACAGGAAACCCCTGGGCATCGAGGAAGCTACAGCTACCCTGTCACCTGAGAGAGACAAGGAAAGGGAGCCACGTGCAGGGGCCACTGCAAAAACCAGAGAAGGACGTCCCGGAGACCGCACAGGAGGGAAGGAGACACAGACAAGAGAAGAGAGTGGAGGCAAGTCGGGATTCAATAGACTGTGCCTCAGGAATAGAAACCGAGGAGGCCTGATACCCACTTGCTGTGGGAGCCCACTGTGCAACCCAGGTACCCGTCAGACCTCAGGACAATTTACCTACATCCCACCAGTAAAAGGTAAAGAGACTTTAAGTGTGTGCGTGCATCCTTTCCTATTTCTCACCGTGCCCTCAATAGACTTTGCCTACTCCCATTCACCACCTCAGCTCTGCTATAACCTGCTCACCTCACCAAGCTACCCCGGGGGTCCCAGTCCCGCCCGCGGGGACCATACAATCACTGCCACAATTCCACCGACCTCCAGAGGACTGTAGCGGCACTGGTGACCTCTCACCAGACACAGCAGGGGGTGTCACGAAGACAAAAACTGTATATAATCCCTTTAAATAACTCCTCTTTCACTGACCGCCAGGGCCATAGCCTCAGGCAGCCACCCTTGACATCCCGGACCGAAACCGAGCCCGAGCCCTGAGTACCCTACCCTGGTGCGAGTCACTGGCATCTAAGCTTCTGATCTTACGCAGGTGCACAGCGAGGACGGCTGCTGGCAGCTGATGTTATGGCCTCGCTATGTGCCTGAGTGAGATCAGAAGGAGGGGAGCGGACACAATAAGGAGGAGGAACAGAGCAGCAAGAGGCAGCGCAGAGCGGCCATGCACCAGGGGATTCACAGGTCCTCTTTAAGTAAAAAAAAAATGTTATAGCTGAAAACATTATCTTGTTCTGCAAAACAGAAGCCATCATACAGCTCTATTAGCACAGATATATAAAAGCTTTAACTCTCAGAACACAGCAATGCAAAAATAATTATTTTTTTGATATAAAATTGTTTTGTGGAACAAAATTATACCAATAAAAACTCCAAATCATCCCACATAAAACAAGTCCTCACATGACTCTGCCATACAAAAAATAAAAAAATTAAAGCCTTCAAAATTTGGTGATGCAAATAACTTTTACTTTGTAAAAAAGCATTTTTAGTGTGATAGTACTCAAAAATAAACTATATAAATCTGGTGTTGCTGTAATCATTAACCTGACCTGAGGAATAAAGCCACTTAATCACTTATACCCTGGGGCAGTATGACCGCGATCGTAGGGGTCAGGACCACCAACTCCAGTGCCTGTATCAGCTGGATGAGCGACCAGGGATGTGCATCCAGCTGAAATGCATCGCGGCGCAGAGACCCATTGGGTCTCTACACTGTGATATACGCTGCCAGTCAAACAGTAGTGGTAGCTGAAATCAGCGGTACAGCGCATGACAGTGACGTCATCCACCTTGGCATGCACTTCGATGTCAGCTGCTGCCACTGTGCACTAGACACAGAGGACACCTAGTGACGTGGGAGCGAAGGAAAAGCGAGTAGAATGTTTTTGTTTTTAATTATGTACTAGCTGTAGAGCTGTAATGCCCATATATGATCATGTGGGTGTAGAGATATTCAATCTAACCAGGTAAGACTGATCAAGTAATGGATCGGCACCAGTACAATCTGTTCTAGACGCTCAAAACAAAGACACAGGGCACTGGTCTTTCTGATGAGTGAATTCTAAAGTTTTTTATTGTGCAAGGGTTATATAGACATTAGAGATTTCTAAAAATAGAGTAATACGTGATGTGATAATATTACATAATGGTTACACAATAGTGGGGGATTTTTGGACACAAATACAGAAAAACAGGTTTGACAGTGATTTGTGAAGTCTTAAACAATTACTTATTAATTTGGCTAACTTATACATTCATGAGGCCACTTTGGCCTTGACCACCAGTACAATTCCCAGAATCTAACTTTATCCTAAGTTCCTGTTTTTCTGAGAACTACATCTGGGTTTTGTTATATTGTTTACTGCGTCTGGTAGATTGGTCACTTGTCCAAGAGTGAAGAAATAGAATAGAATATGATAACACAAAAACATTTTGTCTGACTAAGGAGACAAAATGGCTGACCATAGTCTGTATAAGATACCTACTTTAACAATCATAATGCTCGTATACGGTAATATCATCCATATATGGTAATGTATGCATGTGTGTGTATGTATCATAGCCCCACCCCCTCCAAGTAGCCCTGTCCATACATACATACATACATGCATATATACACTCAGCTTTATATATTAGACTAGTAAAAAGGCCCGATGCAATTGCATCGGGAGCGCGGTGAAATGAATTGTGTGTATACAGGCGGGTGAGTGGCTAGCAGAGTATACATGGGGCTCTGTGGGTAGCAGACTATACAGGCGGGTCTGTGGGTAGCAGAGTATACAGACTGCTCTGAGGGTAGCAGATTACAGGCGGCTCTCAGGGTAAAAAGTATACAGGCGGCTCTGTGGGTAGCAGAGTATACAGGCGGGTTTGTGGTTAGCAGATTATACAGGCGGCTCTGTGGGTAGCAGAGTATAGAGAAGGCTCTGTGGGTAGCAGAGTATAGAGGCGGCAGTGTGGGTAGCAAAATATAGAAACGGCTCTGTGGGTAGCAGAGAATACAGGCGGGTCTGTGGGTAGGAGAGTATACAGGCGGCTCTGTGGGTAGCAGAGTATACAGGCGGCTCTGTGGATAGCAGAGTATAGAGGCGGCTCTGTGGGTAGCAGAGTATAGAGGCAGCTCTGTGGGTAGCAGAGTATACAGGCGGCTGTGTGGGTAGGAGAGTATACAGGCGGCTCTGTGGGTGTCAGAGTATAGAGGGGGCTCTGTGGATAGCAGAGTATGATGTGGCGGGAGGCTGGAGGAGTGAGGGGAGCAGAGGCTGGAGGGGTGAGGAGAGCAGAGGCTGGAGTGGTGAGGAGAGGTCCAGCTGGAGGGGTGAGGAGAGGTCCGGCTGGAGGGGTGAGGAGAGATGTGGCTGGAGGGGTGACATCACCGCTCGGCGGCAGGACGTGGCTGCGTGCTGGGGCTGATCGCAGCCCCAGTCACACGGCATTGTCGTCTGCGGCGGGTTGGGTGATGCAGAGAGGGATCAGTTCTTGCCCTCAGGTCACACATATGACCTGAGCAGAAGGAGCGGATTGGGCGGTGTGTGGTAAAGACAGGACGGTCATCCGATTGGTCTAGGACGCCAAGTCCTGGGCAATGGGATGGGCGTCCTGTGTGTACAACACAGCGCCCAATCCGCTTGCAGGGGCAGGCAATGGGAGTGAGCGGGGCGTGTCAGGCTTTGCAGGCTGACACGGTCCGCTCACTCCCATTGGCTGTTGCCGGCCACAGGACGACGTCCCTAGCTCCCGGCACCTGGCCACAGCCCGTAGACCGCTACTCCACCAGCATGGCGACATTGAGAGCCCAGCAGTGAGAGAGTGGCGAGGGGCGGAAGGCTCCGGCGGCATCCGGGCAGCATGGACCTCGCGGAGGGCGCGAGGGTGGTGGCGATGGAGCGGGGCCGACGGTTGGCAGGATGGCAGCGGTGTCAGGTAGTGTGGCTGAGGATGGAGGAGGGTGAGAGGCTGGAGGAGGCTGTGAGGCTGGAGGAGGCTGTGAGGATGGGGAGGCTGTGAGGCTGGAGGAGGATGTGAGGCTGGAGGAGGCTGTGAGGATGGGGAGGCTGTGAGGCTGGAGGAGGCTGTGAGGCTGTAGGAGGCTGTGAGGATGGGGAGGCTGGAGGAGGCTGTGAGGATGGGGAGGCTGTGAGGCTGGAGGAGGCTGTGAGGCTGGAGGAGGCTGTGAGGATGGGGAGGCTATGAGGCTGGAGGAGGATGTGAGGCTGGAGGAGACTGTGAGGCTGGAGGAGGCAGTGAGGATGGGGAGGCTGTGAGGCTGGAGGAGGCTGTGAGGCTGGAGGAGGCTGTGAGGATGGGGAGGCTGTGAGGCTGGAGGAGGATGTGAGGATGGAGGAGGCTGTGAGGCTGGAGGAGGCTGTGAGGCTGGAGGAGGCTGTGAGGATGGGGAGGCTGTGAGGCTGGAGGAGGCTGTGAGGCTGGAGGAGGCTGTGAGACTGAAGGAGGCTGTGAGGATGGGGAGGCTGTGAGGCTGGAGGAGGCTGTGAGGCTGGAGGAGGCTGTGAGGCTGGAGGAGGATGTGAGGATGGGGATGCTGTGAGGATGGGGAGGCTGTGAGGCTGTAGGAGGCTGTGAGGCTGGAGGAGGCTGTGAGGCTGGAGGAGGCTGTGAGGATGGGGAGGCTGTGAGGCTGGAGGAGGCTGTGAGGATGGGGAGGCTGTGAGGCTGGAGGAGGATGTGAGGATGGAGGAGACTGAGGCTGGAGGAGGCAGTGAGGATGGGGAGGCTGTGAGGCTGGAGGAGGCTGTGAGGATGGGGAGGCTGTGAGGCTGGAGGAGGATGTGAGGCTGGAGGAGGGTGTGAGGCTGTAGGAGGCTGTGAGGATGGGGAGGCTGTGAGGCTGGAGGAGGCTGTAGGAGGCAGTGAGGATGGGGAGGCTGTGAGGCTGGAGGAGGCTGTGAGGCTGGAGGAGGCTGTGAGGATGGGGAGGCTGTGAGGCTGGAGGAGGATGTGAGGCTGGAGGAGGGTGTGAGGCTGTAGGAGGCTGTGAGGATGGGGAGGCTGTGAGGATGGGAGGCTGTGAGGCTGGAGGAGGCTGTAGGAGGCAGTGAGGATGGGGAGGCTGTGAGGCTGGAGGAGACTGAGGCTGGAGGAGGCAGTGAGGATGGGGAGGCTGTGAGGCTGGAGGAGACATTTACTGTACTGAGCATGCTCATTACAGTAAAAGGTCTCCAAACAGGAAGGCAGGGGTTAAAAAAAAAAAAAAAATGTTAATGCTCACCTCTCCCCGAGCCCCCGCCGTCTCCTGCCGTCTTCCTCCAAGCTTCCGGTGGCTCCCGCAGGCTCCCAGTGTCTGCAGAGCTGTTCTAGTGCAGTTCAGGACCTGCGGTGATGTCACAGTCACGTGACACCAGGTTACCATGGAGTAACCTGGTGTCACGTGACTGTGACATCACCACAGGTCCTTGACTGCAGTAGAAGAGCTCTGCAGACACTGGGAGCCTGCGGCAGCCACCGGAAGCTTGGAGGAAGACGGCAGGAGACGGCGGGGGCTCGGGGAGAGGTGAGCATTAACTTTTTTTGTTTTTTTTTTTACAGTAGTGCGGGTCTGCGGCTCGTGATGACGCTGCGCGTCATCACTCGCAGTCCCGCAAAGCATGTTGGGATTCGGCGACAACGCCCGAATTCCCAACTGCGGATTATATAAGTAGATTAGGGACAGCATGGGGACATATAAACAAGAATGTGGACCATGTAAACCAGGATGGAGATCATATATACAAGGAAGGGGCCATGTAAACTAGGATTTAGATAATTTATACAAAGATGGGGCCCATGTAAACCAGTATTGGGATCATATAGATAAGGATGGGTCCCATGTAAACCATGATGCAAAAAATAGCAATGGCGGTCTGATTAGGAGCGCTCTAAGGTTCAAGCAGACATGTAAGATGTTTTAATAAATGGTAAACCTTTTATTAATTTCTAAGCTCCCCTCACAGCTTCACTACGCGTTTCAACTGTATAAAACAGTCTTCATCCTGTGGTGTACTACCTAAGAGCGCTCCTAATCAGACCGCCATTACTATTTTTTGCATGAAAACTACTCCCTTTGTGAGGGACTGGCAGCTGAAGCAGCTCAGGAACAGCACAAACGATCTGCCTTGAGGACCTGGCGTTTCCCTGGCAATCCACAACAAAGAGCGGTGACGCAAATTCGGTTTCGCGGTCACATGACAGGATAGGTCCTGTTCCGAAGACCAGGAGAGAGGAGAGTGGAGAGGCAGCGCACAAAACCGCTGACGGCTTTGGCTGGTAAACTGGGTTGTTCAGGACTTGCAGAACCCGATAAGGTGAGTGGCCACCTACCCACGCCACTTAGACGTTTTTAATAAGGCGATCCTACACATTTGCGCCCCTTTTCCTTTTTGTTTTGCATGTAAACCATGATGGGAATCATATTTACAAGCATAGCGCCCATGTAACCTAGGATTGGAACTATATGGACCATATATACCAGGATTGAGACTATACATACCAGGATGGGGACATATATAGCAGGATGGGAACCATCTATAGCAGGATGGCAACCATATATAGCAGAATGAGGACATTAATAGCAGGATGGAGACCATTATGAACCATATATACCTGGATGGGCTCATATATATTAATATGGGAGCATATATACCAGGATGGGTGCATATAGGCCATACCGGTATTTATCAGCATGGGGACTTAAATACCAGGATGTAGGACATATTGACCAGGATAGTATACATTAATACATAATGTAAGTGAAGAGGGGTAATTTGTAAGTCTTTATAAGATTTAGAATGCTTCAAGGACACATACATCTGGCCAATGTGCGCACGTTTTTGGTGGGGCAGGTCCAAACTTTGCCCCAGGGCCCATCGGAATCTAATTACGCCCCTGCTTAAATAGTAAAATGAACGGCATAAAAATAGTAATAAGGCCAATTTTTCAACTGCTATTGATTTGTTCATTCTACTTCCCAAAGATCGCAGTAAGGCCCAGCTGACATTTATCCTGTGCTCTACACAGAGCAAATACCTATAGATTTATGTGTAAATCTCTGAAAAGTGTGATTCAGACAAAATTACCAATGGAAAGTTAACTGTAATGAGACAGATGAAGTTACTTTGATCTCCTTTCTGGCCTGTGGTCCAGAGGTGTCCATCCTTTTAAGTATCTTTTTAGACATCCACAAAATTATGGTCAACAACAGTTTTGTGCACCTTTGAAAAGAAGAACACCGAAAACAGAGGTGAAAACAAGTCCGCAGTAACTCTACTGTCTCATTATAGTAAATGTATAAAATAAAAAAGAGGGAACGCTATGAGAGGTACATAATGAACAGTTATGGTGTTAGGGGATCAGGGGCCAAAGGGCTACTCACCTGTAAAGGTTGTGCGTTCAAGGAAATGGTCCCACATCCTGAACTGCTCCTGCCGAACTTCCCTCAGGGGAAATTTAGACATAGTGAAAAAATAATATGTCAGTCTATTGGAGCGCTAGGATGGAGGACACAAAAGGGAAGGTTATTAGAAGCATCCAAACCTTTATTAGTCCCTTGTACAGGCCACAACACATTTCGGCAGTATGTAATCTGTCTTCATCAGGTGGTACAAGACAGCATACATAATGTCAAAATGCTGCCGAAATGTGTTGTGGACTGTACAAGGGACTAATAAAGGTTTTAATGCTTCTAATAACTTTCCCTTGTGTGTCCTCCATCCTAGCACTCATATAGACTGAAACATTCCCTTAGGCGGCACAGTGGCTTAGTGGTTAGCACTACAGACTTGCAGTTCTGAGGTCCTGGGTTCAATTCCCACCAAAGACAACATCTGCAAGGAATTGTATGTTTTCCCCATGTTTGCGTAGGTTTCCTCTGTGCACTCCAGTTTCATCCCACATTTCAAAGACCTACTGGTAGGATGTAGATTGTGAGCCCCAAGAGGGGGATAGTGTTGCAAAATGTATGTAAATTATGTAAACTATGGAATTAATAGCGCTATATAAATGAATAAAGGTTATTAATGTTATTTTCACTACTTAAATATAGTGGAGTTTCACATGAATCGCGTATTTCGGAGATGTAGCCGGACACTTTACAAGTGCACCTCAATAAATTAGAATATCATCAAAAAGATAATCTAATTCAATACAAAGAGTGAAACGCATATAATATAGAGTCACTACAGTGTGATCGATTTCAATTGTTTATTTCTATTACATTGTATATTTAATGTTAATGACTATGGCTTACAGCCAATAATAACTCATAACCCTTCAGTCATCGGACGTGGAAGCCACGCATCGCGGGACACTCGGCGGAGAGGTGAGCATTTATTATTTTATTTTTAACCATTCCTTTCTTTAATTTCACTTTAGCAGTGTATGTAGATACACTGCTAAAGTGAAAGTAACAGCATCAACACCACTTGCATGGCTCGGCTCCCCCCAGCTCTTTCTGTGTTTGAATGCCTCAAAATCTCGGATCCGGACACAGAAACGGCATCCAGAGTTACAATTCGGATCTGTCCGTTCCTGTCTATGTGGTCCTGCAAGAAACAGGATACCCACGGACAGGGTACCGTGGTACCGTGGTGTGAAGCCAGCCTTAGTCTGGTTCAGTAGGCTACACAATCATGGGGAAGACTGCTGACTTGACAGATATCCAGAAGACAGTCATTGACACACTCCACAAGGAGGGAAAGCCACAAAAGATCATTGCCAAAGAAGCTGGCTGTTCACAGAGTACTGTATCCAAGGATATTTAAGTGAAGTTGAGTGGAAGGAAAAAGTCAGGTAGACAAAGGTGTACAAGCAACAGGGATAATCACAGCCTTGAAAGGATTGTTAAGAAAAGGCCATTCCAAATCTGGAGTAGATTGGGGAGGAGTGGACTACTGCTGGAATCAGTGCTTCAAGAGCCACCACAGACAGACGAATCCAGGACATAGGCTACAACTGTTGCATTTCTTGTGTTAAACCAATTATGACCAATAGGCAATTAGATTACCGTATTTTTCGCACTATAAGGCGCACCCTCAAAAAATGACTTTTAAGCCGTCTTGGTCCATATATAAGGCGCACCGGATTATAAGGCGCACCATATTACTATAAAAAAAATCCCTCTGTAGCCTCCCATCACCCTCGAGCATCGCTGTGTAGCCTCCCATCACCCTCCAGCATCCTTCTGTAGCCTCCCATCACCCTCCAGTATCCCTGTGTAGCCTCCCATCACCCTCCAGCATCCCTGTGTAGCCTCCCATCACCCTCCAGCATCCCTGTGTAGCCTCCCATCACCCTCCAGCATCCCTGTGTAGCCTCTCATCACCCTCCAGCATCCCTGTGTAGCATCCCATCACCCTCCAGCATCCCTGTGTAGCATCCCATCACCCTCCAGCATCCCTGTGTAGCATCCCATCACCCTCCAGCATCCCTGTGTAGCATCCCATCACCCTCCAGCATCCCTGTGTAGCATCCCATCACCCTCCAGTATCCCTGTGTAGCCTCCCATCACCCTCCAGCATCCCTGTGTAGCCTCCCATCACCCTCCAGCATCCCACACAGTCAGACACAAACACACACACACTCAGACACACACACATACACACTCAGACACACACACACGCACACTCAGACACACACACACACACACACTCAGACACACACACACACACTTACTGTACTGTGTGGCAAGGCACTCACAGCGCTGGAGCCCTCAGCCAATCACAGCGCTGGAGCCCTCAGCCAATCACAGCGCTGGAGCCCACAGCCAATGACAGCGCTGGAGCCCTCAGCCAATCAGAGGCTATGGGCTGACGTCAGCTGGCCTCGGATTGGCTCAAGGCTCCTGGGCGGAGCTGTGATTGGCTGATGGGCTCCTGGGCTCCTGGGCTGTGAGCGCGCCCGATGCAGCGGCGGCACCGGACACGACAGCGGGGACAGCGGCTGGTGATCGCGTCCCCGCACAGTGATGTGAGGCAGGCACCGGCACCAGCATGGATGGCGGGGACAGCGGCTGGTGATCGCGTCCCCGCACAGTGATGTGAGGCAGGCCCCGGCACCAGCATGGATGGCGGGAATGGCGGCTGGTGATCGCGCCCCCGCACAGCGATGCCAGGCGGGCACCGGACAGAGGGGGATGGCG
Source organism: Allobates femoralis (assembly GCA_033576535.1). Taxonomy (NCBI): domain Eukaryota; kingdom Metazoa; phylum Chordata; class Amphibia; order Anura; family Aromobatidae; genus Allobates; species Allobates femoralis. Next base: position 391,554,782 of record JARQOC010000003.1, read on the forward strand.
GGGACGGAGGATATTGCGGCACAAAGGTATGCCTTATTTTCTGGGGGGTCCTAAATTTTCCTGGAAAAATCCGTATATAAGGCGCACTGCACTATAAGGCGCACCTATGATTTCTGGGAAAATCTTAGTCTTTTAGGTGCGCCTTATAGTGCGGAAAATACGGTATATGCAATATACAGATTATAGAAGATTACAGATATGTACACATGGATGGGCAAAATGGAACATGCCACATGTGCATTTTTTTTTTCAATAGATATGTGCAGGGGCTCATATGCAGTCTGCATCCTTGTGAATTCTTTTGTTGTCTGCTACTATGCTCAGTTAAAGGAGCAGACAAATAGCTTTTGCAGCTGTATAGGGACTCCATGGTGGACTGAGGAGAATGGAGATAAGTAACTTTTAACAAACTTAACCTTAATTGTACACTAAACAGTACAGACAAAATCAAGGTTTTGCAATTGATCATTTATTTTTAAAAAAACAATTTATATTTAGTTTTATTTTATGCTAATTTTATGAATGTTACGCAATAATCATACACATTTGAACTGCATGAACCTACAACTTTTACTACATCATTAGCAATGGTAAGGAGATACTGGGAGTTGTTGTTACCAGCTGTCAATAAAAGTATACAGGAACCACAGTACTTATGAGAATTAGTCATTATCACAAATAATCATTTATACCTTATAGATGACCTTGTCTCTGATCGGGGTCGTCTTTTTCTTTTCTTCATCTTGTCCAGGCACCTTGATGACTTTTCACATCCGCAGTTCATCTCTGCAGACGTCCATCTTCTCCAGTCTTCTGCAGGACATCCTGGCATGATACCCTTAAAAATAGCAGAATTGTCAAAATTCTCCTAAGTAAAAATATCTGCCCTACACTGTGCCCCGGAGTAAATAATTGCTCCTCCTCACTGTTCTCTGCACATAATATGATTTACACAATATCCCTCTCATGGCACATGCCCTCCACACTGCCCTCTCCTCCCTCCATACTGGGCCCCATGGTCACACTGTCCTCTACACTGTATCCCTCTATACTGCCCACTGTTTATACTGTTCTATCTCTTCAAACTCCCCATCCTCAATATACTGTCCCTGCATGCTGCCCCCTCTCCATATAACCCTACACTACTCACACTCTATTCTGTGCTGCAGCCATCCCCCTCACTCCAGATACTGTGTCTACACCGATCCCCCCCCCTCACTCCACATACTGTGCCGCAGCCACCCCACATACACACATACATACTGTATGCACACACATACACATATACACACACATAGACACATACACACATATATACACACACATACACCCACACATGTATACACACACACTTATATATACACATATACACACTGTACACACACACCCGCATACACATATATACACACTGCACACACACACATATATACACACACATTTATATAAACACATACATACTGTACACACTCACACATATATATACACTGTACACACACACCCACACACATATATATACATATATACACAGACACACACATTTATATACACATATACACACTGTACACACACACCCGCACACACATATATACACACTGCACACACACACACATATATGCACACACACACATTTATATAAACATATACATATTGTACAGACCCACACATATATATACACACAAATACACACTGTACACACACACCCACACACATATATATACATATATACACAGACACACACATTTATATACACGTATACATACTGTACACACCTATATATACACACATATATACACAGAGACACACATTTATATGCACACTGTACACACACACCCCACACATATATATACACACATATACACACTGTACACACACCCACACAATATGTATACACACATACACACTGTACACATATATACACACACATACACAATGTACACACACATACACATATAAACAGACACACACTCATATATATACAGTACATATACACACTGTACACACACACATATACCGTATATATACACACATGACAAATAGACATAAGCACACACTTACACAAATGCACACATACACACATATTAGCATTGTTTTGTTCTTCGTTTACCAGTGATGATCCTCTCTGAGTCTGGAGGGAAGGAAAGTGCAGGGTGGCTGTGTGACATCACAGGAGACCGAGGTATTGTCTCCGAAGTATGATGTGGCTGGGCACATGTAATGGAAAGCAGTGCCAGCCAGAGCAGCCCATCCCCCGCTTCCCCCTGCACTCTAGCTCCCCCTCTTCTCCCTCAGCACAGAAAGGAGATAAGCGATGCTCTGCAGACTGCAGTCTGTACAGCATCGCATACTAATTAGCCATGTGGTGGCTTTCCTGCTGCCTTCTGGGGGGCACTCACCCCCCCCCCCCCCCGCCTCACGCTGTGTACGCCCATGCCGCTGAAACAATATCTGACATTAAAGATGTAAAGGGCTGTTTTGCCTGTGGATCAACTCATGCTAGGTTGCTTATGTTGTAAAACCATCGTTCATGGTGCTACATCATTTTGCTCACAGACAACTGGGGAGTAATTCAGTATTAATTCTAAGGTTGACTGCCATTCAAGTCATTTAATCTATTTGTCTTAATGTGCATGCGGCCTTCGATATATGGGCCGCACTGTACAAAAAAATGCATGCCTGTGTTAATAAGCACCACTCCAATATTAAGAACGGCTATCTGTTCCATAGTGTCCCAAAACATTACCTGACAGTTCATCAAAAAGACCCCAGATGTCTGAAATTCATCATTCTAGATCAGATACCGTAAAATGTAATGATCCGTTTCAGCTGCCTGACTAAAAAAGAGAGTTTATGGATTTTTAAATTGGGTACACTATATCCAGAGGGGTTAAACCTGGCCCTTGACAAAGTGTGTAAATAGTATACGGACAAAAACTACTCAAAAAAGGCAGCATCAGAAAAACTTACCATCAATGCCAAAATAAAAAACCAACACTGCACTTGCAGGATGCAGTCAGACCCCACTATGTGAAGCAAGCATCAGGTGCAGGCTGATAAAAATCACCTTTACCTTCAACAAAATGTGGGAGGCGACCTGCCATGCACATAATGGGCTTAAATATTATATGGAATCAGCACTTGTGAGTGGGCATTGGTGAGTTTGTTTCATCACCATTACTTTTCTCCACACTAAAGGCAACTTTACACACACAGATATCTGTGACCAACTTCTGAACAGATCTCTGGTTGCAGTGAAATCATGGACACATTGTTCCATTTTGTGGCTGTGTACAAATGGAACAATGTGTCCATGATTTCACTGCAACCAGAGATCTGTTCAGAAGTTGGTCACAAGTTGGTGTGTGTAAAGCGGCCTTAATACTGATGTTTTATCAGTACATGTACAGTGCCTACAGGTAGTATTCAACCCCCTGCAGATTTAGGTGGTTTGAGAAGATGCCAATAAGTTGGAGCCTTCAAACTGCAAACGAGAGTAGGATTTATTAACAGAAGCATAAATCTTACAAACCAAAACGTTATGTTGCTCAGTTGAATTTTAATAAATTTTAAACATAAAAGTGTGGGTCAATTATTATTCAACCCCTAGGTTTAATATTTTGTGGAATAACCCTTGTTTTCAATTACAGCTAATAATCGTCTTTTATAAGACCTGATCAGGCCGGCACAGGTCTCTGGAGTTATCTTGGCCCACTCCTCCATGCAGATGTTCTCCAAGTTATCTAGGTTCTTTGGGTGTCTCATGTGGACTTTAATCTTGAGCTCTTTCCACAAGTGTTCAATTGGGTTAAGGTCAGGAGACTGACTAGGCCACTCCATCACCTTGATTTTTTCCCTCTTGAACCAGGCCTTGGTTTTCTTGGCTGCGTGCTTTGGGTCGTTGTCTTGTTGGAAGATGAAATTACGACCCATCTTAAGATCCTTGATGGAGGAGCGGAGGTTCTTGGCCAAAATCTCCAGGTAGGCCGTGCTATCCATCTTCCCATGGATGCGGACCAGATGGCCAGGCCCCTTGGCTGAGAAACAGCCCCACAGCATGATGCTGCCACCACCATGCTTGACTGTAGGGATGGTATTCTTGGGGTCGTGTGCAGTGCCATCCAGTCTCCAAACGTCACGTGTGTGGTTGGCACCAAAGATCTCGATCTTGGTCTCATCAGACCATAGAACCTTGAACCAGTCTGTCTCAGAGTCCTCCAAGTGATCATGAGCAAACTGTAGACAAGCCTTGACATGACGCTTTGAAAGTAAAGGAACCTTACGGGCTCGTCTGGAACGGAGACCATTGCGGTGGAGTACGTTACTTATGGTATTGACTGAAACCAATGTCCCCACTGCCATGAGATCTTCCCAGAGCTCCTTCCTTGTTGTCCTTGGGTTAGCCTTGACTCTTCGGACAAGCCTGGCCTCAGCACGGGAGGAAACTTTCAAAGGCTGTCCAGGCCGTGGAAGGCTAACAGTAGTTCCATAAGCCTTCCACTTCCGGATGATGCTCCCAACAGTGGAGACAGGTAGGCCCAACTCCTTGGAAAGGGTTTTGTACCCCTTGCCAGCCTTGTGACCCTCCACGATCTTGTCTCTGATGGCCTTGGAATGCTCCTTTGTCTTTCCCATGTTGACCATGTATGAGTGCTGTTCACAAGTTTGGGGAGGGTCTTAAATAGTCAGAAAAGGCTGGCAAAAGAGATAATTAATCCACACATGTGAAGCTCATTGTTCTTTGTGCCTGAACTACTTCTTAATACTTTAGGGGGACCAAACAGAATGCTGGTGGTTTGAGGGGTTGAATAATAATTGACCCACACTTTTATGTTTAAAATTTATTAAAATTCAACTGAGCAACATAACTTTTTGGTTTGTAAGATTTATGCTTCTGTTAATAAATCCTACTCTCGTTTGCAGTTTGAAGGCTCTAACTTATTTGCATCTTATCAAACCACCTAAATCTGCAGGGGGTTGAATACTACTTGTAGGCACTGTATGCATGTTCACATTTGCAGAATAAGCCCCTCAGGGTTTTTTTTTTTTTTATTGGTATTTTTATTTATTTCACTTGTGGATTTAGTTGTGGTTTAATGATATGTTTTTAAATTGTGATATTTTGATTCTTGTAGTTATCAATTGTGTCCAATTTGTTTAATTAATTTTTATTTTGTGATCTATTTTTATTACAAAGGAAAAAACTTTTTAATGGCTGAAGAAAGAATTTGTATATTGCCAGTGTATATGTTAATGGTTCGTGGCTGTATATGAATCCTGATGTTTTTTCCATTTTTTTTTTTTATATTTAGAGATTGGATAGAATTGATTTTATCATATTTGATGGTTAATGTAATGTGTAATTTTGCGAATATTTATTATTGATCTTCATTTTTATGTATCACGGCTGTGTATAGTCCTTCAGTTGCTGGTCAGCTTAGATGGGGTTAAATGAGTCATGTCAATAGGACCTCCTATTAACCTCATATCCCTATATAATGTGACTTCACCTCCTTGTTATGCAAATCTACCTGATGAAGGCAGCAGACAACTGCAGAAACACGTCATGGTTATATCTGGCAATAAAAAGGTTTGTACACCTTTAACAATATTCCCTGCGCATTTGTAGCCCCCAGCACCTGAAGCTTGACCACAAGTTTCTTGTTTCCTATGATTACATCCCTTCTGGGATTGTGGTTCAGAGTGGCAGGGTGCACTCTTGCACTGAAAGCAAAAGGACCTGCGATTACATCACATCCGCCCATATGACCAGGTGCAGGATCACGTGACCGGAGACGGGGATCACTGCAAAGCGGCAGAAACAGAGCCAGAGACATGGCAGCTCAAAGCTCCGGTGTCACAGGCCCAACACCGAGGTTTTGCAAGCTGCACAACCTCCTAAGGTGAGCGTATTAACCCGCACTGCTCACTCACTGTCCCACTAGACCACCAGGTTTTTCACAGGGGAGTGCCTCCTCTACACTTTTGTTTCCACACAGTATTGACTGAATATGGGTCTGAGTGATAATCAACATATGTCTGCTTAAAACACAGTGCAGTGGGGACATCTTGTAGAAGTTTTATGGATGGTAACAAGGCCGGCGTCAGCATCCGGCATACCCGGTCAAGTGCCGGGCCCTGAACAGCTGGGAGGGGCCACTGGCCATCAGGGACAGGCAGCCCTGACAGCCAGGGGCCCATTAGGGACAGACAGCCTTGTGAACAAGGAGCACATCAGACAGCCTCAGCAAGCAGCTGAGTGCTCCGCTGAGCTGCCAGTGCACATGGCTAATTTGCATGCGATGCAGATTAGCCATTAGCTGTTTCCAGGGAGCAGTGGAGCTTCCTCCTTTGCCAACTGCAGCAGTGATGAGTAACCACCCTGAGACCTCATAATACTGCTGCAGCCGTGCAGGAAGGAGGAGGAAGCCCCACAGTCCTGGGAGCCTGCTGCTATAAGGATGTGGTGGGGAAGCATCTGAAGAGGACACAGCCCCAGGGGAGCGGATGGAAGGTGAGTATGATCTGTTTTTATTGTACTGTGTGCAGCAGGATGGGGGATTATATGTACCATGGAGGCTGTGCTGGGGTATACAAAGGCTGTACTGGAGTATATAGAGGCTGTGTTGGGGTTTATAGAGGCTGTGCTTGGGTATATGTGACGCCCCTATGGCTAGGCGCCACAGGGAGGTACTGCACCCCGAATAGCAGGTGTAGTCCCTCCGTAGCTGTGGGTTTGGGGTTTAACTTATGGAGTCTGTACTAACACACAACACTAGACCCCTTAGGCTAGTGGGACTGTATATTCAGTAACTCCCAGGGGGTGGAGCCTAGGTTAGAGTTGGAAAACCAGGAATAAGTGAGAATTCTAGTCAGTCAGAGGTGAGACAGTACTGGGAAGGCAGCCTGGCCTGACAGGGCTGCTGACAGGAGGGCACCTCTCTTCAAGAGGGGGGACCCAGAACAAGGGGACACAATCCAGAACCAGTTGGATCCGGCTGGAACCCGTCTGGGGTCAACACCGGCAACACGGAAGCCGAGGTGGTCTATCCCTGACCGTAAACCAACGAGCCATGGGAGCAATCCACAGAAGCCATAGCACCACCAAAACGGTACCTCCTCCTCGGTCCCATACTCAGCGCAAGACACTGATAGGTACCGGCCTGGATTCCAGTGGCGCGAGGGTTCAAATCTCACCGCTCCTGTCCGTACCGGTAAAGGGACAAACCCCACCTCTCCGTAACAGGCCAGGGGATCGGTGAGGAAGCTCTGCCTAATGGTGGGAAAGAGAGAGAGATCAAAAAGGACTGGGACCCTGAAAACCATTAGGAAGGAAACATCTTCAGACTCCATGAGGGCACCCTGAACATGCAGCTACCTCCCTATTATACCGAACTGTACTGTGTACTATACCATCTGCTGGTACCAGTAAAAGACGTTGGAGTTGAATCGATGTCTGTCATTCCTTCCCACCGATGCCCAGAGGGCCGCAGCATCATCAGTGGGGTAAGAACAACTACTCCCTTCATCCATCATCATTCATCCAGCTGCCCTGAGGTAAGCTCCACCTGTGGGGAGTTGTTGTGAATTCTGCTTGTGGGCTCCCTCCTGTGGTTGTGGCTAGTAATGCAGTCTTGGTCAGGTGAATTGGATAATTGAAATTTAGACTGGGGTATTTATATTGTTTTGCAGGATTTCCTCAGTCCTTGCCAGTTGTCAATTGTTCCAGGAGGTGTTTCACCTCTGCATGGTCTCTTCCTGCTCTGCTGCAAAACTTCCACGCTAAGTGAATAGTTTTGTTTTCTTGTGGCACACATGCTGTGTGCTTGTTTTGAAATTGTCTATTTCTGCTCAGAGGCTTGTGGGTTGCATGTCTGTTTTAACCTGCTCTCTGTTAGGAAGTTTTCTTCCTAGGATTTAAGTGCTATTCATTTGTTGTTGGCTTGTACAGCTTTTGATTGTGTCGTCATAGTTGGATTCTAAAATATATTTTATTTGGAGGCTGTGCTGTATTGAGTATTTGGAGGCTGTGCTGGATTATATATATATTATTTGGAGGCTGTGCTGGGCTGTATATATTATTTGGAGGCTGCTGCTGGGCTGCCACAGCTTCCAAATAATATATACAGCCTGACACAGCCTCCAAATAATATATACAGCTCAGCACAGCCTCCAAATAATATATACAGCCCAGCATAGCCTCCAAATAATATATACCACCCATAGCCTCTATATTATATATACAGCCCGACAGTCTCCATATTATGTATACAGCCCTGAACAGCCTCTATATTATATATAGAGCTCACCCAAGAGCCTCTATATTTATATATACACAGCCTGCAGCTTCTATATTATATTCATGAATCTTGGTCTGTGTTAAAGGGGCCCACTGAGACTATTTCGCCCGGGACCCACAAAACCTGGAGCTGGTCCTAGATGGTAGCCAACCAGAATTTTCTAATTAAGTATATTTGAATGTTTATTATAATCACTTGCTCTACATTATCTTATATATAAAACCCGAAGGCCACTTCCGGAAAAGGCCACGCCCACTTCCGTGATGGTCTTCGCCCAGGCTCATCCAGTGCACTGTAGCCGGGCTGCCCCCCGGCTACAGGCACCGGCACACGGAACGTTCCGATCTCGGAAGTTCCGTCTGCCCTCCAGCCACTCCCCTCCACCCTCTGCCCTCCAGCCAGTAGCTACATACCGGGGGGCAGGGGGGGCCCATTGCCCGCCACCTTGGGGGCCCACACACACCCTGGGGATACCCGTGCTCCCTGCTGTCTGCCTACAGAGGAGGGAGGGCGGGACTTCCTCTCCTGCAGCTCTGCCCGCCCCTCCTCTCCTGCTACAGTACACCTGATGGCCGGCCCGCGGTGAGTCTGCCCTGCCGGCTCCAGCAGCCTCTGCCCCCCAGCCTCCTCTGCCCTGGCCTCTGCCCTCCAGCCTCCTCTGCCCTGGCCTCTGCCCTCCAGCCTCCTCTGCCCTGGCCTCTGCCCTCCAGCCTCCTCTGCCCTGGCCTCTGCCCTCCAGCCTCCTCTGCCCTGCCCTCTGCCCTCCAGCCTCCTCTGCCCTGGCCTCTGCCCTCCAGCCTCCTCTTCCCTCCAGCCTCCTCTGCCCTGGCCTCTGCCCTCCAGCCTCCTCTGCCCTGCCCTTTGGCCTCCAGCCTCCTCTGCCCTCCAGCCTCCTCTGCCCTGGCCTCTGCCCTCCAGCCTCCTCTGCCCTCCAGCCTCCTCTGCCCTGGCCTCTGCCCTCCAGCCTCCTCTGCCCTGGCCTCTGCCCTCCAGCCTCCTCTGCCCTGGCCTCTGCCCTCCAGCCTCCTCTGCCCTGGCCTCTGCCCTCCAGCCTCCTCTGCCCTGGCCTCTGCCCTCCAGCCTCCTCTGCCCTCCAGCCTCCTCTGCCCTGGCCTCTGCCCTCCAGCCTCCTCTGCCCTGCCCTCTGCCCTCCAGCCTCCTCTGCCCTGGCCTCTGCCCTCCAGCCTCCTCTGCCCTGCCCTCCAGCCTCCTCTGCCCTGGCCTCTGCCCTCCAGCCTCCTCTTCCCTCCAGCCTCCTCTGCCCTGGCCTCTGCCCTCCAGCCTCCTCTGCCCTGCCCTTTGGCCTCCAGCCTCCTCTGCCCTCCAGCCTCCTCTGCCCTGGCCTCTGCCCTCCAGCCTCCTCTGCCCTCCAGCCTCCTCTGCCCTGGCCTCTGCCCTCCAGCCTTCTCTGCCCTGGCCTCTGCCCTCCAGCCTCCTCTGCCCTGGCCTCTGCCCTCCAGCCTCCTCTGCCCTGGCCTCTGCCCTCCAGCCTCCTCTGCCCTGGCCTCTGCCCTCCAGCCTCCTCTGCCCTCCAGCCTCCTCTGCCCTGGCCTCTGCCCTCCAGCCTCCTCTGCCCTGCCCTCTGCCCTCCAGCCTCCTCTGCCCTGGCCTCTGCCCTCCAGCCTCCTCTGCCCTGGCCTCTGCCCTCCAGCCTCCTCTGCCCTGGCCTCTGCCCTCCAGCCTCCTCTGCCCTGGCCTCTGCCCTCCAGCCTCCTCTGCCCTGGCCTCTGCCCTCCAGCCTCCTCTGCCCTGCCCTCCAGCCTCCTCTGCCCTGGCCTCTGCCCTGGCCTCTGCCCTTCTGCCTCCTCTGCCCTTCTGCCTCCTCTGCCCTTCTGCCTCCTGTGCCCTGGCCTCTGCCCTCCAGCCTCCTCTGCCCTGCCCTCTGCCCTCCAGCCTCCTCTGCCCTGGCCTCTGCCCTCCAGCCTCCTCTGCCCTCCAGCCTCCTCTGCCCTGGCCTCTGCCCTCCAGCCTCCTCTGCCCAGGCCTCTGCCCTCCAGCCTCCTCTGCCCTGCCCTCTGCCCTCCAGCCTCCTCTGCCCTCCCCTCTGCCCTGGCCTCTGCCCACCAGCCTCCTCTGCCCTGGCCTCTGCCCACCAGCCTCCTCTGCCCTGCCCTCTGCCCTCCAGCCTCCTCTGCCCTGGCCTCTGCCCTCCAGCCTCAGCTCTACTCTCCCTGTCCTCTGCCCTCCAGCCTCCGCCCTCCTCTGCCTTCCAGCCTCCGACCTCCTCTCCCTGTCCTCTGCCCTCTGGCCTCCACTCCCTCCTCTCCCTGTCCTCTGCCCTCCAGCCTCCACCCTCCAGCCTCCGCTCTGCTCTCCCTGTCCTCTGCCCTCCAGCCTCCGCTCCCCTCTCCCTGTCCTCTGCCTTCCAGCCTTCGCTCTCCTCTCCCTGTCCTCTGCCCTCCAGCCTCCGCTCTCCTCTCCCTGTCCTCTGCCCTCCAGCCTCCGCTCTCCTCTCCCTCTCCTCTGTCCTCCACCCTCCTCTCTCCTCTTCCTGTCCTCTGCCCTCCAGCCTCCGCTCTCCTCTCCCTGTCCTCTGCCCTCCAGCCTCCGCTCTCCTCTCCCTGTCCTTTGCCCTCCAGCCTCCGCCCTCCTGCCTCCGACCTCCACTCTCCTCTCCCTGTCCTCTGCCCTCCAGCCTCCGCTCTCCTCTGACCTCCAGCCTCCGCTCTCCTCTCCCTGTCCTCTGCCCTCCACCCTCCGCTCTCCTCTCCCTGTCCTCTGCCCTCCAGCCTCCGCCCTCCTCTGCCCTCCAGCCTCCGCTCTGCTCTCCCTGTCCTCTGCCCTCCAGCTTCCGCTCTCCTCTGCCCTCCAGCCTCCGCTCTCCTCTGCCCTCCAGCCTCCGCTCTCCTCTGACCTCCAGCCTCCGCTCTCCTCTCCCTGTCCTCCAGCCTCCACCCTCCAGCCTCCTCTGCCCTGCCCTCTGCCCTCCAGCCTCCGCTCTCCTCTCCCTGTCCTCTGCCCTCCAGCCTCCGCTCTCCTCTCCCTGTCCTCTGCCCTCCAGCCTCTGCTCTCCTCTGCTCTCCACCCTCCACTCTCCTCTCCCTGTCCTCTGCCCTCCAGCCTCCACCCTCCAGCCTCCGCTCTTCTCTGCCCTCCAGCCTCCGCTCTCCTCTCCCTGTCCTCTACCCTCCAGCCTCTGCTCTCCTCTGCCCTACAGCCTCCGCTCTCCTCTCCCTGTCCTCTGCCCTCCAGCCTCTGCTCTCCTCTGCCCTCCACCCTCCACTCTCCTCTCCCTGTCCTCTGCCCTCCAGCCTCCACCCTCCAGCCTCCGCTCTTCTCTGCCCTCCAGCCTCCGCTCTCCTCTCCCTGTCCTCTACCCTCCAGCCTCTGCTCTCCTCTGCCCTACAGCCTCCGCTCTCCTCTCCCTGTCCTCTGCCCTCCAGCTTCCGCTCTCCTCTCCCTCTCCTCTACCCTCCACCTTCCGCTCTCCTCTCCCTCTCCTCTACCCTCCACCTTCCTCTCTCCTCTCCCTCTCCTCTACCCTCCACCTTCCGCTCTCCTCTCCCTCTCCTCCGCCCTCCAGCCTCCGCTCTACTCTCCCTGTCCTCTGCCCTCCAGCCTCCGCCCTCCTCTGCCCTCCAGCCTCCGCTCTCCTCTCCCAGTCCTCTGCCCTCCAGCCTCTGCTCTCCTCACCCCTCCATATGCAATGTACACTATGTGTGTATATGTGTGTATGTACGCACTTCCGTCACTTTGTCCACACTTCCCTCAACTTTGTACACACACACACATACACACACACTCCGCTATACTTACCACCGGCACTGCGTCCGCTGCCTGGATCCTCAGTCGACATGTCGCTGCCCCCAAACTACTGGATCCAATATAGCGTCCAAGATGTCTTGAAAAACTACCCGGACAACATATTGGATCCAGTCGTCCGGTGGCGGCGACATGTCGACTCAGGATCCAGGCGGCGGGGAAGACGCAGGGTCGGTGGTAAGTATAGCGGAGTGTATGTGTGTGCTTACCACTCTGCCCACGGCGCTGCGCTGACCACTCTGCCCACGGCGCTGCGCTGACCACTCTGCCCACTGCGCTGCACTGACCACTCTGCCCACGGCGCTGCACTCACCACTCTGCCCACGGCGCTGCACTGACCACTCTGCCCACGGCGCTGCACTGACCACTCTGCCCACGGCGCTGCACTGACCACTCTGCCCACACCGCTGCGCTGACCAATCTCACCACACACTGCTAACCACTGAGCCACCCCACTCACTGCTAACCACTGAGCCACCGCACTCACTGCTAACCACTGAGCCACCGCACTCACTGCTAACCACTGAGCCACCGCACTCACTGCTAACCACTGAGCCACCGCACTCACTGCTAACCACTGAGCCAGCGCACTCACTGCTAACCACTGAGCCAGCGCACTCACTGCTAACCACTGAGCCAGCGCACTCACTGCTAACCACTGAGCCAGCGCACTCACTGCTAACCACTGAGCCAGCGCACTCACTGCTAACCACTGAGCCACCGCACGCAGTGCTACCCACTGAGCCACCGCGCAGTGCCAACCACTGAGCCACCTCTATACACACAATTAATTTCACCGCACTCCCCTAACTATTACTAAATAAACTATATATGGATTCTAGACTACCCGATTCTTTAGAATCGGGCTGCCATCTAGTTATTAAATAAAGATTTAAACGGCGGTTACGCTTCAAGCATTTTTTACACTCCAAGAGAACTGGTAATTGCTCAAAAAACAGTTAAAATCCCTGAGAGCCTCTGATTTTACTACTCTTTTCCTTTTTTGTACTGTGTCATTCCATTGCAGAGGTATGCCCATTTATTGCTTTTGGAGCGCACTATGTGAAACCTCGAATTGCAAACCAACAGAATGTTTTTAAGAGATTTCTCTGGTGATGTGCACTTTCACCTCTTACTTGAGGAACTAAAATAAGTGTAAAAAATTTTTCCAAAAACTAATACAATGCAAACATAAGTTTGAATCACCACCTTTTCCCAATGCAAAAATAAATGTAAAAATATTGTTATTTACACACCTGCAAAATAAACTGTGAAAATTAACATTATTACGGTAAACCCCTAATGAAAAATCATGCATCAAAACTCAGCCAAAACTACAGAACTGTGATTTTTTTAAATGCTAAAATATGTAATCAAAACACTGTATATAACCTGAATTGATACCAATGAAAACTATAGCTCATTGCGCAGAAAACAAGCTCTCAGGCAGCTTGATTACTGGAGAATTAGAAAAGTTTCAGAAAATGGAGACATGAATCCTTTTTTTTAATACAAAGTTAATCATTTTTTAACATAAAAAAATAAATAAAAAAAACAATGTTTGTCAGATGAACCATGTTGCCAGATTTTTAATGCACATTGATTTCCATAAATACATTACTCTAAAGATGATAATTGTTTTTCTTTTAAACATTTCTCCTCTTTTAGACTATTTTATTCCCATTTTCGTTTCTCATATAGTGTCATTCAAAACTACAACTCATGCTAGTTCTGCATAGCAACATATCTGAACCGAAAATCATTTAGCCTGACATTTAAGATCATTTCATTCAAGTATATGATATTGTATCCTAATACAGATGTAATGGACACAGGATGCTTTAGTGCTCAACCAGTATCATATCCATATTTGAATTCATTAATATTTTCTATTGGATCTGTTTTAGACCCAAAAAAGAAAATACACACTGAATTCAAATATCGATTCATACGTATATTTCAACAGTATACATCAAATTGGTTATTGTAATAACTCTTTCTTAGGTTAAGTTCCCAAAATGATTTGAATATAAAGTGGATATAATCTTACTTTCACTGTGCTGTTTTTCATAGTGCGTAAACTGACCTATGGTGTGTGTTTCTAATCCACATGTCAATTTCTCTTGTGGTATGCTGAGTTTTATGGGAAGATTTTCCCCATAGAAGTGCACTGGATGCGGAAAATCCGCAAATAAAACACGCACTGACAACTTATCTAAGGGTACTTTCACATCAGCGGTTTTTGCCGTTCGCGGCAGATGCGGTGAAAAAACCGCATTTGCCGCGATTACCGCATAACCGCTGCACTTGCAGCACAGTAGCGGCAAGCCCCATGCAATGTCTATGGGGCTTGCGGTAAGTGTGCGGCAGGTGCGGCAAGTGCAGTATCGGCACTTGCGGCAAGTGCGGCCGCGAAAAAAACGCAGCCAGACGCGTTTTTTTTCGCAACCGCACCTGCCGCAAGTGCCGATACTGCACTTGCCGCACCTGCCGCAAGCCCGCATATACATTGTATGGGGCTTGTTGCAAGTAATCCACAAGTGCAGCCTTTATGCGTAATCGAGGCAGTTGCAGTTTTTTCACCGCAACTGCCGCGATCAGCGCAAAACCGCTGATGTGAAAGCAGCCTAATATGCACATGATTGTATCAATAACGTTTTGGCAAAGCCAAATACCATGAAGTATCAAAAACAACGAAGCTTTATTTAAAAGATTACTTACCAAAAAGGAACAAAAACTGCACCATTAAAAACTCAATAAGAATACATGTAAAAAACGCACTCAAAAGGGTAATGAAAAAAACCGAATAACCCTTTTTACATAATAGGTGCAGAAAATCTGCAGCATCAAAAACTCACCAAGTCATAGAGAGAACTTAGCCTTAACGTTATACAAATTCTAATATATGAAACAATGAAATATATTACAGTTATATAGAATATTACCTCGTTGTTCCACTTCTACAGTAGAAGATGCAAAAAAGGAAAAACAGACATCAGTTATTAAGTTTACATCAATCTTTTTCAAGTAGTGATATTACATTAAAAAAATGTTGTCAACTATAAAAATACAAATTTATTTAAATAAATTTATAATAATCAATTCAATGTATTATAAATAGAACTTTATAATAATACTATGTAACATAATTGTGCAAAAGCAAACAAATCATAACACACATAACTATTTTCATTGAGGAATAGGTTTGACTGACTCTAGTTAAATGGGTTACCTGGTGTAAAAAAGTTATCACCTTTCCATCAGATAGATGAGCACTTATTGATGAGTGGGGGGCCAACAGGAAATTTGTATCCCCATTATAGAGTATACGTATGCTTGATCACCACTCTATTTCTTCCTTATGGGGCTGCTGAGAGCTGTGCTTTGCATTTTCAAACAGCCTCATAGAGATTGTATAGACCAGTGGTCGAACATGATTGATGCCACTCTTCCATCCACCAACGGAGACAAGAGTGCCCTGTTGGTGATACAAAATTCTCTGATCTCTTGATCAATGTAGGTCCCTCAGTCAGACCTCCCCCAATCAATAAGTTATCAACCATTCTTTATTGATTGATGACTTACCGAAGGAACCAAACAGAATAGCTCAGTTCACTGTACACTAGTTTGTGATGAAATCTGAAGCTCAGCTCCTATGTATTTGGCAAAGACCACAACACAGTGACTGGACCAGTGCTGTTCTAACTCCATTCGGTTGGCTGGCCAGTGAGCAGTTTTCACTGTTTAGTGCAGATGCTAGGTCCTGGGATTCAGACTCCAACCGATTTGATATTAATGACCTATCCTTAGACAATTCAACAAGATCTTAACCAATGAATAAACATATAAACATGCAACATTTTCGGTGCAGAATTTCTTCAGTTAAACACTATGGGAAGTAGAAATCCTACTGGATATCAACAAAAGAAAATGTGCTCTAGATTTTGCTGCAGAAATGCTGTAAATTTACATCAGATTTCTCTATAGATAGGTGAAAATCTGCAACATACATTAAAAGGCTGAGAATAAGGAAACAACAACAATCAAAACGTTGCTGCTGTAATGCTGTATCCAATCTGTGTGGACATAGCCTTCAAATACAATTTTAATTAAAGAAATGCTTTAAAATGACTTGTTCTCCCAGTCATTATTTAATTAAAAGAACACTCTATTGACTAACATCTGCAGCAGGGTTGCCAACTATGCAGAAATTACTGTACAGTTTGCAAAAAGAGAACTATACAGAAAATGTGATGCCTCCTTATTTTTATATACTGAATATTGCTGATGTATGTAAAGCGCTGTGGAATTAATGGTCCTATATAAGTGCTATATATATATATATATATACTAGTAAAAAGGCCGGATGCAATTGCATCGGGAACGCGGTGAAATGAATTGTGTGTATACAGGCAGGTCAGTGGGTAGCAGAGTATACAGGTGGCTCTGTGGGTAGCAGAGTATACAGGCGGGTCAGTGGGTAGCAGAGTATACAGGCGTCTCTGTGGGTAGCAGAGTATACAGGCGTCTCTGTGGGTAGCAGAGTATACAGGCGGCCCTGTGGGTAGCAGAGTATACAGGCGGCCCTGTGGGTAGCAGAGTATACAGGCGGCTCTGTGGGTAGCAGAGTATACAGGCGGCTCTGTGGGTAGCAGAGTATACAGGCGGCTCTGTAGGTAGCAGAGTATACAGGCGGGTCAGTGGGTAGCAGAGTATACAGGGGGCTCTGTGGGTAGCAGAGTATACAGGCAGGTCTGTGGGTAGCAGAGTATGCAGACGGCTCTGAGAGTAGAAGATTATACAGGTGGCTCTGTGGGCAGCAAAGTATACAGGCGGCTCTGTGGGTAGCAGAGTATACAGCCAGCTGCGTGGGTATCAGAGTTTATACAGGCGGCTCCGTGGGTAGCAGAGTTCATACAGGCAGCTGCGTGGGTAGCACAGTATACAGCTGGCTGCGTGGGTAGCAGAGTATATACAGGTGTCTCTGTGGGTCGCAGAGTATACAGGCAGCTGCGTTGGTAGCAGAGTATATACAGGTAACTCTGTGGGTAGCAGAGTATACAGTCAGCTGCGTGGGTAGCAGAGTATATAGGCAGCTGCGTGGGTAGCAGAGTATATAGGCAGCTGCGTGGGTAGCAGAGTATATACAGGTAACTCTGTGGGTAGCAGAGTAAACAGTCAGCTGCATGGGTAGCAGAGTATACAGTGCCTACAAGTAGTATTCAACCCCCTGCAGATTTAGGTGGTTTGATAAGATGCAAATAAGTTAGAGCCTTCAAACTGCAAACGAGAGTAGGATTTATTAACAGAAGCATAAATCTTACAAACCAAAAAGTTATGTTGCTCAGTTGAATTTTAATAAATTTTAAACATAAAAGTGTGGGTCAATTATTATTCAACCCCTCAAACCACCAGCATTCTGTTTGGTCCCCCTAAAGTATTAAGAAGTAGTTCAGGCACAAAGAACAATGAGCTTCACATGTGTGGATTAATTATCTCTTTTGCCAGCCTTTTCTGACTATTTAAGACCCTCCCCAAACTTGTGAACAGCACTCATACATGGTCAACATGGGAAAGACAAAGGAGCATTCCAAGGCCATCAGAGACAAGATCGTGGAGGGTCACAAGGCTGGCAAGGGGTACAAAACCCTTTCCAAGGAGTTGGGCCTACCTGTCTCCACTGTTGGGAGCATCATCCGGAAGTGGAAGGCTTATGGAACTACTGTTAGCCTTCCACGGCCTGGACAGCCTTTGAAAGTTTCCTCCCGTGCTGAGGCCAGGCTTGTCCGAAGAGTCAAGGCTAACCCAAGGACAACAAGGAAGGAGCTCTGGGAAGATCTCATGGCAGTGGGGACATTGGTTTCAGTCAATACCATAAGTAACGTACTCCACCGCAATGGTCTCCGTTCCAGACGAGCCCGTAAGGTTCCTTTACTTTCAAAGCGTCATGTCAAGGCTTGTCTACAGTTTGCTCATGATCACTTGGAGGACTCTGAGACAGACTGGTTCAAGGTTCTATGGTCTGATGAGACCAAGATCGAGATCTTTGGTGCCAACCACACACGTGACGTTTGGAGACTGGATGGCACTGCACACGACCCCAAGAATACCATCCCTACAGTCAAGCATGGTGGTGGCAGCATCATGCTGTGGGGCTGTTTCTCAGCCAAGGGGCCTGGCCATCTGGTCCGCATCCATGGGAAGATGGATAGCACGGCCTACCTGGAGATTTTGGCCAAGAACCTCCGCTCCTCCATCAAGGATCTTAAGATGGGTCGTAATTTCATCTTCCAACAAGACAACGACCCAAAGCACGCAGCCAAGAAAACCAAGGCCTGGTTCAAGAGGGAAAAAATCAAGGTGATGGAGTGGCCTAGTCAGTCTCCTGACCTTAACCCAATTGAACACTTGTGGAAAGAGCTCAAGATTAAAGTCCACATGAGACACCCAAAGAACCTAGATAACTTGGAGAAGATCTGCATGGAGGAGTGGGCCAAGATAACTCCAGAGACCTGTGCCGGCCTGATCAGGTCTTATAAAAGACGATTATTAGCTGTAATTGAAAACAAGGGTTATTCCACAAAATATTAAACCTAGGGGTTGAATAATAATTGACCCACACTTTTATGTTTAAAATTTATTAAAATTCAACTGAGCAACATAACGTTTTGGTTTGTAAGATTTATGCTTCTGTTAATAAATCCTACTCTCGTTTGCAGTTTGAAGGCTCCAACTTATTGGCATCTTCTCAAACCACCTAAATCTGCAGGGGGTTGAATACTACCTGTAGGCACTGTATACAGGCAGCTCTGTGAGTAGCAGAGTATACAGCCGGCTGCGTGGGTAGCAGAGTATATACAGGTGTCTCTGTGGGTCGCAGAGTATACAGGCAGCTGCATTGGTAGCAGAGTATATACAGGTAGCTCTGTGGGTAGCAGAGTATACAGTGCGGGCAGGAGGGGGCTGGTGAAGAGCGGGCAGGTGCGGGTAGGAGAAGGTCAGGGAACAGCGGCCGGTGCGGGCAGGAGGGGGGCCCCTCCTGGGGGTACCCAACCGCTGTTCCCCGGCCCCCTCCTGCCTGCAGCAGAGTGCTTAGCAGAGTATGTGTGGCTCATGGGTTAGCAGAGTATATGGGGGTTCAGTGCTTTGCAGACTTTATGGCGGCTCATTGGTTAGCAGAGTATACGGGGGCTCAGTGGTTAGCAGAGTATACGCTGGCTCAGTAGTTAGCACTGTATATGGAGCGTCAGTGGTTAGCACTGTATAGTGGGTCAGTGGTTGGCACTGTATATTGTGGCTCAATAATGAGAACAGTAATGTGGCTGAATGGTTAGCACTGTATATGATGAGTCAGTGATTAGGACTGTATGGTGGCTCAGTGGTTAGCACTGTATATGGTGGCTCAGTGGTTAGCACTGTATACGGTGGCTCAGTGGTTAGCACTGTACGGTGGCTCAGTGGTTAGCACTGTATGGTGGCTCAGTGGTTAGCACTGTATATGGTGGCTCAGTGATTAGCACTGTATATGGTGGCTTAGTGGTTAGCACTGTATGGTGGCTCAGTGGTTAGCACTGTATATGATGGCTCAGTGTTTAGCACTGTATATGGTGGCTTAGTGGTTAGCACTGTATGGTGGTTCAGTGGTTAGCACTGTATGGTGGCTCAGTGGTTAGCAAAGTATGGTGGCTCATTGGTTAGCACAGTATATAGTCGCTCAGTGGTTAGCATTGCACGATGGCTCAGTGGTAACCACTGTAAGGTGTCTCAGTGGTTAGCACTGTATGGTGGCTCAATGGTTGGCACTGCACGGTGGCTCAGTGTTTAGAAAAGTATGGTGGCTCAGTGGTTTGCACAGTATATAGTCGCTCAGTGGTTAGCACTGTACGGTGACTAAGTGTTTGGCACAGTATGGTGGCTCAGTGGTTAGCACTATATGGAGGCAGAGTGGTTAAGTCAGTATGGAGGGTTCGTGGTTAGCACTGTATATGGTGGCTCAGTGGTTAGCACTGTGTGGTGGCTCCAGTGGTTAGCACTATATGGTGGCTCAGTGGTTAGCACTGTAGATGGTGACTCAGTGATTAGCGTACTATGGTGGCTGAGTGGTTGCACTGTTTATGGTGGATGAGTGGTTAGCACTGTATACGGTGGCTCAGTGGTTAGCACAGTATACGCTGGCTCAGTGGTTAGCAGTGTATACGGTGACTCAGTGGTTAGCACTTTATGATGGCTAAGTGGTTGGCAATGTATATGGTAGCTCAGTGGCTAGCACAGTATGGTGGCTCAGTGGTGTGCAGTGTATATGGTGGCTCAGTGGTAAGCAGTGTATACGGTGGCTCAGTGGTTAGCACTGTATATGGTGGCTCAGTGGTTAGCTCTGTATATGGTGGCTCAGTGGTTAGCACTGTATATGGTGGCTCAGTGGTTAGCACTGTATATGGTGGCTCAGTGGTTAGCACTGTATATGGTGGCTCAGTGGTTAGCACTGTATATGGTGGCTCAGTGGTTAGCACAGTATACGCTGGCTCAGTTGTTAGCACTGTATGGTGGCTCAGTGGTTAGCACTGTATACATTGGCTCAGTGGTTAGCACTGTATATGGTGGCTCAGTGGTTAGCACTGTATATGGTGGCTCAGTGGTTAGCTCTGTATATGGTGGCTCAGTGGTTAGCACTGTATATGGTGGCTCAGTGGTTAGCACTGTATATGGTGGCTCAGTGGTTAGCACTGTATATGGTGGCTCAGTGGTTAGCACAGTATACGCTGGCTCGGTGGTTAGCACTGTATGGTGGCTCAGTGGTTAGCATTGTATACAGTGGCTCAGTGGTTAGCACTGTATGGTGGCTCAGTGGTTAGCACTGTATGGTGGCACAGTGGTTAGCACTGTACAGTGGCTCAGAGGTTAGCACAGTATACGCTGGCTCAGTGGTTAGCACTGTATGGTGGCTCAGTGGTTAGCACTGTATGGTGGCTCAGTGGTTAGCACTGTATATGGTGGCTCAGTGGTTAGCACTGTATACGGTGGCTGAGTGGTTAGCACAGTATGAGGGCTCAGTGGTTGGCAATGTATACGGTGGCTTAGTGGTTAGCACTGTATACGGTGGCTGAGTGGTTAGCACAGTATGGTGGCTTAGTGGTTAGCACAGTATGATGGCTTAGTGGTTAGCAGTGTATTTGGTGGCTCAATGGTTTGCATAGTGTGATGACTCTGTGGTTTGCACAGTGCAGTGACTCAGTGGGTTACAGAGTGCGGTGGCTCAGTGGTTAGCACTGCGCGGTGGCTCAGCGGTTAGCGCAGCATGGAGGCAGAGTGGTCAGCGCAAGATGGAGGCAGAGTGGTCAGCGCAAGATGGGGGCAGAGTGGTCAGTGCAGGATGGGGGCAGAGTGGTGAGCGCAGGATGGGGCAGAGTGGTCAGCGCAGGATGGGGCAGAGTGGTCAGCACAGGATGGCAGCTCGGTGGTCAGCAGAAGATGAAGTGGTCAGCGCAGGATGGAGGCAGAGTGGTCAGTGCAGGATGGTGGCAGAGTGGTCAGCGCAGGATGGTGGCAGAGTGGTCAGCGCAGGATGGTGGTAGAGTGGTCAGCGCAGGACGGTGGCAGAGTGGTCAGCGCAGGATGGAGGCAGAGTGGTCAGCGCAGGATGGAGGCAGAGTGGAGAGCGCAGGATGGAGGCAGAGTGGAGAGCGCAGGATGGAGGCAGAGTGGAGAGCGCACAATGGAGGCAGAGTGGAGAGCGCAGGATGGAGGCTCAGTGGTCAGCGTAGGATGGAGGACTCAGTGGTCAGTGTAGGATGGAGGGCTCTGTGGTCAGCGCAGGATGGAGGCTCAGTGGTCAGCGCAGGATGGAGGCTCAGTGGTCAGCGCAGGATGGAGGCTGGGTGTTGAGCGCAGGATGGAGTGGTCAGCAGAGGATGTAGGCTCAGTAGTCAGCGCAGGATGGAGGGCTGAGTGGTCAGTGCACGATGGAGGACAGAGTGCTCAGCGCAGGATGGAGGGCTCAGTGGTCAGCGCAGGATGGAGAGCTCAGTGGTCAGCGCAGGATGGAGGGCTCAGTGATGAGCGCAGGATGGAGGGCTCAGTGGTGAGCGCAGGATGGAGGGCTCAGTGGTCAGCGCAGGATGGAGGGCTCAGTGGTGAGCGGAGGATGGAGGCTCAGTGGTCAGGGCAGGATGGAGACTCAGTGGTCAGCGCAGGATGGAGACTCAGTGGTCAGTGCAGGATGGAGTGGTCAGCAGACAATGGAGGCTCAGTGGTCAGCGCAGCATGGAGGCTCGTTGGTCAGCGGAGGATGGAGGCTCGTTGGTCAGTGCAGGAGGTAGTGGTGAGCAGACGATGGAGGCTGAGTGGTCAGTGCAGGATGGAGGGCTCAGTGGTCAGCGCAGGATGGAGGGCTCAGTGGTCAGCGTAGGATGGAGGGCTGAGTGGTGAGCGCAGGATGGAGGCTCGGTGGTCAGCGCAGGATGGAGTGGTCATCAGAGGCTGGAGGGTGAGTGGTCAGCACAGGATGGAGGGTCAGTGGTCAGCGCAGGATGGAGGCTCAGTGGTCAGGGCAGGATGGAGGGTCAGTGGTCAGCGCAGGATGGAGGCTCAGTGGTCAGCGCAGGATGGAGGGGCAGTGGATGGTCAGCGCAGGATGGAGGGCCAGTGGGTGGTCAGCGCAGGATGGAGGGCCAGTGGGTGGTCAGCGCAGGATGGAGGGTCAGTGGGTGGTCAGCGCAGGATGGAGGCTCAGTGGTCAGCGCAGGATGGAGGGCCAGTGGGTGGTCAGTGCAGGATGGAGGGCCAGTGGGTGGTCAGCGCAGGATGGAGGGCCAGTGGGTGGTCAGCACAGGATGGAGGGCCAGTGGGTGGTCAGCGCAGGATGGAGGGCCAGTGGGTGGTCAGCGCAGGATGGAGGGCCAGTGGGTGGTCAGTGCAGGATGGAGGGCCAGTGTGTGGTCAGTGCAGGATGGAGGGCCAGTGGGTGGTCAGTGCAGGATGGAGGGCCAGTGGGTGGTCAGTGCAGGATGGAGGGCCAGTGGGTGGTCAGTGCAGGATGGAGGGCCAGTGGGTGGTCAGTGCAGGATGGAGGGCCAGTGGGTGGTCAGTGCAGGATGGAGGGCCAGTGGGTGGTCAGCGCAGGATGGATCCCCCCTGCCATCCTGTCTGAGCCGCAGCCGATGTTGAAAAGGCAGCAAGTAATGAGCGGTCATGTGATAGGCGGGCTGAAGAGCCTGTCACATGACCGCTGATGAGCGGGTGAGACGGAGCGGCAGGTGAGAGGTGGGGGGCGCGCAGTGAAGCGGGGGGTGCGCGCAATGAAGCGGGGGGGCGCGCAATGGAGCGTGGGGGGCGCGCAATGAAGCGGGGGGTCGCGCAATGGAGCGGGGAGAGGAGGGAATGGAGGAGCGGGTAGCGGTGGGATCAGATGGTCCCTGCGGCGACAGGTGTAATATCCAAGATGGCGCCGAAATCTCGCGAGATTTTGGACGGCATCTTGGAAATAACATGTCGCGGCAAGAAACCGCTACTGCAGCTGCATGGCGTGACCGAGGCCCCCCTCGGTGATAGAGCAGCGGAGACCTCGCGGAGGCCGCGAGGGGGCTCGCGATGACGCAATGCTAATCGCTCGCGGCGGGGCGGACGGGTGGGCAGCGGACACTGCTCGCGATGACGCTACGCGTCATCGCTCGCAGTGGCGCAATGCATTGTGGGATTCGGCTACAGTGCCCGAATTTCAAACTGCGGATTATATAAATAGATATATATATATAAACTATATATATAAATTTATATTGGCATACCAAAGCATTTCAGAGTTCAGCTGTTTAATTACTAGAGTATATTTTATGTTCAGCTTTGCATCTGTTCACACATGTTGGGTGGCACGGTGGCTCAGTGGTAGCACTACAGCCTTTCCAAGCTGGCATCCTAGGTTCAATTCCAAGGACAACATCTGCAAGGAGTTTATATATTCTCCATGTGATTGTGTGCATTTCTTCCAGGCACTCCAGTTTCCTCCCACATATCAAAGACATACTGATAGGTTGTTTAGATTGAGAGCCTCAAGAGGGACAGTGTTGCAAACATGTATGTAAAGCACTATGGAATTAAAAGCGCTATATAAATAAATAAATGTTATTGTTAGGAAGTTTTTTTTCATGTTACTAATGGATATGTGTCTGTCACGTTATGTTAGTAATGGATGTGTCTATCAGACACATCCATTACTGACTCAGCAAGTATATTATTAAATAAGACACAGAAAAAAAAGTTTGTCAGTAAAGATTCCCACACACACACCCCAATTTCCCAATTTATTACTTCAAATTAAATCCTGGACGTTTTGACATATTCCAAACAGTAATGTCCCAAGACACTCATCAGTTTCTATGGAGAACTTTCTCAGAACGAGGCACGAGAGGTCACTTCTAGTGATGAACGAGTGCCGAAATATTCGTAATCATTAGATTTGTAACGAGTACTTTGTAATACTCGCATATTCGTTTTGAATAGCAAATACAATGTCAGTAATTTTCTGCTGGATGCCACAATGATATCTGGGAAGGGCTGTAAAAAGGCAGAGATGGCTGAGAACAGACTCAAAATGCGTGCGACACCATGCCTGCCTACTGTTCTGCCATACAGTAACAAGACCTAATGAAGATAGATACAAGATCAGGTAGATCGGACTTACCAGACTTCTGCTGCTGCTTCTGACCAAGCTCAGATTCCTGCTGAATCACTTCCAGGGCTTTCCATTAAGCTACTTGCATATTCACTGCACTGACTGGCAGAGAGCCAATCACAGACGCTCACACTCTGTGAGCATCTCTGTGAGCATCTCTGTGATTGGCTGTTGCAGTCAAAGTACATTTCTACAATCTGGAATGTGATTGCTTTGTGTGTGCTATTGTTTTAGGGCCCCCCATGCTAAAGAATACAAGCCCGCCGCCACCCCTGAAACTGGCACATTCATCTCAACGTTATTTCCAAGTGCTTTACCAGGCTCTTCCAGTGGCCCTGGTGGTGGTGACATGCTGGTTAATAGGGATTAACTCCAGCTTTGTATTGACAGCTGGTATTTAGCCTTGAGATTCTTAATTTCAGGCCAAGTTAGACCCAGCCATTAAGAATCTCAAATAAATAGTAAAAAAGATAAAAAACAGATATAAATTATTTTATTTGAAAAAACAATAACACAGAGAAACTTAGAGACTCCATCTTTATTACCCCCACCCTACCCTCATATCCCTTCACAACCCTCATCTTGTCTCTTCCTGGACAGACTCAGCTCTGCTACATCAGAAACCATGGGAGGAAAAACACATCCACTGTCCCGTGGTCTCTGATCACTGAATGACAGCGCTCAGATCTGTGGTATAGTAAGCGGTCAGGTCAACCGTTGCCATAGCAACAGCAGTTACTATGGCAATGGTAACCTCATTGATTACTGTATAACAGCGCTGAGACCTGCGATTTACTATGGCACAGGTCTCCGCAATGTCATATAGTAAGTAGTGAGGTCACCATTGTCATAGCAGTTACTATGGCAATGGTGACATCACTGCTTACTATATCACTGAGACCTGCGCCATAGTAAAGTGGTAAAGTGCAGGTCTCAGTGTTGTCATACAGTAAGCAATGAGGTCACCGTTGCCATAGCTATTAAGGGTTAATATGACAACGGCGTCCTCATGGCTTATTTTATGACAGTGCTGAGATCTGCACTGTACCGTTTTACTATAGCGTAGGTCTCAGCACTGTCCATAGCAACAGCAGTTACTATGGCATTGGTTACTATATCATAGCGCTGAGACCTGCGCTTTACCGCTTTACTATAGTGTAAGTCTAAGCGCTGTCCATAGCAACAGTGATTCTATGGCAACAGTCACTATATGATGCGCTGAGACGTGTGCATTACCACTTTACAATAGCGCAGGTCTCAGCGCTGTCATATAGTAAGCGGTGAGGTCACCGACAGTTGCCATAGCAACCACTGTTGTTATAGACAGCGCTGAGACCTGAGCTATAGTAAAGCGGTAAAGCGCTGAACTCAGCCCTGTCATATAATAAGCAGTGAGGTCACTGTTAGCATAGCAACAGTGGTTACTATGGCAATAGTGACCTCACTGCTTACTATATGGCTACATTCACACAGTCTATTAGCTGCGGTTTGCGAGGACCTGTTTTTGGTGCAGAAACTGCACCAAGAATGGATCCTCACAAAATGCAACCTTCTGTGTGTGGATGTTGCTGTGCTATTACTCACCTACTACCTGACAGTGCTGAGACCTGCGCTACAGTAAAGCAGTAAAGCACAGGTCTCAGATCTTAGAAACCACTGTGGCTATGTACAGCGCTGAGACCTGCACTGTAGGGCAGCGGTAAAGCGCAGGTCTCAGTGCTGTCATATAGTAAGCAGTGAGGTCACCATTACCATAGTAACCACTAATAGCTATGGCAACAGTGACCTCACGCTTTCTGTATGACAGTGCTGAGACCTGCATTTTACCGATTTATTATAGCACAGGTCTCAGCGCTGTCCATAGCAGCAGTGGTTACTATGGCAACAGTTACTCTATGATAGCGCTAAGATCTGCGCTTGACTGCTTTTCTATAGTGCAAGTCTCAGTGACATAGTAAGCGGTGAGGTTACAATTGCAATAGTAACTGCTGTTGCTATGGCAACGATGACCTCACTGCTTACTATACTGCAGGTCTATGCGCTGTCATTCAGTGATCAGAGACCACAGGGAGTGGAAGTGTTTTTCCTCACCGTGGTGTCTGATGTAGCAAAGGTGAGTCTGACCAGAAATAGAATAGATGAGGATTGTCTGTGTTGTGTCTTTTTTACTATTTATTTGAGATTCTTAATGTCTACCTTGGCCTGCTGGCAATAAAAGCTTGTGTTAACGCCTTATAACCCAGTGTGCCACAGCCACCCAGGCCACTGGAAGAGCCTGGTAAAGCGCCTGAAAATGGTGACATGATGAATGCGCCATTTTCAGGGGCGGCTGTGGGCTACTATTCTTTAGCATGGGGGGTCCTAAAACAACAGGCCTTACCCCGCTGAGAATATCAGCCCTCTGCTGCCTAGTTTTACCTTGGATGGCAATTAAAAATAGGGCAGACCCCAAACACTTTATTTTGCCTGCCAAGGTAAAATAATGCAGCTGAAGGTAGCAGCTTGCAGCTGTCTGCTTTAACTGGGCTAGATTTAAAAATACTGTGAAGCCCCCCGCGTTTTTTTTAACTATTTATTTAACACCCTATGATGGCAGGTTAGTTGCCATATACTAATGTGTACGGCAACCAAGCACAATCACCATCCAGATTGTGGAAATGCACTCTGACTGCAACAGTCAATCACAAAAGTGCTCACAGAGTCTATGATTGGCTGTTTGCCAGTTAGTGCAGTGAATATGCAAGTAGCATAATGGGCAGCCCCAGAAGTGATTCAGCAGGAGAGGGAGACTGACCCGGGAGTAGCAGCAGGCGTCTGGTAAGTCCGATCTACTTGTTCTTCTATCTATCTTCAGTAGGTCCTGTCGCTGAGGACAGACAGCTCTATGCAGAACAGCAGGCAGACATAGCGTACATTATGTCTGCCTACTGTTCCCATGCAGTTTAAGCACATTCTCAGCCATTTCTGTCTTTTTACAGCCCTCTACGGACCTCATCGCTATTCGGTTAGAGCGTCTTTTTTTCATTAGTTATACTGCACCTACATAATTAAGGCAAAATAAAGATAAGATAAAAAAAATCTCCCCTTAGCGTATGTTCACACTTACCGTTTTTGCTTTTTTTCCCTTTTACATTTGGGAGGGCTCTCACTTATACATTTTGTAGGTACCTCCCTTTTATTTAGATATTCCATAACTCTTTACACTACCAGCATGCCCATTGGCATGTTGTACTTTTCCCTGGACCTCCATCAACACCTTCATGTCATTAAGTGGCTCTCAATTCACGTTTTGTGGACTTGTAGGTATCAAGAAACTTTAGGTGGCCCTGTATGATACATTTGGGAGGGACTGCTCTTATTCATACATTTTGGCGGTCCCTCCCTCATTGTTATTGAGAAAGTGGAATACATATTCTACAGCACTTTACGATTCCAGCTTAAACATGCCCAGTGGTATGTTGGGCTTTGCTCTCTGTCTACACCATCATTTCAATCTGTTTCCCTCAATTCAAATTTTGAGAGGGGCAGCAGGTGGCATGAAAGCTCAGTTTTGTGAGGGCCGTCAGGTGGCCCCCGCCTAACATTTTGGAGCTCATTACTCATACCTTTGGGAGGGCCCTCCTCCATACATTTTGGAGGGCCATTACTTATATTGGAGAGCCCTCACTCACTGAGTTGGGAGGTCCCACATTGGGCCCACTACAATAAATCCCCCCCTCCTCCTCCAGCTTTCCTTTTCCCTCTGATGTATTAGTAACTATCAGTGTACCTGGTAAACAGTTGGTCAACTTGCCTATATAGTAAATGACTTTTCTGGGCTTGTCTTCAGCCCATATATGTTACTAATTATTCAGCTGTGTGCATTAACTAGCTTTGGTTTTAATCACATATAAGCAAGTAGGAGGTGGTTACTTATCGCTCTTGAAAAAGGATGTAAAATCCAAAACGTGTTCAGCGTTCCCCCCTTTTTGACTGATTTTTATGCACTGTTTCTGCACAAATAAATTTTGACTTATGAACAATATGGTCGCATGCTGGAGTTCTTCAAAGTCTAATCAAATATGTATCCCCTATATAAGAAACAATGTGAGACAACCCAGGAATGGTTTTAGGTTAGCAGCAACCTTCAGTGAAGTCAACTTAGGCTTTGCATAAGCGCGCTATTCCAGAAGGCAAATGGACAATGAGGCCATCGCTGAACTTTGCAATTATGAAATTGAACCAGCTCAAGCCCAGCTCTATACCATGTTTCAATACGTGTAAGGCTGTGAACTGCAGAGCATATCACTCCATATTACTCCAATGGTACATAGCTTAGCAAAATGGCCAAGAGTGGAAATAGATTTGTTACAATACGTGTAAGGATGAATAGGTAAGTGGAGCATATTATCCCTATTTTTTAGCCCTTGAAGAAATGTCCTGAAAAAGGAGCATTCCTCAACCACCAAAATTTTGGACTAAGTTTAAAGGAAGTGACAATGTAGGGAAATAGAGACAGTTGTCTCATTTCAGCCTCTGGACATCCAAGGGATGTTCTTCTAACAAAAGTCCCTGTAAATTGCTATCAACTATGAATTCCCAATCTGAATAACAATTTGGAACCACACAAATATTCTGAAGATAGAAAACTAGGATGGTTGCTGAATGTTTGCTGTGTAAGTGCAACTGCAGGTTGTGGCCAGGAGGCATCAGTGCTGCTTCCTGGACAGCATATTGTGAAGGACATCATGTAACAAAGGGCAAGTGGCAGTGGTTTCAAACTCAACACAGTTTTGTTGCCCACATGTTCCAACCACTTACTGGGGTGATGCATATTTCAGCAGTATCTGTGTATTGTAACAGAGGTATTATGTAGAGTTTCACATTTTTTTTGTTAAATATATTTTTATTAAACATTTTGAACAGTACAGTACAATACCAATTGCGCAATAATTACAGCGTAACCTTGTATGTAACTCCTCTTTGTCATACGTTATAGAAGGGCCTTACCTTACACTTAATCATCTTCTACAAAACATATCAGTTTACATAAAACAGTATAATGCCACATGTGTCAATGTAGCCAGAACTCCTTCAACCAAATAAGAACTTGGCTGAAAAGCTAGTCCCTCCTACCGCAATCGCGTGGGGAAGTAAGTCTTACCATTATTCAAACCGATGGTTGCCCAGGGAAAACGGATACTAGGGAAGGGGGAAGATGGAAAAAAAAAACTAAAAATAAAAATAGCCATAGAAGTCAATGTTATGCAACATAGTGAGCAATAACTAATTGTCGAGGAAGGTCAGTAAGAAAAATATTGTCCTAGAACTAGATTCAAGCTCAGGTAAAGAGGTCATCAAAGTTAGGTGCATCTTTAAAGAGAATCCAATCCGACCACGTAAAAGTGAACTCGTTCAACGTTAGCATAAGCCCTGCTGAAATCTCTGCTAATTTACATATTGACTCCATTTCAGAAAACCTTTCAAAATCGAGGGTGGACTCTGATCCTTCCAGAGCCGAGGTATCACTGATCTTGCCGCAGAAAGGTAGAATCAAAGGATATCCTTCTTTTAGGCCTTCACCGAACCAGGGAGCAAAGAGAGCAAAGCCATCTCAGGGGTGCCATCAATGTGTCTACCAGTTACCAGATTGTAATTTCGGAACACTCTCTCCCAAAAATCTCTGATCAGTGAGCAGTCCCACCATATGTGAAGCAGCGTACCCTCTTCGGACCCACATCTCCAGCAGTATTTTGAGGTGGCTGGAAAATACCTATGCAACCTGTCTGGTGTAAGATACCATCTATATCGCAGTTTATAGCATTTTTCTTTAGAGTCACATGACCCAGACACCTTATGTGTCATTTGGAAGCTTCTCTCCCAATCAACCTCAGATATGGCCCTCCCCAGATCTCTCTCCCATGCTACTTGATACTTGTGCCCATCGGTGCTCGCAGCCATGGAAATGATACGACATAGAGCAGAAATATCTATAGAAGGGGGGCTTCATCTGTAAATATTTTTTCCATGGGCACAGGCACATGTTAGGGCCTCTTGAAAAAGCGACTGACTGAAGGAAGGACCGCGATTGTAAGTATTCCCACCATTTCGGTTTAAGAACCGGCGAGGCATTTTGCAATACATTAAATGAGGGGAGTTCCCTGCCTCTTAAGATGTGGCCAATGTGGATGTCATCATTAAATTTCCGCACCAGAAGGGATTGGCTCGACAATCCAGGGGATATAGCCGGATTACGGAACAAAGGGGCCAACGAGCTCTCCAACTCGCCCCAGCTGTCTCACCTAATGAGACTCGCCAGGCCCTAAGCGTTTCTGAAGTGAGAAAAGCAAGGTGTCTTTGAAGACCAGCCGTACGCACGGAGGTCCATTGGAGGTATTGTAGGGGTGTAATCAGATCCTCCTGTTTAATTTGTACCCATTGCTTAGATGCGGCCTTATATTTCCAGTCTAGGAGTCTCACTAATAGCAAACAGTATTTGTGAAAATCTGGGAGTCCCGCCCCTCCAATATGTCGAGGTGCAGATAGGGTCTTATATCCCACTCTCGGCTTTATACCCTTCCAAATAAATCTAGAGATCGGAGAGCGGATTTTGTCAAAAAACAAACGATGCGGCCAGACCGACAGCTTGGAAAATGTATAAGAATCTCGGTAATATGTCCATCGTAATAACGTGGATCCTGCCAACCAATACAATTTTAAAGATCCATACGAATCCAGCAGGGACCCCACCTTATCCAGAATGACCTGGTGATTCAGATGAAAGGCTTTAGTCAGGTCATCAGGAAGGTTCCCCCCTAAATAGGAGATATGACCTAGTTACCAACGAAATGGAAAATCCCTTGTTAAGGAGGCAACATCTATTGAAGGGTTAAGAAACGCTCATTGCCTCTGTTTTTGAATAGTTTACCTAAAAGTTACTAAAAGCTCCGAACGTTTCAAATTCCCTCAACAATGCAGGGAAGGTAGTGAATGGGTGAGATACATATAAGAGCACGTCATCAGCAAATAATGCCGCCTTATGGTGGGTGTCGCCTACTCGTAGCCCCCTAATGCTCTCATTGTCTCTAATAGCTTTAGCCAAATGCTCTACAACAATGGTATAGAGTAAAAGGGATAACGGACACCCCTGTCTCGTTCCATTCCGGATAAGGAACGGGCCAGACAAGGTCCCACTAATTCTCACTCTAGCTGACGGTTTCAAATATAGAGACAAGATTCTACCCAAGAATTTTTGGCCCAGTCCAATGTGTTCCAGAGCTTCCCTCAAAAACCCCAATGGACTCTATCCAAGGCTTTTTCCGTGTCTACAGACAACAGAATAGAGGGGACTTCCACACCGTAGCCCTGTCAACTAGGAGCAGAGATCAAATGATGTTGTCCCACGCCTCCCGGCCTTTAACAAAGCCCACTTGGTCCAGATGAATAATAGAGGGTAACATCCTAGAGAGTCTGTCAGCTAAAATCTGAAATAATTTTACGTCCACATTTATCAAAGAGACTGGTCGGTAGCTTGCTGCCACCAAAGGGTCCTTATTGGGTTTAGGGATCACGCAAAAATGTGCCTCCAAAGCCTGCGGGGCAAAAGACTCACCCTCTGAGATTGCAATAAAAGTTAGGAACATTTAGGGCAACAAGCCGTCGAGAAAGGTTTTACATAAGATGGGCGTGAAGCCATCAGGTCCTGAACTCTTTGAAGACGGTAATGTTCCAGGAAAAGCAAATCTTCTTCAGATCTTCACTTTGTCAATATAATGACCGTATTTTAGCTTTCAAAGCGAGAGGATCCATATCTGAAAACTTCCCCTTTAAATTATACAAATGTTTAAAATTTTTGGAAAACTTCTGAAATCTCCTCATTACTATGAACCACCTTTCCTGTTCCTGATTTTATGGAGGAGATATAAGTGGGGCCCACCCTAGGGTGCAACAGCCTCGCTAATGGCCTACCACAAGTATTAGCCTTTTTATAGAAGAATCCCGCCATCCGCTCCCTGTCTCTCTGATACTGATAATCTAGTAAATTCTTAATTCAACCCTTTTAGTAGTCATTATATCTAGAGCAGTGATTGCTATAACCCATTTTCATTGAACCTGTATTAGCTGTGCAGTCCGGCCACTTATTGCACTCATCTATGTGCACACATAGTGTTTAGTGTTGCAGCATATCACTCTCTTTTAATTTTTTTAGTGGTCAGACCTATCAACAATTTGTGAATGTTAGATGATTTATGTCTTGCTTCCAGAAGGCTGATCTGCGACAGCAGGTCGCTAATCTTTTCATTCCCTATTTTTTTTATTCTGACTCCATGTTTAATCAACGTGCCTCTCAGAACACACTTAAGTGCTTCCCATTTAATGGGATGGGGTGTTGTGTCTGATGCATGTGACTGAGTAAAAGTCGCTATATCCTATTTCAGGTCCTCCAGACAGGTGGCTTCACGTAGAAGATAACTGTTCAATCTCAATGACCACTCTTTCTTAGCCAGCCCGGGCATCTCCATGGAAAGAAAAATAGGACTATTGTCCGATAGAATAATGTTGCCTATTTCGGCCTTAGGTTTCCAAGAGAGAATCCTGTGACTGACCAAGAACAGGTCAATTCTGCTATAGGAACTGTGGGTCCTAGAGAAGAAGGTATAATCCCTACCCTTAGGGTTTAGGATCCTCCATAATAAGTAAGCTGAAGCATATGGAGTAGCCTCCGAAGTGCCTTCACTCACCTCTGTGGAACCTCTCCCCGTCCAGAAGAAGAATCTGCAGAGGGGTCAAAAACAAAGTTAAAATATCCTCCAATAATAATCTGACCCTCCGCAAATTCCACTAGCTTCAGTATGAGAGATCTGCACCCCCTGATCTGCTCCCTGTTCGGAAGGTACCAGTTAACAAGTGACAACAATATGTCCGCCACCTTCACCTTAAGGAGGATGAAACGTCCTCTTCATCAACTACTGAGGCTAGTAACATATGAGGTAGGCTTTAAAGCAGGGCAATAGACACACCCTTTGTTCTAGAGTCGGGGGTCGTACTGTGAACCCACTCCGAGAAATATCTGCCTCCAATGGACGGCACATGATCCTTTTTGAAATGTTTTCTTGGAGGAACAACACGTGGATCTCTTGCTCGTGCATGTCTAATAGAACCTGTGACCTCATTTGGGGTGTATTAAAACCCCGCACATTTAGGGATCCTATTTTCAGGGAACCCATGACCATAAGGTGACAACCTAAACTAGGCACACAATATTCTAGAATAGACACCTGGCTAAATCACTCTGAAACAGGGGAGAGGTAGGGAAGGAAAAACAAAAGGGGAGGAAAAAATTTCCCCTGGATGACTTAGGGAACTATATATAAAGAAAATGTGGGGTAAATTCTTATTCAGAATAACCACACTCCGTATCAGAGAGTGGTATCCCCAGTGGGGTGCGTCCTTCCGTTTGAGGAAAGAAACGACACCAGCATACTTAAATTGAGTATATAACCCCGATTATAAAAAAAACACTTAAAGTACTTAAAATAGAAGGCTCGAAGAATTTACACTTCCCGGCCGAAAGTCGGGGATAGCAACTTATATATCACTAGCTGTGAGCCCGATGCAAATGCATCGGGTGTCTAGAATATTTTTTTTTTTTTTTTAGATTTTCAAATAGATTTTCACTTGCCGCACCTGCCGCAAGTCCCCCTATACTTTCTATGGGGATTACCACAACCGCGCCGCAAGTGTAGCGACTCGCAATGGCCTCGCGGCCATTGCTCGCGCTACACAGCGAGTCGCAATAGATCCCCATTGAAAGTATAGGGGGAGTTGCGGCAGGTACGTGGTTGCGGTAATCCTTATGGAAGCGGGCATTGCGATTCGCTGGCCGAAAATAGAACCAGAGGCTCGGCCACAAAGCTAGCGATTTCCCGCTGAGGCTAGCGACTCGCTACCTGAGCGGGAAATCGCTAGCTTTGTGGCCGAGCCTCTGGTTCTATTTTCGGCCAGCGACTCGCAATGGCCGCTTCGCGGCCATTGCTCGCACTAAAGCTAGCGACTCGCAATGGCCTCGCGGCCATTGCTCGCGCAGCTGACGCCTCGCATTGGCCGCTACGCGGCCAATGCTTCGCCGTGGTGACGTCACAGTGTGACATATCCACGGCACGTTTTTTTGGTCCGACACGAAAATGTCTTAGACAATTATATAGTAGATAGCAACTTATATATAACTAGAATTGCAACCTTGCATTTTAAAAGACTTAGAGGGTTAAACCAGAAAATGATGTATATCCCAATAATGAAATAAGGGTATTATCATTGGTTTCACCGGACAAATATGGTAATATTTTGCCAGCTATCTACTTAAACACGTAACTTTACCTGTATAGTGAACATACCTGCACATTATAACTGACCACAACTGAAGGCAGCTCTGCATCGGGAACCCAGTGCAAACAGCTATAATACATAACCTTCTCATATAACCTGATCTCAAGCGTCTATAAAGGAGAGTAATTTTCTAATATGGCGTTACAACTGGACTCCTTAGGATGACAAATCTAATGACACATTACATAGAGGGGAAGGTGGAGAGGCACAGGGACCACGATAGAGAGAGGAAGGGAGGAGGGAGAAGGAGAAAAGATCACAGCATGAGCATAAATGACCCCAGGGACACCAAGGCCACGTCCCAGGGGCCCACAAACTACAAGCCTATAGTCAAGTAATTATGCCCACAGATTAAAACCTTTCAGTAGGACAGGAAGGGGAATCCAGACAATCCAAATAAAAACTCCCAAAGTCAGCCGTGGTCAGGACGGTCATCTCTGCTATTTCTCCATCTTGGAGACCTGCCGCCACCTCTGCCCCTTCTGTGTTGAGCACGTTTTGGGACTGAATAGAAGTTGCGGCTTGTGGTCCTGGCCAATCAGGGAACGTGAGACCCGGATCCGAGAGGTCCAAAGAAAAGAGGAACCCTTGAAACTCCCTGAGATGGGTATTAGAGACCAACTGGTTACCATGTTGTATTTGTAGACGAAAGGGGTATCCCCACAAGTAGGCCATCTGGTGCTGCCTGAGGAGATCCAGAAGTGGTCACAAAGCACGTCTCTTTTGAAGGGTTCTCCTGGATAGGTCAGCCATAACTTGCAATTGTCACCCTTGGAAACAAATCTCATCTCTCCATCTGGCGTTGTTAAGGATCTCCTCTTTAATCTGGTATCTGTGGAAGCGACATATGACGTACCTCGGCAGCGCTCCATCTGGAAGGGGCGGACTCAAAGATCTGTGGGCCATATCAAATTCTATTACAGACTGCATTGGTGCCTTTCTGATAGTGTTGAATAAGCATTGGAGAGTCATATGTAACTCACCAGAGGAGACCGACTCAGGGAGGCCCCGCACTCTTATATTCTGGCGCCGTTCGCGGTTTTCCAGATCCTCCATTGAGTCCAAAAATATGTCATAGTTGGACGTCTGGGACACCAATTGATCTTCTAGTACCTGGACCCTCTTAGATAACCGTTCTACAGTAGAATCAGTCTGATACACCCTGTGGGATATGTCATGAACTTAATGCTGCAGCTTCATTTTTAAAAGAGGTCTCAAGCTTAGTGACGAAATCTACAAGGTGTCCGACACTTCCCCACTTGGGGCTGGAATGTCTTGGGTTGTAGCTGATTGAGTAAAGCTGGAGTCACTTGCGCATGGCTGAGGCATAGGGGCAACACCACTACCTTGAATGCTTAGATCCACCTGGGAAGTTAAACTGCCTCCATTGGTGGGTGCCTCATTTAGTGTCTTCCCAGGGTGACTCTAACTTCCACATCAAGCAGCCGCCCCAGGAAGTGCATGGCTCCATCCTGGCACAATGTAGGGGACAATGGGTCACAGGAGTGCAAGGCACTAGTGGAGCCAAGGTGCCACATACCTCCACCTCTATTTTTTCTTACGGCACCCACCTCCACTGTTGATGACAATGGTCCTTGGTTCCAGTCCCCGCTCCCTCACCTCCGCTCCTCTGCGCCTGTATGAAGGCACGGCTTCTTCTCCCAGAGAGCGGCTTCCGCTTCTGCTCCCTCTGCAGTACCTAGATGCTGTTCATCCACAGTCAAGCTGGGACGCGGGGCAGCCTGAGATAGGTGAGCCTGCTGGGGAACACTTTTGCCGCCTACCGCAATGACTGCCATTGCTGTTGAGTTGCGGGGCGGGATCCACCATCTTGGGTTCTTCTCTTTCCACCGGGGGTCTGCCAGAACTCCGCAAATAACGGGAGATGCTCTCAGTATGTGGCATCGGGGGCCGTGAGAGTGTAGCTGGTTGGCCACTCTTCTTCCTCGCCGACATATGGATAGTTTAGAGCAGGTTGCAATCAGGAATTAAGGCTATTTCCCGGCCGGGGAGCTGGAGCTCAGAATCTAGTGACTGTCTCCCCTCATGGCCAGGCCACGCCCTAGAATTTCACTTTTTAAAGGGATGTGTGGTTAATATTTTAGAATGAGCATATTTCATTATTCATAACATTCCTATGTGTAAGGGGAGACCTGAAGAAGTGTATAGAGCACATTAATGAGGTGATGGGCACTGTTATAGAGTTTGGGTGAAGAACCTCAAAGACCACAGCATGCCACAAAGTCCAAGTGCAGACTCAAATATCAGAATCAGGCTCTCTGATACATGCATTTAGCGGAAGTCCATATAACAGGTTTAGGTGGTGCACAGACCATTGTAGGCTGGATCTGTGGAGATAAAGACTCAGGTCTCTATGCTACACAGGTGTTAAATTCGTTGTTAGATGAAAACACTTATAAACTATTAAATGGAGATCCAACTTTGTCGATAAAAATGGCTTGTTTGATCTCCAATATAGAGTTTTTGTAGGACTAATTACTAGAGATGAGCGAGTACTAAAATGCTCGCGTGCTCGAAGCTCGGGCCGAGCATCCCAAGATACTCATGTATTCGGCCCGAGCACCGAGCCCAATGTTATCCTATGGGAGACCCAAGTATTTTTCTGGCATGACCCCCAGCAGCATGGATAAACCCTAAAAATGTCACAAAAGAATCAGAACAGTGCTCAAATGACATGGGATCAGCATGGGGAAGACCCCTGTACGCATTTCAGACTCCAAGGTCACTGCTGTGAACAATGTTGTCAGACTATTACGCCACTTTTACGGACTGTCAAGAAAACGTTACAAAATGAAACCAAAATGGATTTTCCTGGAGAAAATATTAAGGGCTTATACCCACTTGTGAGACAGAGTTGGTGTATGTTAGTTTTTTGGATTACATAAAATTTTTTTTTTTAAATTGTGTGGCACTCCGACGCCCCTGGGAAGAAACGTACATGAAGGCCTCTTTAAATAATGTGCCCATTTTAAGGAACTTTGTCTTTTGTAGTATTGCCCTAGGCAGGGCAGCCAAAAATTGGGAGGCACCACAATGCCCCTGGATAGAGACATGCATGAGGGCCTCTTGAAATAATGTCCCCATTTTAAGGAAGTGGGTCTTTAGTAGTATTGCCCTAGGCAGGGCTGCCAAAAGTTGGGAGGCACTTCAGTGCCCCTGGATAGAGACATGCATGAGGACCTCTTTAAATAATTGCACATTATAAGGAAGTGGGTCTTTTGTAGTATTGCCCTAGGCAGGGCTGCCAAAAGTTGGGAGGCACTTCAATGCCCCTGGATAGAGATGTGGGTCTACTTAAATATGGTTCCCATTATTAGGAAGTGGGTCTTCCATAGTTTTCCCTAGGAAGGGCTGCAAAAAATTGCGATGCCCTTGGGAAGAAACATGGAGGAGAGCCTCTAAATATTGTTCCCATTACAAAGGAGCGGGTCTCCTGTACTTGTAATGCCCATTCTCTAAGTATGGACTAAAACATTTACCCCTGGGGAGTATACATGAAACTACTGTCTAACTTTTTAACGGTTAGGGTCATCATACATCATGAGTATGATGTAAATAAATTATGCTTTCGTGGCATCATGGACCACGGTCGCACTGATCATATGATGGTGGCGGATGAGGAGAAGGAGGAACAGTACAGCAAGTAGCCAAAGTGTGTACCCATGTGTGGGTGTGAGGAGGGGCATGGCAATTTACTGGCACAAAAAATACAATGCCTATGACTTTAGATTACGCTATCATTTGGTGGTGGTGTGGTGAAGTCAGACTGAATCCAACCCTTGTTCATCTTGATCAGAGTCAGCCTGTCTGCCTTCATTTACCATTTTTTGAGGCAGGAGGGGGTTGTAGCTCCAATTTATATACGCAAAAACACTCAGTATACCCATTTCAGCGTTTGTGACTGTCCGGTATACCTGCTGTAATTTAATCTCTAATCTGTCATCTCAGTGTCTAGGTAAAAACCATCTTTTGGACGCTTTCATTTAGCTGTATACAGGCAGCACACCATTGAAAATGCGCAAGGCCGGTGGCAAGGGACAAAAAACTGGACGTGATGGTGGTGCATGCAGAGGCTGAGGCCATGTGCAAGCTCGAATTGCGCCACGACAAACGCCCACATCATCTCGCTCAACCTTCCTGTCCCAATTTCTAGGGGACCGCAGCAGTACACCACTATTAAACCAAGACCAGTGTCAACAGGTTGTTAGTTGGATAGCGGATAATGCTTCCAGTCAGTTTGGCACCACCACAAACACCCTGTCTTCCATACGATCAAGTGTCAGTAGCCGTGAGACTGGACCACACATTCCACACCCTGATCCTCCCACCATGCCGACTGCCCGGCCCCGGACATAACTGATCCCAGACTTGGACACTTTGAAGAGCTGTTCACTTATCTATTCTGAGATCCTGGCCTCTCGCCAGCTCCAGTTGAAGTGGGTCATGAGATCGTATGTACCGATGCACAAATATTTGAGCAGCCACGGTCTCACAAAGGCAATGGTGGGAACGTGTCTCAACAAGAGGTGGACAATGATGAGACACAATTGCCAGAAAGTTAGAAGGAGATCTAGGATGCGGAAGTGGAAGACAAGGTGGTGGATGATCCAGTAACTGACCCAACCTGGCAGGAGGACATGCAGAACGAGGACAGCAGTGCACAGGGGGAGGGAGGCGTAGCAACACAACAGGCCGGAAGACGCAGGGTGGTGGGCATAGGCAGAAGGCAGGCAACCGTTTCCCAGGAACAAACACATGACAGAAGTTGCCAGTACAACTGATAGGTCTTCCCAAGTCTGGCTGTTTTTTAAGGTCTCTGCAGATAATTCCAAAAAGGCCATTTGCAACATCTGCCATGCCAGCATCAGTAGGGGTAGCAAAACTAGCAGCCTGACTACGACCAGCATGATCAGGCACATGTCAGCAAAGCACCCAACTTTGTGGGATGTACACCAGAGTCCAGGAGCAGTGTCTGCGTGTGACACCACGGCATCTTCCACTGTTGTGCGTGCAAGCCAATCCCCTGTCCATACTGCATGCGAAGATGCCTCCTGTCCTGCACCTGTAGTTGCACAAGCAGAAATACCACCATCATCAATCACATCCTTGTCCCAGCGCAGCAATCAGTTATCCATACACCAGTTTTTGGAACGCAAGCTCAAATACGCTGCCAACGCCCCACATGCCACACTTCTAAATTCGCACATTTCCCGACTGCTTGCACTGGAAATGTTGCCTTTTAGGCTAGTGGAGACGGAAGCATTCCGCGACCTGATGGCGGGGTCCGTCCCACGTTACTCGGTCCCCAGCCGCCACTATTTCTCCCGGTGTGTTGTCCTCGCATTACATAAGCATGTGTCACAAAACATTACACGTGCCCTTAAGAACGTAGTTTCCGGAAAAGTCCACCTAACC
This sequence comes from Allobates femoralis, assembly GCA_033576535.1. NCBI lineage: Eukaryota > Metazoa > Chordata > Amphibia > Anura > Aromobatidae > Allobates > Allobates femoralis. Next base: position 391,595,303 of record JARQOC010000003.1, read on the forward strand.
ATAGACACGTGGACAAGTGTTTGTGGGCAGGGGCAGTACATCTCGCTGTTGACACACTGGGTTAATATTCTGGAAGCTGGGACCCAGTCTGAGCTTGGGACGGAACACATCCTTCCGACACCAAGGATTGCAGGCCCTAACTCAGTCAGGGTTTCACCCACAGTGTACAGCTCCGGAACGTCATGATCCTCAACCTCCTCCTCCTCCCCCTCCCACTCCTCCACTTCACCCTCTACACTAGTCCAAAGCTGGAAGCACTGCAGCACTGCCTTGGCTAACAGGCTGTGCTGAAGCTAATATGCATAGGTGACAAACCCTACAATGCTGAAGAGTTGTGGAAAGCTCTGAAAGGCAGATCACTGGCTCACACCGCTGAACCTACAGCTAGGCATGGTCGTGTGTGACAATGGCTATAACCTGGTGGTGCCTCTGAGGCGAGGCGAGCTGACACATGTTCCATGCGTGGCTCATGTGCTGCTGTCGGATCTACTCGTAAAAGTACGCCGCCTGTGCGACGATTTTAGAAAGTCACCTAATGCTTCAGCCGCCCTTGCCGGCTTTCATCAGCGTTTGCAGCTTCCGGCTCACAGACTGGTGTGTGATGTCCCCACGCATTGGAATTCCACACTGCATATGTTGGTCAGGATTTGTGAGCAGAAGAGGGCAGTTGTTGACTACCTGCATCAACTAGGCTGTCGGTATACGGTTCAAACTCCACACATAAGACCTCAGGAGTGGACATGGATGTCCGACATATGCACCGTCCTCCAAAACTTCAAAACCCCAAGATGGTGATTTTCGATGACACCATCATTAGCGTCACCATCCCGCTTCTCTGTCTTCTAAAACGCTGTCTGCTCAAAATCAAAGACAATGCATTGCAGGCGGAGCACGATGAGTTAAACCAATAAACCGTACACACAGCCCAGCCTCATCTCATCCCAACGTGCATTGGAGGACTATGACGAGGAGGAGGATAAAGAAATGGAGCTACTTTCATGCGGAATTGATGGTAATACATGCACAATCGTTCAGCGTCGATGGCCAGAGGAAAGGGGAGAGGAGGAGGAGGATGATGAAGACAGCATAGTCAGTCATCCTGTTGGTGAGGACCTGAAGTCTTGCCTGTTAACAGTCTGGCGCACATGGCTGACCTTATATGATGCTGCCTGTCTTGTGACCCTCGCGTTATCAACATCTTGGCGGACACACATTACTGGTTGGTGACACTTTTAGACCCACGCCACAAGGAGAACTTTATTTCTCTTATTCCCGAGGCGGAGAGGTCTACAAAAATGCTGCAGTACCAGAAGGCTCTAGTTGCGGAATTAGTCAAAAAATTCCCTTCTGAAAACGTTTGCGGCAGAAGTCACGGTTCGGTGGGCAACCAAGGCGTCCGGCCAAGAGAGGCACAAATCCAATGCAGCAGAGGTAGGGGAACACTCTCAAAGATCTGACAGAGTTTTCTCAGCCCCTCCCATAGCACAGGCCCTCAGGTGCGGGGACTGTCACAAGGAATGCAAAGTTTGTAAAGATGCTGAAGGAGTACCTTGCCGATCGTACGAAAGTGCTCCTAGATTCCTCTGTGCCTTATAATTATTGGCTATCCAAGCTGGACATGTGGCAGGAATTGTCCCTCTACGCCTTGGAAGTCCTGGCCTGCCCTGCCGCTAGCGTCTTGTCAGAGCGTGTTTTTATTGACGCAGATGTAATCATTACTGATAAACGCACCCGCCTGTCAACTGAAAATGCTGATCAGTTGTTTTTGAGCTGGATACTAAGATTAAGAGATTAAATTACAGCAGCTATACCAGTCAGACACAAACACTGACACAAGTATACTGAGCGTTATACTGAGTGTCCAATACAAATTGGAGCTACAACCCCCTCCCGCACAAAAATGGTAAATGAAGCAGACAAGAGTTGTTTTTTAGCTGCACAGATTAAAGGTTAAATCCCAGCAGGTGGACCGGTCAGAGACAAACGCTGACGAGAATACAGAGTGTTTTGGCGTATACTAATTTCTGCTACAACCCACTCCTGCCGCACAAAAATGGTAAATGAATACAGACGAGAGTTGGTTTTTAGCTGGACACTGAGATTACAGATTAGAGGTTAAATCCCAGCAGGTAGACCGGTCAGACACAAACGCTGACGAGAATACAGAGTGTTTTGGGGTATACTAATTTCCACTACAAACGACTCCTGCCGCACAAAAATGGTAAATGAATGCAGACAAGAGTTGGTTTTTACCTGCACACTGAGATTACAGATTAGAGCGGTTTAATCCCGGCAGCTGGCGCGTATACCGTGTTTTGGCGTATACTACTTGGAGCTACAAGCCACTCCTGCCGCACTAAGATGGTAAATGAATGCAGACAAGAGTTGGGTTCTATCTGGATACTGAGATTACAGATTAGAGGTTAAATCCCAGCATGTGGACCGGTCAGACACAAACGCTGACGAGAATACAGAGTGTTTTGGCGTATACTAATTTACGCTACAACCCACTCCTGCCTACCCCATCCCACATCCTGGGATGGATGAGATTTCCAGCCTGTCCACCAGCCCAGATGTGATGCAGGCTGGTATACTGGCACAACGAAGTTTGCTATATACCCTGCCTCCCTGCTTGCCTGTATACAGCTCTATTAGTCATCAGAAGGACTGTTGTGGTAATTAGATTAGCAGCTCTGCGCCTACACTAGCTGAAAGGCCACAAATCTGTCCCTCAATCAGCAGCACCTCTCCCTACACTGCTTGTCTGTGGAGCAGAGTGATGAGCACAGCGCGGTCAAGTCTTATAAAGACTTGATCACGCTGTGTGGTCAGCCAATCACTGTAAAGCCACAACCAACAGGACTGTGGCTTTACAGTGGCTATTAGCCAATCCTTACATGCGGGCTGGCTCTGTAAAGAGCACCAACATGCAGGGAGTTGAATCCCGAGCATAGCAAGAGTATCGCGAGATTACTCGGTACTCGCCGAGTACCCCGAGTACTGAGATATTCGTGCGAGTACTGAGTAGTGACAAGCATAATCGCTCATCCCTACTAATTACTAATAAAAAATCTGAAATTTTCAATCCTGATTCACATATAGTACCTTTGTTCCATGCCCTACCGAAGCTCCATATTGAAAAATGTCCACGTTTCCACCGATTGTGTTGGGTATAGATTCACTGTGGGAAAATCTTTGCAACTAGCTCGATAATAAGCTTCAACCAATTTCACACTGTGCAGCAAGATACATCAAAGTTTCTAAGCATGTGTTAAATATGTCAAATACTTTAAAATGGTCTGATGATTTTGTATGGCTCACTTATGTTGTGCAGATTTTGTACTGCTCCATACCGTATTATCTGGTACTTCTAGCTGTTAAAGAATAGTGATGGACACATTTCATATGTGCGACTAAACTAACCACAGAGCCCTCCTTGGTATATGATCCTGTATGGTGAAGGTAAAATGGATTTTCAATGAGGAGGGTGTTTTGTGGCAATGAAAGCCATCCATCCATTTGGCGGCACAGAATAGCTCCATCAAACACATCATTCCAAGCAACATACACCAGGACTTGTGCGTCTGCTACAGTACACAATAACGATCCGTAGTGCAAAGATGTATCAAAAATCATGTCTGAACATCAGCACTTACTTAATGGCTCTGGGCAGCAAGTGTGCCGTAACACTGTAGTTAGCGGTTTTTATGTGGCAACCATCCAATCACAGAGCATCAGCGTCATCTAATTGACATAGCCGCCTGGGCGTTGCCACGTGCAACTACTGAATGGCCTGGCCTGCTTTGTGATTGGTCATGCTGTGTATAAAATTGGGCCCAGCTGGTCCGCCACCCATGCTCCTACTTCAATGTGCATTGTTCAAGTAGCGTCTCATCACCACAAGTCTGTTGGACTGACGGTAAGTTGGTGGATATGCTATTGTGCTTCTCATGCATGCTCTATTCTTGTCGGTTTCCCAACCATATTTTGCGACATGTATGGCCGAGTCTGTTGGAGCTTCATGTAGCGTCATGTAGATGTGTGGTTTGCGACGCCTACACATCATTAACCAACTCCGTGTCCTGTTGCACACATAATGATCCTTGCCACCAATGCCATGACAATGTGTCCTACAGCACTACATCGTTACATAAATATGTGCTGAGGTCATTCCTGTGTCTACATTTGTGTAGGACGCCATGTGTGCCATTTCAACATGATCCTTCTTTATTAATTAGCTTGGCCAGGGCCAAACCACATATGCCCCATGTCATGTGCAGCATGTCACATGTGTGTACAAATATAAAGCCCATTAATGCTTCTGCATACACAAGCTAAGTACCAGACCACGTGTCGTTGGTAGTGCTGGACATGGATTGGCCACACAGAGTAGGGTGTGACCTGATATGTACAGGTATGTGTTTGGGTAATACAGTATGTTTTGTTTTGGCAGATTACTCAGAGTACTGAATTTGTGCGTGACCTCCTAGCCATGTACCAGGACCATGAATGCCTGTGGCGGGTGGCGTTGCTGGCGTACAAGAACTGGGAGGCGAGGGATGTGGCCTACGGGCACCTTGTCGAGCTGGCCAACCGGCTCGACCAAAGTAAGACCTGGACGGTGCCGATGGTTGTGGAGAAAATCAAGCGCCTGTGCACCGTGTTCACCAAGGCCCATAACAAGTGGATGGGCGCTCGGTCCGGGGCTGGAGCTGAGGAGGTCCCTAAGCCACGTCTGTGGTATTATGACCTCCTTGCCTTCACCCTGGGCCAGGAGGCTCCTCGGGGAGCCCCATCTCAGTGCCCCATCCCGGGTTCCATCTTCCGGAGATGGGGATGCGCTCACATCCCAGCCTGCAGCGCAAGCTTTTGTACCTTGATAAAGAAAGGAACAACAAATAAACAGAATTACTCACATACTGATGTCAGGGACACACACCAACAGGTATATAACAAAGCTTGGAGGCCATTGGCAACACTTACCACCAATACCAAGGCTACCATTTCAGGGTGTGGCCCACGGGAGCTGGAGATGCTGGGGGGGGTTGAGCCGGGGGTTGGGTTGTGGATCCAGACTGCCAGGCTTCCTGGTCCCTCCAGGTTAGGTGACTGTATGGTCCCGGGGGAGCCGGAGTAGCTGGGCCCTCCATGCCAGGTGATGGTGGTGTCCCGAGGGGGCGGGACTTGCTGGGCCCTCCATTCCAGGTGATGGTGGGGTCCCAGGGGGTAGGACTTGCTGGGCCCTCCATGCCAGGTGATGGTGGGGTTCTGGGGGGTCAGGACTTGCTTGGCCTTCCATGCCAGGTGATGGTGGGGTCCTGAGGGTGCAGGACTTGCTGGGCCCTCCATGCCAGGTGATGGTGGGGTGCCAGGGGGGCGGGACTTGCTTGGCCCTCCATGCCAGGTGATGGGGGGTCAGACTTGCTGGGCCCTCCATGCCAGGAGGTCTAGGGGACCGTCGCGCCTCCTCTGATGGGGAGTCATCCTCATCTGTAATTTAAAAATTGACAAGACACGGATTTGAGAAAAGGAACACAACATAGGCAAACACGTATTGTGTGTGTATCAATGTCATTAGGGGGTGCAGGCTCGGCTGAAATTATTTGGTCTTCAGCGACACTATGGTTAGGGGCCAGTCTGTTTTTGAACCAGACCACAACCCCAGTGAGCACATATTTGGGATGTAAAACACCCTTGGATTAGCAGAGGATGGATTTTTAAACAAAACACAAGAGCAGACAGTAAGCATCTGGTAGTGCCGCCATGGGTGCAAACACATAGCAGTCAGCTTGTAGTCACTTGTCCAGATTGTGATCAATGTGGTGTGAAATGCTATGTGTCACAGTGCGCACATATGTGCTGCCAGGTGTGATGTGGCCCTTCTAATTAGCATTAATATGTTGAGGACAACTTTGCTGTCATTACACACCTATGTTCGGCCACACACAGGTGAAGGACCAGTATAGGCGTCAGCATTTCCAAAAAATATGAGTGTATTCTGCACCTTCATATTGCAGTGTGACCAAATGCAAATGCACATTGTGACAGATCCACATGTGGTTTATGTGACACTATGTGGCATGGCACAATACCACATGATGGTTGTGTAGTATTTGGAGTAGGATGATTGGCATGTGTGTGTTTGGCATTTCCACATACTCACCACGCAGCCTGGCAATCCGGGCACGAATATCCACAATCCGCCCTGGGACTTGTACTTCAGACAAGTTTCTTTTAGATCTGTTTGCGGGTCCTCTCCACACCCACTTTCAGAAGCAGGGCCCGCTGGATCCTCCTGAGGATTCTCTGCTTGCGCAGGCGTGGGTGGCGGTGATGCTGGTGACACCAGTAGTCATGGCGGTCACACAGGTCGATGAAGATCATCAATTCTGCCAGACCCCATGTGGCAGCGCGCTGTTCGGCTGCCATGACTCTTCTCTTATGTGCAGGGGAGGGGCAGGCACCTGGCAGGCAGGGAGGAACAAGCAGAAATGTGATCATGTCACCATGCACAATGGCGCCGCCAAACAAATTTGAGGGCGCTAACATGGTAGACGTCCGTGGAGTGGGAGCAGTATAATGTACCCAGCAGCGTCACCAAATTCCCACACATAGGGCGATTGCAGTGCGTGGTCCATGGCACCCATCTACAATGTGTAGGCCAACATCTGAGCTGTCATGTGTGGCACTATACTCAACACAGCGCTACTTAATACATGCAGACAACATAGCTTGCGCTATTCAATGGCGCACCTAATTACACTGATTTTGCAGACGTTTGTGTAGCTGAAGATGTGTGTGATGCTGAATGGACAGCTCTTCAAATATGGCGCCCTGTCAACTGACAGCCAGTGGGAACACAATAGCCAACACCAATCATCGCAGACGGAGCGCGGACTACAGAACTTTGAGGCACGCCTACGGGAAATCACAGGTAACGCTCTTTCCATCATTATCCCCTATCACACCCACAACAAGTAAATATTGCCTTAAGGATTGCGGCTGATTACTGAGCACTGTTCAGAAATCAGGTGACGGCGGAGGGGCGATTTATCGCTGCGAAATTGCCATATCACACGCCGCAACCGTGAGGCAATTTCATGGCGACTGCTCCGGGGCGACATATCGCCTTTATGATTTCCAGGTGTGTGACGGTACCTTAAGATCTTTTCACCAGGTTCATAATGGCACAAATTCTGAACACACTGTGATGTACCAACTAGTTGTATCGTGAGAGACAGGTATGTATCGCACAGACAGAGGTCTGCTGTGATCTAAATCCAGGACAGTTTGCCGAGTCTTAAGGCCACGTCACACGCTTCAATATTGTGAGCGATATTGCTTAAGCGACCCGGATTTTTGATCGCTTAAGCGATATCGTCTGTGCGTCGTTGCGTGTAACCAAACGATTAGTTGATGAAAAATCGTTTGATCGCTCGATTGTAGATTTGTGATCCTGACCTGAAATCCTTTGTTCATCGTTCAATTAACCTGCGTTCAAGCTGCTGCATCGTGCTGTGTGACACCTCTCAAACGATCTCAATCTCGTCTTCGCCTATTCCTGACGCTAGATGGCGTAGATCGCTGAGTAGTGCGCACGATCGCTGGCGCGTTGCCAAATCTAACATCGTTAATGAGATCTATGCTTGTGACACTGCACAAACGATATCAATAAATTGTTCTAGCGATCTCGATCACGTGACTTTCCAGGCGATATCGTGATTGAGATTGAAGCGTGTGACGTGGCCTTTATTGTCCCACAAGCCTGTACATTTGTTTAGGGCTGGGTTTAGGTATGATCAGATGTGTGGGACGGCCTGGCTATCCACATACCCCTCCTCCTCCAGGGGTGTGGTCAAAGCTGATATCATGTGACTTCTCACTGGTGACAGGATGTGATGTCAGCCCAGGTCCTAGAGCCTGCAAGTGTGCTGTTTGAGCACATAGTGTGGCTGTAGAGTGCAAGGTTCTCTGATGCAGCCAGCTCTGCTGGAGTATAGAGACTGTTAGGAGACAGTGGGGCAAAATAATGCCTAGAAAGGTAACCTCCAGAGCGAGGAGCTGAAGGACATCAGTAATGCCAGATGTGAGTGTATGAACCCTGAGCGGAAATTGAACTGTATACCCTGTAATTGATAAATGTGAGCATATGGATTCCTGTGTTTTCTAGAGCGGTTTATGAAGCGTAATAAACCAAAAAAAAAAATATATATATATATATTTATATAATATGTATATATATATAATTGTATATATATATATATATATATATAATATATATTTAGTGTTGTGCTGCCAAGTGAGTGTACCCCAAACCGCTTAATGATCCTACATCACATGTGGTGGAGAATACAGACACACTTGTAGCCTTGCTGCTAGGGGCAACGGACTAGGCCTACAAGCTCGGTTGCTGGGTGCAACGGTATAGCTGCATCAGCACACGCAGAAGCAAGCATCTGGCTCGGAGGGGCCATGAAGATTAAAGCATCTGGCTATAACTTGGCGGGGTTACGAAGTTGGTCAATGCAAACAACCCAGGTTTGCTTGGCTCAGAGGAGCATGCCAGGACCAAGAGCAACCGCAGCAGGAGCTGTGCAGAGTGCCTGGTGTGGATCGGCGTGCAGCGGCAGGGGTGCCGGTAACTGGAGGTGCCAGGAGGTCCAGTAACAGCCATGGGAAGCGAAGTCCCAAAAGAGGGTGGTAGCCCTGAAGGTGGTAGTTACTCAAGTCAAAGGGGTGGCACAGCTGACTGTTGCTGGGGACAATTGTGCTATGAGTGTGCAGTCTGCCATATAAACTACCCACCTGGCAAGGGGCTATTTGGAATGCTCTGAAGATGAATGCAGAGGGCGTGTTCATGTCTGGTCAATTCTGGGAGCTTGGTGACCCTAGTGAAGGCTGCATCCAATGTATATTTAATACCAAAAGGAAGATCGGGGACATCTGCGTCCATGGGCCACTAAAGACTATTCGGTGTCCAGGGTGGGCCTTGAGACGGGCAGGGACATTGCAAACCATGATGTCACTGTGGTCCCAAACTTAACCTGTCTGGTGATAATAAGACGGGACTCTAGGTTGTTCTTAGACATGTGGGAGAAGGGAGCTTCTCAACAGCAGGTGGTTAAAGGGCTCTCTGCTGAGGGGGTTGTGCCCAATAAGGAAGTAACACCTCCCAAAACTGAGGGTTCTGAGGTAGGGGTGACCAGAAAAATTACGCGTCTGCTCAATTTAGTGACCTGATGGCCCCTGAAATGTACCACAGTATGACTGGTAGTGATGTAGTAGCTAAAAAGAATGGAGCTGACACCAAGTTAGAGAGCGACTTGGGGGATCACCATACCGTGGGGTGTGACACAGACTCTGTGGGGTGACTGTGACTCTAAAATAGAAAGGGAGTACGGTAAGGAAGGGCCAACCAAGGCGGCAAATCCTCCCGTCGGCAAAGGAGCAAGCACCAGAAAGAAGCTGCCCAAGTGACCCTTGCTGATGAAGTAATGTCGTCTGCTTCTGTTCCATGTGTGAGTTCTCTTCTCTTTCTTTTGTTGGTTCCCTGAGGGAGGAGTTGGGATGTGGCTCAGAAACGTGTAGGAATTAAAGCCACCATTGCACTGAAAACTGGTCTCTCCAACTCTTTTCATAGGTCGGCAGTGTATATCCAGGAAACTCTGTCCTATCATCTCTGCTTTCGGTTCTCTTTCAGACACTAAGGAGATCAAGAAAGAAGGTGAAGTGTTGTTGCCAGTAGCAAATGCTAGGGCTGAGACAGATATTGTGATGTTAGAGGACCTGACACAGTGCAACGACAATGCTCCACAAGATGAAGTCAGGGAGATGGAGCCAGCCAAGAAGATGGTGTGGGTGTCAGGGAGAGCAGACCAATTATAGGTCCACTTCTAGGGAGGCTGGAAGGAAACAAAAATAGTGCCATGGGTGAAGAAGTGGAGAAGGTTGAATACTCCAAAGACCCTAAGGGTGAAGAGTTGGAGAGAGTGAAAACCTTTGAAGGTGACACAGCTGAGGGGGCTGAAGATGACATTGCTGAGAGCCACGAGAAGGCTGAAGCTGCCGGAACACAGATGAAGGCCAAGGGTGCAGAAATATAAGAAGCCACAGAAGAAGTGAAGCCGTGTAAGCCTGCATGCTGTACTGGTTCCCAGAAGCTAAACAGCTGGTGGTACTATTCACACCTGAAATCACCGTGGAACGGGTGGCTATCCTGAGGGACATGCACTTGAGGTGTGTTCACATGAAATGGTTGATCCGGTTGAAGAACAAAGAAGCTGCTGGGCTCCTGGGGCTTATGAGGAAAGATCAAAGTCTTCTAGAAGATGTTGTCCAGGAGCCTAGTGCTCTGGTGAGAGAAGTCATTGGTAAAAACGGATGACTCATGTAGGAAATGGTGGGTAAGTAATCTTGTCCTATTTCCTCTTTGCTGGTGGGAGTGTTCTGGGGCTCTTGACCACTCCCCCATAGGACATAGAGCTACTGGGAGGCAGTTTACATTGCAAACTCCACTTTCCACATACATAGAAGGCTTGCATTTGAACAAGCACTCCATTCTTTATCCCAAACAGGTGTATTATAGGATCCTGTCACTTATGTTGATTTTCTATTCATAATAGAGCATTTCTAGTTATGTTTTTTTAGATGTCGACCTTCGTGGAATTTGCGTAGATTTTATGCACTAATCAATTCTCATCCCGCGGGGCAGAGACGTATTCTGAAGTCAGTTTTGATGTATTGAGAATTGGTAATATCTTTGGTTGATTGCAGTGGGACTCAATTAGATTGATATTAAAAATTGTTTTAGAAAACATCAATGGGGATTTTGCAAAGTCTATTCAGACTTTTTTATGGCATTTACTTTCGTTCCAAAATGTAGGAAAGACAGAATAGTGAGGTAAAGAATATATAGTTTGTAACCCTAGCATTATCCCTAGTTGCTGATGACACTGTCCTTGCCTATTTGTGGAGGTCAGCACCCTAAAATTCCTTCGCATATGGTGCCCCCGCGCCTTGTTTGCTCTCCTTCCTAATTGGCCCTACTCCTAGGGTGCCCCAAGGAAAGGAGAGTAGGAAAGTGACTCATTCAGCCCCCTGGGAGTTATCGTATCCATGGTATAAATCCAGAATACCTCTTTTCTCAGGATCTTATTGTCCCAGTTCCCTCCCCGTATCGGAGGGGGAATATGATCAATCCCTGCCCGTATCGGAGGGGGAATATGATCAAGCCCTGAGGGACTAAGAAACTTCTGTGACCTCAGGAAGAATCTGGTGAGAGCTTGACGAATGACGAGATGCAGTCTTTGTCTCACAGCGAATCCGATATCTGATGCTGAAGTCCTTGTGGTTTTATATCCGGTTCTGATCCCCTTTGGTCGGCACCGGAATGCCTAGGCCTGGGGTTATGGCTGGACAATCGAATACGAAGATCCTAGATTATCCGCTGTATCTAAATCTTCAATCTAACTAACCCTGGTTAATGAACACATCTCCTTATATACCTTCAGCCCTCATTGCAGGATATTGGGGACGTCATGATTGGTGCAATAACAATGTCTTTTCATTGGCTGGACCTCAAGCCTCATTTAACATATTTTTAGTAGTATTGCAATCCTGGCAAGGTAGAGCGACATACTGATTGATATAGTCCTTACAATGGAATGTTAGTAGGATTAAGTACTGTCAAGTGGGAGCCACATACATATGGTTCACCTAGCACCTAGCAGGATACATTTACATAGTAATACAAAGGGCAGTTAGCATAATTAGGTTTTCTGAGCCTCTGTCCCTCTGACCTTCCTAAGACAAAAAGTTGAGCTGATTACATACACATGGTCAACATTTACAAACATCTTCAAGACTGGTAAAACAATGAGTGTCCCCTCACAAGGTAGGAATTAAATCACAATACAAAGAGGCAATATAATTACATTATATACGTCAACAATGGGTATACAAAATACAGTCTGGCTAGATTTTAAGAACTTAACCCCTGAGTGGCATATTCCAAGTTGCAACAAAATACCATACTGTCTGGGTTACATAAAAAATCATCTTATGTTCTACATTGAAGGAGTCCATTTCGTCACAAGAGCTTTCCAATTTTAAGGGGAAAGGGGGTGATTGTTTCCTGATACACAAATATATGCTAGATCTGATACCAAGGATAAGTGATATGGTCTTGGTGGTTCAAGAATCTGTACATATATAGGTTGGTTGTGGTCATTGAAGGAGAGAGGTTAATCTCATTGGTCATAGCTCCAACCAGATTTAAACCTCTAGAGAGAAACAGAGGATATTTTATATCACTGGTGTGACACATATGCACGGTGTGGTTACTACATTGTGTAGTTTTATGGACAATCTAGTCTTTTAAAGATACAAATAAATGTTAAGTTTTATCATCTTGACAATTTTTCGCTAATTATATTATTTTTGCCAGAAACCTCACTGGGATATTCAGACATCCACGAGGAAACAAGGCTAATACCCTGCTATAATAATAATCTATATGGAAGTATGTATAAGTTATTTATTTAAATATTTCTAATCACATGATTCTTTTGTCATAACTCCCTCTCTTTGCTTTTCGTTTTTGTATATAATCAAGACGCCTGTTGTAAACCGATCACACTATTATTAAGACCATTATCATGGTCGAAATACATATGGTCTTTTAATCCCAAATGTGTCTCATGACATCTGTGATTTTTATCGATTTTTTAAAAATGAATAAGCAGGTTTGCCTTTGGTTTATAGAACAAAAGAGAAACAGAGGAGCGCTCTCAAAACCGCATATTTTTCTTTTCATTGCCTTTGGTTTATGATATTTATGTTGGACTCTATCTCCCTTGCAGTTTATGAACAAAAAATACATGTTGCAGAAGCAGGAAAAGTAGGATGTGATTTCAAGAACAAAATGGGTTTGGATGGGAAGGGATGGACGATAGACAAGTTACAAAAATTTACATTTTGGGTGAATTTAGTTTGGGTTGTTGTCATCCAGAGAGCTTACAAAGTCTGGGGAAATCCAGACCTTGTTCAATTTTATCAGTCAGCCTGCCTGCATTTCACTTTGACAGGGGTGTGCACTCATCCTCTATGATTGTGTCGTATAAAATATGGCTGGAAAGAAAAAAGCCACATAGGTATACCTGTGTGTGAATAATAACTTCATGCAAACACTGCTCACCTTATAATGGTTGTGAGGGACACAACCAAACCAAATCACTCGTGGTGTATCCGGTGATACCCTGATGGCGGGCTGCTGCAGTCTCCCTTGAATCAGTAACAAAATTAGTGAGGAAAGAAAAGGGTATCCAGACCGCACTCCCGCCTGGACGAATAATCTCAACTCGCGGAGATATATTTAATGTGATTTTTATTTTCTACGTATTTCAGGATTAACCCTAGCCATTGGTGATATGATGGTTTATTGAAATTGGTCCTTGCCTTGAAAATAGCTAGAGGCCCTGGCTAGTCTTAATCCGCCCCTGATTGCAGAGTACTCTTTGAATTTCTTTAACTTTTTTTAACTTGACTTCACAGGGTAACAATAATGTAAGTTCCAAATTAGGGGTAATTGAGCACAAGTCCTACTTCCTACAGGCCACTTTTGCATTTTTTAACTTGATTTCACAGGGCAACAATGAAGTAAGCCCGAAATAATTAGGAGGGGGGCACAAGTCCTACTTTTGGCAAGCCAGAAAAAATGTTAGTATTTAAGACTACTTTAGGAATGTGTGAGAGATTTGTTGGTTTAATATGCAGGTACTGGATTGGTACTCCCTGCTTCAATAACTATCCCTACGCTATTCTCAGCTAGTAGAGACTCGATGTAGATCTTAAAAGGGGTGTTGGTCTAATATGCAGGTACTGGTTCACTAGTCTACTTTCTTTCTCCCTGCTCCAAAAAGTCTCCTTACACTATACTCAGGTAGAAGACACTCTATGTAGCTCTTAAAAGGGCTGTTCTTGTATTTATGCGACAGAAACACTCTTCCTATTCAAATCTTTTTATTGAATTTTTGAAAGAAAAGAAAATCACAGTTGATTTGTCCATTCATACAAATGCATTATAATAGAAGTCTATAATAAGATTATATGAGTTGACAATCTTACTTCTAAGATAGAGTACTGAGCAATAAATAAAACAAATAAAAACAAAAATGACACGAGCTTTTCTATATCTACCTTCAAAATGATAAGTTATAGTACGTAACTGAATGTCTAAACACCATTACAGAAACACTCTCCCTAGACACTGCAGACACTGTCCCTATGCTCACTCTATGTTGGTTCCATATTGATTGTATGCAAGATAGTGGCAACAGGGCTTAAATAGACCCTATGATGCTAGGCAGCCAGCCAATCATAGTAATAATACAATTAAGATGGCTACGGCATTCCTGTGATTGACAAGTAATCCAGCATGTCTAGTGGAAATCAGGCACCAAATATGGTGGGCAGGACACTGGATTCTGAAATGTTACTACCCATGCAAGTAATGAATAGTGACAAGTATATTTCCTCATTACCAGTTAAAAGTTTATTTGCAATTTTTCATCTTTACAACTAAATTTACAAGATGTATCTTTAGGGAAACCACTTCACTTTCGAAGTGACTTTGAAGGAGCTATATGTCAGATAATCATCTACCAAGACCCCATTTTACGAACTTAACTCTTCAACATATTCAAAACTGCTTTATGGAAATCTGTTGACTCTTCAGATGCTTCACAGGGATTAATGCAAAGTGGAATGAAAAATTGAGTGTGCCACTCCCGGTTTTGATTGTTCCACTCCTGGCTTTTTGTGAGCTTGTGCGTAAAAATACCAGCAAAAAAGCAGTGTGTGAATGGGGCCTTAATGAACATGAGTTTTGTTGTTCAGTTTCTCCTGAGTGCGCCAATTTACCATATGTGGTATGAAACTACTGTTTGGCCACACAGAAGCTCAGAAGGGAAAGTGCACCATTTTACTTTCCGCATGCTGTTTTAGTTGAATTTAAATTGTGGACACCATGTGACATTTCAGTGCACCAAAAGTGCCAAAACAGCAGAGACCCAACAAAACTGACCACAGTTAGGAAACTACACTCTTCAAGGAATTAAAGTGATCCTGTCAGCTAGTTTATGCCCCTCCAGCTATCACTATCTGTAGCTGCAGCTTTATAATACCAGTCTAATCATCCCTGTCTGAGCTCATAGTGTAATGTGAAAGGTGAAAGAAAAGCATTTATACACTTACATTTCAGTCTCCACCTTGGAGGAGGGAGACTGTCTGGCAGGATAATAGTTAACTCACTTTTAACTTGGATAGCTAAAGGACCTGTGTGATGTACCGATCATGTGACCATAGTGGGCGGAGGTAAACAAGCAAACGTATTATGTTCTATGAGAACTTAGCTCCGCCTATTGTAGTCACATGATTGTGACATCACATCAGATCTCCCAACATGTTCTAGCACAAGGCTGAAATGTTAACTATTAACCTCCAAACAGTCCCTGTCCCAAGCTGGGGACTGCCTGCCTCATTACATAAGGTAATGTAAGTGTATAAATGCTTTTCTTTCACCTTTCACATTACACCATGAGCCCAGACAGTGATGATTAGACTAGTAATATGAAGCTGAAGGTACAGACAGTGATAGCTGGAGGGGCATAAACCACCTGACAGGTTCCCTTTAATTTCAAAATGTAAATACTTTGGAGCCACAGAGAGTACAAAGAATTTGAGTTGGAAGTGAGAAAAAAAGATCTAATCTAAAATGTTTTTTTTTTTCATTTTAAGGGTATGTGCCCACAGGACGTATTTTTAGCAGTCCTGAATGCAGCAAAACCTGAGGATCCTAGAGTTCTTGACAGGAGAAGTGCTATGATCTTGTCTGCGTTTTTTGAGCGTTTTTTGCGCGTTTTTTCCATTGACTGCACCAAAAACGCAGGAATAATTGACATGTCCATTCTTTGCTATCCGCAACAAAAACGCAGGTATTTGACAGTTCTTGACACTTGACACCAATGTGTGTGCACAGCGTTTCTGTGAAACACATTGGTTTTGCTGGGAAGCCCAACCGCAGGAACAAATTAGCATACATTACCATAAAACCAATGGTTTTCTGCATGCAGAAACCGCACCAAAACCGCAGCAAAAACGCCCTGTGTGCACATACCCTAACAAAGGTTTATTTTAGGAAAAAAACACAAAACAATTTCTTTTGTGTCCACCAATTCCTCACGTTTTCAGGAACTAATGTTCACAATGCAAAACTCAGGAAAGGAGAGCTCTATTTTTAAAACTCCAGAGTTACCAAAACAATATAAACCCCTCAAACTGAAGCCATTCAACAAACTAGACTGTTCAAATAATTCATCAATACATGTAATAAACATATACACTCCTCAGGTATTTCACAGGATTGTATACCATGTAACCATGAAGATAAAATAAAAATACTTTTTTTACAACTAAAATGTTGTTTGGCCCCACATTTTTCATTTTTAAGTGTTAGGGTATGGACACACATCAGAGTGAAAAAACGCTCCGATTTACTGATGCGAGAGTTGGACGAGTGTGATCCGAGTTTTGCTCAGTGTGGCTTCCAAGTGCAATCTGTTTTTTTCCTCAGCAGCTAGTTACTGTATAATCATTTACAGGTGCATTTCCTACAGTTGTCTGAGCTACAGAATGGTAATGTAGCAATTAAAACTTGCATCAGACTCAGATGGTGCGAGTGTGGTCCGAGTGCAATCCAAGATTTTGTCTGACCCATAGACTTGCATTGGCGAGTCTCGTCCGTGACTCGCATAGAATCGCAACATGTTGCGATTGACTCGCAATCCGAGAATCGGATGCGGAAAAAGTGTATGAGACTCGGAAATGTGCTCTCGGACATTAGTTACCATTGGTCCGAGAGCAATGCGATTTTTCCACACAGTAAAGTCGGACGAGTTTCACTGATGTGTGTCCGAGCCCTTAAAGGTGAAAATGGACCTTTGAATTGGTTACATAATTCTCCCGAATGCTGCAATACCCAATGTGTGGTCTGAAACTACTGTCTCGGCACATGTGATAGCTTTACAAAGAAGGAGTACTATTTGATTTTGGAAATACTAATTTTCCTGTGATAGTTTGCAGATGCCATAGAGACCATAAGAGCTTACATTCTATAGGAAAGAGAGATATGACCCTGTAAATAATATAAGCTTGCACTCTACAGGAGAGCGAGGACCTTGCTGACCATAAGAGCTTACATTCCATAGGAAAGAGAGAGATGACCCTGTAAATAATATACACTTGTACTCTACAGGAGAGTGAGGACCTTGCTGACCATAATGGCGGGTTTACACGTCGCGATATCGTATTACGATTTCAATGAAAAGTCACGTGGTTCAATCGTCGGAGGCGAAATCGTTCCTGCGTTGTATGGTGTGAACGTCCAATACGATGCAGGAACGATGTCAATGCGATATCGGGGATTGAATGAGCGTGCTATTCAATGCTCCGATATTGCATAGCGATTGAAGCGGGATCGTGCTGTGTAAACGCCCAATTACGATGCGATTTCATACGTCACCTATTCACTCCCATGTTAACTATGCGATCCTGGGTTGGGAGGCGGAGACATCGCACGGACGTTGTATTCCGATATCGCAGCGTGTAAACATTCAATGCGATGCGGGAGGAACGTGCACTAATTGCGCGCTCCCGCGCCATTGAACTGCGATATCGGATCGCGATTGAAGCGTGTAAAGCCACCTTAAGAGCTTACATTCTACAGTCAAGAGAGAAAGGACCCTGCAGACGATAAAAGCTTACACACTACAGAAGAGCTAAACGACCACGCTTACTATGAGGGCCACTTTACACACACCAACTGATCTGTCCAACTTCTAAACAACTTACTGGTTGCAGTGAAATCATGGACACATTGCTCCATTTTGTGGCTGTGTACAAATGTAACCATGTGTCCATGATTTCACTGCAACCAGTAAGTTGGTCAGAAGTTGGACAGATAAGTTGGTGTGTGTAAAGTGGCCCTAAAAGCTTACACTATACAAAAGACCCTAGTGTACATAAAAGAAAAGATTACACTATACAGGAGACAGGACCCTGATGACCATAAGAGCTTGCTCTCAACTGGAGAGAGATATTTTTCTTGCTTTGCAACACTAAATGTATGTTGGTCCTGCCAATAAAGCATTGGTGAATTTGAATTTGAGAGAGAGGCTAGGGTCACAGTTGCATTTTTTGCAAGCGTTTTTGGAGACGTGCGTTTTCAAAAACACATGTAAAAAACGCACCCATAGGCCCCCATGTTAAAAAACAAATGCCCTAATAGCAAAAACTCATGTGTGACAGTACCATGCGTTTTTGGTGCATTTCCAAAAAATGCATGCGTTTTTTAATATGGGGCCCTATGGGAAACGCATGCAAAAACGCATGTACAATTAGTACCATCCAAAAACGCATGCGTTTTCCATGGGAGCCCATGTTAAAAAAACGCATGCGATTTTTTAACATGGGCTCCTATGGAAAACGTATGCGTTTTTGAATGGCACTAAATGGTACTAATTGTAAATGCGTTTTTGCATGCGTTTTTCAAAACGCACCAAAAAATAGTACATGTACTATTTTTTGGTGCGGATTTAAAAATGCAGCCAAAAACGCAGGGTGCCATCACACACCTTAAAAAACTCATGATGACATGAAAAACGCATGTAAAAACGCATGCGTTTTTAAAAAGCACTACAAAAACGCATGCCAACTGTGACCCCAGCCAGAGACAGAGAGTGAAAGAGGACTCCATTAACTATAAGAGCTTACACTCAATAGGAGACAAATGATCATGGTAACCACAAAATCTTACACTCTGCAGGAGAGATAGAGTATCCCTGCTTATCATAAAAGGTTACATTCTACAGGAGAGAGAAAGAGAGGATCCTGACAATAATAGCTAAGGATGGGTTCACATTTGCATTGTGACCGCAGCATAAGCAAACGAAGTCAAATGCATGCGCACTGCATTCCTATGTTTAAGGCTGGGGTCACATTAGCATTTTTCACATGCGTTTTTGGAGACCTGCGTTTTCAAAAACGCATGTAAAAAACGCACCCATAGGCCCCCATGTTAAAAAACGCATGCCCTAATAGCCAAAAAGCATGTGTGACTGTCCCATGCGTTTTTGGGGCTTTCCCAAAAACGCATGCGTTTTTTAATATGGGGCCTTATGGAAAACGCATGCAAAAACGCATGTACAATTAGTGCCATTCAAAAACGCATGCGTTTCCCATAGGAGCCCATGTTAAAAAAACGCATGCGTTTCAGAAAACGCATGCATTTTTTTAACATGGGCTCCTATGGGAAACACATGCGTTTTTGAATGGCACTAAAAGTTACTAATGTACCATGAGTTTTTGCATGCGTTTTCCATAGAGGCCCATGTTATAAAAATGCATGCGTTTTCTACAAAAACGCATGCGTTTTTCAAAACGCACAAAAAAATAGTACAAGCACTATTTTTTGGTGCAGATTCAAAAACGCAGCCAAAAACGCAGGCAGCCATCACACACCTTACAAAACTCATGCTGACATGAAAAAACGCATGAGTTTTGTAAAATCACTAAAAAAAACGCATGGCAACTGTGACCACAGCCTAACATGGGAACACATAGTGCCTGCATGTGGCTGCGTTCGGTAGTGTTTGCATTCCGCTGTGCATAATTTGTGCACCTACCGAACGCAACTTGTTTTTTTTGTGCGTGGCTGTGTGCTTGTTATGTATGCAAACAAACAGCCGCACATAAATGATAATGACAGTCAATGCATGCGCAGTGCTATCTGCTGGCAAGCGCACGAACGCAGCGGAGGGTGACATCATTCTGAGGTCCTTCATGGGCGCTCTCTCTCTCTCTGGAATTCCTATGCCCAGGACAGTTTGTAATGATTTCCTATGGAAACTTTTATGTGAATGCATTCAGTCTCCGCTGCGTTCGCATAAAAGTGTCTGCGATCAGCAGTACGTCTACATATGCGCACCATACGCAGCTATACCGAATGAAAATGTAAACCTAGCCTAAGGCTGGGGTCACAGTTGGCATGCGTTTTTGTAGTGCCTTTTAAAAACGCATGCTTTTTTACATGCGTTTTTCATGTCATCATGAGTTTTTTAAGGTGTGTGATGGCACCCTGCGTTTTTGGCTGCGTTTTGAAATCCGCACCAAAAAATAGTGCATGTACTATTTTTTGGTGCGTTTTTATAACATGGGCCCCTATGGAAAACGCATGCAAAAATGCATGTACAATTAGTACCTTTTAGTGCCATTCAAAAACGCATGCGTTATTTTAACATGGGCTCCTATGGGAAACGCATGCGTTTTTGGATGGTGCTAATTGTACATGCGTTTTTGCATGCGTTTCCCATAGGGCCCCATATTAAAAAACGCATGCGTTTTTGGAAATGCACCAAAAACGCATGGTACTGTCACACATGCGTTTTTGGTATTAGGGCATGCATTTTTTAACATGGGGGCCTATGGGTGCGTTTTTTACATGCGTTTTTGAAAACGCAGGTCTCCAAAAACGCTTTTAAAAAATGCAACTGTGACCCTAGCTTAACACAGAATTGAAAGGTTATGCACTACTGGGGAGAATGAGAGGACCACATTAATCATAAGTGCTTCATCTATATGAGAAATAGAGAAAGAAAGAGAGACAGAAGACCCTGTTGATTGTAGGAGTTTACACTCTGCAAAAGAAAGAGGACCCAGCTTATTATGGCATTGTTCACACACAATTTGCGTTTTTTTAGCACTCCTAAAACCACATGCGTTTTTTTAAGAGTGCTAAAAAATGTCCCTTGTGTGTCTGAAAGGATTTTCATCCTTTTTGGACTTAGTCATTTTTTGCCCAAAAACACATGCAAAAACGCAAGCTTTAACGCAGGGTGCATAAATGTGCCATTTAAAAACGCATGCGTTTCCCATAGGGCCCCATGTTATGTTATAGAAACGCATGCGTTTTTTAGAAAACGCATGCGTTTTTGTAACATGGGGCCCTATGGGAAACGCATGCGTTAACGCAGGTGCCTATATGTGCCCTGCGTTAACGCATGCGTTTCCCATAGGGGCCCATGTTAAAAAAACGCATGCGTTTTTGGAAAACCACCCCTGCGTTTTTTTCCAGCATCCAAAAAACGCTGCATGCAGCGTTTTTTGGACTGGGGGAAAAAAACGCAGGTGGAGGTGAAAAAGGCATGTACACTCAAATATACCCTGCGTTAACGCACCTGCGTTTTTTTTTAACACACCAAAAAACGCAGAGATGGTCAAAAAAACGCATGTGTGTGAACATGGCCTATGACAGCTTACACTCTACAAGCAAAAGAGAAAGGGAGGACCCCGATAATTGTAAGAGTTTACACTCTACAGGAGATAGAGCGAACATTCTACAGGACAAAAAGAGAGAAAGGACCCTGCAGACCATAAAAACTTACATTTTATAGGTGACTGAGGACCAGCTGATCATAAGAGCTTACAATCAACAGAAAAAAGAGAGGACTGTGCTAACCATGAGGGTACCTTTACACACGGCTACATTTGTAGCTTGTCACCAGGTAACTTACTGGTTGCAGTGAAATCATGGATACATGGTTCTATCTTGTTGCTGTGTACAAATGGAATCATGTATCCATGATTTCACTGCAACCAGTAAGTTACCTGGTGACAAGCTACAAATGTAGCCGTGTGTAAAGGTACCCTAAGGGTACCGTCACACGAGGCCATATCGTCGCCAATTACACAGCCGATGCAGGGGCGTGGCCTATCGCCGGCAACAGCGCCACTGCGTCACCTAATGTAAAGGGGCGATGTCGGCGCTAAATATCGCCTCTGAGTGGTCGCCTGGTTTCTCAGCAGTGCTCTGAAACCAGGCAAGCACTCTGGGGCAATGTGTACACATCGCCCCATGTAACATGCCGATCAGCGATGTTACAGGCGATGGGAGCCATAGGCTCCCATGTTACAGGATCGCCACGGGGGTTTGTAGACACCCCAGCGGTGATGCCGCCTGTAACATCGCCGGTGCGTCGCCGGATGCATCGCCGCGTGTAAACACGTGACAGCGATGCTGGCAGGGTGCCAAAAACGTGTCTCCGGCGAGGTGTCCTGGTGTGACGGTACCCTAAGAGCTTACACTATACAGGAGAAACCATAAGAGCTTACACTCTACTGGAGAGAGGCGAAGGAGGAGAGAGAAAGAAGACCCCACTGACCATAAGAACTTATACTGTACTTACAGTGAGTACGGAAAGTATTCAGACCCCTTTAGATTTTTTACTCTTTGTTTCATTGCAGCCATTTGGTAAATTTAAAAAAGTTCATTATATTCTCATTAATGTAAACTCTGCACCCCATCTTGACTGGAAAAAAAACAGAAATGTAGATATTTGTGCAAATTTATTTAAAAGAAAAACTGAAATATCACATGGTCATAAGTATTCAGACTCTTTGCTCAGTATTGAGTAGAAACATTCTTTGGAGGTAGTAAAGCCAGGTATTATAACTGGAGAAGAAAGGTGCACAGTGTGTATACCTGTGCGACGATTTTCAGAGTTAAAATTAGAATTGCTCACTTTTTATGGTTGTGAAAGTCACAACCGCTATAAAGACATGTAGCAGGTCTCACAGTCTGCTGCGATCTTCCACTCTAGGCATAAAACAATAAAAATAAGGGAATTGGCTCATGTTGGTGTAGAAAGAAATTTTTCTTTTTACTAAAAAATTAATGTTTATGTGATTTTATTTTCTATGCATTTTGGGGTAACCAAAAAAACCCTTCTTGAGGAAAAATCACACAGATGTACATCCAGATCCTTTTCATGCACATATATATATGTTCACCACAATACAGAGTAGCGTCCCACCTCTAATTAGGGAGGGACTCTTGAGGTGCCGTCACATGCTTTAATTTGTTGTTAGCGATCTCATGCAAGCGAGATTGCTAACAACATTGTTCACGTCGCTGATGATCTATCACACAGGCAGACTCACCAGCGATGTGGACCAGCGAGATTGCTGGTAACCATAGTATACATCGGGTTACTAAGCACCGCACGGAGCTTGGTAATCCGATGTTTACCATGGATATGAGCTCCCAGCATAGACAGTGCAGCGCTAGGAGCTCGTTCATCGTTGGTCTCCCGGTGTCACACGCAACGATGCTGCGTGTCCAGCGGGCAACCAACGATAGATTTCAGGTCCTGTCCTCAAATCAAACGATCAACGGTCAGTCAACTGATCGTTGATCATTAGTAGTGTCACACGCAACGATGTTGTTTCGACATCGTTCATGCGTCACCAAACACGTGACTTATGAACGATGTCGGCAACGATATTGTTATGTGTGACGGTACCATTAGTAATGGATCACCTGATTTAAGACAAGTTGAAAACCTGTATAGAACCTCTATACAATCTAAACACATATATATGCAAACGGTAGAAAATTATATTCACATAATTATATAACAATTTCATGTATACATATTAACAAAAACTGATTTAAAACAATTTATTGTATAAAATAATAATTAAATAAAAAATATTTAAACATTGATTTTTTTGGTCAATAAAAATTTCTTTCTACACCAACAGGAGCGCGGTCAGACTCCCAATCAACTATTTTTATTGAGCTAGTAAAGCCATGAGTCTTCTCGGGAATAATGCAACAAGTTTTTCACACCTGTATTTGGGGATCCTCTACCATTCTTCCTTGCAGATCCTCTCCAGTTCTGTCAGGCTGGATGGTGAACATTGGTGGACAGCCATTTCCAGGTCTCTCTAGAGATGCTCAACTGGGTTTAGGTCAGGGCTTTCGCTGGGGCAGACAAGAGTGGTCACAGAGTTGTTCTGAAGTCACTCCTTTGTTATCTTAGCTTATCAACCCATGTCCCTTGGGAGGGAGTGCACAAACCAATCCAATACAACAAGGTCAACCATCTGTGCTGTGGTCAAGGACTCTGGCCACAGCCATTTTTGGACCAGGTGCAATTGCCAGACTGCTCACCCTAGAAATGTTGCTAGGCTTGTGGAAACTGAGTCTTTCCGCAACCTCTTGGCGGTGGCCGTCCCTTGGTACTCGGTCACCAGCCCCCACTATTTCTCCCAGTGTGCATTCCCCACGTTACACAAGCACGTGTCCAGCAACATCATCCATACTCTGACCAAAGCTGTTACCTAACCACAAACACGTGGACAAGTGCTTGTGGACAGGAACACTACGTTTTCTAGATGGAACACTGGGTGAACCTGGTGGAGGCCTGGAACACTTTAAGTCCTACCGAACCCAAGAATAGCAGGCTCAAGTTCCATCAGGGTTTCCCTCTTCTCATATGCCAGTTCCTGTATCCGCTTCTTCTCCTATTCCCACTCCTCTGGTGATGTAATTTCCCCATCACTACCATGTTGGGAGATCTGCAGCACTGCATTGGAAAAGCAGCAACACGTTTTGCTGACGCTCATCTGTCTAGGTGATAAACCACTCACCGCTGCAGAACTGTTAAAAGATATGACAATCTCCAACCAGGTTTAGTCACATGTGATAATGGGAGTAACCTTGTGACTGCTTTGAAGCTCAGTAAGCTGGTGTACCTTCCATGCCTGGCACACATGCTCAACTTAGTTATAGAGTGGTTTCTGAAAACATACCCTGACTTGCCGGATTTACTTGTCCAGGTACGCTGCATCTGCACCAATTTCAGAAAGTCACTTCCCACTGCTGTCAGTCTGGCAGTGCTGCAGCACAGCTTTCTTTTGCCATCTCAAAGACCGATTTGTGGCCTGCCCATGTGCTGGAACTCAACATTACATATGATGACAAGGCTTAATGAGCAATAAAAAGGGAAATGGAGCGCACATAGAGTAATTTCCTTTTGTACAAATAACCTCAGTGCTCCCCTTTAGTGGAAGGACTCACCTGATTTGGTTGTGCAAGTCACAACCAACTAACTCCGCTCTCTCTTATGGTCGCAGCAGGTGCCCAGCAAGAGTAAGGATCCAAAGGGATAACAGAAAGTGCTGGGTTTCATAGATCCACCGCGCTGACCTCCAGTGAAGACAAACAGAGTGATGTATAAAACTCTGTTTAATGGGTAATTTGCCTACCGGTTTCGTGATTTCAGTTATCACTTCATCAGGGCATTGGTAAAACAATGTTTTTGGAGGTCCTCACAGTCTCTTCCAGTGTGCATGATACAGCCCCCGGGGGTAAAAATGTTTTATGCCCTTGCACATAGTGCATTGGCCCTACCATTCTAGAAGTCCCTCTTAGGCGGCCGTCACACGGTGAGATATCTTTAGCGATATTGTAAGCGATCACGTGCACGCGCAATCGCTTACAATATCGCTCACATCGCTGGTGAGATGTCACACAGACAGACTCACCAGCGATGTGGAGCAGCGATCTCGCTCGTTACTATGGTACACATCGGGTAACTAGGCGCCGCGCGTCGCTTAGTTACCCGACGTGTACCATAGTTACCATCTCCCAGCATAGGCGCGGTCGCTGGGAGATGGATCATCGTGGTGTCATACACCACGATGATGCAGATCGTTGCATCGTTCATCGCTAGATCTGAGAACCGAACCTCAGATCAGCGATGTCACGATCAAGCGATTTACCATCGTAAATCGCTTGATTACATGCAACGATATCTTGCCCGATATCGCTTAAGCGATCAAAAAGGAGATCGCTTAAACGATATCGGGCAAGATATCGTTCCGTGTGACGGCCCCCATATAAGCATTGGTAACACAATGTTTTATGTGGCCCATCTCATGGTGTCCTCCAGCATGTATCAGTGAGCCTGCTTCTAAAGATTTAGTCAGCACTTGTACATTGTGGAACAACACTACTACCTAGCTCTGTCCTGTGAGGTCATTTACCCGAGCTCTGTACCAGTGCCCATCACCTTGATAATATGCTCCACAATCCTTTTGAGGTTGCAGCTTTACACATATTGGAACACGGGTACTGCTCTACTCAGTCCTTTACTTGAGCTCTGTACCAGTGCCCATCACCTTCATATTGTGCTCCATAGACCTATTGAGATGGCAGCCAGACATACAGTATAATTCTAATAAGAATGCTACATTAAATTTAGATTTAATATATAATATATATATATATATATATATATCTAATATATAATTGCCGTAGCGCACTTCCGTCATATTCGGCGCTACTTCCGTCGTCGTGGACGTGGCTGCCAAAGTGACGGAAGTGCGTTAGGGACACACACACACACACACACACACACACACACACACACACACACACACACACACACACACTCCAGTATACTTACCCCGCCACCATCCCGCTACACCGCTCCCGCCATGGCTCCGCCCACCTCGCGGGGCTCCCACCATGGCTCCGCCCACCTCACGGGGCTCCCGCCATGGCTCCGCCCACCTCGCGGGGCTCCCGCCATGGCTCCGCCCACCTAGCCTGCGCTGACCACAGAGCCTCCTTCCTGCGCTGACCACAGAGCCGCCGTCCTCTGCTGACCACTGAGCCTCCTTCCTGTGCTGACCACAGAGCCTCCTTCCTGCGCTGACCACTCGACCACAGAGCCTCCTTCCTGCGCTGACCACTCTGCCTCCTTCCTGCGCTGACCACAGACCCGCCGTCCTCTGCTGACCACAGACCCGCCGTCCTCTGCTGACCACAGAGCCTCCTTCCTGCACTGACCACAGAGCCGCCGTCCTCTGCTCACCACAGAGCCGCCGTCCTCTGCTCACCACAGAGCCGCCGTCCTCTGCTCACCACAGAGCCCCCGTCCTCTGCTCACCACAGAGCCCCCGTCCTCTGCTCACCACAGAGCCCCCGTCCTCTGCTCACCACAGAGCCCCCGTCCTCTGCTCACCACAGAGCCCCCGTCCTCTGCTCACCACAGAGCCCCGTCCTCTGCTCACCACAGAGCCCCCGTCCTCTGCTCACCACAGAGCCCCCGTCCTCTGCTCACCACAGAGCCCCCGTCCTCTGCTCACCACAGAGCCCCCGTCCTCTGCTCACCACAGAGCCCCCGTCCTCTGCTCACCACAGAGCCCCCGTCCTCTGCTCACCACAGAGCCCCGTCCTCTGCTCACCACAGAGCCCCCGTCCTCTGCTCACCACAGAGCCCCCGTCCTCTGCTCACCACAGAGCCCCCGTCCTCTGCTCACCACAGAGCCCCCGTCCTCTGCTCACCACAGAGCCTTCTTCCTGCGCTCACCACTTTGCCTCCTTCCTGCGCTCACCACTCTGCCTCCTTCCTGCGCTCACCACTCTGCCTCCTTCCTGCGCTCACCACTCTGCCTCCTTCCTGCGCTCACCACTCTGCCTCCTTCCTGCGCTCTGAGCCACTGAGCCACCGTATACAGTGCCAACCACTGAGCCACCGTATACAGTGCTAACCACTGAGCCACCGTATACAGTGCTAACCACTGAGCCACCGTATACAGTGCCAACCACTGAGCCACCGTATACAGTGCCAACCACTGAGCCACCGTATACAGTGCTAACCACTGAGCCACCGTATACAGTGCTAACCACTGAGCCACCGTATACAGTGCTAACCACTGAGCCACCGTATACAGTGCTAACCACTAATCCACTATATACAGTGCTAACCACTAATCCACTATATACAGTGCTAACCACTAATCCACTATATACAGTGCTAACCGCTGAACCACCATATACAGTGCTAACCACTGAGCCACCATACAGTGCTAACCACTGAGCCACCATATACAGTGCTAACCACACAGCCACCATATACAGTGCTAACCACTGAGCCACCATATACAGTGCTAACCGCTGAGCCACCATATACAGTGCTAACCGCAGAGCCACCATATACAGTGCTAACCACAGAGCCACCATATACAGTGCTAACCACTGAGCCACCATATACAATGCTAACCACTGAGCCACCGTATACAGTGCTAACCACTGAGCCACCATATACAGTGCTAACCACTGAGCCACCATATACAGTGCTAACCACTGAGCCACCATATACAGTGCTAACCACTGAGCCACCATATACAGTGCTAACCACTGAGCCACCATATACAGAGCTAACCACTGAGCCACCATATACAGTGCTAACCACTGAGCCACCGTATACACTGCTTACCACTGAGCCACCATATACACTGCACATCACTGAGCCACCATACTGTGCTAGCCACTGAGCTACCATATACATTGCCAACCACTTAGCCATCATAAAGTGCTAACCACTGAGTCACCGTATACACTGCTAACCACTGAGCCACCGTATACAGTGCTAACCACTGAGCCACCGTATACAGTGCTAACCACTGAGCCACCATATACAGTGCTAACCACTAATCCACTATATACAGTGCTAACCACTAATCCACTATATACAGTGCTAACTACTCAGCCACCATACAGTGCTAACCGCTGAACCACCATATACAGTGCTAACCACTGAGCCACCATACAGTGCTAACCACTGAGCCACCATATACAGTGCTAACCACACAGCCACCATATACAGTGCTAACCACTGAGCCACCATATACAGTGCTAACCACTGAGCCGCCATATACAGTGCTAACCACTGAGCCGCCATATACAGTGCTAACCACAGAGGCACCATATACAGTGCTAACCACTGAGCCACCGTATACAGTGCCAACCACTGAGCCACCATATACAGTGATAACCACTGAGCCAGCGTATACAGTGCTAACCACTGAGCCACCGTATACAGTGCCAACCACTGAGCCACCGTATACAGTGCCAACCACTGAGCCACCGTATACAGTGCCAACCACTGAGCCACCATATACAGTGCCAACCACTGAGCCACCATATACAGTGCCAACCACTGAGCCACCATATACAGTGCTAACCACTGAGCCACCATATACAGTGCCAACCACTGAGCCACCGTATACAGTGCTAACCAGTGATCCACTATATACACTGCTAACCACTCAGCCACCATACAGTGCTAACTGCTGACCCACCATATACAGTGCTAACCACTGAGCCACCATACAGTGCTAACCACTGAGCCACCATACAGTGCTAACCACTGAGCCACCATATACAGTGCTAACCACTAAGCCACCGTATACAGTGCTAACCACTAAGCCACCGTATACAGTGCCAACCACTAAGCCACCGTACTCTGCTACCCACTGAGCCACCATATACAGTGCCAACCACTGAGCCACAATATACAGTGCCAACCACTGAGCCACCATATACAGTGCCAACCACTGAGCCACCATATACAGTGCTAACCACTGAGCCAGCGTATACAGTGCTAACCACTGAGCCACCGTATACAGTGCTAACCACTGAGCCACCGTATACAGTGCCAACCACTGAGCCACCGTATACAGTGCCAACCACTGAGCCACCATATACAGTGCTAACCACTGATCCACTGTATACAGTGCTAACCACTCAGCCACCATACAGTGCTAACCGCTGACCCACCATATACAGTGCTAACCACTGAGCCACCATACAGTGGTAACCGCTGACCCACCATATACAGTGCTAACCACTGAGCCACCATACAGTGGTAACCACTGAGCCACCATACAGTGGTAACCACTGAGCCACCATATACAGTGCTAACCACTAAGCCACCGTATACAGTGCCAACCACTCAGCCACCGTATACTCTGCTACCCACTGAGCCACCATATACAGTGCCAACCACTGAGCCACCATATACAGTGCTAACCACTGAGCCACCGTATACAGTGCTAACCACTGAGCCACCGTATACAGTGCCAACCACTGAGCCACCGTATACAGTGCTAACCACTGAGCCACCATACAGTGCTAACCACTGAACCACCATATACAGTGCTAACCACTGAGCCACCGTATACTCTGCTACCCACTGAGCCACCTGTATACACACAATTCATTTCACCACACTCCCCTAACTATTAGTAAATAAACTATATATGGATTCTAGACTACCCGATTCTTTAGAATCGGGCCGCCATCTAATATATATATATATATATATATATATATATATATATATATACACTCAGGAAAGAATTATCAGATCACCATGTAATTACTTGCATGCGCAGGCCAGCGTCCTGGAACCACCTGGGCAATCAGCAAGGAAAAAGAAATGGTCCAGCTTCCTGTTTCAAATGTGATGAAATGTATTAAATTTTCCGTCAGACTTCCACATACAGTACAGTCAGGTAACAATCAACATGTAAATGACATGGCAGGAAGCAGTTGTGCCAGGCACCGCTCTTCGGGCAGAAGTCCTTTGTCAAGCCTGTAAGTGCACACACAAGCAAATGCTATACAGGCAGAGAGGATGATGGGAAAAAACCTGCGAGTACCGTAATTAACGCAGGTGTAGTAATTAAATTGCCTTAAAAAGCACTGCTGGTGTGTAGACTCAGTATGTTAAAACAAAAATACATGATAAAGAAATGATGCAACACAACACAAGACAAAAAAAAGGATGGTAAAAACAACAATAATGAACAAATTAATAAGAGGGTTTTGTGGAAAAGAGAATAAAATAATTTAAAATTTTAATAAATTAATAAAGTCTTGTTAAGTCCTTTACCTGAGCTCTGTCCCAGTGCCTGTCACTTGTGTAAAATACTCAGCATATCGAGTCACTCTCTGGGCCATATCCTGTAATTACTGTGGTGAACCAAACTCAAGGGAGACATTCTATCTTGTTATGTAGTTGCCAGATGAAGTCCTTAGCCTTGTGCACTGTGCTCAATAACACATCTGTCTCTTTCCCTGCAGTAGGCTCCTTCAAACTACAATTAAGTTTGTCTGTTATGAACAGGCAACTGACAAGTAACGTGGTGTTCACAGGAGAGGTTGGACACGAATACTGGTCGCGGAATCCTGACTAACCCCCGTGCCATGGAGCGCACTACGATGCCCTATAGCGCCTCAGCACAGCCGGAGGACTAATTAAACCTAAAAACGGAAACAGGAAATACCTGACTGCCACGGAGCAGACTCCAAAGGAATAGCAAGCCTCCCACAAATACTGACGGGTAGAGGAGATGAAAAACAATACACAGACAGAAAATAGACACAAGCAAAGAGGCCTAGCTATAACTAAAGAGAGAAAGGACTGGGCAGATTACTTCCACCACCAGCAGCAAAACCCTATCAAAAAACCAACTGCTGGATATGCAAAAAAATCTGAGCCCACACGGACTCGCCTCCCACTAAACCAGCAAGACTCCTGCGAACAATTCCAAAGCTGGTAAAACTGACACTAAACAAAACTGGAAACTACAGACAGGTAATGAAATGGTTAATAGACTAGGGAGAAATTCCTCCCTAACTGAATGCAGGGAAGATAACAAATCCTACACTCAGAGCAGAAATAAGAGTAATTCAGATACAAAAGGCACATTACAAATGAATGATAGAAATCCAGCACCAGACGTATCTCCTTATTTTCAAGCCTTTATTTCATGTTTTCAGGTGAGTATAAAATCAAACATATGGAATGGGAACGCAGTCCCCGCTGGACATGTTTCGGACAACGTCCTTCTTCCGCAGCATAAAACACAATAGTGACCACATTCATTAAATACATGTTAAAAACACCACCCACCTAACACATGTGGTAATTAATTAAACACAGAGGCTGTTTTGTTGCCAATGTCACATAGGTAGGAGGATACCAGAGGCGCCATTGGCCTAGCAGTTAACCCTTTGATTGACACAACAAGAGATGAGATTTAAAACAAAATACTATAAGACCTAAGCAGATAGCAGAGCATCTTATATCACATAGGAAAAAGCAATGTCTCATTATATGCCTTCCTCTAAGAAACGTGCCGATCATTGATTTTTGCTTTGTGATGGCATAAATCCCAGTGTGCCTATAAAGTTATTAATAAAAATATGTGCAATTAGATCTATAGTTGAGACCTTCGGGAGACCTAGAATTCAGGGTCATGATCCAAAAAACTATTTTCAGTTTGATACAGATTACTATGTGCAGCAGTGCGGCTGCCCAATGGGGTCTAACTTCTCACCCTCGCTTGCCAACCTGTATATGATGGCTTGGGAGCGTGAATACATTCATCATGAGAACAGGGCCGTATCATCCATGAGTCAAGTTGAAGTGTTTGTCCCATGCGGCGCCACCTGCTGGTAGCCAGAGGGCGGCATCAGCAGAGGACCTGGTGGTAGCGTCGGCCCTGCGGATGCTGCTTCTGCTCATATGGTCTTGCCACTGCTGCTGTCGGCCCCATTCTCTCCAGTCCCACATGAGAATGGTGCCACATCGGGCGGCTGTGCAGGGCAGGACTGAGGACTGTGAAGCTCTCAGGGGGATACAGCTGCACCAGACCAGACTGAGCTCCCGCTGTGAGAATCCTCTGGAGTTCGGGGCAAAGGTAAATGGTAATGATCAGTATAGAGCTCTGCACAGCCTCCTGCTACATAAACAGCTTTCCTCCGTTTAACTCTTTAATTACTGTCTTCCTGCTGATCTCCACATTTACAAGTGTGTGCACACACAGAACCCCCACAGGCCAGGCAGACACCTCAGCTCTTCTAGATCTATGGCGGCCGTCACACGCACAGATATCTTTAGCGATATTGTAAGCGATCACGTGCACGCGCAATCGCTTACAATATCGCTCACATCGCTGGTGAGATGTCACACAGACAGACTCACCAGCGATGTGGATCCTCGATCTCGCTGGTAACTATGGTACACATCGGGTAACTAGGCGCCGCGCGTCGCTTAGTTACCCGACGTGTACCATAGTTACCATCTCCCAGCATAGGCTCTGCCGCTGGGAGATCGCTCATCGTGGTGTCATACACCACGATGAAGGAGATCGTGAAATCGATCATCGCTAGATCTGAGAACCGGACCTCAGATCAGCGATGTCACAATCAAGCGATTTCACATAGTGAATCGCTTGATTACATGCATCGATTTTAAGCCCGATATCACTTAAGCGATCAAAAAGGAGATCGCTTAAACGATATCGAGCAAGATATCTGTGCGTGTGACGGCCGCCTTAGGCTTGTATTTCTGTGCTGCCTGTATTATCAGTGTGAACATTGCAGGGAGTCCTGATAATTCTGTATTTTACATGAATGACTCAAGAGAGCTTGCAGTGAACATTCCCATACTTTACTAAAGTACCAGCATAGAATAGTGCAGCAAACAGCACCGAGCAATAATGTAAAACACAGGAAAACAATAAAAATCTGATAAAAACTACAATTAAAAAATATATATATAAATTGGCCCAATTCACACCTGCGCTAGGCTGCGTTTGGCTGCATTGTGTTAACACTGCCATTAAATGCTATAGGCGAACGCATGCAAACGCAACCCCAAGCACAGGTGCAAAAGGTGGTTGCGTTTGAACGCATGCATTAGTCCTAGCGTACAGGAAATGTGTAATGCTACGTTTTCTGTGCGTTAAGACTAGCCCATGTGTTCAAACACAGCCCCAGTTTGCACTTGCGCTTGGGGTTGCGTTTGTATGCGTTCGCCCATAGCATATAATGGCAGTGTTAACGCACAGCGTTAGATTTGCGCTTGATTGCGTTTGCACAGTGCTAACGCAATGCAGACAAACGCAGCCTAGCGCAGGTGTGACAAGGCCCATAGTGTTTGGAATTTCAACTCTAAAAATTTGAGCTGAACAAAAATCGAATTATTTAACCCATGAGAAACATGTAAACAAATATGTATAAAAACCCTACAAGAATTGCTGTTATTTGTTCACTGCATCCAGAGATACAATAAATACTGATTAAGGGTACGTGCTCATGGACTGGAGACACTGCGTCTTGGACCTGACTGGACCCACAGGTGTACACAGGGAGAACGCAGCCGCCCTGTACCCATGATCTGCAGTGAGTGCAGGGCGGCTTCTCCCTGTGTACACCTGATGGTGATCGCTTCTGACTCCGCAGCTTGAATGAAATATGCTGCGGAGATGCAGAAGTCCGGAAACCTGCAGTGCAGGTGAAAACACACTGCGGTGGGGAGAAGCACAGTGAACATTGGATTTATCCCATCCACTATGCGGGTACTGTAAAATGCAGCGCTTTGGAGGCAGCGGCAACACACTGCATCCAAAACACTGCATTTACTGATAGCGAGTATGCAGTCCACAACTTAGTATCTCCTGTATATAGATGCTATCAAGAAAAAAGTCCGCTCTGCACAAAGGTATGTGCAACCCTAGGAAGTGCAGGGGTGCACCTATCATGATGCGACCCAAGTTAGTTGCTGCTAGTAAGCAGATGGCAGCATCCGCAGGGGGCTCGGCGACAGCTCCAGCCCTCTGCGGATGCCGCTGCTGGCCGCATTCTCCCAAGTTTCGGCCACCGCTGTCTGCACTCTGTAGCTCAGCACGGCAGGGAACGATGATGTCATGAGTGAGCGCCCCTGTGCTGACCCATGCAGAGGGAAGACGCACTTTGGGGAGACCAGAGCTGTGACAAGAGAGGTGAGTACCGTATATACTCGTGTATAAGCCAAGTTTTTCAGCACAAAAAATGTGCTGAAGAGTCCCCCCCTCGGCTTATACACGAGTCATAGGCCGGCCGCCGCCCCCCCCCCTTCGGTATATAGGCGCCCCCCCCCCGCCATCAGTTATACAGGGCCCCCCCTTGCTGCCGCACACCTGTAAAATAATACATCATTATACTTATCCCTGTCGCTGTCGCCGCTCTGACACCGCGCTCCTCCGGGTCTTCATGCTTCCTCCTCCGGCGCACAGGCAACAACGTCATTGCCTGCGCCCGCCGGTCACAAGCAGGAAGAAGCATGAAGACCCGGAGGAGCGCGGTGTCAGAGCGAAAACAGCGACAGGGATAAGTATAATGATGTATTACTTTACAGGTGTGCAGCAGCAAGGGATTGCCCTGTATACCACTGCGGAGGGGGCCTGTATACCACTGCGGAGGGGGCCTGTATACCACTGCGGAGGGGGCCTGTATACCACTGCGGAGGGGGCCTGTATACCACTGCGGAAAGGGCCTGTATACCACTGCGAAGGGGGCCTGTATACCACTGCGGAGGGGGCCTGTATACCGCTGGGGCCTGTATACCGCTGGGGCCTGTATACCCAGGGCCGCAGCATCCATGAGGCGACATGAAGTGTCAGTCTCAGGCGGCGGGCCCTGCTGGTAGACATGGGGCGGCATCTTCAGGAGCGCCTGGTGGTAGTGCGGCCCCCTGCAGATGCCGCTCCTACAGTCCTGGCCGCTGACGCTGCGACCAGGCTTGGCGTATCTGGGGCTGCTGGCGGGGCCGCGGTCTCCAAACACCCCCCCCTCCAGTGTGGCAGTGTGAGCTGTGTGAGCAACAGCGGCTGCGGCAGCGGTCTCCAAACACCCCCCCCCGTGCGGCTGTGTGAGCCGGCTGTGTGAGCCGGCTGTGTGAGCCGGCTTCATGCTTCACTGTGCCTCGCGCTGACAGGACCTGTGATGTCAAAGGAGGGGAGGAGTCAGGCGAGTCACATGATCAGCTCCTCAGTATGCAGCCAGGACTCCACCATGGTGCTGGATGAGGTGAAGTTTATGTGTGGGGCTGAGGATTTACAGTGTAAATTAATGTAGCAGAGCTGTGTATGTATGAGGTATATGGAGTGGAGCTGAGTGTTCAAGGTGTACAGAGTGGAGGTGCGTGTGTATGAGGTGTATGGAGTGAAGCTGTGTATGTACGAGGTGTGCGGAGCGGAATCGTGTGTGTATGAGGTGTGCGGAGCGGAGCCGTGTGAGTATGAGGTGTACAGAGCGGAGCCCTGTGTGTACGAGGTATACAGAGTGGAGCCGTGTGTGTATGAGGTGTACAGAGCGGAGCCCTGTGTGTACGAGGTGTACAGAGTGGAGCCCTGTGTGTACGAGGTGTACAGAGTGGAGCCCTGTGTGTACGAGGTGTACAGAGTGGAGCCGTGTGTGTATGAGGTGTACAGAGCGGAGCCATGTGTGTATGAGGTGTACAGAGTGGAGCCGTGTGTGTACGAGGTGTACAGAGTGGAGGTGCGTGTGTATGAGGTGTATGGAGTGAAGCTGTGTATGTACGAGGTGTGCGGAGCGGAATCGTGTGTGTATGAGGTGTACAGAGTGGAGCCGTGTGTGTATGAGGTGTACAGAGCGGAGCCCTGTGTGTACGAGGTGTACAGAGCGGAGCCGTGTGTGTACGAGGTGTACAGAGTGGAGCCGTGTGTGTACGAGGTGTACAGAGTGGAGCCCTGTGTGTACGAGGTGTACAGAGTGGAGCCGTGTGTGTACGAGGTGTACAGAGTGGAGCCGTGTGTGTACGAGGTGTACAGAGTGGAGCCGTGTGTGTACGAGGTGTACAGAGTGGAGCCGTGTGTGTACGAGGTGTACAGAGTGGAGCCGTGTGTGCACGAGGTGTACAGAGTGGAGCCGTGTGTGTACGAGGTGTACAGAGTGGAGCCGTGTGTGTACGAGGTGTACAGAGCAGAGCCACATGTGTACAACATGTACGGAGCAGAGCCGCTTGTGTACGAGGTGTACGGAGCAGAGGCGTGTGTGTACAAGGTGTACAGAGCGGAGGCGTGTGTGTACAAGGTGTATAGAGTGAAGCCACGTGTGTACATTGTGGAGCTGAGAGTGTACAAGGTGTACGGAGCGGAGCCGCGTGTGTACGAGACGTACGGAGCGAAGCCGAGTGTGTACAAGGTGTATGGAGCAGAGCCGAGAGTGTACAAGGTGTACGGAGCGGAGCCGCGTGTGTACGAGGCGTACGGAGCAGAGCCGTGTGTGCGAGGCTTTCGCAGCGGAGCCCAGTGTGTACGAGGTGTACGAAGCGGCGCCACGTGTGTACGAAACGGAGCCATGTGTGTACGGTGTGTACAGAGCAAAGTCATATGTGTACGAGGTGTACAGAGCAGAGCCACATGTGTACAACGTGTACGGAGCAGAGCCGCTTGTGCACGAGGTGTATGGAGCAGAGCCGCTTGTGTACGAGGTGTACAGAGCGGAGGCGTGTGTGTACGAGGTGTACGGAGCAGAGCCGCTTGTGTACGAGGCGTACGGAGCAGAGCCGTGTGTGTACGAGTTGTACGGAGCAGAGCCGCTTGTGTACGAGGCGTACGTGGTGTACGGAGCGGAGTGTGTACTAGGTGTACGGAGCGGAGCCATGTGTGTACCAGTGGTGGCCCCCCCGAGCATGCCGCTCCTATAGTCCCGGACGCCTCGGCCGGCAGCATTCTTCTCCCAAGTCCTTGCCGCCTCTGTCCACCCCTCTGCAGCTCAGCACGGCGGGGAACAATGATGTCATCACTTAGCGCCGCTGTGCTGAGACGTGCAGAGCGGCAGAGGAGATGCTGAGGAGAAGAGGTATTTACTTTTTATTTTTTTAATAGTTTTTTTAGTGAGTACACTGAATGGAAACTATGTAATGTAGAATATAATATAGGACGACAATGGGGGTGCAATATACTATATGGAGAACTATTGTGGCCCATTATATTATATGGAAGACTATGGGGGTGCATTATACTATAAGGAAGGCTATAGGGGATGCATTATACTATATGGAGGACTATGAGGGTACATTATACTATATGGAGGACTATGGGGTCCAATATGCTGTATGGAGAGCTATGGGGGTGCAGTATGCTATATGGAGGACTGTGGGGGTTCATTATGTTATATGGAGGACTGTGGGGTGCATTATACTATTTGGAGGACTGTGGAGGTGCATTAATCTATATGGAGGACTGTGGGGGTGATTATTCTATATGGAGGACTGTGGGGCTGCATTATTCTATATGGAGGACTGTGGGGTGCGTTTTTCTATATCGAGTACTGTGGGGGTGCATTCTATTTTATAGAAGACTATGGGGGTGCATAATATATGGAGGAATGCGGTATACTATGTGGAATACTATGGGGGTGTATTATATTATATGGAGCAAATTATACTATATGGAAGCCATTATAATATTTGGAGGGCTCTGTGGGAGGCATGATAATACTTGGAGGCTACAAGGGAGCCTTTATACTTTATGAAGGGCTATTTGAGGGCTGTGTTGGGGGCCATTATACTGTACATAGGTCCATTTTACTACATGGAGGCCTGGGCAGGGGTCATAGTTGGGGATCGTGCTGTACTGGGGTAGTTGCAGGAGGTGCAGTAGGGTCATCATACTGTGCGTGTGGAGTAATGCACTGTGGGGGATCATACAGTGTTTGTGGGCACTTTTGTTGGCATCACACTTTAGAGGGGCAATGAAAGGGGAATCTAGGGGCTTCAGTAGGAGGAAAATTACTTTGTAAAGGCTGACATATTGTGAGAGATGTACCTATGTGACCCAGCCAAATATTGCTTTTGTTGGGGGGTGCCCAATTAGAACTTCTGCTATGGGGCCCTATGATCTCTATGATGCAGGATGCATTGTCCCTCTGCTGCAGGACTGATTGGCCATAACTTAGGCTGGTTTCAGATTTGCATTTGTGTCTGCATGCGCAGGGCATGCAAACGCAGGGCAAACGCTGCCATACTGATGTGAACGCAGTGGAGATTCTCATCAGTATGGTGCTCGGCCAGTCAATCAGTGATCTCGACGGCGGCCGGGAGGCGGAGATCTGTGGCGGAGATCCTCCACCTCCCAGCCGCCGACGACGAAATTTCAATGTGATCTGCAGCGTTCTCCTGCGCCGCCATGCGGAGGACAGTGCGGATCCATTGAGATCCATGCATTGTTTGTGCACTCGCGGGCACTTGCTGATAAAACAAGCACCTGTGAACGCACAAAAAATGCAACATGTTGCATTTGGAGGGTGGAGGAGGGTGTATAAATTATGCGCAAACATAGGAAAGCAGCGTTTGGCTGCGTTCTGTTACGCTTGCGTTCCGAATGCAAATGTGAAACCACCCTTACACACCAGGTCCAGTGCTGCCCCTCGGTACATTCAGGCATCCAGCCATCTTTCTCCTGAGCAGTGGTTGGTCGGTGGTGCTCTTCCCCCTTCCTGCTCCCATATCCTTTGCTCAACCCAATAGGAAGGACCCTGTTATTAATTACATATAGACAGCCCCGTGTGTGGTGCTTGTGATTGGCTAAGCAATTCGGGAGTAAGTGTGGTCTGTTGGATGGAGAAGAAGCGCCATTTTACCAACTTAGTGCAGTGGCGGCTTGTTGATGCTCAGACTGCAGGTCTTTACCTGTGTTGTGTGGAAGGTGCGGCATGGCGACTTGTCTGAATATTCAGTGCCAGGCAGCTGTCCAGAGTTTTGCAGGCGTGTGCCAGAGGTTGGCAATCAGTTCTGCCTGCAGGACCACGGCTCTGCCAGTTGTCATTATGTGTCTAAATGCTTGTGCCATGCTGCCATTGCCATTAATGATCCTTGTTCTGGATTCTTCTGTGTGGTTCTTGTATGTGCGTGTGATGGCGCAGACATCTTTGTGTGGACATCTTTTTTTTCTGTTTCTGTAAACTAAAATGTCCACTATTTTGCTCATTTTTACAGGATAAATATAAATCTGTAGGAACCAGATTTATTTTTATCAATTAAAATTTTTTTCTAGCGGGGGGCGCCGTTTTGCAGTTCGCCTCAGGCAGCAGAGAGGCTAGGTTCACCCCTGTGTATACCACTGGGGCCTGTATACCACTGAGGCCTGTATACCACTGGGGCTGCTGTATATACTGCTGTGGCCTGTATATACCACTGGGGAGGCTGCTGTAATACTGCAGGGGCCTGTATATACCACTGGGTAGGCTGCTGTATACCACTGGGGCTGCTGTATATACTGCTGGGGCCTGTATATACCACTGGGGAGGCTGCTGTAATACTGCTGGGGCCTGTATATACCACTGGGGAGGCTGCTGTATACCACTGGGGCTGCTGTATATACTGCTGGGGCCTGTATATACCACTGGGGAGGCTGCTGTAATACTGCTGGGTCCTGTATATACCACTGGGGAGGCTGCTGTATATACTGCTGGGGCCTGTATATACCACTGGGGAGGCTGCTGTATACCACTGGGGCTGCTGTATATACTGCAGGGGCCTGTATATACCACTGGGGAGGCTGCTGTATACTACCACTGGGGAGGCTGCTGTATACTACCACTGGGGAGGCCTGTATACCACTGGGGGGGCCTGTATACCGCACTGCTGGGGGCTGTATACTTGTGCTGGGGTCCACCCTCGGCTTATACACGAGTCAATAGGTTTTCCCAGGTTTTGGGGGAAAAAGTAGGGGGGTCGGCTTATACATGGGTCGGCTTATACACGAGTATATACGGTATATGGAAACCTTTATACTTTATGGAGGGCTGTTTGAGTACTGTGTTGGAGGCCATTATACAGTGTGAAGAGATGTAGGAGCCATTATACTGTATATAAGTCTATTATACTACATGGAGGGTTGTGTGGGGGTCACAGTTGGAGATCATACTGTGCTGGGGTAGTTGAGGGGGGTACAGTAGGGTCATCAGTAGGGTACTGTGGAGAGATCACTTTGGGGGGATCATACAGTGTTTATGGGGCACTTTTGCTGGCATCATACTTGCAATGAAAGAGGAATCCGGGGCTTCAATAGGAGGAAAATTTACCTTGTAAGGCTACAGAGTTGAGAGATGTGTTATTATGTGACCAAGCCAAATATTTTATTTTTTTGGGGGAGGGAGCAGTTATAACTTCTGCTATGGGGCCCCATGATTTCTATGTACGCCGCTCGTGCAAGATGCATTGTCCCTCTTCTGCAGGACTAATTGGTACATACAGGCATCCAGCCATGTTTCTCCCGGGCGGTGGAAAGTCGGTGGTGCTCATCCACCTTCTGACTCTCACAACCCTTCCTTAGCCCAATAGGAAGCCCCTGCTCTTAGCTCTGAACCGTGTGCAGCACTTGTGATTGGTTAAGTGTTTCAGGAGGAGGCGTGGTCTGTTGGGGAAGATGCGCCATTTTATCAGCTTAGTGCAGTGGCGGCTTGTTGTTGCTCAGACTGCAGGTCGTTGCATGTGCTGTGTAGACAGTGAGGCATGGTGACATGTCTGACTAGTCAGTGCTAGGCAGTTGCCACATTGGAGCTGCCCAGAGTTTTGGAGGTGTGTGCCAAAAATAATAGGTTGCAATCAGTGCTGCCTCATGTGCTATAAGGATGGACTGTGTCTGCCCACAGGAGCACCATTCTGCAGCCATTATTGTGTGTCTGTAGCTTGTGCCAAGCCTAACATTGCCATTAATGATCCTTATTCTGGATTCTTCTGTGTGGTTCTTGCATGTGCAAGTGATGGCACTGACATCCTTTGTTTGGACATCTCTTTCTCTAGTTCTCTAAATTAAGGGTATGTGCACATCAGTCATTTTGTGGGCTGTTTTTGGAAGTTTTCCGTCGGCGGTTTCCGCTGAGTTTTATGTTAATTTATGTTAATCCTAGCCACCGGCTGGATTAACATGCTAGTCAGTGGAGTTTAGAAATCGCTGTCTACATTAGAACGATTTTTGTCTGGTCGTTTTCAGTTTATTCACCGGTTTTCCACCGGTTGTCAAAGATAGAGCAAGCGACTTCTTTTCAGCGTTTTTCCAGCGGGTCCAGCTGAACAAGTGCAACAAAGACCAGTCTGGAAATCGCTAAGAAGAACGCCGGGGAAATCGCCAAGAACACGCTGTACAAACGCTAGTAACCCGATCGCAAATCGTTAGCAAAACGCTAACAAAACCAGGGACACTAGCGAGTTCAGAAAACTCAGTTCTGCCATTCTCCACCGGTTCCCGGTCGTTCTGCAAAGATGCAAATACGACTGATGTGCACATACCCTAAAATGTCCAATATTGTCCTCATTTTTACAGGATAGATATAGATCTGTATGAACCAGATTTATTTCTACCAATTCAAAAAATTTACTGAGGTGGGGCGCCATTTTGCAGTTCGCCTCAGGCAGCACAGAGGCTAGGTTCACCCCTGCATGAGAATAACCCCTTCTTAGATCATGTGATATGGTGGGGGCGGTACATTGATGATGTGATCCTCATTTGGAGAAGTGACACCAGTGTACCTCCCCCAGCCAGCCCGGAGTTTGGCAGCTTCATTCAATACATCAACAACAATGAATACAATCTCGCTTCACACATGAAGTGCATGGGGTGAGTGCAGCATATCTAGACACCACATTAATAGGATGCAC